>JACCHV010000110.1:3021155-4221155 GCA_018907245.1 Eupristina koningsbergeri
AAAATTAATTGTTTTAAATTATTTTTAGATTTATTCTTTGGTGGTTTTTATAAATTAAAAAATTATACTGTGGTGAATCTATTAAAAGAATTAGTGAAAAATGCATTGGCACATAATTATTACTGTAAAAGTATTAAAAAATTTCTTAACTAATATTGATGGCAATAGTGATGTACTATACAATGATATCAAAAATTTCATATTATCAAAACGTATAATAGTACTAATATCTATACAAATTAAATAAATATTTCAACAATATTAATTTTTTCTTCAAGTTGTTAATTTTTTTTAAGTTGTTAACCTACAATTTCAGTTAAATTAAGCCTCGTTTTAAATAACTATAAACACCATAATATAATTTTAAAAAAAGTTTACCAGTAAAAAAGTTTTAATTAAAATAACTAAAGTATTATTAATTGAACATTTATATATAATAAAATATGAAATAAGTTGGTTTTCGTAACGAATAATGATAAAACTAAAATATTACATACTAAATAATTAATTTTCGATACCCATTTTCCTTTTTTTTTTAATTATTGTTCCCGAAGTTGGACTTTGTGTTTGGGATGCTGGATCGTATGATATCCTACCAGCATCCAGTTTCGTGTATAATTGAACGTCTGCAATTTTTCATTGATTCGATGCATTTTTTTGCATCGACCTGGGCATTTGTTAAGCAAAACCCACCAACGCGTCTCGCACGTCATTCCAGCGCGTTGGTTCTCTTATCGAAACCTATCATCGATCGCAAAGTCCACCCCTTTCATTTTCTTTAATTTCCGTGCAGTTATTATTTTTAGCTAATGGGCATCGATTTATTTATCAACTAGATAAAAATTGAATGCACATAATGATAGAGAGAGAAAGAGAAAGAGAGAAAGCGTGTATTATATTGTGTATGAAAGAGAAAGAGAGAGAGAGAGAGAGAGAGTGAATTATATTTTTTTTGACAGAGAAATAGGTAGAGAAAGATAGCGTGTATTAGATTTTGTGTGTGTAATAGAGAGAGAGAGAGTGCGAGAGTGTGCGTATATTATATTGTGTACGAGAGAGAGAGAGAGAGAGAGAGAGAGGAAGAGAGAGAGAATACTTATTTATGTGTATGAGATAGAGAGAGATAGAAAGAATAAGACTGACTCATTTACATACATACATCGTAATAAATAAAAAAGATAAAATTTCATATTTTATCTGATTATATTACTTTTTTTATTAGATTTCTTAGTTATTAATTTTCTAGGTTTGAACGATTATTAGTATTAGTAATACTCAAAAAGTAGGAAGTGTAACAAAAAGTATAACGTTAGTCAATCGGTCATAGTATATGGTGGCTGCAAGACAAAGATCGCCGTAATAATAAATAAAGACGGCTAATCAAGGCCCACTTCCAAAATTTGTAAACACTTCCTCCTCTCCTAGTATGCTAATACTCCTTTTTTATTTCTGTTCCGCCCTTTCTTATTTTTCTTTAAAAAAACTTTTAGCGCTGAGTTAACATCGAGAGTTCAGTCGACTTTATCTTTTATTGAGTTATACGAAATATTTCTGTATTCAAAATAATAAAGTGTCTGATAAAGTATAATTTGCTCAATATTTTATTATTGTATTCTAGCAGATTTTTCTATCCCTTATTGTTTTCAGGAAAATTATACTTTTGCTAAGCAACAGTACTTTTGCTGTAAGAGCACTTTTTTTCTTTTTTTTGTTGAAATTTTCTTAAATGCCGACATGAATGTCAACACAGCATCAATATTGACTGCACGCGCATATTAATACTGAATCGAGCGCTGCTCAAGTGTGTGTGAAATGCTTGGAGACTGTCGAAATTTTCACTCACTTCGACACAAAAGTATTTTTGCGGCTCATTCCATGTTGAAACATTTTCTACACGTTTAAAATGCTTAACATTCATCTCTGTACTAAATAAACATCATAAATAATTTGAGAAGCACGGAATTCATTAACCATAGAGGAGCAAATCCGTTGTCTATGAAATTTAGCCTTTATTAAATATACTGTTATCAAGAGAATTGTAAAAATAACAATTGGATATTAATATCTTAGAAATCACTCTCGTTTATAGTTTTGTACAAAAATAAAAATATATTTGAAAAATAATTATTCTCTATATTAGAATTGTTAAATGTTATTTTCAATCATTATTTTTTGTTTCATTACGAATTTTTGCCAATAATACAATTAATACTAATATATTCTAGGGTTGCAAGTATCACTTAATGCAATAATATTTTAGGATATCTTCTCTTCAATTAGTATCAAATTAAAATTAAATTAAAATTTCATTCAATCAATTTTTGGACTGTAGAATAAATCGTCAGAAGCTGTGTAAATACCAAATTCATAGACAAGTTTCGACATTTCAATGTACCGCGCATACAAGTTATATACCTTTACAATCAAATGAGAAATAACGTTTTAGATTGTCTGCGAAAGAGAATCGTAAAACGTCCATATTGTTCAATACTTAAAACTATTGATTAATAATTATATTTCAAATTTCTTAGAAATATGATAAAATTCCTTAATAAACAATCTATTCCACTTGACCATGTTTTATGGTTGACCTAATTATATAAAACATTATTTTAAAACATTATCTTAAATGTTTCAAAGTAAGTTTTATTTTTTTATCAATGCTTCAATTTTTAATTTAAGCACCATCGTTGCATATTAATAGTTGTGAGAATGATTATAGTTGTGACTGATGAAATATAATCCGTAGCATTTAAGATATTTTTTACGTAATTTTAGATGTTAATATTAGGCTACGCGTGAGTAAATACACAGTTATGCGAGTAAAGTAATATTTATGTTAAATTTCAAACAAATAATATCGATAAAAAAATGAGTTTCGGGTAATTTCCCCGTAGAAAACCGACGTATTGGGACGTCATACGATATAGGTCGGTGAGGATTCAATGGGGCGTCGTACGAGTTTGAAACCTCGGCGCGATGCAAGGCGGTATCGCGTCTATAGGCAATTATAGATGTATAATTGTCCAAAGAAAAAAATCGGGGAAAAGATAACGTTTCGGCGATAAGGTCCGAACATTATGAGAAAACTCATTTGAATCGGAGAATAAGGTTTATTTAATATTAAGCGAATAGAATATTGTAACGCGAAGAAAATTTGTTTTGTAACATTATATATATAAAAGGTTTTTTCCTTCCGAAACCCAGAGGACGGTTTTTTATGCCGTGTTGTATTAAATTTATCATGTATCAATATTAAGCGAGCGTATTAAATTTAAGACAAGGATAATAGAATAAAATGTACAAAGAGTAGGGGAAAATTTCGGCCCAGAATGTAAGTTAAAAATTTTCAGTGTCATTCTTTTTTGAACACGCTCTAAAAGAAGTTTTCCTCTACTTTTTACTGCTTATTTACATAACATACTGCAAATCTATAAATTTATAAACGTATATATATATATATTTGATTATATAAAATTACACAATAAATTATCTGGGAAGTATAAATAATTTACTTATATTTTATTCAAACATATCCCATTGTTTATATTTTTATTAAAATGTTTAATCACAGGGAATAATACACCCACAGATTGATAATTTACAATAGTAGAATACAAATTGTGACATTCTTATATTCATGAATATTTTTATAATAAATTGAATTTAATTTTAAATTAAAAATGGAGATAAATTTACACATCTATGAAGTCAATGTTCATATTCTCAGTCGTAATTTTTAATATCAATGTTAATTTAATAATAATTTTCACATATAAAAAAAGCAATTAAAAGATTCATAGAAAAGAAATTTTATAAATCTGCTTAAAAAATCATTCGTTTTTAAAATTAGTTTTCAATAATTTATAAAATAACATTTCGAGTCAATGATAAAATACAAATTTAAGTTTATGAATTTAATCTAATTATTATAGCTTTTCGTATAATTTTAACTCAGACGATTTATTTTATATAAAATACAATTTATAAGAATTAAAAAATATTAAATATTCATATTAGTATTTAAATCTTTGGTTGAGTAAACCATATTTGATAAACGTAATAGAAAATCAAATTTAACAAGTTTGAGCGAAGCCACAGATGTAGTGACGTCTGCTTGCCAAGTTTAAAATGCCTTTGGCACTCGATCACTCAACTTGCAATTAAAATAATTAATAATTCGATACGAGTATTATTACATTTCGCTTCGTTTTGCTTAAATTTCAATGTATTTTTTAATAAATCTGTGATATATATATATTGCTAAATGATAAATAAAATTATTTTACTTTTTGGATAGTATTATTTATTATTTATTATCTATTATTTATTAGGTGATAAAAATAACGTAGGTATTATTTATATGTTCTATAATTTAATAATAAAAATTCCATTTACATTTTTATCAGAAACAAGAAAAAGTATTACAATGATTACAAATAATAAATATTAATATTTTTTATTAAAAATTATATACATGTCTATTAATTAAAATGATGAATTATAAAATAATAAAATAAAGTACTATTATTTGCAAGTATAGAAAAAAAAATATTTATAATAATTTAAACGAAAAATTTATTTGATATATATAATTTGTGATGAATAATTTAAAATATATTTTTGTGTTTGTTATTCATCATTCTTAACGTGAAAAAAAATTATATAGTTGTTATTAGTTGTATAATGTATGTGCTGTTGCTTTTATATAAGAAATAAATGATAAATGAAAGGAAAATAAAATCATTGTGTGCTCAAGTATGCCTGGAGTATTCATGATGTGAATTGTTGGATGATTATTGGGAGTTTTGAATTTTGGAAGTGTAAGTGTGTTTGTAGGACCGAGGTGCTCTCTGTACGCTGAATTGTGTAAGATGGAGTGAGATATATAGTAGTAGGGAAATATACATGTATTCGGTTTGTATGGAGAGTTACAGTGAAGTTGTAGGAAAATTTATGATTTTCGTGCCGCCACGAGATGGCTGGTAAAGACAATAAGGGAATTACCGACATCGAGTGGGATTTTAAATTGAGTGAGAGCATGCAATTTTGCTGCAGTTTTCAAATAGCTAATGAGATTGCACGATTTCAAAAGCACACGACGAAGGAGAATTTGTCACCGTGTAACCAATCAGGAAGCGGAATACACACGCAAGTTCAAGGATATGTGCACCAATTTTGAAAATTTAAAGGAGTATTGATTTGGAAATTTGGCTTCTTTTCGAAAAGAAAGGAAAGCCATTTTTAGTTTTATTTTAGTCTTTGGTTAATCCAGTTACGAAATTAACGTAAAGTGAATATTAAATTTTGGAAGTGTAAGCGAATTATTTTGATGTATTTAAATATAATATTATTGGAAATATTCATATATTCTATTCAACAACCACAATTGACAGAGAAAGATATTTTGGCATGTATAGAATTGAGATTTAATTATATAAAAGTAAAAAGATTTCATTTGGAGCACATCTAAGGAAAATTGCAGATGGCCATTTTATATCATTAACTTATTATTTGTTTTATAAAAATATATATCTTATAACAACTAAAATAAGATAAGAATTTTCTTTAATAATATAATAAAATTGCTTATATCGATTTAATATTATATGTTATATATATATTTTATTTAAGTTAATATTAAGTGAATCATAGGCAAATTAATTTTAACGTATTCGGTTGTGTTGTTTCATATATATATTTAAGTAGTGTTGACCCCAGCTAGAGATTTGTCAGCCCGATGAATTTGTAATTAAAATTATTCTTAAAAACATATTAAGTATATATTTGAAACACATTTAATTGAAGTTTAGAAAGTTATTTAGAATATTGACAACAATTCTGTGTATTTAATTGTACCCATATTTCAAATTAATCATGACCAGTAGTAATTAGAATTCGTGATTATATTGTAAAAAATTATATTTCTCGCATAGAATTCAATGATTTATTTATGAAAACAATACTTTACACAATTTCAAAAGATTTTGTATGTTATGATATAGTGAAGAATAGTTGAGAAACCATTATTTAACAATAACTAATGGTTATAATAAGATAAAAGATACATATGGCGTTTAATTTAGAATATATATATGTTAAACGAACCATTATCACTTCATTCCATTTCTCTCTCTCTCTTTCTTCTCATATTTTTCCCTGTTACTTTTCGCTCTCATTCTTTTGTGTTTATTACAATGAGTTTCTATACTTGATTTACTATACTAAATCACTAGTTTAATTGTGTCACATACAAACGCGTATTATTGCCAAACTCTTAATAAGTCACTTATACTAAATTATGATTAGGTGTATACATGTAAATGATTAAGTGATCTAATGCGATTGGATATTTTGTAGTCATAATTATTAATATTGTATATTCATATATCGAATAGAAGAATTAAAAATCTTGCTGAAGTATATCAATTAAAAATGAGAGTAAAATAAATGAATATATCTATTCTACAATTTTTTTTTACTTCTAAGAAACACCTATGCAATAAAAATTTTTTATTCAGATGAATTTAAAATGATGAATTTAAAAAATAATGATATTCTAAATTTATAAAATTTTATTATAATAATCAAACATTAATAATAAATGGCGTGAAGTAATTATTATCAATCAGAGTTACAATGATTATAATTACTTCTGGTGATTAATTAAATCATGTCCATTGTCACATGACTCGCATACCCAAGACTGAGTTGCATATAAGAAATACTTGGATGTCAGCATAGAAGTTCAATTCGTCAATTATCAGAAACATGTAATGAGCGCATATCAAACTGGTGGATAACGTATAAATGTTCAACCATGACCTAAGATCAGACTGAGAGAGTGAGAAACCGACAAAGTGTAAAATTTAGAGCAATAAACATAGAGGTTTGTGAGACTGTGGGTTTACGTAAGAGGGAAAGTGATGTGATAAGAATAATCTGTGTACATAATTAATAAAATATTGGTGTGCGTTTCCACCCTTAATATACACGTAGATACAATTTCCTTTTGACATGCAAGTGAATATTTCAGTTTGATTCCAAACAGGCTGATTACTATACTGAACGATACTGAATCTACGGTTATTGTTCTAAATTTGATTATTGATCAATCAGAGCTAGAGAACAATTCGTAAAATTTTCCAGCACTCGTAATGATAAGAGTATATTTATTACGATTGTAATTATCGATTTGTAATTTTATTAAACTTGTCTGATGTCGAAATATCTGTGTACATGTATTTGGATGGGAGAGAGCATTTGTAACGAGGTACGAATTTGTATGTGTATGAATGTTTGTTTGTGGGCAATAATTGGATACCAGGAGATGTATAATTTTTTTTTCTTCTATTTGTTAATACACAATTAATTATGAGTTCAATTATTAGTCACAAAGATTTATTATTTATGTCATTGACTTGTAAAAACGTTTTAAATTTTTTGGATAATATCAGTTGTAATGATCAGTTGCTATTTAATAGTTTTGAATAAATAAATCAAATAATAAATAAAATTCACTAGAAACAATTAGATATTATTATTGCAACTACTTTTTCACTGTTGATATTTTTATGGGGCAATGTTTATATCGAGTCTAAAATGAATAATGGTATTTTTTATACTAATACTATTGCAAATAAAGTTATATCATAAAATAAGAACAAAAATCGAAAACATCACGAGAAAATCCTTTTTAATAATGAGGTGAAAGAAAACTTTGAGCTGTAAATTGGCCAAACACCGTAAGTATGAAAAAATTATTTGCAGAAAATGTAAATATTGATGAAAAAAAATTAATACATTACTAAACATAAATTAAAATATACGATTCTGTATACGTATAAAAGACTCGATCGGTGTTTTACTTTACAATAAAAATCACTAATTGTCATTAGTACTTAACTGTTAAATAAGATAACTGTTCAATGTAAAATTCAATAAGTTTGTATCTATTGGATTATGTAAATTTTGTATCGATAATCTTGAAAATAATTACTTCATAAGCTTCCTGTTTCATTATTCTAAATATATGCCCAATTTTCTTTCCATTATTCGATCTAGTAATCTTTCAAATCATTCTTCTTTTTCTAAAAAGTTCTATAATGAAAGATTATTAAATTAATTTGAAGAAAATCGGTGAATTTAATAAATTTTATTTTCAGTAACAACACTTATGGTTATTGAAATAATCAACATGTATAACTTTTATTTATACAATTTTTACATTAGCTTTTGATTTAGAGCGTGTTCATTTATGAATTTAACATATCATTAATTTAAACACCTTTTTTTCCTCTGTTTCTTTTTCCAATATATTTTTTAGCAGACCTTTGTAGATTTTGTAAGCTAATGCCAGCATTGACAGTCCTCTATAGCTCTCTGGTTTATCAAGGCCTCCTTTTTTGTATATCGGTGTTATTATCGCCGTCATCCATTCCTTTGGTATTGCCCCTTGTACCCAGATTTTTCTGATAATTTCGGTCAGCCTGTTTTTTATTTTCTCTCCTCCATGTATCCATGCTTCGTTTGGGATCTCATCTATTCCTGTTACTTTTTTCTTTTTTAGTTTTGTCCATATTGACCAAATCTCATTGCATTCTATGTGTGTTATCATTGAATCCCCTCTTTCCTTAGCTTTGCTGTAATTCTTATTTGTCTTACTCCCGCTCAAAAGCTTCATGAAGTATGTAACTCCGTACTTGTCCTTCATTTTCAACTGTTTTAATTCCGCTTCCTCTTTCTCTCTTAGCTTCTGTTTTTTCTTCTCACATACATTTTTTCATTCTCTCCTTTGTCTCAAGTATCCTTCTTTTGTGATCTTACCTTTTCTCCACTCTCTTTTTAATCAATCTCTTTTTATCTCTGTTTTTCTCTCTCTTGTAGTGCTTATCACACCATCTGTGATCTTCTATCTTCCATACCTTCCTTTTTGTCTCTTTCTTTTTAACACTTTCGTTTATTTTCTCCTTGATTTCTTCCCATACGTTTTCTATGTTCACTTTTCTATTTTTATTTTCGTATCTCCCATTAGTTTTTTGTTTGTATTCCCTGATATTTTCCTCATTCCATATCACAATAGTTTTCTTCCTTTCTTTCCATTCCCTCTATTTACTGCGATATTTTCTTCTGCTTGTATCTTGACTATCAGTGGTAGGTGATCCGATTCCATCCTTTTCTCTATTTTGAAGTGTTTTATCTTTTCTCTGCATTCTCTGTCCGCTATTGCCAGATCAGTGACCGAGTTACCTCTCGCTCCTATATAGGTAAATTCTCCTTCTACATGTCCTCTGATTGTTCAGTTTAATACACTGTATCCCTCCCTCATTATCCTGTCGATTAGCTTTTACCCATGTTTATCCCTCTTCTTATCGTTGCTTCTTCTGTCTCCCATAGTAATCTCCTCCATTCCCGTATCTTGTATAAATCTCACTCTCTCTTCCATTCTCACATTGAAATCTCCCATGATTAGTTTTTCAATCTCTTCATTGTAACTTTCTTCATTTATTACTTTCCATCTCTCTTCCATATCTCTTTCGTTACTGTATAACCCCATAAGTCTATTTTTCTATCACTGTTATCTATACCAACTCTGGTTCTGACCATTCCTTGCCTAGCTCCTCTTCTTGGCTTATCCACTTTTTATCTATCCCTATGATATTTCCACCTTTAGCTCTGTCCTTCTTCTTTTCTCTTGTCCTGTTAATAAATTTCCACTTCATGTGTTTTGGTAACCTTGCTCTTTAGTTTTCCACATACTTGTCTTCCACCCATGTTTCTACCAAACACATGTAATCCATCGGAGCAATATACTCCTAAAACTCACTGTCTTTTCTCTATACCCTTGCCACATTCCAGAATAGAATTTTCATCTCTTCTGTTTCTCTGTATTCTTGACCAGCGTTTGTATTTATCTTATCCTCTGTGCCAATTTTTGTCCTTTTGTCTAGTATTTTCATCTCTCCCTTTTCTCTGTCGTTTTATGTTATCTTAGCCCCTGTGTCTACTTCTACCTCTATTTCTGCGTCTGTTTCTTCTCTTCCTTTCTCTCTTCTCTTTCCATGTATTTACCCCCTAACTGCACTTGCTTCGGTTTCTCTTCTCCTTCTTCTCTCCCATGGTGTTATCTTTTCCTATTGTTCTATCTTGTGCTGTCTCTCCGTCTCTCTCTTTAGTATAACTCCCTGTTATCCCTTCCTCTCCTCCTTTTTCATCTTCCACCTTCCTCTTCCTATCCCTCTTTTGAACCTCTTTAGTTAACCTATACTGTGTAACCTCTGCCCATCCCTTTCTTATGCAAAATTTTTCGTCTCTACGCATTTGTCTATTTCCTTTGTCTTGTTCACTATCTCTTCTTGTGCTTTATCCTTCTCTGCCTCCTCTCCTTGTTTTGTTTTTCCTCTCTCTTTTGTTCCCACTTGTATCTTATCTACCACTTTCTGTGTATTCAATTACCTCTCTAATTCCTGTAGCATTTTATTCATCCTATCTACACCTAGCCACTTTTCCCATATTCCATTTATAAATACCTTTTTCAACCCTACCTTTGCCAATAATCCTTTTCTCCTCACCTTCCTAGTACATTCTCTTATTTTCTCTTGCGTCCGTCTCACTTCAAACGTGAGGTCGAAGTTCATGTATGTGTTCGTCCCTATGAGTTTTTTCCTGTTCTCCCATACTCTGTCTCTTTCCTGCTTGCTGTTTGTCTTTATTACGATCATTTTACCACTTCATTATGCACTCCTTATATCCACTTTCACGCCCAGCCTTTTCTGTGTAAACTTTTTTGCCCATTCTTTTACACCCAGTTTCTCTACCTCTGTTTTATCCATACCTTTTACCACCACATTTTCCTCTCTATCTTTCATTTCTCGTTCCCACATTATTTTCCTTATTTCCTCTATTCCTCTTTCCGACATCTCCTGTCTTCCTTCACTTGACCCCTACAGTTGCTCTATCTGTAATTTCTAGACTTGCGGCTTACCCTGCTGCCGGGCCTTGATTCCTTTGTTCTCCTTCTTTCCGTGCCACTCTCACTTTCCTTACCATCCACTTGTACTCCACTTTTCCCCTTTTCCACCCATTTCTCAATCTCCGCTCTTCCCTCGCTACTGTCCATTCTTTGTTCTATCATTTCACTTATTTTTTCCTCCATTTCTTTCATTTTTTGCTCTTCTTTTCTGGCCCATGCTCTTACGTTCTCTTCGTTCTCCTTTATCTGATCCATAATCTTCCTCTGCATTTCCTCCACTTTTGTCCATGCCTCCTTAATCTCTTTCCTGTCCTTTTCTTGCTCTTTTTCCAGTCTCTCCATTCGTTCTGCCATTTTTCTTCTCTTTTTTCTCTCTCCTCCTTTTCTTCCTCCCTGATCATTTTCTGCTCTTCCCTGACTTTCTACGCTTCCTCCCATAGACTTTTGTCTCCGAAGGAAACTTTCATTTTTCCCAAGTTCAGAGTGGTTTGTATCCCATCACCTTTGACAATTTTCCCTTGGCTCTACTACTAACTCTATTTTCCAGTTTATTGCTCATCATTCTTACTTTTCCTTCTATTTTTATCTGCTTGTCTGTTCTGTTTATTGTAAATTAATATTTGTTTCTGTTGTTGTGTTATTTTATATTTTGTAACGGGCTTTCCTGTTACAATAAATTTTTATCACTGTTAATTATTTTTGTATTACAATACCTTTTACTTACTACAGGTATACTTACTTGTAATGGCCACTCAGCTACGCTATCGTTTCCCCTACTTTTCGATGGTGTCCGCGGAGGCGGCGGGATCCGGGCGATCGGGATGAATCTTCTCAGCTAAAAAGGTTCGTGAATAAATCAGTTACGGGGGGAAAGGGTAAACGGTTATTCCAGGTGACGTAATAATTACTGCGCAATTAAGTTGACAATTATACGATCTTTTATTCAGTCTCAATTACACTCGTTAACGCACGCAGCGGGGCCCGCTTAGATTTACAGAAGGAACTTAAAACTACTTATAAATATTTTTGTCTCGCTTGTCGCACTTAAAATCTGGTTTACAGCAGGCTCCTCTACTTCGTTGTTTCCTTAAGTCGGATTTGGGGCTCAATGAATTTGCCCGATGACCAGGGGTTGCTCTCGGCCTTCGCCGAAGGGTTGTTCCTTACTGACACTGCTAGAGTCTCCTCACAGCTTCTACCCTGTCACCTTATCCACCACACTAAGTAAATAGCACCAGCCCTGACTTCGCTATTACACCTGATAACTACACTGCTCACACCGATAGTATTTCAATAGAAAACGAGAATCTGTAGATACTAATTCTAGCGCGAGCCGAATCAATCTGAAGACCCCGCGGGTCATAGCCCATGGGTTCCCCCTCCTCGATCTAAAGCTCGACTTTTCGCCGATTCTTCCCGATTTGGTTTACAAACATCCCAAATCGGGCTCTCGACGCGGTCCGCGCTCGCAGGTGTCACAATACCGTTCTTGACGTCAATGTCGTACGTCTCCTTAACCTGCTTCTTAACCGCCTATCCGATCGCTCTAACCTTACACCACACTGCGCTTTTTTTCCACTTTCCTACTCAAACCGCTTTCTCCCTGCATTTTCTTTTTATACATATCTATAATGCCACACTATCTTGCAGCCTTTCTCTTACTCTCAACTTCCATCTGCTTATACTTCTTCAATATTTGTTGAAACACTGTGCTCCTCTGTAAAACGCTTTTTTTCTACACTGCAGCCATTAACGGAATCAAGAACACTAATAATTTTTAGTATTGTAAAAACCTTTGATAGTATATATATATAGATATATATATATATATATAAATGAATAAAGCAATTTTATATTTGTTTAAATATATATTAAATGAATATAAATAAATGTATATTTGTATAAAGAGTCGACAGAGGACAGACTATTCAAAACTACTGTCCTACACGTATTAAAGGATCGAAAATTCATCATATATAAAATACAGCACATTTATTTGTTCGTTTGTAGAATTATATGTATTAGTAGTGGAGATAAGGACTAAAAATATACAGTATTACTGTCATTTTATTTCAACAATAAATATAAACATTTAAAAACATTCAAATAACAACAGGTTATGGACCCGAGTCTAGTTGTATTGTAAAGTGCATGTATTTAAATATCTAAACCTAAATCAACATTTATATAATATAGTATATGTGTATAATAAAGGAACATATCCATACAAATTCTAAAATTTTCTACACTACAGGTTTCGGATTCTTCTTCAGAAACTCAACGATGATAATTATTTTAGTGTAGAGCTACAAAATGAAGCTCTTATTATTTAAAGAAGGTACGTGAATAGTGATAAAGGATGAAACATATTCTCTGGTTTTTACAGAATGGTTAAGAAAAAATGAATAAGCCTATGAATCAATTGAGCTCAATCTGGAAAATAACGAACTTACACGTATCAAGAACATGTAAACTGCAAAAGAAACTTGCATAGCTCTGAAAAATTTTCATCTAATATTGACGGTAACTAACAGTGTGCATTTAACAAAAAAAGTATGTCGAGTTACTTTGAAAGAAGGCGGAAACATGGGAGAACATGCGGCTCAATATTCAAATTTATAGGACCAACTTATTCACATGGGTGAAACGCTAAATTATGTAATTGCAATGCTTCTTTTAACGAGTCTTCCGGAATCCTACGATGATATTTTGATTATCCTTGAAGATAGTCCAGAAAGTAAACGTTAAATTGGCGAAAAGAAAATTGCTTAACGCATATAAAAGACATAAAGGAATTGAGGAGTCACGTGGGAATACATTGTACAGTTTTGTACATAGTTTCGACGTTTAATGATAACGGCAATAAACGGTTCAATAAAAAAATTTCAATAAATTAAAAGTGGATTCCAAAATACTTATCATCAAATGCAAGAAAAAGCCAATACAGTATCAAGAGGTATATACAAACAAAATCGACTGGATTATTTTTTTTTGCAAAAATCAGTGCTATAAAAAAAAGGCTCTAGTTGATACGAAAATGTCAAGGGATACATAATGTTGGTTTATAGATTCAGGTGCTTCAAGTCATATGGTAAATAATTATAAATTTTTCTATGATCTCGATAAAACGAAAAGAGGACTTATGCAGCTTGTAGATGACAATAAAATTGCAAATGTTAAAGAAATAAGGTCAGGATCTATCAACTGCATTACTGAAAATGACACTTCCCATCTAAAATTGACAAACTACTTTTTGTATTTGAACTATCTTGCAATTTATTATCTATATATTATATAAAAGAACTAATGAAATATGATTATACTATCAACCTTCAAGAAGAATGTTGTTTTGTGCCAGAAATGGGAAAACCCGTAGCAACTGCTAAATTATTGCCAGATTTGTATAAAGTAAATGACTAAGAAAATATATGTGATGTTTAGGATGGTGTCTATAATTGTAGTGTAATAAACCCTGATTCAACACATAATTGTCGACATATTTGGCATAGGAGTTTGTGACATCAAGGTATTAATATAATATCTTGATCAGTGCCATAAAGGAATTAATAGAAAAACATCTAGCAATTGGACTAAAAATAAAAAACTGCGATAAGTAGGAAATGTGTAAGTGTTGTACAAAAGAAAAGATGTCACGCACATCCTTTCAGGAAGAATACTTTAATAAATCTCAGACAACTTTCTTACGCGCACTAATGTTTTTGGAGCTATGTAAACAAAGAGTCTGAGAAATAAATGGTATTTATGAAAAGTTATGATTACTCTAGGTACTGCCAAGTATACTTTTTGCATTGTAAAAGTGTCATTATTAAGAAAATTTATTGAAGTGACAAAAACATAATTTGTAAAGAAAACATAAATTAGGCGCTCCGATTAACATAGCAAGTACATAAACAAAAAACTTTGGTTATATTTAATAAATAAAGGAATACATGCACAGTATATGGTGGCTTATTATCCTTAGCAAAATGAAGAAGCTGAGAGGAAGAATAGATCCTTACTCGAAGTGGTGCTATATATGGTAATTGACGAATGCATGGATAAGGCATACAGGTTTGAATTAATGTATAACACTAATTTTTTACAGAATCGATTGCCGAATAGAGTAATTAATAAAACGTCGTTGAAGTTATGAATATAAAAAAACCAAATCTATCAAAACTACATATATTTCTTAGTAAAGTTTATTTCTATATCCACAAGAAGCAATAAATGAAACTTGATTACAAGGTCGAATTACTTATTTTTATCAGATATTCAGAAGAATAGAGGGTATACAGACTATTTCACAGAAAAACTCAGCTCGTAAACATCAGGCGTGATGTAACCTTTTTCGATAAAGAAAAAGAAAAAGTGAATCCTATATACTTTACATGAAAAATTTTCTAAAACATTTTTGATGATACAGAAATAGAGCACAAACAGGAATATTCTATCGATGAGTTAAGTACGGAAGAGTATGAATCAACATACTCTGATAATGATCAAGACTTGTTAACTGAAAGAATACAATGTCAAAGATTTCAACGAAGCAATAGAGGATTGCCATCTGATAGATACATGGTCAGCACAAAAATTAATAAAAACAGATGACGATTAATTTGATATAATTATCGTAAAATAAGTGCTAACAGGACTTGATAAAGAAAAATGGAAAAAAGTGATGCAGGTAGAAATCGATTCATTGATTACAAATAACACATGATATATTGTGCCTAAACCCTAAAAATGCGAATGTGTTCTTTTGTAATTGGATTTTTAAAATTATAAGAAATGCTGAAGAAGATGTCGAAAGATCCAAAGTCAAACTCGTAGTCAATGGATTCTCACAGAAATTTGAAATCGATTGCATTAAAGTATTCAACCTTATAGTGTGGAAAATAATATTTAGAGCTCTTTGAGTTCCTTTTTTGCACAAGGGTGAACACCAGTGGGCGAGAAAAAGCACAAATGTTAGTGTAGAACAAAGAAAAAAAGTTCGCCGGGAGTGTAAAGAGTATTTTGAGGGAAAATCGAAGAGTGAGAAAAGTGTAGGCAAGTGGAGGCCAGATAAATTGTGCGGTAGAAAATTATGAAAGGAGAAAAAGAAAAACAAAAAAAGAGGTTATATATTTTTCAGTGGGAACAGAGACAGGCATAGAGTGAAGAAATATAGATAAGAGACAAGAGGTTGGGAGGAGCAGGTGGCGCTGCCAGTTGGAACATAAAGTAAGCCAAATCTGTACATACAAAACTGGTGAGGGGTGTAATGGCAGAATCAAAAAGACCAAGAGGTGCAAAGAAGGCACAGATACAAACAACACTAAACAATCAAAAAAAAGTTCAAAAGGTGACCTTTGAAGGAGAAAAGAGAAAAAAGGATGAAATAGAAAATATAAGAAGGATAAAAAAAGAAAACAGAGAGAGAAAAATGAATTTAAAGAATGGTTAAAAAGGCAGAAAATGATGATTAAAGAAGCGATAAAAGAAATGGAAGAGTGAGAGAAAATGAGAGAAAGAGAGACAGAGAGAGAGAGAGAGAGAGAGATAAAAAAGACAAAAAACGAGAGAAGAAAAGGGGGGAAAGATGGAAAGAACTGGAAAAAGAGATAAAGAGAGTGGAAGAAAGAACATTGGAAATAACGAAGTAGATGTCTGTCACGGAGAAGAGATTGTATGGACTAGAAAAGGATAAATATGGAAGCGAGGATGAAGGAAATGCTTGCGGAAGAGATGTGATAGATAAGTGGGTATGGCAAACGGAAAGTATAAGCAATAGAAGGTCAACCGGCTCGAGATGGAGTAGGACTTGATAAAATCTATGCTATCGGAGAGGAAGATTAACAATATGAAAAGATGACCTAAAAAAGAAAAAAATGAATAGAGAGAGAATGAACACGCCCACTAAGTTGTTTGGATTTACCGACACTGACTGAAACAAGGACAGACTAAACTGAAAATCCGACAATGGCTATCTATTTCAATGTTATGGAGCATCAATCACCTCGGCGTACAGAAAGCAAACTTACGTAGTTTTACCATCGATTGAGGTCGAGTTCATCACTCTCAAGAAAGCCACACAGGAAGCTGTGTGGATTCGGAATTCGACTTCCCATTCAAGATTTCGAGGGAATTGCACCGTAGAAAATCATAATAATGGATGAAGACAATCGGAGTCGCTTGAAAACTATTAGTGATAATAATAATGAATTCAGCAACAAGACCAAACACGTGGATACAAAGTTTTATTTTGTTAAAAGTCTACGCAAACAAGAAGTAATTGAGTAAAAGTATTTCCCAACAAATGAAATGGCATCAGACGTGCTCATCAAACTGTTGGATAAAACAAAGCTCAAGAGTATTGTGAATTAAGTGAATTAATTGATTGAAATAAGGACATAATTATTGTTAAGAAAGGGCGTTGAAATGCAATAATATTCATGTACATGGCTTTTATTATTATATCCCTATTTCACCTTTTTCAATAATTGTTGACCTGAGGACGAAAGGGCAGATTACTGATGCATCGAAAAACACTAATAAACTTTACATCAAAATCTAGTGCTTGTAAATCTTGTATTAATACATTGTAACGTCACAATCTTATGTCCTGGATAGCCTGTAGCTGTCAGTTGGTTATTTTCGGGATTCCCAAAATATAACTCTCCCTAAATAATATTTTATCCCTGAAAATTTATCGACGGAGTTTCTCCTTAGTCACCGTTACTCTCCGACGCGTGATTATATTCCGAGCTGTGTTCCTGGATCACAACTTGGAAAATAAATAATCTTTGTTAATTCAGAATTGGGCCTCAGTGTAGGGTCAGTCATCTCTGCCTTACGACGGAAGAAACATGACCTCACTATCACTGTAACGAACGTTTACCGTCAATATTCGTATTATGATGTAATGATGACGGTCGATGAATTCATTACTCTTGTTTCGATATAATATGCATGACAATTTTTATTTTAAATTAAAAGAAAATTAAAATAATAAAAATAAAGAAGAAACAAATCAACAGTAACAATCAAAATAAGGTAACAAAAAAGAGAAACAAATAATTTTAAATCAAAATCAATTGCGACAGGGCAGTTGAATATAATTCGTATAAACACAATATTACACATATTGTCTGCGCTGTTTGGCATGTATGATAACAGAGAAATTAATTATGAACCGTGTAAGCACATAACTTAATTTCTGTTATTTGGGATAGATTTTCCTCGAGTATTTTCTTCTAGTGTAATCACCGAAGGTGATACTTCGTAAAGATCGTAGTCCAAAATCTCCCTGGCTTGTTCTTCTTCCGTTTATATCACCGCGCTTTTCTTTTAATTTTATTTAGCGCTCTCGCCACTACGTTGGCGCTAATAATTATAATAATCTGGGCGGTGTTGATTGAACTTGTTACCTCGTAGTGACAAGAATTTTTATTTGCTAATTTCAAATAAATTACGTTACTTTATTTAAAAATTGGCAAATCACGAAGTTTGCGTAATTTCCGCGATTATTCACGTCGTCCCACCATGAGGACATTTAGAATGCACAGGAGGATTCGGTGGTTAGTTTTTGTACGTCGATGAAAACTAACCTCTTCCACTACAATTTCGTTAAAAAATATATATATATTAAAAAACATAAAAATAACAATAATTTTAATTATCTGTTATATTTTAAGATTGAAGAGTGATTTTAAATCCGTAGAGACTAATCGAATTTATTTTTATAAAAAGATTACGAATAGTTTTGAAAAAGTTGGGACTGTAATTGATTTTTTTATGCTTCATTCTTTGAATTATTCAATAATAGTGTATTTAAATATAAAGTTCATCGATAAAATATTTAATTTTGATAAGTAAATTTTATTCATTAAAAAAATTTGTAAATATAAATGCGTCGATAAAAAAATATGATGAATTTAAACATATTAAAAAAAAAAATTCAAGTAGCCTTGCTAAATAAATCTCTCACGAGAATTTAAATAGCTTAAACGAAAAAAACAACAAATTTTAAATAATTAAATAAAAACATTTTATATTTATTATGATAATATGCATAGGTATTATTAATTTTATACAAGATGAATGTAATATTTTGTATTTGAATATTTTAAAATTTTAAGTTACTTTCATTATGAATGTGATGATACTTAATTAATTTGTAAATAAGTTTATGACAGAATATTGATTGTGCTATAAAAAATATTTTAAATACGATTCTTAATAATTGAATATTGTAGCTATTATGTTAAATGCGTGTAGAGCGCAAAATATTTATTTAATTATGTTTTATACGTTTTTCATATTAATAAATTTATATTTGAAATTAATCATAATTATTATTTTGTATTAGATAATATTTTTAAATACTGAGACAAAAGTAAAGTTTTTTTAAAACATAAATGTTATTTTCAATTCAATTTGTAGAGCCTTAATGGATCAGAATGTTGCACCCAAATACACTTGATAATTAATTTACAATGATTTCTAGATTAATTATTTTGGGTTTTTTCATAATTTCTTACAATCATTTATGCATCAAAGCTTGAATATGATACATTGAATAATTGTCACAAAAGAAAGAAAAATCTTTTATCAATGACCGAGCCAATTCATTTTTTAAGTACAACATAATTTTCTTCGAAGTCGAAATATAATTCAAACAATAATATCTTATCCCGTATCATATGCGTCAGAAGTATAAGAAACGATTCATACAAGATACAGATGTACGAGGACTGAAACTTGTTCGTTATACATGTCGAGCCGAAGCACATGTGTATACTCGATGCAAAGCTCGTCCAATGATTTATCGTGATTTAAAAAAACTGAAGCCTTGTCACAGTTCTTTTTCTCTTCAACCTTTGTTCCTCCGTCCCTAAGTAATCTTTCGCCTCCTTACGCACTCGAGGCTGAGAAGTTGGATAAGCTTAGATGTATTTTATTAAGTGACTTTTTTCCCTTTTTTCGAAACACAAGTTCACCCTGTAATAAGGTATATCCTGTTGACGTATTTATTACACCAATGTGAACATTTCTTTTATTATTTGTATCAACTGAAATGCAAACTCAAATAAAGTCGCATGGACTTATATAGTGACCTGACTAAAGAAATAAATGAAACTCTTCAGTAATAAATGAAAATTGACTTTTTCAAAATATATGCAATTATCGTTGTGGTGAAGGCGAAATAATTTTTCGACTGTCTTAAATGCATAATGGGAAAGTGTAGGTAAATGAATTGAAAGAAGCGCAAAGAGGGAATATCCACCAGTTAAAAGAACAAGTTTGAATGCTTAATAATAACTATTGGTCTAGTGATAACGCAAATTATTTTGCGCACACGCAGATATTTTAAATACGATTTGAATTACAACTTGACATATTGGCAAACACTTTTTAATAAAATGACATGATAATTTAATGTGGAATTTACATGAATTAAAATACACGCAACGTATCCGCTGGAATTTAAATTGGTTATAATATAATATACATTGTTGCCAATGTAGTTTATAATTGTTAGAAGCAGCACATTCTTCTGTTTTGTTGTTGTTATATTAATAATAGCTTGTGTAGGAAATATTAATTCTTTTTTCAAAAATATATGGAGTGTGACTAGAAAACATTTGGAGTTAATACCGCATGTTTTCTATAAAAGCAAAAAAGTTTTTGTACTCGTCGCATATACATCCACGTGTTTAAGTTCCGGTCTCCTCTGACAAAAAGATCAAAAAAAATAAAAATAAAATAAAATGGGCTAAAAAACGCCAAAAAAGAGGG
This sequence comes from Eupristina koningsbergeri, assembly GCA_018907245.1. NCBI lineage: Eukaryota > Metazoa > Arthropoda > Insecta > Hymenoptera > Agaonidae > Eupristina > Eupristina koningsbergeri. Next base: position 3,041,911 of record JACCHV010000110.1, read on the forward strand.
TCGGTAGTCTTTAAAAAAAGAAAAAAGGGGAATAATACTAGCGAAATATGCTCGCGTTCGTGCCTATAAATCTTCAACGAATTTTCCAGTTTTAAGGCAAAGGAACGAGGGATCAAAGGTACATGGGATGCAGTAAACAGGATGCATACACTGTAAACAAATTATATTCAGTGCAGATATGATTGTTGAATCCGAGAGAAGATTGCGATTGCACGTATTTTTCGCGCGGATCGATTTGATTTGCCTCACCTCTGATCGCATTAGGAACTGGCTCTGGTCTTACGAAAATTATGTGCCCGAGGTACATATAATGATAATCAAAAGTGAAAGATTTGGGATGAGTGGATCGTTTCGAGGGAGATCTCAATACTTTGAACGATTTATCCTATTTTTCAGAGATTTTAGGCTCGAGATGCATCAGAACCCATATTATCAACTCCAATCATAAGATTGCACCAAGATTAAATTTTTTGAATGGATGGGAAATTTATTAATAGATTTTGATGATAATTTATCTTTTCCTATTGGATTATTAATGACACTTTGAACTGTTTGTTAGTTATCAAAACTATTTGCAATTCATCACAGTTAATATTATTTCTAATTCACTCTAAAAATTATTATAAAACTATGAAATAGACAAGAGATATTATTCAAGAAATTTATCCAAAAAGTATGTATTTAGAGCATGAATAAATTGTTTTGTTTGAATTTATCCATACTGTATTTTTTTATTTTTCAGCATAAAATAGCATAAGCATGTCGACATACTACGAGACCATTCACTTATTGTTAGTTTTTTATAATAAACATTAATACAAAAATACTTTAGTTTTCATATTTTCACATCATATGATTGCATATTCATGTTTTTTTCATTTCTTTAAAATTTCCACTAAATTTTTAAAGAATAATTATTATTGACTGATAAAGAAAAAAAAATTAATTTTTTAGTTATATCAAATAAATTATGTTCTCAATATTGCAATAAAATAAAATAAATTCAAGATATTCTCTATTTATTTTAATATAAAAATTTTTAATTTTAAATTAAAAAAGAATGGTATACAAGTTAAATAATACAATAAAATTTGTTTATATAACCTTATTAAAATTATAATATTTTAAACATAACAATCTTTTTTTTTTTTTTACTGCTTTTCACGTTCGAGATCTCTTTTATTTCATAATGCAGTAATTTATATATAAATTAATAATAAATCAAAGTGTATAATTTGATTTCATTTAAAAAAATTTTAATATATCAGTTTTATAATATGAATTTGCGAAATTATTCGTATCTGTAAATTTGTTAAATCCAGTTAAAAAAATCTCTATAAAATCACTATATAAAATTAAAAATAAATATTTTTTAATAGAGAAAATACATTTCATATTGTAAGTAATATTGTAATATATTATTATTGTATTATTTTTCTGAACTATATTGTCATTTTCGAAATTAAATATGATTCTTAAATAATATAGAACCAAAAATTATAAGACACCAAAAAATGCAAAGATTTTTATATGCACAATATTCAAAATTTGTTTTTATTCAATACATGTTATTTTTTTTTAATTTAGTAGGTAAAATTGTTTATTAGTATTCTATAATAATATTTTGTATTTGTTTTATTATATCTCAACTATAAAAATTACAGATTTTTTTATTTATCATTATTAATAATTCTTTGGTACATATGATTTCTGATCAAAATATAACTGCTTTAACAAGAAATAACTATTATACTATTATAAATAACTAAATATACTATTTTTTAAAATTTATTATTCATATTTTTATTTTGACTTATTTTATTTCTGAAATTAAAAATGTTTAAAATTGTTCTTTAATATTAAAATGTATTTATAAATTAATTTTACTAATTCAGTACTTGAAGATGTACATTTTTATATATTTATATTTAAGTTCTATCAGAAAATGTTATGAAAGAGGTCTTTATTATACATGAAAAGCATATTTGATTTTGATTTGATAATCTTAAATTTTTTGATCAATAAAATCATCTTTAAAAAAAATCTACTTTATTCTTTTCTAATACTAGATTTTTATATATGATGCTTTTTTAATTTTGCAAGCCAAGCTCAAGAATTTTTTGCATATGTAAATAGTTTATACATTCAAAAAATTTTAATTTTAAATTTTATTATACGTATCAACTTTTTTTATTATAAAATTTCTTTTTCACTAATACTTGATGATTGAGGATGTATGAGGCTCTGAGGATATATTATAAATAAATTTTTATAAAATTAAATGTTAAAAAAATTCAATGATATTTTAATTATATACATGTATTATTTTTAAGTTTAAGTATTTTCAATGTTTATACAATTATCAAATTGAAATAAGATTTTTTTTAATGAAATAAACTATATGTAGTGAAATTGATATATTTACTTATAAAAGTGAATGGAAAAAGAAATAATTGTTAATAAAAACACAAATATTTTTTTTAAGATATTTTTAAGTTAATATTATTGTTAATCAATATATATGCTTTATATAGCTTTATGTAATAAATTAAAAATTATGAAATTTTTGAAGTATATAAAATATATTTACCAATATGAACATTTATTTTACAATCTTTATAGTAATATAGTATCAAAATATGTAAAAAATGAAATATTAGTTTTGGTATAAAAGTAAATTAAGATATAATATTCGAAATAAAGAAAATAAATTAATTTAAGAATGTTAAATTAAAAATTTAGTTATTTCAGTTTTAAAAGGGTTTTAAATATGTTAAAAGTAAATATTTACGTATAATGTAAAAGGACGATTTAAATTTCTTTAAATGAAATATTGTATTTGTAAGAAAAATATTTTTAGATTAAACATAGTTATCAAATAGTGTATCAATATTTCAAAAATGTTAAAAAATTTTATAAAAATTAATGTTGTATAAAATTGTAATAACATACTTTTATTTTATAATATAATTTATAAAGTTTTTACTATTTAAATTGTGGGTGATGTTCATTTAATATGTATAGATAGGTGATAGAAATTTCAAGGGACTACATAATTAAACGAATATAACTCTGGAAAAATATGAATGAATCATAAAACATATTTACAACACATTTTATTTTTATCTGACATAATAATTTAAGTAGCTCAAAGATTATTTTTCTTTTCAAAATAATAATGTTGAACTCTTTTGTTATTTATAGAGTTAGACGTACACGATAAGATTGCACAAAATAATAAAAATATATCATAAACAATGAATTTAAATTATATTTTCAACTAAAATACACCTTGAAGATTAATATTCGAAGAGGTTTAGAATTAGTGATGGAGGCTTCAAGGATAACTCATTGAAACTATTGAAGATTTAGATTGTCAGATTATAAATATAAACGTGTCGTTAAATAATTACAATTGTCAAATGCTCTACTGTGAAAGTAAAATGAATTTCGATCAGCATTGGCACAGTATTACTACATTGAAGTTAGATACCGATCTTGGACAGTTCAATCATATCTATTGTTAATGATTCTCCACGTGATTCATAACAGATAGCTCTTCAAGCACAAATTCATTAATCTTGACATTAAAATTCTATCCCAAGTGTAATCTTAAAATAGTATCTTGTAGTGGGGAGTAAAAATGCAAGTGGGTTGAAAAATGAGTAAAACCGTCAAGTGCAAAAAGGGAGAGGAAAATTAAGTGCAATTCGATGGAAGGATTGTACGTAACGCCAGGAAGGCCCTGAGGACTTGATTAGCGAGTACTCGGAGATGCTTTTGAGGTATCCTCGAAATGTAATTGTTTCTTGTCCGAGGCATAAATCTCGGGGCACACATACTGGCGCCGCCATATTGCGTTATGCATGTAGACAAGATAAATATTGTCATTCATCTCACGTCTACACGTACTTGCATCTGGATTTTTGACGTTGTAAATTTATATTTGTTTTGCCGTTCCTTACAGAACTCGAAGCTCAGAACTCGAAGACACAATTGTTTTACCGACATATAGCTTGATATATTAATGGTTTAATGTGCGAGATTTTTAAGAATGCAATACACTTCGGGTGAATATACTTTCCCTTTTCTCTGATTTAAGATTTCACTGGGATCGGCGCTTCATGCATTCACTTGGGCGTATAAATTTATAAAGTTGTAAATAGTTGGCGTCATTCCGATTAATTGAAAATTATACACAAATGCATATCTTATGATGATTGAGTTTCAGCTCGCGGTCGACTTCATTGAAGTTTGTATAAGTTTCCTTCTTTATAAATTATTTCATATTCATTCACTCTAAAGTTAAATATTATATTTGAAAAATTCTGAACAAAATTTTTCAAAATTTAAAAATTGAAATATCAAAATTACGATCGAATATTATTATGAAAGATTATCAAAGATAATCATTAATTTGAATTATTATTTTTGTTACTTGGAAATTTTAAGCTATATGGTGCAATTTTTGATTAATAATACAATATACATATGTTTAATTATTATATCGATTTATAATTAAAAAATGACGATTTTAATTATTTAAAAATTAGTTTTATTGAATATAAAGTATTGAAAAGATAAAGCAAGTAAATAAAATAATTATTACATATATTGTCCCTTAAAATTTAGTTTAAGAGCACAAAGTCTTTAGTTTTGTAAAAATAATTTCTTTTCAGTTGAAAACTTTTTATTATAACAAGTATTACTTTCAAACTAAAAATTATGCTAATTTGTTTGAAATTTAATGAATTCTCTTTTTGAAAGTATTTTCGACAATCACTTTTGTTATGCCTTTTTTAGTATTTACTCGTATTAAGCAAATGGTTTTAATTTTCTTTAAATTCAAGTTTTGCTATGAGAATATGAAACTGGGAATATAGAAGAGTAAAAGAGTAATCGTTTGGTCCAAGCTTAATTTAAATTTATACTATAATTTATGTGATGTAGTTGTAATCTAGAAACGGATATGATCCAAACCTATAGTGTTGCAGAGACCGAAACGCGGTCATTATATCCCTTTCTCTCTTCTCTGTCTATATATCTTTCATTCTTATCCTCTTCCCCCCTCTCTTTGTGCCTTTCTCTTTAGGCCTCTCTTTTTCTGGGCTTAATGCAACAATTTACACTTGATGTGTCCACTATGTCATATTCGTATTAATAAATTCAAACGAGAGTTTAGGGATGGTTTCCGATTTTTCTTTTCATTTATTTGTGATGACGTGGAAGGATTTCATTTATAAATATAACTATTAACAGAGGTTATTTACAATTTTTTTCAGTGGCACTTACATTTATAAATGGGAATAACGATTTCGTTTTTGTGCACGTTAAATGTGACTAATGTTCGAAGAACATACTTAATTCTCGTACACAAACTCTGACATTAATTACTTCAACACTTATCTTATTAGTATATAACAATTTTTTGAAACATTTATTACATTTTGAGAAATATATATATCATCTATTAAAATATTCAAGAGAAATAACTTCTATACATATGAGTAATACACATCTTATTAAAGGAACTTACGGTTAAAATAATTTTCATTTAAAGTTCAATTTTAAGATTAAAATAGCCTCTGAATAAAATGTGCCATTGAAAGACAAAACTACACAATTAAAAGAATCATTTTTTCCAAAAAATGGTTTTATATGCATTAAATCAAATTTCTTTTTTAATCAAATTGAGATTTGAATATGTAAGTTGTCAATTTCACACAATTGATTTAATTGTCTGATTTGATTAGTTAGAATGTATATTTGCAAGGATGGGAATAGTTTATCTGAACAAGTAATTTCCACATCTTATCTATTGAATACTTTATTATCATTGAATCTACACAGATCATTCCGACATCGAATTTTAATAAAGAATCATTGATAAAAGCCTCCGTTGAATAATCCACAAGATGATGCAAATTCACACACTATCGTTGACAGTTAGCATGGCTTTGGCCTCCGGTATTTATTAATTGAAGAGTAGTCGAAGAGCTATATTATCAGTGCATGCTTGGCAAATTTACAACAGAGACAAATGATGGAGAGAAGGGCGCGAAGCTCGAGGAACAACTTTGTATTCGCGAACATTTGGAGGCACGACGAACAATCGTGTTCGTATATGAGATGTGATTTGGGAGCTCTGATGCATCAAGGACCTTTGCGCATGAAAGTATGTGAAGGTTCGGTGACGGGGTGAGAGGAGGTAAAGAGGTCTCGGGGGAATAAGCGATAGACTGTCCTCAACGGGTGCCTGCCGTTTGAAGGGAGAGGGGTAACGATGCCTAGCGCATGTTGTTGGATTTCGTGTAAAGGATCGTACACATATTAATTTGCTGTAGAGACGGATGAAGGACCCACACCGTACTCCATAGCCCATACCCCATAATCCATACCCATGGTGTTTACTATTAGTGTTTTTCAATGAATTATCAGTTGTCTGATTATGGATGTTTATTACATTTTTTACTCTTTCTCGAAGTCTTAAAATACTAATTTTTAAATTAATTTATTATTAAACTCATACATTGTGATTAAAGGAAAGAACATCGTATTTTTTTCAGAATAAATTTAAAAGAAAAAGAACTTTTTGATACATAACATTATGAATAAATCTTATTAAACTTTTGTACTTTTAATGTTATAAATTAAAAAATAACGCAAAATTTGCCAAGAAAAAAATTTATTTAATAATCTTCCAAGAATGACTTTAAACAAGATTATTATTATTAGCTGTACAAATCATCAAATTGTGCATTTTGTTAATGATAGTTTTAAAAGAAGTTCTAATATAAAGAGAAAACTTGGTTTAATTGTAAAAAGGAGCATATTGTGAACAAGGAAAATTTACGAATCCATTATCAAAACTAATAAAGCCTCTGAATAATTTTTCAGTTGACTTGAATAGCTTTTAATACGGGAGCAACTTGATGTCACTACTGACTATATTTTTCTTCTAATCTTATCCAGCATCCTTGGAACATCAACGCAGGCATTGGATATGCTGTAAACCTTCGGACAGCTTGTCTCTCGCTCGGTTACGCAACTTTGCCAAGATTTCGTGGATTCCCTCTTACTCTCTCCAAGCCCCTTCAACCTCCTTCAATCCCTGATACAACAACAATAATTCGCACCCCCGGGTCGGGGATTGAATTTATGCGGCCAACGCGAGTGGCTTTATCGGCTGGCTCTGTAGTCGTGACATTAATTTACGTCTTGGCGTCCATGACGGGAAATACTTACTTCAATGAATAAAAAATGAGTTTTGCGTTCTGAAATACACACTTATACACCTTTACTACTAAATGAATTCATGGAAGTATTAAACTTCGATGTTACAGATGATTTTTTGGATTATAGCTCCTCGCGAACAAGAATGTTTAGCGAGAGGTATATATAAGAATATAAGAAAAAAATTGGAATTCTTTTTTTTAACTTTTGATTTAAAATTCTATAATTAGGGAGGAGTACTCATTCTTTTTATTTTAGAACGCATTAAATTATTCTCAAATTTATTGGAGTGTAAAATTCATTATTCCGATTCCACAACGAAATCACTCATTGTTTCAATTTCACCATCCCAACTTATGATTCTATGAATTTGTGATTGGGATTGTGGAGTGCCTAGCACTTATTAGAGTATTAGTTTTTTTTATTGGAAATGTACGTAAATATTGTAACCTGAATTTAGTGTAGTGTTTAATTTATTATTTTACTATTTTTGCCGACGGAAAGGATTTCTACGGCGCCGTTTTACGTATTTATTATTACAATGAACGTATGATTTCCTATATTAATATAATATGACTCTCTATATTAATATAATATTGTAATCGTTGTTTCTAATTAGTGTGGTCGAACTTTTAATTTTCTAGCAATGAATATGATTGGTGCGCTATAATATTGAAGAAATGCATAATAATGTATTTTTGAAGGTTTTACTTTACTACTTTCCTTTAAGGCTTTTATAAGGATATAACTTGACTTTTCATCATAATTGTACAAATTAATTAAATAAAAACATACTTCTTTAAATGTAATAATCTTTTTGCAATTCATTTATTTTGAAGTGTAAAAATGCGATTTTTTATGATTGATCGCAAAATTTGGTCCTTTGAGCCGAATATATTTTCGGGTTAATCTGCGGTATTTTATAAAGTGTTATTCAGTGAAAACTATAATAAACAAGTTGTTTGTTTCTCGTTCTAATTTATTTTTATATTTAATAAAGAGGTAGTTATGATTGAATATTAAATTACACACAGAAAACTCACGAGTAAACTGAGAATTTTATTTTTATTTTAATTATAAAGATGTACAAGAATTTACAAATTTTAGGGAGTTCGCCCTGTCCGCACACTATCACGGTTAAATTATAATTGAATTGTAGATTTGTTCAGGGCAGCACGGCGTGCCCTTCGCCTGTCCTTTCAAGACAAGTTGATTCCTGTTTTACAATTCTGGAAAATCCAACGCATATAACATTGCAAATCGTTAAATTTATGTACGCAAATCGGTCAAGGTGTATATGTCTAAGGTATACTCCAAACCCTGCTAAATATCTGTTAACGGTCAAGGCGACATAATTCTATGCATTTCTCCAACACAAGTTATTTTACTTAAAGTTATTAAAGTTATATAAGTAAAAGGTGAATTTAGAATCTGATACGAAGCAGCGGTACTGACAATCAACCAACGGAACCGTAAGATTTATAAACACTAAAAACTTTTTTAAGTGTGAAACTTTGAAGTCATTCACACAATAATTTATGTGTCTGATATAAACTCTACAAGTATTTAAATAACAATTAGCTAAGTGATATTTAATAAAATATCGAAGAATTTTTACGTTCGTAAATATAATCAACAAAACAGTAAAATTCGCAACAGCATGGATGAGAAACTAAGGCTGTATCAGTTTTGATTGACGCCACTTTTCTTCATTGAGCACAAGTTTAAAAGGCATAATCATCGCATAAAGGAAGGAGTCTGCAGCATTCAATCATTAATGTTGTCTTCAAGATTATCATAACGTAAGACATCATGTTTTCCTATACTACCTCAATTTAGAGAATAATTGTAAAACAAATATGTCAAATTTAAAGGCTTTGATATATGCTTGCGGTACTATTAAGGGCCTTTTTATCGTGTATTTTATTAAACTTAAGATCAAATAAATCAAGAAATGTTATCGAATTTGAAACGAAAAAGGAAAGAATTTATAGCGGGACGTTTCTCAATTTTAAAATTGTCCTCTTGATGTTTCCGTTGGTGAGGTGTTTTGATAATAAAACAAATAGATGATTTAGTGTTGATTCAGAGATTTATATTTTCTTGATAACTTCGCTCGTCGGCGAACAGAGAGTATCTGATCACTTCCCGAGTTTCTTACAAGTCCAAAGCACATAAGTGGTAAAAAACCCCCCTTCGCCGAAAACCCGGAAAGTACCCGTCGTAGTCTCGACCTAATGCCTCAATCACTAGAATTCCGGTTAAATTTTACAATCGGTTTTTCCTAGTTTAAGAAATATACGGGGTTATAATTTAGATGGATTTAAGCGGCCTATAGCTTGGGCAGCAACATGTCGACCTCCTTGAACTACAAAATTCAAAAAGATCTTACGTTCTTTACAACTAACTATATCTATACACACATACATATATCTCACTATAATTACGATAATTTAAACATCCGCTATACAAAAATTTATACATTCTAGCACTTAACACACTAGTTCATCATTTTATGTCTACAGGTAATGGGGATAAGTATTTCACTCCTCTTTCAAAAATGCAAGTAGAAGTTTGCACTGACACCTTTCTTATGATGTCATCGGGACTTAGATATACTGCCTTGATTTTGCCTAAAGGCCATCTTAATAATAATAAATAACATCTACAGACCAGAACATCTACCAAAATTCATGGCCTTCTCAACTACATAAGAACTTAGACGAGCTCTGTGCGCAGGAGTCTCGTCCTCAAGTTTGCATGTATGTTTCCCAATCTTCGAGAAGGCAGCAAAGGGAGTTGATTGATAGATACTCTTCACTGAAGAAACTGTTAAGGGTAACAGCATTATGTTTTAGATACAACTCAAGATTAAAGAATAAGGTGAGAAAAATTGAAATCAATGGAGGTGATGAATTATCAGGAGAGGAGATTGAGCAATCCAATTAATTTTGGATAAAGGACACTCAGTCAATATATTTTCAAGAGGAGATCAAGATACTCAAGAACCACAACCAGTTACCATCAAATCATTCGATGAGCAGACTCACAGCATTTATTGATAGAGAAGGAATACTCAGAATTGGAGAAAGATTGGAGAACTCGACATTAACATTTGAGAACAAACACCCAGCCATCATGCTACGTCACTCAAGACTTTCAGACTTGATAATAGATTAAGCTCACAGAGAAACCATGCATGGTGGCACTCAATTAAGCCTTGCACTCATTCGACAACACTATTGGATCATAGGAGGAAGAGCACCTGTAAGATATAAGATATTGCATTGTGTAATATGTGCCAGACAGAGAGGTGTAAAAACCCAACAATTAATGGGTTAATTACTCGTTGCTAGAGTTAACTCATTTAGACCATTTACTCATACTGGAATAGATTATGCAGGTCCAATAACCATCAAAACTTGAAAGGGCAGAAGAGCAAAAACTCATAAAGGCTGGCTCTGTATTTTTGTGTGTTTGACTACGTTTGCAGTACATCTTAAGGTTATGTTAGATTATACAACTGACAGTTTCATCGCAACATAAAGAAGATTCATATCCAGAAGAGGCATCCCAAATACAGTGTATTCTGATTGTGGGACCAATTTCATAGGAGTTGATGCTCAAATAAAGACCCTGTTCACTCAAGGGAAGAGAAGTTTCTCAACGTTAGCTCTCTTATTCTCTTGCGATAAAACTCATTGGAACTTCAATCCCCTTCAATGTTGTGTAATCTTGTGATTCATTTTTGCTATTGTCACCTCAGGCTCATTTTGATGCTATATAACAGATTCAAGCTTGTATTAATAATCTGAAGAATAATCATTCAACAAATAAATGTTCGTCACGTGATTATAATGTTTGTGGAAAGAAGTATAATACTCTGCTATATTTTCACAAAATTGAAATCAATCAAATATCTAATGCTGATACGGTGAATTTTTACTTTATAGATTCATCTCCTAAGGAAATTAAGAAAGGTTCGGCTAAGACCTCTAATAAAATTTCATTAAATGATACATTAATGATCGGTTCAATAATTTAAGATATTATTAACAAAATGAATACGTTTTAGACTTCGTTCAACAGTCTTAATAGCTGATATAAAGAAAATATTTCGACAAATAAATGTAGATGTTAAAGACGCGAAATATCAAAAAATATTGCATAGATATCACCTCTTAAATCAAATTAAAACTTTTCGATTCAACACCGTAACCTACGGTATTAAACCAGCTCCCTTTCTTGCTTTGATATTTGAAACAACTTGGTTTGATATTTAAAACAACTAAGTCTAGATCGTTTAGCTCTTTGAAGTTTCCCTTAGCAATCATTAGCGCAAATAAGGATTTTTATATCAATGATTTATTGATAGCAGTGGATGCTGTGCAGGAAGCTTTAGAATTGAAAAACCAATTAAAGATACTTTTAAATCTAGCGGGCTTCAATTTATAGAAATGATCTATAAATGAGCGGCCCCTCGTGAAGGAGTTTAAAGTAACAGAAATTACGCATTTTAGTTTAAATAATAAAGATTCATGAAAACTTTTAGGTATGAGATAGAATCCTATAAGTGATAAGCTTATATTCAAGACTAATGAAATACCATATAATACTTACGGGACAAAAAGAAATATTTTATCGAAGATCTTTTTATTTCTTTGTGCGTCTTTTTGATCTAATGGGTTTACTAGGTGCAATTATCGTACTCGCGAAGATAATCTGCAAGACCTTTGGATATTTAAATTATCTTGAGATGAATTTGTGCCACAAATATACAACATAAATGGTTAACATTTAACGTCGAGCGTAGGGTGTTAATTGAGAATCACAAAAAAGACAGCTGCGTGGCTTCTGCGATGCTAGCACCAAGGCATACGATACTTTCATTTTTATAAGGATAAATATAATGATTGTGTGTAAATCTTATAAGTGCAAAATCACGCATAGTCCCAGTTAAAAATTACCTTGATTAGCTTACCTTATCTCGACCTGTGCTCCGAGGCATTACTCACGCATTTATTTGAATTTACTATAATAAATTTAAATATAGATTTTGACAAAATTTATTTGTAGTCAGATTCGACAATAACATTAAATTGGATAAAAACATCACCATGTGAACTCAAAACATTCGTGGCTAATAGAGTTTCCGATGTTCAAACTAAAACTAATGTTGCATTGTGATATCATATTTCAACAAAAGATAATCCGGCGGATCTTATTTCTCGTGATCAATTACTGGCAGAATTTTTGTTGTATGATCCGATCTGGTTATCGGGTTGCGAGGATATTTGGTAAAGAAAATTGAAAATTTAGAAGCGCCTGAACTTCTGCCTAAAATCTTTAGCCGCGACCGTAATTTCATCTAATTTTTTTGAACGATTTTCTGCTATAACAGCTATAAATAGATTTATCGCAAATTGCATAAGGTTAATTAGGAAACTTCAAAACTAATTTATTGTTACAGGTGAATTAAGTGCCGACGAGATAAAAAATTCATAGTTACATTTAATTAAACTTATTCAAGCTACATTTTTTAATAAAGAGTTAAAATTAATTGAAAAGGGAAATTCTTCATAATTGTCTAAAATGTGCAAAATTATAATAAACATCACCTGAATACATTATGGAAAATTTACCATACATGTCGTGTCACGCCAAGTATCAATTCTCACATTTTTTAAATGTGAGAATTGATTACTGCAGACCTTTTTCCATTAAAAAACGGAAAGAAATTGAAAGCGAGTGAAAGCATACGTAGTTGTGTTTCTTTGTTTCTCTGTAAAGGCAGTACATCTTGAATTGGTTACTGACCTAACATCCGAAGCTTGTTTATCTGTAATAAGAAGATTTTTGTTAGGAGAGAAAATTAATTTACATTTTAGCGGAAAAAGGTATCAACTGGCACTGTATACCTCCATGATCATTCTATTTCGGTAGATTATGAAAAGCCGCAATGAAAAGTTTTAAGAAGTATTTATTTAGAGTTTTAGGTACCAATCTTTTTCATATGAACTATTCAATACCTTTATAATAGAAATTGAGGCAGTATTAAATTGACGACCCCTGACCTCTATTTCCTCTGATCTTAATGATTCCTTCCCTTTTACTCTCAGTTATTTTCTGATTGGTGAGTAATGATAACCTGAAGGAAATCTAATCAAGTTGAACAATAATAAACTTTCAATTTAGCAACATTTATTAAAGGTTAAACAACAGGTCTGGGAATGATAGAACAAGGAGTACATCCATCATCTACAAGTGCGTAGCAAATGGCATTTAGGTTTGGCAAACATTTTGAAAATAGGTACATTAGTTATTTTAAAGGAAAATAATTTACCAGCTTTATATTGAAAACTTTGATGTATCATAGAAGTGAAAACAGAAAAAGAGAATTTGGAGACAGTGAAAACTGCAAGTGGTACCTATGAAAGAAGTGTAAAAATATTATGTCCTTTACCCATAAAAATAGATTAGAGAAAATTTAATAAATCAATAATTAATTTTTTTTTTAAGTATCCATTCAAGGCGTTTTATGTTTGAACTTCACCATCCCAACTAATGATTCTATGAATTTGTGATTGGGATTGTGGAGTGCCTAGCACTTATTAGAGTATTAGTTTTTTATTGGAAATGTACGTAAATATTGTAACCTGAATTTAGTGTAGTGTTTAATTTATTATTTTATTATTTTTGCCGACGTAAAGGATTTCTACGGCGCCGTTTTACGTATTTATTATTATAATGAACGTATGATTTCCTATATTAATATAATATGACTCTCTATATTAATATAATATTGTAATCGTTGTTTCTAATTAGTGTGGTCGGAATTTTAATTTTCTAGCAATGAATATGATTGGTGCGCTATAATATTGAAGAAATGCATAATAATGTATTTTTTAAGGTTTTACTTTACTTCTATTTCAGGCCTTCATAAGCAAATAACTCGACTTATCTGCGTAATTGTACAAATTAATTGAATTAAAACATATTTCTTTAAATGTAATAATCTTTTTGCAATTCATTTATTTTGAAGTGTAAAAATGCGTATTTTTATGATCTTATTCAATAATAAATATATTTTAATACATGAAATCTAAATGGAATTTTTCATTGTAGTGAATTTGTGATTCATAAACATTTTCTGATTATATTAAATTTAAATAGAATCTCCAATTGAATAGGAAATGCTGTAAAATGAATTCTCGATGAATCGATATGTTATTATTTTGTGCATGTAGATTTGAAAATAAACTGAATTAATTATCCTTTGCGCAAAAGTTTGAAAAGTTTCATTCTTGAAGTAAACATTTCATTAAAATCTGTAATTACGTATTCAGGAAATAGGGGATATTGGTGCAGCGGATATGCGATTAATGAGAGACTATAATAAATTCCTCTTCCGATTGTCATGAGCTTTTCCATTAACCTTGTGACGGTGTTACCCCTAGCTGGGATAGCTGGAAGTCGGGATTTCAGGATTCGGGAGTGGGGGTGTGTTTCAAGGTGCTAAAATCTACGAAAGAAGAAATCGAGCAAATTTTGGAAAAATATGAAAAAAACCTATATTGCCGGTAAGTAGGTTACTATTTTTAACGAAAATTAATTTCCTTTTTTCTCCATAGATGGCGGTTTGAGCGGGACTGCTGATTCCTGAAATATCGATAGGATCGATTAGATAGTATCTAGTCCCAATCGCCAGAGGGCGCAGGGATTGTTGCTTGCTGCTGACTAACTATAGTATATTTTCATATGCTACAGTTAGTCCTCAAGATGGTGGCGGGAGCACGTTCTGCTGATTCTCGCTTGCGAAAGCAAGTTCGAGAATCGTGTTCTGCTGCTGGATCGGGAGCGAAAACTCGCTTTCAGCAGCTCGCGTTCGCGTTTTTATACGCGAGTCTGCGGTGGTGGGGCAGAGTCGCCCGCGAAAGTGCGCAATTTTGTTGCGCGGGCATTCCCGGCTATGTTTATCGCTGAGATTATAGTGGGGGCCGCGAGAGGCATGAGCGTTGCTTTCGGCTCAGTCGTTTGAGTAACCGCGTCGCAGAAGGTCGTGGCTTCTCGAATTTTCCACGACCTTACAACCTAGCGGTAAAAGTATTCGTGCAGACTCTTCCTTCTATAAAAAAATTTGAGTAGCGGTACTCTTTCACCTCGGCTAAATGACTCTGAGTGGGTCACAGAAACTATAGAGTGTCGAATATAACGTTTACAAATATTTTAAATTATCGTATCCACAAAATATCCTATTGTTAAAATCGAACGATTTTACAGATGAATTATTATTATGAATTATGATTGTACATTAATAGCAGTCAATTTCATTATTCTTTCAAGTAAATTGCACTACAATCCAAAGTGAAGGTTCAAGCATTTTGAGTGATTGTAAAAGGAAGTTTTACCTGTAATATTAGAATCCCATCGGATAATAGTATACGATAATCGTATTTATGACAGTTATTACACGGAAACTAGACGTAATCATTGCGAAAATCGATAACATCCTCGCGATAACTCGGTTCTAGACATTCATTAGCCATTTCATATGCCCTCTTTTCATTTCTCTCCCCGACTCCACTCTAATGCCAACCACCCCGTCATCCAATCTTACCTTTTTCGACAAGTTTTCATTTTACTAACCTCCCCCTCTTTTCCTTACCACGATTATTAAAAAGTTTTTAAATAAAAGGCATTTAACAGGGCGGTTTGGCATTTCGAAAAGAGTGGGACTGCACCGCACTATTCATTATTCTCAGTAAAAAAAGCGATAATCGCGTCTTCGAGACCGAACAATTTTATCACTTGCAGGCCTTTATTGTTTTAATTGCAGAAAAGGGGTGGAAAATGGGGAAAAAAGGAAAAGAGAGGAAAAGAGGAAAATGTGACGTATACACTTATGGCGCGATCTGTCTTTTAATCTAATCGACTAATTAATAGTTCCTTGTTCCTGTTGTGTACTCAAATTTCAGGTTTTATGATTTTCGTTCGACAATTTAACTTTTATGCTTTTCAGAAAGAAGTATATCATTTTACGTGAATTTGGCGATTTTGGCTATTTTACATGTGTCAGCTGCCAGCTTACACATAATTATGAGTGCAAAAAAATTGAAATTCACGAGTCCATCTTGATTGATTAATTTGAATGAAAAAAAATGCTGACCACTGTGAAAATTATCCATTGATAATTTTGTGTAATAAAAGTTTTCAATTTATATTTCCAATCTATGTTTATCTATGTCGATTCATACATAAAATTAAAATATACCTATGTGCATAAATACTATAATATTTTTAATATAGTTCAATTTTAATTTAATAAATTGGTTGTTAATTAAAAAAAAATATTTAAATAAGATGTAGACATTAAATTGAGTTTGTATTATAATTAATCGATACAATTACAAAATGTATTTTGTAAAATTAATCTAATTGATGTAGGTATTTTCACAAATTAATCATAATACTATTAAAGATTAAAGTGTAATGAAAGATGGATAACTGCAATTAAATAAATTAAAATGTTTATACTGTTTTATAAAATTTTCGACTACTGTAAAGGAAACTTTTATTTACAATATTGTGAAATAATGATTCTAAGGTCTAGCATTAAATAATATTTTTGGCTGTATTTTTACTTTTTATGCTATATGAATCAATATTAAATAATGAATATATTAAATATAGAATTTTAAATCATTGCTTTTCATCAGTTGAATATTAAAAAAAAAAAATTTAATTTCAAAATTTTGCATAAAAATTAAAGAAAATAATAAAAAGTAAATTTCAAAAATGAATTTTTCCTTGGAATCATAAGTTAGTTCTCCGGATGTAATCTATAAACATATTTAATAATACGATACATCTGACAGATATGTGTAAAATTTCTTCTAAAAAATTTAAGACAAAAAATTTGCTGTAGAAATTTTTTTTAATATATATATTAATAAAATATATTTAAAATTTTCACAATTTACAATTTTTTTCGTAATTTATTTTTGTATAAAAACTTTAGTGATAGAATTCTTTATTTTATTTATCTGAAAAAAGTAGTGCAATTGTATTGAATTAGTATTAAAAAAATATATAATCTTAATATTAATTTAATTATAATAATTATAAAATAATAAAATTTTATGAATATTTATTTATAATAATAGAGAAAATATTAGAGGACTTAATTATTTAATGTTAATACTTTGCTATATAATATACTAATTTATACAACTTTTAATTAAAAAAGTCATATTTTTTAAGGAGAAACTTAAATAAATGTCCGATAAAATTTTGATAGATTTTAAATTTATAAAAGTAAATGCAAGAATAGATCAATTTATTGAATTTTTTTGAGTGTACTTTGATTGATTTTTTTTAAACATTTCTTACTGTCAGAAAATTTTTTTCATTAAACTTTTTTATGCTTCGATCAGTCAAAACATTTTTTCAAGGTTTGGGATAAAATAAAAAATGCCTTTTGTATCAAACCTTTTATTTTTCTTTTAATAAGTAATTGGAAATTAATTTTAAAAATGGTTATTCGGAGAAAACGTATTTATTTTCATTTCAATTAAGAAAAAAACTGTAATTATTCTGGTATCAGTATGATTTAAATAAAATATCATAAATTATATGTACGGTATAAAAGGATAATTTTATTCTGTGATATAATATACTTCTGTTTAATATATTTTTTTTTAATAAAAATAAATATAAGTAACTTAGAAATTTTAATTGTGATTACATAAGGGATTCTATAACAAAATATGAATACAAAATTGTATTATCTAACTTTATAAGTAATGTGTAACTTATATTTTTATCTATTATTTGGAAGTTTGTAAACAAATAGAGAATTACAATTTATAATTTTTTCAAAGTTTAAATGAAGAAATTGACTGCGTTAGTAAGGGACGCAATATTTTCATCTCCTCAAATACTATTATTTAAGAACTTTTTCGAGTAGTCTTTTTAATTTTCGATCAAAAATCTTATCCGTTGATAAACATTTAGCTAATACTTCAAGAGGGTATAAGTCGTTCTTGGGACATGTTTTACGTATATATGTACTGTAACGCACGCATATTATAGTTTCATCAAACAGTAGAAAGGGTGAATTAATGAGCAAAAAAGAAGAAACGCAGATGAAAAAGTGAAAGACAGGGAGAAGAAGAGAACGTGGAATTTAATTCTGGAATTACGCAAATTGAATTCAATTGCTGGTGAATAGGTGATAAACATTAATCTTGCACAATCGCTCGAGTTTTCTGATTTTACTACAGCTCAATATCAATCTGTCTTTTTGCTTCTTTCTCTTTATTTGTTTTATCTATTACTTAAGTTTTATAATTCACCATCATAAAATAATTTTAGATTTTTATTGGTTTCGTATCACTTTCTAATGTATTGCTTTTATTACTTTAGCCATTCCAAAATTCTCTGAGAGAAACAGAAACAGAATGACTAGCAAATATAAATGAGACATGGAGAATTCTTGAATATATTGATCAGAAATGTATTATTGGCTAATGACTATATTAAAATACTTTTTTTACAACAAAAATATAAAATGAATCATTCTTTATTTAAAGTAGACATTTATTGAGCATTATTCAAGAAGTTTATTATTGTCCATAAATAATAATTTTGGCAAATGTTAAAAAAAACCAAAAAAAAATTGAACATGTTTTTTTAGAATAACAATTAAAATTTTAATTTATAACTTTTATTCTTAGCTTTTACTGTAAATCCTCAAAAAACGATACATCGGATAAATTATTTTTTAAATTAAGAAATTGCCGCAATAATTTTGCTTATAATCACTTTAATAACCATGATGTATAATATGAATGCAAATTTTTAAATAGAAAAAAATCTAATTATAAATTTAAAGAAATGAAAAAATGATATAAAATACAATGTTAAATCGAAAATTTAATGCATTTTTTCCTTAAAAATAAAAAAAATTTATAATATAGCCTTATTAGCATTTAATGCACAAAACTTTTATCATATACCTTAGAAATATCAGGAAATTTATTTTATGAAAATATATTAGCGAATATGTCAAAAGTAGTAAAAACATTTATCATTATAAATCTATTGATACAGTAATTTTCCAATGTCTTTTGTATTTAAAACATATAATTTATTTACTTAATCTTTTTATTTTATATATTACGTATTTCTCTTATTAAAGCAGTCTTTTCTCTATTAACGTAAATTCGGATACTGCACATATATCACAATAAAGGTTGTTTTCTAATTTTTCTTTTGAGTTAATTTCTATTTATTTTTTGATTGTAGAAATTTATTTAAATTTCACTTATGGTGTCAATACTGAAATAATAGAGGTCTTTGAAGAATTTATTTAAGCTAGGGAAACATGTAAACGGAGTTGTCAAATACTGCAATTATATTAATGAATATGAACTCATCGACAAATGAATGTGAAGAGAAGGATAAGTTGAAGGATAAAAGTAATTAATATCGAAGTATTGCTGACATATTGTAATTCTGAGCGAAATAAAAGCAATTACTGAGAATTTAATCTTCGTTTGACAATATACTCAATAGAATATCTTATAAAATATTAGAAAGAATCTGTTTTATATCAAAAAACATTTTAAAAATAATTTAAAAATTCTCTATTGAATCAACTGTTACTTATAAATTGATTTACATACTTCAAGAGATCAATCATCGTATTTAATTAATTCATTTTATTAATATATTTTCTTTTATTTTTTGTAATATTTTATTATATTTATTGTAAAGAATTACTGCTTTATAAGAATAAATTAAAAATAGTTACAGTTTTTAATTAATATTAATCACTTATTTATAAATAATTTTATAAAGAATTATAAAAATTATTATTCAGTGCTTTTTTAAAATCTCATTAAAAAAATTATTTTATTGCATTGCATTTAATATATGTTATTTTATTATGTCATATAGACATATTAAATTATAATAGTAGTATTATTTAGTACGTATTAAGGTTAATATATTACTCAAGTTGGTACATCAGATATCGGCATTTATTAGATACGGCTTATACATCAAAAATTTTTTATACTAAGTTGATTTAATATTTTAAATATATTCGAACATTGTTTTTAAGTAAATACATACTTAATTTTATAAAGCATTTTAATACAAATTTCTTTATTACATTAATTTTAGATTTTAATTATTATATTATACTAGTTAATATAGCTAAGTATCGATAAAATATATTCTAAATTTTTATTTATGAATTTTACTTTGTAGTTTATTACAGAAAATGAAAGCAATTAATAGTGAATATTTTTAAGTTTATAATAAAATGATTATTATTATTATCATTATTATTGTTATTGTTATTATTATTGTTGTTGTTGTTGTTGTTGTTGTTCTGGTTCTTATGGTTATTATTATTAATATCATCATCATTATCATCATCAATATTGTTTTATACCATAAAAAATATGCGGTTTTTTTTCTCACTTAAATTAATATTTAAAAAACTGCAATATACTTAAGAAAATTATAATGTAATTTCAATACATTAACAAATTTATTTAATAGTTAATATAATAGTTAATTTTAGTTAATTTCGATTTGATTTTTTACAAAAATATACATGTACAATAATAATAATAATATAATAATAATTATTATTATAATAATAATAATAGAGAGATAAATATGAATTAAATGTAATTGCAAATAATGATATTTTTAATCTATACATTAATAATTTAAAGTTTTTAATATATGTGTTACTTGAGTATGCATAAAACATGATCACAGAGATAATTTTTTATCGCAAAAAATCTTTTAAAATAATTAAACTCAGCAAATTAAATTAGATAATTTTAATAATAAAACAAATTTTTTTTTTATATAATTGTTCTAAAATGCTTGGTTTATATAATTAAAATTTTTCTAAATATAAGTTATTTATATTCATATGCTTAAAATTTTTTTTCTAAAAAATATATAAATTTTAGTTTTAAAAATGAGCTATTAAGATTGTTGATATATTTTTCAAAAGTACCCATTTTATTAGTTGTTTATATATATATATATATATATATATATATATGCAGTTACAGTTTTAGATCAATTAAAATACGCATCCAAATTTCCTTATGTTTATTAAAAAGAAAAGGAATTAAAAGAAATTAAACCAAATGAAATAAGTACAATAACAAAAAACAATAGTACGATTGTAATTGATTATATACTTTATTAAAGTATATTTTATAACTTATTATTATTTAAATCAATTATTTTTTTAATACATCAGGCTATAATAATGAATAACTACAATAAATCAAAATATTTATTTTTATTATTTTACAAATTAAATGTTCATCAATTCATTCATCATTCAAAATCAAATCAAAAAATAAGAATAATATACGACGTATATTATTCTTTTAATACCAATGTTCTTACTGTTATGACGTAAGAAACAAAGAATTGTCTTTTATAATTATCTCTGTGTAATCACAGAATATAACATTAAAGACAATAAACCCTTTTTCATATATTACTTAGATTCGAACTAAGCATCCGTATAAACACGATAGCTTCGTTCAATGTTCTAAATGAAAAGAGAATCCTCGTCGGCTATATTTCAAGCATTTATATAGCCCGGTTTTCCGCGGTTTCAGTTTTTCCCCTTCAGGCGGTGGGGTACTCGAGTTCAGTTTCGTTGTCGCGGACGGATCATGCGGTCTGCGTTTGATTTGCGCGTTTTAAATAAAGACGGTGTTTAACGGCGTAATATTTAAATCCGCAAATCGTGCGTGAATAACATTTGGCCCGCCTCACTGTGATATCAAGTTCCCTCCTCCGCCCTCGGGATTATTAACCGATCACCGGTGAGGTTAATAATCTTTTAACCTGAAAATATTGCGCGACGATATGCAATATCGTTGCAGTATGATTATATTCTTAAAAATGAGTTAACGTAATCAAACTATTGTTGAGTCATTTTTTTCATTTCAAAAATCTCAATTTAAGAATATTTTTATAAATAACCATATAGGATAATATTAAATGCTGCAATATCATAAACTTTTAAAAAAATTTGTTTTTCGCTTGGGTATATAAATATAATTGAAATTTAATATTTAGTTATGTAAGGATATTGTATAATAAATATTACAATATATATACGAATGTAAAATAAAAACAGAGAAAAATATAGAGAAAACTCTATAAATGAAGGAAGAAGAATATCCTTACATATTTAAGTAGCCAAATAAACTAGGAGTAAATGACTAGTTCTTGACATAGCGTCTAGATTATTAACTAAAGCAATATGCTTTCATTTTCAGAATAAATGAATTAATGACGTAGAATTATATAATTGAAGTACATAAAAAAAGTGAATGTTTACTTTATTTTTTAAAAAAAACTTGTTTTATTTGAGTACGCTTTCGAATTTTATTGTTGCGTTTTCCATTGTGTCAGTCCGATACACCCCCAATTCTGATTATTGGCTCCAAGTTTTGCATGTCAACTAGGAAACTAGTTACCTACTCTTAAATCTTCAATGCATAATGTCTATCTACCTCTGGATGTGTGTATAGACATCTTTACTTCAACTAGCGATTAATACTTGATCCATACTACGATCCTAGACAATGCATGACTCCTGGATCCGTGCTTTTAATCCCCTCACGTTGCACTCCAATCTCTTAAAGGGGTAATTTCTCCCTCCGTCTGTTTCTCTGTCAATCTACATACTCAAAATTTATTAAAGTATTTCCGTTGGGATACTAGTGACATAAGTGTTGCATTAGTTGTAGGTCAATGAAGTAAGAGTTAATAATGTACGGTTGTACTATTTCGATATCACAAACTTTAATAGAATCTACTTTCTCAATTTTTTATTTCGGATAAAGCATTTTACTTAAGCAATTTTTTAAAATACAAAATTTTGTGGAATTTTTATTTATTACAAGGGTTTCTCTGTGATAAAAATTCATTTTAATTCATGATTCTCTTGCTATGATAATTGTAACAGCAATAGTTCGTATCATAATTTTAATTTATTTATTAAAGTACTCTTTTAAAAAATTATAAAGATATTGACCATTTAAAAAGAATATACCAACGAAAAAATTTTAAGTTATAAGAATAAAAATTGTATAATACAGTTGTTCTTGATTGATTATCACGGGAGGAGGACAAGGACGGATAGGAGAATCACAAATTCTTTTATTTTATTTGCTGATAATATATTGCGATGGTTTTCCTTTTATTATATTATACTTATACAAAGTGGAACGCGAGGCTCGATATGAGAGATTCGCGCTTGATTTCCTTTTGATGTCGAACAAAAGAGTGTCGCAGTTCGCCCCTTTTCAGCCTCGTCCTCTGCTCTCATCCCTTCCCTCATATCGAGTCTTAGCAATTTTCGTTAAATTATTGCGGGAAACCCCGACTCCCTGTCGCGTTCTTTCTGGAGGGTTTATTTTGGTTTTCTCGCGATACATATTGGTTACAATAGGTACAATTTTCCGCTTAATACTATGTCCTTTAGGGACCTCACGGCCGGAGTAACGGGTTTCGTTAGATGTCCGGCTCGGGATTAGATGAGGATGGAACGGGAGCCCTTGAGGGGTATTATGCACCGCACCGTCGTTTTTTTCCTGTCAGCGCCGCAGGGGGTAGGAGAGAGATTCGCTAAGAAGGCGACGATGATAGGCCGGGTACGGGTGCACCTCAAAATAATTTTGTGCACACGCCCGCGCGGGGTTTTCCTCGGTTATCAGTGGGTCTCTTTTTTTTGCTGCTTTATCACGCCACAAGCGTCCTCACTGAGTGCTGTTGGGGCGTGAGCACATATACGCCGCAATAGGCCACAAAAGTCATTATGAAAGCAATATTTATAATAAACATAATATATAAATATGTGAATGTGTTCCTTAAATGGAAAAGTGTTTCCACTTCAAAAGGATAAACATAAACATTTATTATTTATCGTCACACATTTGAATCCTGTAGCTTTTCCATTAAGTGAATGAAAAACATAAAATGACGATGAACGCAATGCATTCATATATTATGTTTATACAAAATAAACCAATGCACATATTTATTGGTTTATTAATTAGTTCTTGATAAGTATTCAAAATATTTGATATATGCAACATTTATAATTTTTTTATAAAATATTAGAAATGAAAATTATTAATAATTTATTTGTGTGGACATATGAATTTGTACTTAAATTGTTATAAATTCCATAAGGTTGATAAAATATGCATTAATTATCAATCATAAAAATTTTAATTAAATAAATTTAATACACGGAAATTCTATTAAATATAAATAATACATTTTAAGTCCTAATTATTGATATGTCATATGCTTTTATTTAATCAACTTGTTTTATAAATTCAGTTGCAAATATATAAACATTTGATGAAATTAAATGAAAAAATTTTTAACGTGATTAAAGATTTTCAATATAATTATTCCAACTTACTGTACTTATTTTATTAAGATTTTATAAAGTTCTATTTTTAACAATAAAATATCAACTTAATTATATAGTTAAATTATAAAATTAATATATAAAATTACAGTATATTAAATAAAATTATTCAAAAAAGGCTAACTGTTTAATTTAAATTGGAAAGGTAAAAAAAAATTATTTAAATTTTTAATGTCTGCAATAATAATACTTTAAACTTCACATATTATTTTAATTTATCAATACAAATATTTCTTGTATCATAATAATGAAGCTTATTCATTGTCATAAAATGTCTAATATAAATTAAGAAAAAAAAACTCCCTGTAATGATAATGATGTAGTGATGAATATATTTTTCTGTTGATTTTATGAAAATTAACATGAGGCCGGATGTCTTCACGGTATAGGCGGCGTTGATGTTCGTGAAGTAGACAGAGACAGAGATACGCGGAAAAGTGTATTGAATATATATATATATATATATGGAGTGCATTGTTATGGTAGTGTAAGTGATTAAAATTATTAGTGTTGTGCCGCCGTGAGATGGCCGATAATTGTAGTTTACATAATTATCGGCACAGTAGTGTATCTTATTATTTTAGTGCCCGATTTAATATTGTGTTTGCTTAGCCAATCATGATGGAGAATCTGCAGCGCGAAAAGGAAGATAGACTATATTTACTTAATTACCAATTGTGAATTTTGATTTTCGCGTAAAGAAAATTTTGAGATTCATAATTGGTGAAAAATTAAAAGTAGTGCAGTGAAAGGGGTGGAATTTTCTAGATAAGAAATTTCTATCATTAGTATATTGTTATTAATTGATTTAATAACACATTGTTATCTCAAAGTAATTATAATAATCAAAGTTTATATTAATAAATATTGAAAGTGAAATAAATTTGTGAAGTGAATAAGATTCATATTATTTATCTATATATTATTAAGATTGCAATATTTCAATATATTGCGTGATGTCGCGAATCGTTTGCCCTTTTCACCGAGGTGAATAAACTCGCGAAAAACAAATGTTTTAATTCGCGAGACGCCATGGAGCAACGATCTGAATTCGAACTTAACAAATCAGCTCCGGGTGGCGAACTAAATCACTCCCCGACGCCCCTCCTGATTGAGAACGCGAAGTAGGAATTGAAGACGGATCGCGGAATTAAAAGGCGGAACACACCTGGCCGCGGGAGCTTAATTTTGTGCGAGATACTGAAGAGTAAACTCTTAGTGATTACACGAGGAGTCGCTCGACAATATCGGATGCAAAATTATTAAAAATTCTAATTCGTGTTTACACGAATTATAATTTTATTTTTTTCTTGAAATTACTTTAAATTTAAAACGCTAAAGATTTGACGCCTGTCATAACAAGGCGATCATTTCTAAAAACAAGTAGTCACGGATGACAATAGCTCCATGTTACGATATTTAGAAAATAACGTCAATAACCTGTCATAACAGGGTTATTGACCTCTTGTAAAATAAATATAAGTCGAAATATATGTAAATACTCTCCGTCATAACACGGGAGTACGGGTAGTTAGAATATTTGCTACCCGCGGAATTCAAAATAATAATATTAAAAAAATATTATTTTATTCTTCCATAGGTACCAATTGACGACGTAAAAACTGGAGACGATTCACCAGCTAAATCAA
Organism: Eupristina koningsbergeri; assembly: GCA_018907245.1. NCBI lineage: Eukaryota > Metazoa > Arthropoda > Insecta > Hymenoptera > Agaonidae > Eupristina > Eupristina koningsbergeri. The sequence continues at coordinate 3,068,296 of JACCHV010000110.1, forward strand.
CGTCGAAAACTCCTGTAGAAGAAAAAGATCTTCCTAACTTTGTAAAATAAATCAATCTTTATTTTATTTAAATAATATATTTTATTATTTTTTTATTATTTCTCTCCTTTGCTCCTGAATACAACTGACCGACTATCCTTGGCATAGTCGAAATATTACAAGATAATAATAATATAATTGGAAATTAATGATTATAAAATAAATCAAGGAGAGGAAATTGGAGATTCGATTATTGTAAAATCAAATAAAATTTTTATAATAAATATTGAACAATCTACGAAGTAAGTAATATTTATTATGTATCATCAACGTTATTAAAACAATTAAATAAATCAGAGAAAGAATTATATTACTTATTTATAGGGTAAGATTTTATATTATTAAATTATAATTATATTTGTAAAATTTATAGTAATATGTTATTAATGATTATTATTGAATTGTATTGATATTTTATTAAAATTATATATTTTATATCGAGAAAAATTAAGTGTTGGATTAATTGGCGTATTTTATGTATAAATATTTATATGATCTTAAAGTAGATTGAAGAATAGTGAAATAAGTTTGAAATAGCAGTGTTGGTAAATTAAAATTGAAATTTTCAAATTTGACGGAATCCCTTCATGAGATAAATTTGGTAGTGTCGCTGGATTAAATTACAGTTATTATTTATTATAGCTTTTGAATGATTTTGTGAATAGTGGAGAATCTTAAATTTTGTGTGGATAAAATTTAATTGATTTTTCACTGCATTACAATTTTAATTTCTATTTTTAATCAATATATTTCAATTATAACATAAAAAATTATAATTAAACGCATTTTTAATAAAAATGAAAGATTTTTTAATGAAATGAATTTATTTAATCACAAATAATTATTATATTGGTAATTATAATCAGTTTGTTAAGTTTAATAAATATGATTTATGAAGCGAATGTAATTATTTATGGAAAAAATTACAGCTTTGTTTAAATAAGAAAATATTTATTAATTCATTGACAATACTTAATAGTTAGATCAGGTAATGAAGCACTTTTTATGTTGTAACGGAAAGTAGATAAAGACACCTTGTTACGTATGTAACGAAATTCTACATATTCAACAATAAAAAAAGATGAATTTGTAAATGAATTAAAAAGAAAAAGAGCACAAAACGCAGCGTAAATATCGCTGGTAGTTAATTTTAAATGAATATCAAGCGTTAGAATGTCGAAAACGATGTCAATATGAGTAATAATTAGTCAATGTATTGAGAATTAATTAAATTAGATTATGGAATTAGAGAATCGAATCGAATTGAATAAGGAAGGTGAATTGAAGTTTTGAGTAATATATCAAGACGACATCGGAGTAAATAGTAAGCCAATCCTGAAGGCTAGGGAACTCTCGTCGGTAAACGAACGCGATACTCATACGATCAGGTAACCTCACTATAAAAAGTGATAATAATTGTAATTTACGGACACACGTATGAATTGATTGTATCACGAGCCATACTAATACACAAAAAATATATCTTTTCCTATTTATTTTCAATAAATCGGCATTTCACCCGAATTAATCAATTGATCATTTTGTTACGGCATAAGCCGAATGATTAATATTTAATTTATCAAAATTATCATTACTTACTTTTCTTAAATATGAATCGACGATTGAATTTAGAATATTTTCCCAAGTCATGTACACGCGCATTCCAAACGATAATTTCCTATCTAACATTTTTATGGTTTTCCCGAAATGAAACCTCGAGTTGTGCTTGACCCTAAAAACTTGACCTACACACGAGCGGATGAGAAAAACCCTAATCACACACGCGTGTAAGTAATAAAATTTCAATATTTTCTAGATGTGGAGACTAAGTATTACGTAAAGTAAAATCTCGAAAAAGTAAAATCATCTACGACATGAAAATTCGAGAAATATAATATCAATCGAAAACCCACAAAAATAATTCGAAATTACCAGAAACCGATTATTTCTTTATAGCGAAGCCGATTGCAAATTATTGATTGAATAAAATTATTAGAATCATCAATTAACGAATGAATCATTACAAACAAATTATTAATTAATAACAAAGTTATCATTAAGAAATTAATGTTGTTAACATGCAATCAATATTAATAAGTTAATAATTAATAATAAATTGTTATCAACCAAAAATTATTATTAGTAAATTGTTATTAACAAATAAATTGTTATTAACAAATTGTTATTTAAAAGGAACGATTAATGACAAATAGTTAATTTCTGACGAGTTGTTGATTAACGAAAAATTCTTAATTAATAAATAATTATAAACAAATAATTACCAATAAACTAGAAATGATAACGCGGTTATTAACAATGAATTGTTAAATAATTTTTAATTAACAAATGATTATTATTAACAAATTAACTAAATATTGACCATTTAATCATTGATCATTCATTTAATTTATAAATCAAATCACCGAAATATTAAGTTATCCGATTGTTAAATGAAGAAACCGATAAATAGAGCAAAATTGTGAATTAGAAAATTCTCGAATTAAATATGTAAGCTCATCATTACCTCCCCCATAAAATCAAACCCTATCAAAATCCGAAACTAATCCTATGATTGGGCGAATCTAAAATAATTAAGAAAAGTCTGGAGAAGGAGATGAGTGCGACAAATAAGATTCACTCTTTATTAAAAATAACTAAGCACCAAAGGGTATAAAAAGGGGCGAATTTCAAATAATAGCAGCATTAAGAAAGCATTAATTAAGCATTAGGCATGCAGCACTAATTTTCCGATACTAAAAGTTTATATGCTCATCAAGCATTTTCATCGCGAGTTTAGACAATATTTGTAAAATTTCAAAATACTATATTTCAAGGATTCGATTTATTGACGAGACTTGGTCTATATTGCGATCCAAATTGCGAATCTACCACATTGTACTACGAACTGACAAGTAAGATTATTAAAATGAATTTTCTATCAAATTTATTGTTTTTTGTTATTTATTTAATCATCCAAAAATATTATCTACTCGTGTTCGTTCATTTTCATTTTTATAAAAATAATTTCGCGAGATTTGTATACTCCATCCCAGGAGCTAGTGCGCGCAAGCGTAGGCTCGAATTGGAGAAATTACCGTCGTTGCGACAATTGGCAAAAAGGGTTTGTGCAGTTAAATGTAGACCCAAACGCGTCAATGTAAAAATAAAGTCGTTCTCGTCGGATGTTAAGTTCTTTCCTAATCTAAGAATTCGGAAGAATTTAATAAATGTTACGGACGTAACAATTTTATTTTGAATCCGCACCTCACGAAGGCTGAAGCACTTTAACCTTTTCAGCTGCGATAGAATAAAAAAGTTTAGTAACGAATAGTAATATAATAAATGACGAGTAATAATTAAATAAGCGAATAAAAAAATGAATAAACGATAAATAAAATAAATAAATATAATTAATAGTTACGCGAAAAATAAAGGACATAACAACCTATAAAAATCGTAAAAAATCAATAGATTCTTATTTTTCAAAATACAATTCAAAGTATTCAAAGATTTTTATTAACAATTTTAACGAATTATTGGACATTGGACAAGACATTTGAACAATTTTAAAATAGTTATTAAATTCACAATAATAATAAGATATATATATTTATAAATAAATTATAAAAACAGGTAATTTATGATGATGAAATCCAAATGTTTAAGTTGAAAAACTTCTGAAAATGCAAGACATAAAAACCTCTTACAAACTTATTGTTCTCGAATAAAAAAGTGAAAAATTTTTTAGAAAGGCGTTTAGTAAAAAACCATGCGAGAGAGGAATATATACTTGTATATTTATATTTCTTATTTCCCTTTTCCGTTTTTGTATTACTGTAAGTATTTGAGTAGCCATTAATACATGTGTAAACATAAATATAAGTATGTATCTTTAGGTATATATTCAGAAATACGTAAAATAGTGTACGTATTTAGTATAATAGAAAAACGTGGTGTTCAATGTTAAAAGAAGTGACAATATGTAAGAAAATACAAATCGTATCATTTCTTGCAGAAGTGTTTGGAAAAAGGTACCTCCATTTTCGGGCACAAAGCACCTTATATACCAAATTCCAGATTTTCTCATCCTTTTATTGTACGCAGAATTTGCACTTTATCGAATTTAAGAGTACGAGTATGTTAAAAGCTTATAGTATAACACCGAATGGAGTAAAAGAGTTTGGTAATGCTGAAAAGAAATGAAAATGTAGGAGATTATATATTTTTCTTTGAATACATATATACTAAATCAATATATGTATATAAAATTCTATTTTGAATGCATATTATAATTTCAGTTCTGATTGTATAAATAATAAAAAAATGAATAGTAGATTATTTGTTTTGGGATTAAGAATATTGTTAGAATTTTTTCATTTGTATTTTTTCAATTTTTTCAATGTACTGAAGAATTTTACATTATTATCAATTATTATTTCTATGTATCTTATTTTAATTAGATATTAATTATTTTAAAAAATTTTTAACATTTTTATAATATAAATTTTACAAATTTAACAATACATTTTCTTTGATTATTTATATTTTTATTTTTTTAATTCAAGAAACATGTTAAAGAAACGTGTTTAAAAATTTAATATTATAATTTTCTAAAAAGTGAAGGTATCTATTTGACAATTTTTTAAATTGTTATATTAATTACATTAATGTATAATAAGAGATTAGTTTCCCATGCTTTTATAAAATGGAATTTTTAAAAAAGAAAAAAAAAAGAAGAAATTTCTTTTATAAATGTATCTATTACTCATTTATTATTTAAACAATGGGCAGATTTTAAAAATCAAAAACTGATATATTAAAAAAAGATCAATAAAATTTAAACTAATTGTATAAAATAAATGATTATTTGTGTTTTTATTATATACGAAATCAATTTTAAAGTAGTCTTTAATGGATAATATGTTTATGCAATGAATAATTAAAGAGGTTTAGCACTTATTAATGCTTGTTATGTAGAAAAATGCTTGTGCAAATTTTATGACACATTAAGCTTGAGAGCACTTGAAATAAGTTGAAGAAGAAACAAAGCGAGGAGGAGATAAATTAATTCACCCTCATTAACTATAAATTTCCATTAAACAACAAAAATTATTGAAATGCTGACTAATTGTTATACTCATTTAATAAATGAATAATACAAATATTTGACGAATTCTATCGTGTAAAATCAACTTCATAATAAATGTACACATACTTTAGTATAATTTTAAGTTTAGATATTTTACATATCTCATTTGTTGGCAATGCCAATAAATAAATTTGTTGTTATTGATCAAAATAATTTTCCTTGTTATCATGAAAAACTGCCTTTTAAATTAGTATATAAATTCTAATTTATTATCAATAATAAAAAAATCTATTTTTATTTTTAGATAATAATTTTTATTTGAAGTTTTAGATCCACACGGCGTATAAAAATGCCTCTTGGGAAAATAAATGAAATCGATAAAACTAGTTAATTTGAAGCAATTAGCCGTGGTCACTATATATAGGTATAGGTGTTATGGGGAAAATCGAGGTTTTTCGAAAGAATCGTCTAGTTGATTTGTTAGTATACAACAAATATGTTTTTACCTGTTTGCGGTATATATGTGGTTTAATGACAATTTTCTATTCGATATTTATTACCCCTAAAGAAGGAGAGCTTTTTTCTTTTATTCTAATATTTAGCCCTCTAGAAATACTTACAGAGTGTACATCCCGGCAAAAACATTTTACTTGTATATAAAAATTATACATATATTTCTGTGTATTATTTAACGATTGTATTTTGTATTTAATAGAGTTTAATATAAATAAGCAAAGTACGTAACTTCCTAATAAAGCCAACATGATTTCATCCCCAACACAATCAACAGCCTCTGTCGCATAATTGCCACTGTGGATATTTGAAGACTTTACAGCAGAATCTGCAACGACACTAGCAGAAGCACTTGAGTACTTCCGCGGGGTGTGTCACTTCATAATATCACCCTGTTGCTTCCGAACACAAGCTCGATGCTAGCGCTTCCGTGTTAACTTCTCTGCTTTATATCACGAAAACAAGTGGTTACGTTAGTGGAATTTTAATAATTGAAACTTAGTGTGCATTTTGAATATCGACTGTGCTCAATACAGTATTGGACGAATAATTTATTCTACCTGAAACTGGGTATCAATTTGTAAGTGAAATCTTCCATCTGTAGGGAATAGTAAAAATAATGTACTCAATTAAAAGGGTCATGGTAATGTTAATTTGAATTTAAATGAAGTCTATATAATACAAATATTAAAATATTTAATAATAGATATGCGACCAAGAACAAGTCAAATGTTTTTCAAATAAACTCATTTCTAATACTAATTTTCCATCACAAACAATAAAATACTAAAATGTGGTTTTTTTGGACGTGCATACATATATGTTGTTCATGTACAAGGATCGAAAGTTCATGTCTCCTTCGTTGATAAGAATCTCACTAAATGTGTTAGGGAAAAAGCACAACAGTGTATTGACGGGTAACTGCTAATGTTATCGAAACACCGTACAGCTAGAATACATAAAAAGGCCGTTTTCAAAACAGAAATACTTTTGACATATTCATCATAATAGAAATTTCATGTGCTTTCAACAAAACAACTTTTATGTATTGATATTTTCAAAAAAAAATTCCAATTGTGATTAAATGTGAACCAGGAAATTCAACTAATCACTTAAATCTGTCGCTAAATTTAACAACTATAATATATAATATAAATATATAATATATAATATAAATATATAATATATAATATAAACTAAATTTAATTTTATATAATATATAATATAAACTAAATTTAACGCATACTGGTTTGTTTTTTATATATTCTCTGATTATTATTTAACTTTGTTTTTTGCTATATTATCATTTTCTTAAGGATGAGTTATTTGAAAAGAAAGAGAATAATTCATTTTCTGGATTTACAAACTGCTCCAAAGAGATGTAGAACATTCGAAGGACTGGGTGGAGTATCAGATATAAAACAATAGCTACTGACCAACATAATATAGCTTTCAATATCAATAATGATTCTAATAATTGTAATTGATTGAATCTCTTGAGGATAATCAATCGATTACATCAAATGTCACTAAAATTAGAGTTTTGTAAATGGCATCATTTATTACTGAATTAAAAAAATATTGAAATTCAATTTTCTATTACAGAGAACGTATTCTCAAACATTAAATCACTTGTATGTTCTACTAGTAAGATTATCTATATTAAGTAATTTTTAGAATAACTAAAAAAAAGTTTAAATAAAAATAATGTTTATTGCCTATGTTAAACTTTGTTTGATTCAGTAAGTATAGTCAGTTACAAATCAAAATATTATATACGTGATATTAAAAATATTGTATTGCACAAAAAAATAAATTAATTTCCTTTTGAGCATATTTATCTATTTACTTTTATTGATAAATTGCATTATCATTATAAAGAACTTATTTTATTCTTCGGCCATAATATATGAATATGCATTATTTGAATTATACAAGCATGTAAATTAAAGAAGAAATAATCAATAAGAATAAAATAGTCAATAGAAGAAATACAATAATCAATTATTTTTTAAGAAATTTGGTATTTATAATTTACTTTTTATTAATAGAAATGAAATTATTATAAAAATATATGTATATTTTTGTGCTTGTAAATGTTTTCTTTAATATATTAGTAACATTCATTAGTAAGACGTATGTAATATAATTCCTGTGTCGTAGACTATAATTAATTTTAAAAAATACAGAAGATGAATTTTTGCAAATAATGATAATTTAGAATATATAATGATAGGAATATAAAAAAATTAGAATAGTTTCGAAAAATAATTCAAATACAATTTATAAAACTAAAAGATAGAAATCATATTACATATCTTTGGCTTGAATAATTATACTGTGTTTATCCCTTTAATTTTTACTATAGCTTAAAATTTTAATAACCTCGTATAATAAAAATTCCTCAATTGCACGTTTCCAATAAATCATATTAATAGTTCTTGTTCATAGAAGTAAAGATTAACTCATAAACTTAAAAATTTTTGAATTACACTCATGTTACTAAACCTGAAATGTCATATATTGGAAAACTCTGACCATTTTGTATAACTTTTAACCCCCACTCTATACCATTGTAGATAACGCCCCCATTTTGTAAAGAAAATGTATAAATATAAGTCTCATGTAGATAGACTGAGTTTTTCTTCATCATTTGTACTATAATATAGATTATACACATTTAAAAACAAATAAATCTTAGTCATTATTTCATTCATTGACAAAAGTATAATATAAATAGCCATACTGCAAATTAATTTTACATACGGCGTGTGCATATAAGAAAAGTAAAGTTTTCAATAAAAAACAAAGGTTTAATTTGCACACACAAATATACTGTATTGAATATTATCGCTTTTAATTAATTTTTTTAATGTAATTATTAATTGTAATAAAAATAATAAAAGTAATATAAATAATATTTGTTGAGGTGGAAAATGCACGATGATGTACATGAGAAAAAAAGATTTACGGTAAGTGCCTTGTTTATATTAAAAGAGTTAAAAACTCAAATATAAATAAAAGTTACTTTATATATATTTTAAGATATTTTGGTATATTTTTTTTATACATATTTATATTTATAAATGAATGCACTAGTATACTATCAATTCACAAATATGAAGTAGTTAAAGATCAGTAATTTAATTTAAATTGAATACTTTATTTTATAAAATTTTTCTAAATTCTGACATTTATTAATTTTATTTAATAAATTGTATTTATTCATGGAATTTCAAGAATTTAAACGAATGTTTTATCTATATACTTGGAATATACTCTTCTTTTTGATATACTAAACATGTACCGTGTTAAATAATCAATTATGAAATAAATATATTATATGGATTATAGATATAAACGTATCAAATTAACTTAATGATTATCAAAAACTTATTCGAATTAGAACGTCGAATTGCACAATATACTTTTTACACACACACACACTCATATATATATATAATAGTTTAAACTTATTTTACTAATTTTTTTATATATTATAATACTTTATACGCAAGTTAAAATGTGCATTGCATTCTAAAGCCTTTATAATTTTTCTACTTAAAAACACTTTTAATCTTTACATCAGAACTATTAGTTTTGAAACGGCCTTAGAATTTATTATCTAAATTATTCTTATTTGTATTTTTTGTAAATAAATTAAATTAAAGAAAACAATAACAAGTAAATTTAATCAACCTTATAACAAACATAAGGTAAGTTCCGAATAATGTACATTCAGAAACAACAAAACGTTCTTTTAAAATGTAATTAAAGTATACTTTATGAATAATGTTTTAAAAATATTTTATACATGTTTACAATTTTTTTTTCATTTTTACTTTGCTTCCGGAAATTTGTTTTTTTTGTTTCTTATATTTTCTTTATGCCGTCAGTTAATTTTTTCTGTTTTTTTTTATGAAAAAATTATTTTTTTCATTTTTTTACTCTCTAACTTTTCCAAGTCACTGTTTTGCCTCGTTGCACAAAAAAAGTTTCGCTTTCATAGGCAAATGTTGCGGAAGAGATGCTCGTTCCAGTGTAAATACTCGTGAGAAATAGGGTGACCACAGTAAAAAGAAACTGAAATATTTTGACATTTTTCCCATCTTACACATATCAATTTTTCATATGAAGTGTTCTGTGCATTAAAAATGCGGAGTCAGTTTCATTGACAAAAAGTTATTATCTTTTTATTAATTTTCAAAAAAAAAATTTTTAAATTTTATTATCATTTTACTACAGATTGTGATAATAATTATATTGGTCAGAAATTTGTTAAAAAATGGTTTATTTAATTTACATGCAATTACAAGAACTCTTTTGAATATATCAAGTATAAAATTATCATTAGAACTCTAATTATAATTTATGTATTTAAAAAATAGTAAGAATAAGAGTAGATATTTGAGAGGTATGACAGGTTAATTCTGATATAGATTTTGTACAATTTACAGATTTTGAGAATTTAGCGAAAGGTTGGCATATGTTGTAACCCCTAACCTATGTGCTTTTTTCAATTAGTTCAAATTTCATCTGAATAATATTGTAGAAATAATGACAACCTGGACAACAAGGCGTGAAAATTCGAGAGAATTTTTCATCTTTATGTCCACCAATGTCATTTTACATTTTCACAGTTAAGTGACCTAAGTGAAATTCACCGTGTTTCCTTTCAAATTTACGTTCCTAACCAATACTTGTATTTTCTGGTTTTATTATTCTTTATTTAATTTCTCTTATTTTAAAATGTATGAATATTTTGTGATTTTTACTCAATGACACTTAATATTGTATGCCAAACACAATTATGGTGAGTGTTTTATATCATACAATGATTTTTTCTATTATATACTATATATTATATAATATATGAGATAACTATATAAGTGGAGTTTTTTAAAGCCATAAAGTTATTTATAAATGATTTTTAAAAGTTTTAATATAATATAATATGATAAATGACGAGTATAATGTCATTGTTTTTATCATTATGATTATTGTTTTAATCATACTATTCAATTGATGTTAGACAGTATTTCTAATTTTTAGTGCCTCATTATTTCCTAAATATATCATTACACCGTGATTACCTTTTACCTTTTCCTGTCTTTTTAACTTCTTCGTTCTTTATATTATTTCCTCTACAATATTTTTTTTACTTTTTGAATTTATAATTATATCTTTGCATAGTATAACTTTAAGCTTTAATAAGGGAAAATTTTATTCGTTGGCGTTGGGATAAATAAATCTCTAATTTAGTTGTAAAATAAATATGAATAATTTATTACTATTGTGCAGTATTATCATTGCAATCAATAATTCCTTTTTCAGTAGTAACAGAAAAAAACTATATTTCAAAAGTTTATCTCAAATTCGAATTAATTTTCCATTTTATCCAATAGTACATTCTAAATAAATTATATGTTTCCAAAATCCATGTAATTTTCTTGAGATGTCCACCCTAATCAATTGGGATTAGAAGATAAAGTGTATGGATTTAATCATATTCTAGAGTCGTCATATGATTGTGCTATACTAATAAATACTTAATTTAAATTAAAAATAATATACGTACAGGCTTATATAATATAAGTATTTGCGTTATCTGCATTATTGACGTCATCTCGTGTTTTCAACAGCTTCAGAATTTAGACATTATTTATGGTTATCTCTGGAGCAATTGACAGGTCATTTTCTATTGAAACTATTCAAAAAATCTCTTAAAGTAAACAGAAATTTTTTATTTCTTGATGTCTTTTCAAGATCTTGAATGATTATATAAAATATATAAATATATTTATATATAATATATAAAATGATCTATAGTGCCGAGAAACAATGTGTGGAAATATAAATGCAAATTTTTAAATAAGTACATGTAGAGAAATATATACTTCGTTTTACCACTTATTTAATTATAACTAAGTTAATTATTACAAACCCAATAAAGTTAATTATTTTCCAAAAACAGTTTCATGTTTAATAATAAATTTTATATATAAATTATTTATTACTTTTTATACATATATACAGAATATTATGCGTTTATAAAATATTGCATATTTATTTTATATTAGTTCGACTTTTCTCGAATAGACATTAGGTAAAGCGGAGATGAGTTCTTCGCAGGAATGTTATAAAATATAACTGAATCTGTTTTCGTAGCATCAACGACTGGTTACGAGTACGCGGAAAATTCTTGGAGGGCTGCGCCGTTTAGATGATTTACAAGGAGCGAGGATAGAAAATTTTGAGTGAAGGACATCGAATCAAGCATTTATAGAAATTGGGTTTTGATTCACACGACATTTTTGGTACTTCCATCGAAGAACGTTTCGGTACGCTCTGGCTCGTCTCGATAGGGGTTGCATTATTTTCTGTTTCGGTATGCAACTCAATTGTTTGTAAAGAATTGTAATAAAGTGGGGTTATATAAATATTTATAAGTAACCGGGTTCTTCGTGCGTGAAGAGGTGATTTGGGGGTAGTTGAATTCATTACAATTACCCGTAACGACGAATGGTCACCGAAGGGAGAAAGGACGCTTGGATACGGCGGAGATTCCCATTGTCTCTAGGCATTGAACACCGGGAAAATGAACACAGTTTTTCCCGCCGACGGTTAAATTATTCACGAGGAACGCGCCGACGAATGGCTTTTCCTCCTACAATAGGGATTTTATTTGCCAAAGTAGAACTTATGGTATGAAACGAAGAAATCAAACATATAACGCAATATTAATTACAATGTTTTGTTTATGATAATATATGTTATTTCTTCTCCTTCTCATGCTCACTCCTTAAAAGGATAAATTTTCCCTTTTCTTTAAAGTACTTTTAAGCGGTGCAAACATTATTTATTGATTGGATTAAACATCTTTACAGTTTATTATAAATAATATTAAACAGTGGTAATTATAAGGGAGAAAACCAAGTGCACGAGTTTCACTAGCATGTACAGGTTTACAGAAAATACAATGAGAAACTGTAAATAATTATTTATCAAGTAATTATAAGGAAATTACTTATCAAAAACATACTCTGGAAGATTAAAAATTATAATAATGCATTTGCTTAAGATTAATTTATATGAAGACCACGCTATAGCCTCAATATTTTTAAATTGGATTCTTATGAATTTAATTATGTCTGGATTGCATTTAAAAATGCAAATGTAATAAATGAAAAAGTAAGATTTCACCGATTGTAAAATACTAAAGTAACATTTATTATGACGAATGATGCAATTTTTTAAAATTGAAATATAAATTTTCGTGAGTTTGAATTAATAATAGTGTTATAATATATTTATATTGCATTATATTATTTATAAATATTAAATAATTAAAATTTAAATTGCGTGAAATGTAATACAATTCCGATGCAATATATTTTGAATGTAATAAATAAAATATTTCAAAATCTTTAAGAAAGTTTTACTTGAAAGATTAAGTGAGTCAAATTTTATTTTAAAAACTAATATTCTATATAAATAATAAAATGAATAAAGATTGAAATAAATTAGTGCATTCATTGAAAGAAATTAAAAATTAAATTTTTTTAAAATTTAAAAAGTGCACGTAAAATATAAATTAAAATTGAAATTATTGATAGAATAAAATTAATTTTTTTATATAGAATGTGAAAAGTTCCTTATGGCTGTAAACTTAAAACAAAGTTTTAACTGTGTGTTGCGGCAACGTTTCGACAACTTACGTTGTCTTCCTCAGGTCCATTTTTATTAAAGCTATTGCAATAAATTAAAGCTATTACAATATTATAAAATTAATAAAAGTACAAAAGTTTGTTTTTATCTTAGTATATTCGAGTGATATTATTTATGCACGACTTATGTTGTCAATTTGTCAATTTTAAATATACCAACGCAAGTTTAACCTTGTTGACAGGGCAATTTTACTATCTGACAAAGGTTACCACAACGACAATTTAAACAAAGTGTGTAACATTCTACATAATAATGACTACCTTCTCTACTTTTATTATAAACACATTAAATACAGACTGAGAAAAATTAAATACAATGATTCTCTTAACAACAAACCAGAAAAAAAACCTTTGACAACATAATTTCAATACCGTACATATATAAATTTTATGAGAAAATTTGTAACATATTAAAAACATATAATATCAACACTGTGTCCAAAATTAATAATAAATTAAATCATATCATAAAATTAGGTAAGGATAAACAAGAAAAATGGGAAACAGCTGGCGTCGTATACAAAATAAAATGTAAAGATTACAATGCTACTTATATAGGTGAAACGAAACGTACTTTAAAAAAACGTATTTGCGAGGATAAAAAACATCACAACACTAATTCTATGATACAATTGTACTCGCAAAATAATGAGCATACTATAGACTGGGATAATATTATAATTTTGGACAGAGAAAATAACTATAGAAAAAGACAAATATCCAAAATGTTTTATATTCAATTAAATGGTAACACCGTAAACAAACATGAGGACACGAAAATGTTAAATGGACTTTATAAACATTTGACGTCATTGATGACGTGACATACAGCTGAGATTTAATCCTCGACGTAAACTTACCTTGGCACATTCGAAATTGACAAATTCACAACATAAGTCGTGCATAAATAACATCACTCGAATATACTAAGGTAAACAGAAACTTTTATACTTTTATTAATTTTATAATATTGTAATAGCTTTAATTTATTGTAATTTATTAATAAAAATAGCCCTGAGGAAGACAACGTAAGTTGTCGAAACGTTGCCACAACACAGAGTTAAAACTTTGTTTTAAGTTTATACCCATAAGGAAATTTCCATATTATATATATCAACATGGAGGGTGTTCATCCAAATTCTATAATAAAATTTATTTTGGTGATAGTCAAATTTAATTATAAATATTTATCTGAAATATTTTATGAAATATTTACCGCAGAAGTATCATATATTTGCAATTAAGCAACTTAAAATTTTGTATAATTAATCAGGGAAATGAACGAATAAAGAGTGTGTAAAAAAATTTAATTAGAAATAACGAATGATCAAATATTAGCTTTCCTCATGGTAAATATGTATAAAAGTGGTATAGTATTCATTATTATAGTGTAATATTGAATTTATTGTTAATTTTTGAAGAATTGTAAAAATAATAAAGTAGATTTGTGCATCATTAAATGATTGATTAGATATCCTTCGTTTTTATTTCTGATCATTTTTTTTTAATTTCGTGCCCATACAGTCGGTAAAAAGTTCGAAGCAATGGGAGAATGGAGGAGAAGCAGTGTGCGAGGGAGAGGAAAAAAGATTTGAAAGTTTGTAATCCGGAAATGTTGTTATTTCCAGGGAGGTAGAGCAAAAAGAAAATACTTTTTTCTTTTTTTTATTTTTCTGTGGAGCGCGAAAAAGTCGTCGGCGTTGAGATTGTGGCGAGCAATGGGCTTCTTGCTTTCTATTGATAAAAAGGTGCCTGGAAAACGAATAGCCTCCTTTCTCCCTGTGCTTGAACTTTGAATTCATGCACCCCACCTGTTTTAAGGGTGGGGGTGGAGTTAAAAAAATGGGAGTGATGAAAATGTGCTTACTTTCTGTGGATCCTCCAGGAATCAACTGCCCCTTCATTGAGTTAAGTGATCCTCGGCGTCAATCACTGATACTTTCTCTTTATATTTTCCCTCTCCCTTATCATTCCTTATCCATTTTTCCATCTTCCCTTCTGTTTATATCTGAATTGAGTTGAAAACTGATAGCCCACATTTTTTTCTTTGCTATTCTTTATTTAAGGAAATACTCCCTCCCATAGATTATTTTTCTCAAGATATTGTAAGTGACTTTTAAATAAATTTTAGCCATTTAACATTTTCATGGATCTATTATTATTTTACAGTTTGATCATTTATTAATATTTGTCAAATAACAATATAGTTAATTAAAATATTGCAATTTTATGAAAATTTATTTATATCTTAGTCATTTATGATTCATGTTATAATTTATAACATGTTTATTGTTAAAAGATTAATAAAGTGTTACAGATATTTGTTTCTTTTTTTAAAATAAATTTTAAGTTAATTATTGAATATATTTATATAAATAATTTTTGATAATTCAAAATTAAGTATTTGATATTTTTTAAATATAAAGATACATAATGAAATAATTGGACCTATATAGATAATAATTACTTATAAAGAATTTCATTATCTATGTTTTTAATAAAATATTTTTTTCTATAATTAATACAATGAATTATTAATAGTTATTTTATTATAGTTAATTTTGAATTGAATAAATATATTTTCCTTTTTAATAATAAATAATGAATGATAAGGATTCAAAATAGGATTTATTAAAAGCAGGTAATCCATTATTAGAGATAATGTAAACAATAAGAATAGTAAAGCACAGTGCAATATTTTATTACTTGTAGTACAAATTTTGACATGATAAAAATAAAAAAATAAGAACAATCTACATTGTTTCAAAGGATAATAAATTAAATTAAATCTTATAATAAAAATACGCAGCTTCGATTTATGCACATTGTTCGAGCTAAGAATAATAGATTGATTAAATTATAATTTTGATTTTCATATTATAAGCGGAAATAGCTAACGCAGAACGAATTTATTTCAATTTTATATTAAATTCTATAATTTGATCTTATATATTTTTTCTTGTATTATTTATTCAAAAATTTTATATATAATATAAATGATTTTATGTTATATATAAAATTGATAGTTTTAAAGAATAAAATTTTCATTAAGATAAGTAAAAACATAAGCTTGGCGCTTTTTCTAGAATCTTAATACACAAACCAATAGATCTCTTCATATGGCTACGTTTATATTTTCACTTTTTAGTTTGTGAGGAATCTTTTATATTTATTCTTTTCATTATTTCACATCTATAATTAGATCCGTTTTATATATCTCTTTGTTATTAGTATTATTATTAAATATTGTAAAAAATACACTTTAGCTCACATACAATTTGTTTCTTCTTCATCGCACAAAACTATTCAATACATTATATATATTATATAATATAGATATATATATATATATATATTATGAAGCAAAATTAAGACAGCAATGCCCAACATGTAAAGAACATTAATGATAAGAAAAGTTTAAAGACATTTATGAATTGAAAACTCACAGGCTGCTTTGCTGTGGCAACAGGTCGATGTTTTCCTCTAAGGCTCAGGGGTTTTCCTCAGCTCTGTTGTATTCTTGGTCGTGCGTTGACCTTAGTCTTCACACCAAAAGGCGGTGAAACTGTTCAGCTTTTTATCACTTAAAAAAAACTCTCATAAAATCTTAAACTCGTGAGACATGATTTTCACGTTTTCGCACGTCTTCTAAGATGAGCAATTGTCTAGCCTGCGTCACGCGATATTCAGTTTGAATATTAACAGAATGGTCGATACGCAGATCGATCATTATTGATTACTGCGCATCTTTCGTGCCGCTATCGAGAGCGTGATTAGCTCATTCAGATAGCAAGCTTCTGACATAAATAAATGTAGAATAAAAAGTTTTTTCTCCATGAAAGATATAAAAATTCAACACAAAATAAGTTCGTAGTTGTATTTTATATTTTTTATTAAATAAGTGTTATTTTTATTAATCAGCATTAATCAGTGTCAAATATGTTCTAAGAACCTCTAGCTCACTCTTTATTTTCCTTCCATAACATTTCGATGCTGTTTGTGGAAGTATTCTGCAGTATGTATTATGGTCTTGTAGTGCAAATCACGCATACTCCAACAGAAGATCTTCCATCCTTTTTAATTTTACCTCTTGTATGTCTTTTTATACTAGTTCTGACTTTGCCTGTACTTGATTCTGACCGACTCTTTCTATGTTCGGTAAGATAATTTGTACAGTCTACTTATTTCTTTTCTTATGAGTTCTAACTCTAGTTTCCACCATGGAGCTCGTTTCCTCACACCCGTTAATCTGTTATTTTTACAATTTTGCTTAAAATTCTCTATGATAAGACAGTTTAATTTTTGTTCTCTGCACAATGCTACGACACATTTTTATTGACGAAAGAAAGTTGCTAAGTTTAATCTCTAGTTCTTCTTGATATTTTAATCAATCGGTTTTCCTGAGATTCTACATCAGTTCATTAAATGTCCATTATTCCCATTAGAGCATTATGTAATTGTAGTCGAACACAGAAACTTAATCGTAGATAATTTAATCCTGGTACAGTCCACTGATTCCAGTCCTATCCATAGTGATATCAATGATCTTCTCTCTGATTTTATTTTGTAAGATGGGCTTGTTTCTTGTGTTTAAAAGGTTCAATTTTGTAGGTGCCAGGTATTCGAGCTGAATATTTGGAGCTGCTTCAAAGAAGATGATGAGCATTGGCGTCATAATCCAGCACTAAGTCAAATCTTTTGGCAGTACAGTCCTTAATCAAAGTAGTAATTTCCCTAGGTAGACAGTCGTGAGACTCACAGGGAAAACATGCCGCTGCGACAATCATCTTCCTCTTCTTACCTAATTCGTGTTCATAGAACACGATCGAAGTAGCTAAATCTTGTTCGCAAAACTCTGATATTAGATCGAAGAATCCAAGCCCCATGCAATGCAACCCCGTTCTGTTGATCCAACTTTTCAAGCATCTCTATAAGTATATATATATATATATATATATATGCAGATATAAGTATGGATTAGTGATGTGATTATGTATGTGTCCTATCCGATATGTCTCAATTTAGTACTACCGCATTCATCCAATTGAGGGATTGCCCTCAGCTTGTAGCCAGGCAAAGAGTTGCAACTTTGTGCGGACCCCACTTTCTAAGGAAAGCAGGGGCACACGGTACACCGCGGGCCCGGGAATTAAGCCGTGTATGTAATCTAGCCGTCATTTTTCACTCATCTCATTTACCTTTATTCAAAGGACAGCTCTTTTTAGAAAGATGGCTAAACTTACTCCTTTCATTTATTTCGATTTACTCTTGGAGAGCCCAAACTTTATTAGTATTTGCATTTGCTCACATATTCACTCGCACACTTATGCCAAGCCAAAAGCCTGTTACCCTTTCTAGTTGAAAAGCTATACCCCTATACCGCGATATGCTGGCAACCGTTAGCTGAGGATATCCATAAATACAAATATACTCAATTTATTTAAATAAACGAAATGGAAGGTGCCTCAAATATAATTTTACAATACTCAATTTTAATTATACAAGTAACGTGTGTGTTCTGTAGAATCACGCAGGTATACACAACATGTGGTCATCGAAAGCAGATACTCGCCGCATGTGACCCTACCGTCACGGGTGGGTGTACTTCACGTGAGTCTGGTCATGTGACGAGTATTATCGGAGATGCTTACTAGATATTCTGATAATAAAATGCAGGAAAATACGTCCATAAATATTCCAAATTTTGCAAAATTTAAAATTTAGAGGAATACGCAACTCGTATAACGGTAGAATTTCTTATCTGGGTAGAATTTCGGCTAACCCGTAATGTGTTTCGACCGCGCCCACCTAATAAAATAACTGTCAAATTAATTCTTTGTAAATACCTGTATGATTTAGAACCATGAAACATAAGTAAATTTTTATTTGATTATGTAAAGACGAGTCAGTCTCACGAGAACTATGCAAAGGTTCACTTCGTGTAAATGTTTGGGAATAAAAACTTACATTAAATCCTTATGAATTTGTTTTCAATTAAATAAACAATCATCCTAAATAAATTATATTCTATTACCTAGAAATTAAGGTTTTGCGCATTGCTGTGAATGAATCAAGAGAAAGGTTTTCATACACCATTAATTAAAAAACACGCATCTCTAAACAGTATGTTTTATTTTTTTTTCTTTTGTTTATTTAACTTAGATGTACTTTATTTAATTTTTTTTTTAATGTTCACAAATTATCTTTTGTACAACCAAATATTTTCACATGACGTTTATACTCGATCAAATATATTGCTTATCCTACCATCTAAGTTAGAAAATGTATTTTAATTTTAATTCTAGTTAGGACAATACGAAGTCTTAAATTTACTTTTTTATATGCTATACCTGATTTATTTAATATTTTTATTCTTTTCGAAAGTATATTATAATCATATTATAATAAAAATAAATAGTAATTTATTACTGTTATTCGAATAAGTATTTATAAATTGATATAATGTTATTATTATTCTACTTGTATCTTTAATCGAAAAATTTTCCATATTTTATTTTCTATGCAAATATTATAAACAAAAAATTAAATAATTGAATCTATTTAAAAAAAATATTGTATAAACTTGCTGAAGGTGATTTTTTCATGCTGATTAAGATTATTTATTTATTTATTTGAGATATTTGAATTCTGAAGACAGGTATTTTTTTCTATTCATCTTATTGTTATTTATTTAGCATCATTCGGGATTTGCATCTGGTAACAATATTAGACTATTTTGACTATATTTTTGTTTATAATCCTAGTGTCTTCGGGGATGGGATGAGAATTATGAATGGAGGAAAAAATAGACACTCGGTATTATGTATCATATAATATTTCATCTGTTTTCAAAGATTTTAAATGCAAGAACTTTCGTAATCTGCTTTAGTTTAAATTTAAAATCATTATAATAATAGCAATAGAAATTATTATATCTAAAAACATATAATTGATTTTTATATTTATACATATATATTACTATTAAATTAACAAGTTATTTTATAAGCATATAAACATTTCTATTTGTCCTACATTTTAAAAGAAAAAATACTTAACAGTTTTCTACTTTAAATATTTAAATGACTTTATAGATGATTTTGAATTTCTAATTTTTAAGCAATTTTTTTCTAAAAACTGTTTCAATTTTGTTTCTTTGTTATGGTTTTTAGAATTTTGTTTATTCGAACATGCGAGTTGGTTTACTGTGGGTACCCAATTTTAATAAGTTCATGCAAATGAGCTAGTTATTATGTTGCCATTAATATCTATTGCCATGTCTTTCTTGTTCAAATGGAAATTTTTTTTTTGTTTTTTTATTGCACGAATACATTTTTTCCGTATTTCTAGAATATACCTCAAAATTATAATAACATTCTTGCATCAAAAACTTATAAAAAATATGTTATTTTCCATATAATTTTTTTATAATAAAGGTAATAAAAAATAAAATATATGAAATAAATTATATGATTTTAATTGTCATGCATTAATTATTTATCATAAACAAAATTTTTAATTTAAAATCTCTCTCTATAAAAATATTCAATAATATTTCTTTTTTTAATCTTTCATAATTAATAAACATTTAATTAAAAAAAAAAATAAATATAAGTATTGAATATATTGATTAATAAAAACTATCATAATTCATAAATCTTTACATATTTTTGTATTCATCAATTTATTATTTTTTATATTTGGAGTAATTTGAAAAATGTCTTCATATTCAAATAGTAAAGTAGCATTAGACAAAAAATTAAAGTATTTTTTTATTATCGAAAATAATAAATTATTAAATAAATAACAATATTTTTATGGAATTTTTTTACTAAAAAATAGATATTCGGTAAATTCTTATCAAAAAAAAAATTAATGTGATGCATTTATTTATTATTACCAGAACAATTTTTGAACAATACAAAAGATATATTATTTTATAACTTTTATTCAAATTTTATTGTTTTCATTAGTTTGGGTGTAATATGAATGCGTACATAGTATGCACAGGTGCACACACAATACTGAGGCAATGTTTACGTTTGCGAGATGTAAATAGGCTGCCCGAGAATGTTCTCGAATCATCTCGAACGTTCGGGAGAGTTCGGGATCATTCGGCCGCACATGCGCAAAACCGCCGTTTTCTTATACACGGGACATCATGGCTCAATTTTTGTATAAAAGACGATGCACAGAAGCATTCAGCACCTTTCTCATCGCATCTCTCCCAGCGTCCTCGCCTATGCCTGGCCTAGGTAGTGAGCTTACGGCCAAACCGAAACCTCCTTCACCCCCTTTGGTAAAGCCTAGTTAGTGAGCCGAGACCGAACCAGATTCCCCCCCCCCTTCCCCTAAGGCGAAAGTAACGGGTCCGCGAAGAGTAGATGTTTACTGTAGTAATTGAAGCTAAATTTCCGATATTTCCAAGTTAAATGTATTGAATCTGCAGATATTTCCGAGTTCATTAATTTTACCGATTTGTTCCGAATTTTAATGTATTTAAAGTTAACGATCGTGTTTAACTAGCTATATTGCCGATTTCGCGAATTAAATGTAGCGATTTTTACGAGTTAACTATATTATTGATCTTTCCGATTTAAATGTACTCTAGTTTACCGATATTTCCGAGTTAACGACATTACCGATTTAACTATATATATGCCGGAGTTAAATTACCAATCTTTCCATGTCAACTGTATTCAGATTTGATATATTAATTTTTTATTTAAATAAAAATTACCGTTCTTTATACTAAGCATTTATTTATATGGTAAATTACATATTTTGTTTAATTTAATGTTACAGAGCCCAAAAACCGAATACAGACTTATTATATTTTAAATATTGCTTTATTATTTCGAATACCATACTGTTGTGTTATGCCTCCCAAATCCTGGTCCACCGACTGACGTCTATCCGCGTAGAATAAACTTATTTCAAATTTTATATTCATATTATTTCTTCATTATTATTTTTAAATTCAATTTGTATTAAAATCTTTAACTGAGTATTAACGCGGGTACTTCAACCCGTTACACAGGTAATTAAAAATTTATTTATAACAGAATATTAAAATAATTTAAGTAACGCAAGAAAAAAGTTTTATTAGATTCAGGTGTCATAATAATTATTAATGAATATTGGTAAGTAGTAACTTGGTAAAATTTTAACAAAAAATTACTGATGTACATTTTTTAATAAATTGAAATCAATGGAATATAATAAATTGGAAGCAATAATCTTTTGTTAAAAATTTTTAACTGAACGAAATTAATCAATGTAAAACCATATCAATAAAAAAATATTTTCCAAAAAGCTTATAGTAATTTTTAATTAATAAATGTTCTTCTAATATTAAATGTTTCACAAGGGTTTTAGAGAATTGCCGATCAAGAATAATATATAAAAATCAATGGTGAAAATGTAATTTTGTATATAATTGTAAAAAAATATCTCCAAAATATATATAAATTATTAATGGAAAATTCAATTTTTTTACAACACCTTATCATATGAGTCGTTAAGCATGGCAATGTCTCATATTAAACTATCTATATCCATACATATTGTATACTACTCACATAGTAATACACTAAACATATCAGTTTAAATTAAAATCTATTAAAAAACCATGTTGCGGCGAATTAAAAAGAACATTGTCACGTTTATTCATAATTATTTTACACAATTACTTATTAATATATTTAATAAAAAATTGAAATAAATGAATTTTCAATATTTTTAAGAACTCTTTTTATTATAAAATGATTAATTTTGTTAATATTTTGAATTTAAACAACTAAAAAATAATCATGATTTTCATTATTTTAGATTAGAAGACTGTTTTTTTACGTCTGAAAATTTTTCAATAACTATGTTATTAAAATAAATTTTAAAGTAAAAACTATAATATAAGGTTTATCTTACATTAATATTTATACACATATTTTTACTGACTAAATTTGGATAAAAAAGATAATCTTATATTAAATAATTCTTCGATAACTTTTGTTTAATGTACATGCTCTATAATATCTTTAACATTTTTCTCATGAAAAAATTAATACGTATGCTATTTTCACATTTGTAAAAAAAATAACCGATAAACTCGATCCAATTTACTCGATTCTTCTGTTAATTGGTGTATGATATTCGGAATCAAACAGTACAATAATGCTATTAATTGAATTTTTATGGAAAAAAAGAGTCAATTTAAAAATACTGAATATTCCTTATCAATAGATCTAGGAATATATCCAAGGTGCTTTCACAATGCTCATATCTTTCAGTACAATTTTTTTTTGAGTTCGTTAAAGGATTGAGAGATCTCATACCGAAATTTATTGTTGATTTAATGCACGAGACTGCATGCGTTTTATCGATATTAAAAAAACTATTAACCCTTGTTAATCTTTCCACATTATAAATTATTTTTTCAAAATTTTGATAATTGCATTTACATTTATATATATTTATTATATTACTATTATATTTATATAATTTTTGTTTACAATATTAATAGCCTTGACTCTACGATGATTAAAAATATTAAATATATAAATTAAAAATATTACATGTCTAAATTCTCGTAACAATTAAATTAAAATTGTACTACACTGATCTGCAAAAAATACAAATTATTATAATTTTTTTTTTTATTATTGTTTAAATATATTATATACGTATAAATTTCAAAATAGATATTTTAAATTGAATTTATTAATTAAATCCATTTTGAATTTCATAAAAAAATATCAATTTAAATAAGTACAATAGAATTTGATTTGAAAATTATAATATTTATAAGTTCATAAATTAAAAAACATTGTAATTACATTCAATTTTATTTAAATAGTTGTATTATAATTTTACAGAAACTAGATAATGATTTAATAAAATTTAATGAAATATTTTTTCATTGGTTTCGATTTAAGAAACATTATATCATATTATAGAAATTTTATATTTATAATTTTTTACTATTTTATTATTATTTTTTATTATTATTTACATAAGTCACAGAAATATAATTAATGATTTATAAAAAGGTATGTATATATACGAGAAATTTTTTTTATATAACGACATTAAAGGATAATTCTTCATTTTAATACGTGTAACTGATTTATAAAAGCAATAGTATATTTATATTTTACATATTATCACAAGATTTAAATATTTTTACATATATATAATATGAATAGTATTATGGAAAATTTTATTAGTTTATATTACTAATAAATATCGATATTATTAGAATACGAATAATGCGAAAAAATAAGAATCTAAAATTTCAAACATATTTTTGATAAGGGAACACTGCATATTAAATATTAAAATAAATGTTCCTTTATATCTATCCTTATCGATAAATATAAGTCTATATATTTTCTATAAGTTTTACGATAATTATTATTTTTATTGAATTTTTGACAGAAATAATATATTCTACATACATATGAATTTTTAATAATTTAGATATTTTTTGTTTCGAATGAAAAATAAATTTCCAAATATTTAAAAAATAGTAATTACGGTTTTGAAAAAATTTACTATATATTTGTATATATTATTTTTTTGCAAGTTTTTCATTAATTTTATAACATTAAACATGACGAAAGTTAGTGCTCCTATGTATAGAAGTCGTGTGTAAATTTGTATCAACATTATTAAGTGACTGCTTTTACTACGACTTGATCTCATTTGAATTCTACTGTACATGAATGAGTCTTGATGACGCATAATATAAATAATTAAATACTAGAATTTATTTATATTAAAAAACAGGTTTATATATAATAGTGAAATTTGTAAAAAAATTTAAATACGAGAAAAATATTTAAAAAATGCATATAATATTTATACTTAAATTTATAACTAGTTGTCTTCGATGCTTTTATACATAAAAGTTTTCAAAATAATTATATTTTTTTATTAAAAGTAAAACTATCCATTGTTATATGGTTAAATTATTAGTATGAATAAATATTATTAAAAAAATATTAGAAATTACTAAATTAAAATGAATCGACAAATTTAATAATTGTTATAACTTTAAAATGTTACAATACATTTATATTGGGATTTAATAAGAGATCATTAGAAGTTTGAATTTGGAAGTTTACAAGCTTAAAATTGCGATTTACTGAATTTAATTTCCTGTAGATTCGTAAAGATAATTTTTTTAAGTGTGATATGAATTTATATTTGTATTACATTGGTTATTCAATTACTTACATTACTAATATTTTAACCATTTTTTTTCATGTGTAACCACTGTGATTTTGTTTTGAAAATCAATAAAATTTAGTGTTTGTTTCTAAAGATTTATACATATATTGAAATATTGTTTGGTCATTTCAATAATCATTTAATATTTATCAAATCTTGGACAGGTGAAATAAATAATTATTAAATTTTATTCAAATTTAAATTATTTTTATTCAAACCAATTAACTATTTTATATTTTCATTAACTTGAAGGTCTAAAAGATCAATAAAATTATTAATTTTTTAAACAAGTGAGTTAATTTTATAAGAAATTATCTGCTAAAACCTTTTACTTAATTAATTACTTAACAACGAATTATCTACTTTCTATATTTATAATATTTACTTAAAATTTAGGAGTCCTAACCACTGTAATTGTAAAATTCATTAAGTACATATATTATTGATTACCATACACATATCATTGATCTACATGTACCATTTAAATTCAAGTCTCATATTTAAAAATAATAAATTTTTTACCAAATTATTTTAGCTATTTTAGTTCAAATAATACACAATTTAAATAAAAAATACAAATTTAAATATTTGTATTATTTTCACCACCATACCGTATAATTAAACGAACACGTAAATATTTAATTTAGATAAGATATTGTGCTCACATATTAAATATTCTAAATCGATATTAGTTAAGCTATATAAGATATTATGTATAATCAATTTTTTTTCAATTTTACATAAATGTAAAAATGATTTTTAAAAGTTTAATTATTTTGTGTCTAATATTAATAGTTGGTATGTCAAACTAATACATTTAAATTATATCATAAAAATTCTATAATAATTCAGCTATTTTTTAATTACATATTTGAATATAATATTCCTCATTTTATAATGAATAATTATTGCTAATTTAATTATGTAATTAGAATTTTATTTGATAATAAAATTAATTTATTAGTAACGGTATTTACAAAAAAAAAGAAATTTAAAAAACATAACATATTTAATATAATGTACATCTTACTTTATTAATTAAAATTTATACATGCTTGCTTCATAATTTGGAAAAATGTTAATTTTCACTACTGTTAATTGAAGTAATTAATATTTAAAACATTATAAATAATAGTTTAAATAATTATTTACAATATTTTTATTGATATAATTAAGATTAATAGTCATTGTTGTTAATAATACATTATAAAAATTATTTATTCTTTGACAAATAATAATTAACGAATTTTATATTAATATTAACTTTAATAGGAAACTAATAAATGTACATATATTTTTTTTATAATGAAATTTAAATACTTTTGAATATGAATACAATTATTTTTGATAGTATTCATGAATTTCGATTGGTAGGCTAATAATAACATTTATATTTAAATATTGATTAAAAATTGTATCAATAAGATTACTATTTGTGAATAATAATATTTAATAATTTTTAAATTTAGCTTCAATTATGTTGATTATAAGAATTGGTTATAAGAAATACAAATTAGATCATATTTAGTGAAAAAGATAAACTATTACCTTAAATTTCTTTTCGTACATCTTCAGATGTTTTCAGATGTGTCTGGGAAGAGGGGGAGAATCATGGGAGGAATGAGGGCAACAATAGAAGAATATCCATACGCTGTGTCCTTGAGGAATATTACCGACAATTGGCATTTTTGCGGAGGAACAATTATTACACCTTGGCATATCCTTACAGCTGCTCATTGCGTCTATGATATCATTGACCACTTTTATGAAGTCGCAGTTTTCGCAGGCGCAACAAACTTATCGGACCCCAGTGCATCGACCCATAGCTTTGAGCGGGTTCACATTCATGAAGGATTCGATGAAACACCAGACACAAATCACGATATTGCTATTATAAAAGTATGTTATTATTACTATTCATTAGTTTTAGTGTACTTTTTTTTTGTGTTATGTAAATCAGATACAATGATAATATTTTAACTAAAAGAATCAATAAAATTTTGAATTTATATTTAAATTTAAATTGAACTTCAAAGTATAATTAAGTAATGTATAACAAAGATAATTTTAGTTATTATAACAAAAATTTAATCATTACAGATTAAATGTATATAAGCTCAACATATACCGATACTGTAGAAAATTGGTCATATTTAAATTCTCAAATTTTGAAAATATAATCACTGTTATTTGTTATAGGAGATACATAATATCGATTAGAAATAAGGATAATTAATCGTTGTTGAATTATCGATACGTTATCTTATTCATTGCATTTATCACATTTTTTATAATTTTGCAAATCTTTCATTACACATAATAAATTAATGTATTAAAAGTTATTTTTTATGTTACTATATTATTTTCAATACTCATTTTTAGTAATACTAGATATTTTTAATCAATTTGAATTTTGTCATTAATCAACTCTCACAGTCTCTCTCTCTCTCTCTCTCTCTCTCTCTCTCTCTCTCTCTCTCACTGTATCTTTCTTCAAATATCAAATAATAAAGTTGTAACGTTACGCCTTTTCTGCGTAATAGATTCTCAGTCGTTTAGTGGGACAAAAAGGAGTGGAATATATAAGAAAAAAATAAACAGCGATTATATCTATAAATAACTTATTTATTGGATACAATAACGATTGTATCTTTATTGTTGTTTTTAGGGTTTTCCATTGGTGATGTATCTGATGTTTTACTTTTTTCAGCACAGACTTAATCAAGGGATATCTATAAAATAAAAAGAAAAGTTTTTTTTTTTTTTTCTCTTATTTTAATTCAATTTTACCGGGCTACTAATATTGTAATTGCCCGTGCTCTCGTGTTATGACGGAGCGCTCTACATATATTTGTGTCGGTATTTATTTACCGAAGGACAATAACCCTGTTATAACAGGTTATTGACTCTATTAAGAAATATCATCGCACGGGTCTGTTGTCATCAGTGACTACTTTCAACCCGGTAATGACAGTCTTGTTATGACACGCGTCAATTAGTTAAATTTTAAATATAATTAAATAAAAAAATTATAATTCGTGTAAGCACGAATTTAATTTTTTAAATCCTGTGAATGGTATTGTCGAGCGACTTCTTGTGTAAGCACGAGGAGTGCACTCTTCAATATCCAGTACAAAATTGAGGTCCTCCGGTCAGGTGCGTTCCGCCTTTTATTTCCTCGATGCGACTTCGTTTCTCCTTCGCGTTCTCGATCTAGAGGGGCGGTGGGGAGTGATTTAGAATACCATGCGGGGCTGATTCGTTGACTTCGAATAAAGATCGTTGCCCTGTTGGTTTTCGCGAATTGAAACGTTTGTTTCCCTTGAGTTTATTTAACCCGGTGAAGGTGGAAACGATTCACGATCTAACGCAATATTTTGCAATATGGCAAAGTAAAAAGTACGTTTTAAATCACGTAATGTTTGATTTGGTTTAAAATTTATTTTCCAGTTGAAAACAAAAATTAAATTCGACAGAAAACGTCAAGCAATACCACTTACAAATAGAGACATTAATCCTGGTGAATATGGTGATATTTGTGGTTGGGGTACTGTAGATTATCCTAATACTGATGAAGCATACGAGGAATTACAGCAAGTCGGAATGACAGTTCTCGATAAGGAAACATGTAGGGAAACTATGTTACCCCCTATTTATGATGAGCACATGTGCATATATAATCGCAAAGGAATTGGTTCCTGCAAGGTAATTTTCAATATATATTGAAACAATTTCTATCACTTATATAATTTTTCTTAAATTTAGTTACTGTAATGTTCTAGTTTAATTATTTTAAATATATTTGATATCTAGAACTTAATTTTTGTTACGCATAAAATATCATGAATAATAGAAAAATTAAATTATTAGCCATCAATAGTACATGAATTATTATTTATTGTTTTAGTTATATTTAAAAAGATTCATATAATTAATAAATATTTTGACATTGTTAGGGTGATAGTGGTGGCCCATTTATTGTTGATGGAAAACTTGCAGCCATCTCTTCATTCGTTGTACCATGTGCTTTGGCCCATCCAGATGTATATACCAATGTTTTTCATCATTTAGGTTTTATTGGTAGAATTGTTAGGAGAATAGTTAAAAATTTTGGCAGATTATAACTAAATAGTATTTTTGGAAATTGGTTTTCATTACATAACTGTAGAAAATATTTATATATTAAATCATATTCTTATGTACATATACATTAATATTGCTAATTTCCATACAGTTAATCAGTTTGTTTTTTTAATTATATTATAATGAATAAGGACATAAATGAATCAACTAATTTTTATACTCAGATTTTCGTTCATTTTTGTAACAAAACCATTAATAAAACTGAATGTAAAATATATTATTTTATATATTTTCAAATAATATAGATTATTTTAATTTTTTGAAAGTAACTGTTAATAATAATATATAATTATTATTAATATTATTAATAATTGCTATTACGATCGATACTCTAATGTTTCAATGAAAAGTTAAAGCTCATAGATGATAATTCATTTATATAGTTTGTTTTAAATAATTTATTTTAAATTTAAAATATAGGAATAAATTTTATAAAAATAATTATAAAAATTTTATCTAAAATAAGTGAAAGTTAATTTGAAATATTTTAATATTAAAAATTTGTAATTAGTTATATTTGCTCATTTATAAGTGTTAAAAAACAGAAAAAAAATATATAGTAAAAATCAAAATATTATAAGTATTTATTTGATAATTTAAAATAAATAAACAGTGTTATTTATTATATTTCTTATTTTGAATAAAAAATGATATATATTATGTAATAATATGAATATGCTGTTTTAATGTTATTATTAACCTAGAAAGAAAAATGATAATATTAATTATAAAATATTAAGTAGATTGATATAGTTATATAAGTATTGAATATTATTATTAATTTAAAATTAATATTTATTTATTGAAATGTGCTGTACTTACGAATATGATGAGTGTGATGATTTATATATTTAAATGAATGTTTTCTTGATTGTTCACAACTTGTCAACATGCGGCCCATGTTTAACTTTTAATTTAATACATTAGCAGAAGTCTTATAATAAATATATTTATTCATTATTAAAATAATATCTAAAATGTGTATATATTAACCTGAAAAAAAAAGATTTAAAATAAAATTAATATATATGAGTATTATAATGTTTTATGTAATGTATATAATAAATGTATGAAAATGTTAAATCTTAAAATATTGAATAATCCCTGT
Source organism: Eupristina koningsbergeri (assembly GCA_018907245.1). NCBI lineage: Eukaryota > Metazoa > Arthropoda > Insecta > Hymenoptera > Agaonidae > Eupristina > Eupristina koningsbergeri. Next base: position 3,099,143 of record JACCHV010000110.1, read on the forward strand.
AACATGATGGTTTGGAAGTGAAGTATATTTTTCCCAAATTTATTAAATAAAATTTTGTTTACACTCTGTCACTGCACTTGTTGATATTTTGTAAATTAACATGAGGCCGAATGTCTCAGCAATGTAAGCGGCACAGAACAGAGATTAAGAGAAAGTCAAATTCTGTGTTATACATCAGACAACAAAGTCTTATCTTTTCTCTCTCTCGCACTTATGTACTATTTGGTATTACTACCAGCGCCTCTGGTGAAGTCGTGGCATTTTTTAAAAAATTTTTTTATTGTGTCAAAACCTATTTAAAAAAAATAAGTTGACCACGTATCGATTTCAGTCGTGGCATTTCAAGGCGCGAAATTTAAAATGATACAGATAAAACAATCATGTTTAATCACAATATTATTAAAGTATCATACAAAAATACACCATAATATGACAAATATTATATAAATATACATAATAGTAATAATATCGTGTATTTTCGTATTATTTTTACATTGTGATTAAATGATTGTTTTTCTGTACCATTTTAAAATTTTCGCTTGAAATGCCACGACTGAAATCCATCTGAGCCAACATTTTTTTAAATAGGTTTTTGACACATACAAATATTATAGAATAAATTATTTTTTAGTTAACTAATGTAAAATTATTTTAAATATTATATTGAAAATATGAATAAAATATATTGTAAATATATTATGAATTTAATATTGTGAAATGTTTGTCGCTTTTCAAATTAATCAAATAAAATTTAAATTATTTTAATACCTTAATACAATATAATAAAATTAACTATATTATTTAATAGATTATGTTTCAGTTAACTAATTTAAAATGATCTTAAATATAATATTGAAAATATGAATAAAATATATTGTAAATATATTATGAATTTAATATTGTGAAATGTTTGTCGCTTTTGAAATTATAAATAAATACAAATGAAAATAAATCAAACTATTAAAATATTTATTTATATCAATTGTTTTTTTGTTGTTTTTAAAACATTTTTCATTTAAACATTTACTTTGTACATAAAAATTTTTTACAAATTAAATCACACATAACCTTAATGTTTAAGATAATCATTTAATGCATAGTTGAAAAAAAAAATAATACATAAATGATAATGATTTATTTTCTTCTTTTTTGTGTATATGTATACATAATACAATTATAATGCATACAATTGTATTACAATATATTTACAATACGATTAGAACATAATTGATATAAGCATAACTAAATAAAATTGCAAATAAAAACAAAACATTGCATTTTGTTTGTATATGAATAGTCTGAAAAATATCTGTCAACTAATCAAAGCATTGAAATAGCCAAAATTCAATGTGATGATCCATTCATCAACTATAAGCCCATGTTTTGAAGAAATACTACACCATAAATAACTACATCTTGTCTCTTTCTCCCAAATGAATTCATTCAATCTTTACATACATTTCTGCTAAATCTTAAATCTCCCTGGCTACCTGACTGTCGCTGTCTCTTTCTCTTGTTCTTTCTTTCGTTCGCGCACACTCTCTTTCTCCCTCTCTCTCTGTCTGTCTCTCCCTCTCTTTCTCTCTCTCACTCTCATAAATAATAGGTTCATAATTTTAAATTCTCTTAACGATGGAAAATTCTTAGCTTTCACAAGTAAGTACTATAAACCTTTACCTGTGCAACCAATAAATGTATACTATAGAAAATGTAGGGATTTAAACAAGTGAAAGTACAACTCATACTTTTATTATTTTACTTTAGCCCACGTTCAAAATTTTCAAAATTATAAATTATCTATACTGAGCTTTTGTTTTGGAAAAATACAATACTTCTACAAACTTTCTAAAACTTTAAACTCGTACCGATTTTATAATGTCAACCTTGGTGCATTTTCTCTTAATTTCAAAATGTGCAGGTAAAATTTGCATGAAGGTAAGGAAAAAGCTAGTTTTACGAAATTGTAATTTAGTTGACAGTAGCTTTGGAGAGCTTGCGAAGTGCAAATGCATTGCTTCAATTATCTCAAAGCTATTTTTTGAAAAAGCGTGATAAATACAATTCTGATAAATACAGTTTTAGTGATTTTGAAAAGTGGTTTTTTTAATAATAATAATTCATTGAAATTATTATTTATTACACAAAAATAATAATATTTTAAGTATATTATAATATACTTATTAGCAATGTCTGCAGGAAGAAAAAAGTACAGTTGTAAAATGTTTTGGTGTAGAAATGCATATTATACCAATATTATTGACGAAAACTACAAAAATAAAAAATTCCATATTTTACCAAGAGAAGAAATAATTCGTCAAAAATGGATAAAAGCTTGTGGTATTACTTCACTAACAAAATTTATAAAAAAAGGATCATTTTATGTTTGTGAAGAGCATTTTATTCCTGTAGATTATAAAAACCAAGATATCTTTTTACTTAATTGGAACGCAGTGCCAAAAACGTTTTTATCCAATAATAAAGAAAATAGCAACTCATGTGAAGACGAATCAAGAATACATAACAATACAATATCACCTGGTGCAGCAGAGAGTCATAAAATTTTGTTAAATGAGGCAGCCACTGGAGAGAGGAGTGACAACAACGCATCCGAAACAACATCATCGGCGCATGATTACGACACCATGAGCACACGTGAACGAGGTATCGCTGCATATAATATATTAAAAGACATTTCAAACATAAAAAGTTGTGACGGTTGTGTTATTTTTGCCGGGAATAACTCAGGGGGGAATCGGGGTTCGAGGTTCTTGGTGAAGTGACGGGGTTTCAAAGAAATTACTGAGGGATTTTACATATAAATGCAATTTAATTAATAAAATTTAAAAAGAAAATATACATATGTAATCTTAGCCTAGGTACATACAATAAAATAAATCGGCGGTGAAAGAAAAATTCCGTATACAATGCTTATGCGGTAAAAATTTCGGTAAAAATTTCGCTTCTAATATTTACGCGGTAAAAATCTTCGGTTTAATTAATTACGCGGTAAAAATCTCCGTATACAATAAAAATCTTCGGTTTAATTAATTACGCGGTAAAAATTTCCGTATACAATAAAAATCTTCGGTTTAATTAATTACGCGGTAAAAATTTTGTTTTCAATATTTACGCGAAAAAAATCTTCGAAAAAAAAAGATTTACATGGCAAAAGTGTATTTCGCCATCATTCCGCAAGGTTGTGCTGGCGCGGCGGTCGCGGCAAGCGGAGAGTTCGGCTGGCGGGCGCCAGGGGGCGGTGCGGTTGCTAGGACCTGCTCGGGCTGGGCCTCAGTCGGCCGGCGGAGCTCCGCGCGGCCGGTCGAAATTTTTCGCCCCTCTGCGGGACGGTCCAGCAATCCTGGATGTTTGTCCGCTTGGGGGCGTAGTTTCGTCGTTCCCGCGCTGGTGCTCCGTCAGTTCGACGGTGGCGGTCGGCCGAGCCGGCCTTCCGAGGCGTTCAACGGCTGTCGACGGCGGCGAGCCCCCAGTGATCCTGGGGACACCCGGAGGCGACAACCGATTTCATCCGCGGCGACGGGTCTCCAGAGCGAACCTGGGGGAACCACGACGAGGAGGATGATGCCGGGGGGGTACCTGCAGTCGAGGCCACGTCGTCCCCCAGTGATCCTGGGAGTCCGTCGGGGGCGTCGACGGCGGTTTCCTTCGGCGGGGCAGTCGGCGTCCTGTCTCTTCCTCTGCAGTTACCCTTCACTTTTACTTCAGTGATCCTGGAGGGGCATCGGAAGGCGACACGTCAGTCGACTACCACCTTGTGTCCCGTGCGGTTGAATTTATGTGTTGCTCGACGGAGCGGCGGTCTCCGTCGAGCGCCGAGTGCTGGTGGTGGTGGGGCGCTCGGACGGTGCGCGGAGCATCCTCGTGGCTGCGCGGGTGAGAGCTGGTGGGGCAGTTGCCCGGGTGGGGATGTGGTGATGGTGGGGTTATGGTGTCGGTGCGGGATTGCGGCGGCGGTGTTGGACTGCGGCGCGCTTTACGGGGCGCCGCAGCCCCGTTATCGTGAGGAAAAATAGGCATTTTCCTCACAAAGTTCTAAAATATTAACGAAAATAAACACGTCAAAAATTAATTTAACACCAAAAAAAAAGTTATGCACACTATTCATCGTTATACACAACAACAATTATGTAAATTACGTACAAAGTTAAAAAATAATACACAAGAATTGGCAAAATTAAAAAAATTATATGCAAACGGCGCGTTTATTAATATTGAAAAAAATTTAAATTCTGTGTCATTCAATTTTATTAATAGTCAAATAAGAAATTGTAATAAATCATCAACCGGTAAACGTTTTACTATGAATGCCAAAATATTAGCTTTAGCTATGCATAAAAGATCACCGAAATTGTATAAGTATCTAAGGCTGCATTTTGAGTTGCCGTCGAAAACGACTTTAAAATCAATTTTAAGTGCAATACCTTTCGAAACTGGCATAAATGAATGCTTAATTAATTTATTAAAAATAAAAGTTCAGCATTTGAAGCCACATGAAAAAGTTTGCTCGCTTCAATTTGATGAAATTCACATAAAATCTTCTTTATATTTTGCAGAAAAAAAAAAAAAATAATAGGCGTTGAAGATTTCGGCGAATTGGGCCGAACCGAAAAATTAGCTAATAAAGCTCTGGTTTTTATGTTAAGAGGATTAACTAAAAATTGGAAGTAAGTGTTAGCGTATTATTTTTCGTTCAGTTTAATTAGCGCTGAAAATTTAAAACTTATTATTTGTTAATTAATAAATGTAGTAAATTCAGTGGACCTGAAAGTTGTGGCTACCGTTTGCGATCAAGGTAAGACACAACTTTTAGCGTTATGACAATTAAGTGAAGAGACGGTTGGTATCAAAAATTCTCATTATTCTCTTTTCAAAAATAAACCGGTTTATATAATTTTCGATGTGCCTCATCTGCTGAAGAATACGCGGAATGCCCTTATTAATAATAAAATTATTTTTGAGGAGTTTAACATTTTAAATGACCAAAATGAATATTATTAAATATTAATTATAATGAAGTATTATTTACTGTACAAATAGACGCGCAAATTAAATACATTAAAAAAGCCGTGGAATTAAATGAATTAGAACCGTTTAAATATAAATAGTTTTAACCTTGGTCGATTCTTATCTGAAAATGAAGGTGAAAGTGGCAGCCCAACAGCTTAGCTATACAATGGCAACGGCGATTCATTTTTATTGTTAGAATGGCGAGTTGCCTCCAGAGGCTGAACAAACAGCCGAATTTATTCAAATTATTGACAGTCTTTTTGATTCATTAAATAGCTCTAGTGCTACTGCCCCTGGCACTAGATCTATTTACAAAGAAGCTCTTACTACACATTCACCTCATTTTCAGTTTTGGGATGATGTACTTGAGAAAATAAGTTCGTGGAAGATAATAAGTTTAGAAAATAATGAAGATGAAACTAAAAGTTTTTCTTTCTTAAAGGGGTGGATTACAACAATAAAATCTGTAAAATCATTATGGGGTGATTTAAAAAAAGAATTTAATTTACATTTTTTATGCTTGAGATCTTTAAATCAAAATGCAGTAGAGAACTTATTTTGCCAAGTAAGACAGCATGGAGCGATGAACACAAATCCAACTTGTAATCAATTCATTGCTGCTTTAAAAACTTGTATGTTGAATAACTTAGATTTTTTTATTAGTAAAGATAGCAATTGTGAAGATGATAATTGTAAATTGTTGTACAATTTGCAATCATTAGTAAAAAATGCTGAAAAACAAAATGATGAAAGCAGCGATGATGATGAAAAGGAGGATAGTGAGCTCTATGATCAAATATGTGATTATATTGATCTAGAGAATGAATGCATCAATACAAGTATAAATGAGAATGATGAAAGTGTGATAAAACATTTTGAAGATAAGACTGACAATCAAGCACTAGCTTATGTTGCCGAATATTTGTTAAAAAAAATGAAAATAGAAAAACAACAATGCCTTGATTGTCATAAGTCCTTATATTCGGATGTTTTATCAAATGACCATGACTTGATTAGATCAAAAGAAATGTTGGATAATGAACAGCATTTAAATTATCCATCAAAAAATTTTTATAAATTATTGTTAGTTACATATAAAATTATACCAATTTTTAAATAAAAAAAAAAGTATAATAGATAATTATGACAGTTTTAAAAATTTTTGTTTAAATTCAATAAAGAATAAGTATGATTTTTGTAAAAAACATGATATATTTCATAAAATTTTAAATGTAACTCTACCATTTCTTTTTAACAAATACTATAGAGATATTAATAAAAGTATTGAAAAAAATATTAAAAGTCATGGTCATTTCAGAAAAATGAAAACTTATTATAATAAATAATATTTAAAATATTATTAATTATAATTAGTATTGTATGCATGGTATTATTTAATAAATTAGCAATATAATCACATATTTATGTCGCAACATCAGCTCAAATATTATACATATTATATTGAATTTTAATGTATTTAATAATTTAGTAATAAACTTGTTTTCATTAATTTGTATTGTATTTTTTATGAGTTCAATTAAAATATAGTATGTATAATAATAGTTTTAAATATTTATTTGTAACTATCAATAAAACATACAATAAATAATAAATATGTTTATGTATACATACTGCTGTACAGTTATTATTAGTTATTTATTATGATTAATTTTTATTGTCTGTTTTTTTCTAGTTTTGTAAGATGACCTCGTTAATGTTTGTATGATATTTTGTTGAAATTTATTGGTATTTTTATTGTTTTCATACAAGGATTACTGGGCAACTAAAAAACTGTAACACAAAAGTTAATAAATTGTATCAATTCATTGTTAAAGCAGACTTATTGTAATTAGATATATACATACATGATAATGATATAATTTAATTAAATATATATAGAAATAAACAAATATTTACATTATATAATATCATTATAAAAGTAGTGTGCATAATTATATAAAATAAATGTAGAAATTTATATATACATTTTTGTAAATACATCAATATGTATATCATTATAGAAAAAAATGCGTACATTTTATACAATTAAATGAAGTTATAAAAATGTTTATTATGTTAAATAAAACACTTATTGTTAATATTAAAACAACAATGTAAGAAAAAGAAAATTATTTATCATTTTAAAATGTACAAACTATTATTCTAAAATATGTAAATCAATAATATGGTTATTATAAAATAATAATTATTTATTAAACAGCAAAATAAAAGATTATTTCAACAAAATATAAATATTTATATGAATAATTGTTATATGAATTGTTATATTTATTAGATATATTATTATTAATTAATGTAATTGTTAAAATATAATTGAAATTAAATTTATGAAAATTCATACCTCAAATTTTTGTTTATCTTCTTTTATCTCACCGATCTTTTGTTAAATTTTTCCTCTTCTATTTCTTTTTATGAATTTAAATTTTTTATGTGGATTTTATATACATAAAATAAAAATAAATGTTTTCTTGGTATAAAAACTCACTGCTCAGTGATGATTATATAAATTATTAGCTATAATTAATAAAATTAATACGCAAAGAATTTCAAAACATTTACAAAAGATTTCAATGCTTGCATTGTGTTTGAAAATAATATCATCACGTGTTACGTTTCACTAGGATCAACTCACGAAAAAAAGGCATCAGGGCAATAGTAAGGAACAGGACGCTTAAAATTTTTGGTCGAAGTCATGGCACATTTGTTGCCCGGTCTCCCATTTAAAGTTGACCCCCCCCTGGTAAGCGGCGTTGATATTCGCGAAATAGACAAAGACAGAGATAGGCGGGAAAATGTATTAAATATATACATGGTGCATCCATGAAATATCGAGTTTTTTTTTTCATTTTGCGTCTATTCGTCGTAGAAATTTGGGAGGGGTTTTTAAATGTTGACAAACTCTTTCCTTATTTGTCCCTGTTTTTGTTTTGTTTTTTTGATAATTTGAAACGGCAGGATTCTACTTCCCGCGAAGGGTGTTTTTCAGTTTTTTAACACGGCGCGATGGAGCGACTACTCGAACAACGTTACGCGATCAAGTTTTGTTTGCAATTAAAAAAAAACAGAGTGTAAACGTATAAAATATTGCAAGAAGTGTATGGACATAATTGCATATCAAAATCGCAAAGTGGAAAATGGCACAGAGCTTTTAAAGAGGGCCGAGAAAGAATCATCGACGAGTCTCGATTTGAGCGCCCAAAAAACTTTCGAATGGTTAGGAACACCCGGCGCATATTAGAAATTTAAAATTCAGACCGTTTTAATAATTAGAGTAATCATGGAAAAACTGAATTTAACACGATCTACAGTGTACAATATAGTGAAAAGAAATTTATAAATGTAAAAATTTTTGAAAAACATCAAAGCTGAAGAGTTTGAAGATATATTTGAAATTTGGAAAACACGCTTTCAAAAATGTGTTGATGTAGGAGGAAATTATTTTCAAGAATTTAAAATTTTTATTTCATACTGTTTATAACTCCACCAATAAATCATTTTTCAAAAAAGAAAGGTAAGAATTTTTTTTTTTTATAATCTTTGAACAAAACATTCTCGCGTAGTAGTTTTCCGCTAATCGCTTCAACGTGCCGTGTCAAAAATTTGAAAAACACCCTTCACGCGAAGTTAAATCCTGCAACGCCTAATTATCGAAAAACAAAAAAAAAAAAAGGACAAATGCGGAAAGAATTTGACGATATTTTAAGACCTCTTCCGAATTATTACGATGAAAAGGCGCAAAATGAAAAAAAAAACTCGATACTTCGTGGATGCACCATGTATGTATATATAAAATGCATATATACAGTAGTGTGAGTAATTAAAATTTGTAGTGTTGTACCGCCGTGAGATGGCTGATAATTGTAGTGTACATAATTATCGGCAGAGTAGTGTATTTTCTTATTTTTGTGCCCAATTTAATATTGTGTTTGCTAAGTTAATCACGATGGAGAATCTGCGGCGCGAAAGGGAAGATGGACTATATTTATTTAATAACCAATAGTGAATTTTAATTTCCGCGAAAAGATAAATTCAAAGTTCATAATTGGTGAAAAATTAAAGTAGTGATGTGGAAAGAGTGGAAATTTCGTGAAGAAAGTTCTCTCCTTAATTAGTCTATTGTTACCTGGTTTATCAGTTACATCAAATTGTAATTTATTATATTATTGTAATAATTAAAATATATTTAGTAATTTAAATTTATTATTATAAAGTAGTGAGAGTGAAGTAGATTTGTGTATAAAAATATTTAATATCAGTATATACATAATATTATTATACTAATAAAGGAAATTTTTATATTATTGGAGATAATAAATATTAATTGTTAATATTAACAAAAATATATTAACACAAGGAGAAGAAATTGATTGAACTGATTGTTATAAAAGACGAAATTATTAATAAATAAATATTGAATATACATCAAAGTAAATAATATATATATGTAAAATTAACGCTAAATGAGTAATTAATCTGAGAAATAATTATTGTATTTGATAATAAGGTAAGATTTTATATTATTAAATTATGATTATATATTATTGATATTGAATTTAATTTATAACATTTATTATATTATATTATTAATAATTATTATTAAATTTAGTAATATTTGATTTTAAATTATAATTTATTATTTGTATTATTGGGTAGTGTGAAGTGTAATAAAAGTGAAGTCTTATATATATATATATATTATTTTAACTTAAATTAAAGAATATTGAAAATAATTTAAAATTAATAGTGTTGGTGACTTAAAATTGAAATTTGAAATTGACGGAATTTCCCCTATGAATAATAATTTTTTAGTAGTGTTGGAATTATTAATATTTTTTTTTATATCTTTGTACTGGTAGAGAGTGTGATAATATAAATATATATTATTACTAACCTGAAAAGTAAAATAATTAGAGTTAGTTTTATTGTAATGAATTGAATGATTTTTAATTAAATAAATATTAAATACTATTATTAATTTAAAAAAATGTTTAATGTTGTGTTGTTTACTTACGGATATGATGAGTATGAAGTTTTATACTTAATTGAATAATATTTTATTCATTGTTGACAAACTGTCAACATGCGGCCCATATTTTACTTTAATTTAATACTATAGCGGAAGTCTTGCTAGAATAGACGGCGCTTAGGTCGTTGAATAGAGTGAGATAGAGATAGGCGCGAATATGTATTTTAGTGTATATATATATATTAAATTGCATAAATGAAGTAGTGTATGTGTCGTAAAAATTATTAGTGTTGTGCCGCCACGAGATGGCCGATAAGTGTAATTTCTATACTTATCGGTTAAACAATACTTTTCTTTTGTATATGAATTAAGGATTTTGATTGCTTATTTTAATAATAACCAATTGAAATTTAAATCATGACAGCTACAAAGGAAGAGGGACTTGTTGGCTGTGATGCGACCAATGTTGAATTTTCTGAGTTTAAATCAAATTCAGTAAATTTAATTATTGGTTTGATTTTAATTAAAAATTAGAATAATGATGTGAAACGGCGGAACTTTCTTTCTGAAAAAAAAAGAAAGTTCAGTTGTAAATTGTTATTCATCTATATAATATATAGTTGTGACTTTCTATTCTTTTGAATAACAAATACTTAATTACTATTCTTAAAAATAATAAGATAAAATATTTTGCAGTATTTTATTATAAAGTTTGTAGTTGGTTGTTTATATTATTATATTAATTGTAAAGTGGTGTGTAGAATTTATAATTGAATTGAATATTTTGGATATATATATATTTATATATATAATATAAACAAGCTATATTATTATTGAAAAGGATCGTTACTTATTAAAATAAGGATCATCATCTGAATATTAATAAATAAATATTATCTAGAATATTTTGATTAATCATAATTATAAATTTTAATTCAATATCATATTTGAAATTATAAATATAATAACTACATTAAGGTAATATTTTACATACATAATTAAATAAATATTTAAATATTTCTGTATTATTTATTGTATTGTGTTGGGTAATAAAGGGTATTGAGATTCGCCCGAAAATCTCATATTTTGGAGCAGAATCTCCCCATTTTTAAATTAATTATATTTATTATTGTTGTTGGAAATTATTAAATAATAATTTATTTAATAATTTTAAATTATTAAAGTAAAGTGTGGTGACGGATAAATTTATTTAATTAATAAATAAAGTGAAGTGTTTGGAAATAAAAATAATCACTAGCACGATTCGGGAAAGTCGGTTTTAGTTAATTTTAAATAAATTAACTTCAATAGATTTATCGTGTTCCAATTATTAAATAACAATTAAATAAATTTATTACATTTTAATTTAAAATTAATATTGTTACTTTTAGAATTACGTTATTTAAATAATAGGTTTTTAAATAAAGTTAATAAAAATAAAAAATTTATAATTGTTAATTATTTAAAACTTACAATTTTATAAGTTATATTTCTATATTTTTAATAATTATAACAATGGTTATATTTCAAAGCAAAAACTTTTATAGTAACTAACTTTTGTATAATTTTCTATAAATTTTCTATCAATGTCAATAGGAATACAGAGAAGTTTTGTTGTATTTGTCAATGAAAATATTGAATTTACGAGAATGATATAAATTTTAGTAACAATTAAAATAGATCAGCTGAATCTATCTCAAATAGGTCAAAATAGTAGAGAATAAGAAAAGCTGCAACAAAAAAAAGGTAACTTTGGGTTGCCAATTTATTTGATCGGTGCACATGTGCAAGGCACATTTTATCACGCGTGCTGTTTACGTTACAGACTAAGGATAATTGAGGATTGAAAGAATTTTCCTCGCCGGAAACAAACAACCTAAAGAATATTGGTGAATAAGACAGGTAGAAGATGTATAGGATAAAATCTATTATAGTGACGCTGAGTTAGGCGTGCTTATTTTGTATTTATTATAAGCAATTGACATCCTGTTCCAATTGATTTTTACTTGGAAATGAGAATATTAAAAAAAAAATTTTTACTTCACAATATATTCGGTAGCTGAACTGTATAGACATAGTAAATAAATTAATTGTTGTAATAGATTTGTAGTTATTACTCTTTATTGCCTCCACAATTTTTTTAATATCCGTAATTCAAAAAGAGTAAGATATATGTACATGTGATTTAAAAGTTTAAGTATTTCTCGTCAATATACTTTTTTTTAAAATTGTTCTAATATTTTTATATATTATAATTTTTAGCAATAAATTGTATCAGCATAAAAATATAATTTGCGATTATATTTGTACGGTAAAGATAAGTTTAGTTTTATTTCGTGACCCGTCATCGCCTCATCAATACAGAAATATTTCGCCGTTTTTCTCTCTCGTCTCAGTTCATTATCATATTTTGAGATCTACGCACGTAGGTAATGCGGGTTATCTTATCCCTCTTGCATCGGATAATCTTTATGTTTGTTTAAAATAGAGCATTATTTCGAGATACAGAAAATATTATGAAATTGTAAATTAATTATTTTATTTTGCATATAAAGAAAAAGAGTAACCGTTCGTGCTGTAACAGTACCACGGCTTTGTTTCTTTACTAAAGTATTACTTGAGGTTATTAGTTCCTTTATATGAACCGTTATCTATTACTAATGAATAAGTAGCTTCTGTGGCTTTTACATGGAATATATTTTTTAAATCATTGTAAGGGATTTTTAAATCTTAGTAAATCGAGAATGAGCTTATATTACTTTTCGATGTTATGTATAAATGTACATAAATTTTAGATTATTGTAATAAATAATTCTGTAATTTATTAATTTTTATAATACATACTATATTAAAAATTATAAATTAAAAAAAAAATTAAATTCATATCGCACAATAATCCATGTCCACTAGATTCTTCTTATTTATTATTCTGATTTTATTTGATAGAAATAACACCTGTAGACAAATGAGAGATGAATTCTATCCGCAAATTAATAAACTTGATTTATTATGGTTTAGATATATAATAAATGTTAAAAGGAAGGATGAGAATAATTTTGCAATAATAAAAAAGGGTAATGAAATATTTAATAAAATATTGATTTAGTTATTTTTTTATCATTTATGTTTTTATTATTTCTCTATAAACATGTAAAAACATCTACATTTCCTTATGAGTATGCGAAAAACTGATAGTTTATATAAAAAAATATGAATCAAGTACATTTAAATAATAGCATGTGTTTTGTTTTTATAAAAAAATCAAAGATAATGTGTATATATTAATAATTATATATGAATACAAATGCAATAAACAAGTTTCAAGAAGGAAATTTATGATGGTAAGAAAAAGGTTATTTATTTCGATAAGTTGGTTGCAGAAATTAAAATTTCTAAATAATACAGTGATAATAATAATAATAATAATAATAATAGATTCCGCTAGCGACAGTTGACCTGTACACATCGTGTCTCGACAGCATTGCCGGCATTTAAAAGTTTCAGAAAAATTAAGTGATTTCGAAGGCGAGAAAGTGAAGAAAAAGATAGCAGGAAAAGTGAACTACAGAAGCAAAAGAAAAAAACAGTGCATAAGAGCAAGGTGGTGAATAGTGAGTGAAAAGAAAAGTGTAAAAAAACAAGAGGTTAGAACTCAGTGCGCGGGAGGCGGGAAGCAGAGAGGCGTAAGGAGACGTCAAATACGGACAGAAAACTAAAAGCGCTGTCACGGGAGTTACAACTTTACAAGACAGCGGAACGTAAACACGGACCAAAAGCGCGTGAGGGGAAATCAAAAGTAAAGGAAAGTTGCCTCTATACATTACAAATAGCATAAATAGTATAATCAACACAAAATAACAAATAACAAACAAATAAAATAAATAAATAAATATAAAATAAATAAATAATACAACAAAACAACAAAATCAATAAAATAATAAAAATAATAATATTAATAAAATACACAATAATAAAATACAAAAGCACAAACAATAAAATTGCACCAGATAATCACAAATAAAAACAAAAACAAATAGTTAAACAAAACAAACTACACAAACTGCAAATTGAAAATAAAATAAAATAAATATAAAAATAAGTAATAATGAGCAACAAACCAGAAAAAACAATGATAACCAGAGGAAAGGCAAATAAAAGGGAGAGTTCGCAGATGACATTAGAAAGTATGAGTGTAAAAAAGAAAAACATGATAGAAGAGGATGATAACATTGAAGAGAGTAGAAGAATTATAGAAGAGAGAGAAAAAAGCAGAGGAGAGGACAGGAGGGAGATAGAGAAACTAAAAAAGGAGATTGAGGAAAGATTCGAACGGATGGAAAAACTATACGAAAAGGAAAGGAAAGAAAACAAAGAGAGAATAAATAAAATAGAAAAGCTCCATGAAAAAATAAAAGATAGAGAAGAAGAGAATGAAGAAAGTTTAAGGGCTTGGGCGAGGAAGATGGAAGAAAGGATGACAGCCATAGAAGACGAGATGAAGGAATTAAAGGAGGAAATAATGACAAGCGGAGACGAAAGAGAATCAAGGATACACCTAAAGAGAACGAGAGGTAATGAGGAAAAAGAAAGAAAGGAAACAAAAGTAAACAGCAGAGAAAGCTCAACAACAAACAGCAGAGAAAGCAGCTCCTCGAGAAACACAAGGTGAAGTAGTAGTTGCGAAAGCAACATAAGTAATGTGAGCAGAATCTCGAACATCGAAATACAGGGACTGCGGAGGCTGATGTGGGAGAGAGAAAGGAAAGACAGAGAAGAAAACATCGCGGTAAAAGGAATGGAAAGAGGAGAAGTTCAGAAATTGGGTGTAAGAAAGTGGGCTGAAAATCTAGTGCATGAGAGGCTGTCGATAAAAGAAGAAATCACAAGTGCATGGCAAAGCGGAAGGGCAATCATCATAAAGATGAAAAATAAGGAAACCAGAGACAGAGTATGGGGGGAAAGGAAAAAACTGATTGGGACAAAGATCTTCTTGGACTTTGATCTAACATACGAGGAAAGAAGACAACAGGACGAAATAAGGGAATGGGTCCGAAGAGCAAAGGCACTCGGTGTATTTGCAAAAATCGGGCTCAAGAAGGTCTTTGTCGAAGGAAAATGGGAGAGATGGATGGGGGCAGAAAGAATGGAAGAAAGATGGAATTACATTAATAAAAAAATAAATAAGAAAGGAGCAACAGCAGAAGAAAAGAAAACCGAGAACGAGAAAGAAGCAGAAGGTAAAAAAAGAGAAGAACACAAAGAAAATGAAGAAAAAGAGGACACACAGGAAAGGAAAGAAGTAGAGAATAAGAATGAAAAGCAGACAAATTTAACGGAAATAAGGGACGGGCAATAAAAAGAAAAACAAAAGAGACAGACAAAAAAACAATACTATACAAAAGAAGAAAAAAAAGAGAGATGATGAAAAAAAGACAGAAGACGCAAACAAAAACAACAGACAAAACGATAACATAGACATCATATACTGGAACGTAGCTGGAATATGGGGTAAGAACACTGACTTCTGGAGATACATTGAAAAGATGGACGTAGTATGTTTGGCAGAGACATGGGTGGAGAAAAAGGACGCGGAAAAGTGCAAAGAAAAACTCCCGAAAAATATGACCGGGGAGATCATAGGCGCAAAAAAAGAAAAAAGGAAAGGGAGAGCAAAAGGTGGTTTTATAATAGGAGTTAAGGAAAAAGAAACAATACAGATTGAAATAATAGGAAAAGACGAAGGTGAGGGGCTTACGAAAACAAGAATAAAAGTAGACGAAGGAAAAAAGGCGATAGATATATGGGGAGTGTATAACAACAACAACGACATGGAAGCAAAGTGGAAGAAGATAGAAGAGGGGAGCTACAGTGGAGAAGTAGAACTACTGATAATGGGAGACTTTAATATAAGAACAGGGGAAGAAGGGAAAGTAATGGGAGTGAGAGAAGAAAAGGAGATGAAAAAAAGAAAAAGCAAAGATAAGAAAGTGGAAAAAGAAGGAAAGAAACTTATAGGAGAAATACAGAGGAAAGGACTCACAATAATGAATGGGACAACGAAAGGAGATGAAGAAGGAGAATACACATACATTGGAGCAAGGGGGAGTACAGTGATTGATCTGGCAATCGCAGACGAGGAAATCAGAGACAGGACGGAAAAATTCACAGTAGAAAAAAGAATAGATTCAGATCACCTGCCGATCAGACTGAAAATACGAACAAAAGACAGAGACAGAACGAAAAACAGAATGACAAAAAATATAACAGAGACAAAAAGAACGATAACCAAATGGGGAGAAAAAGAAATAAGCAATTATAAGGAAAAGACGAACGGAGTATACAAAAAACAAGAAGAAAACAGAGACGTGGAAAAACTTTGGAAAGGGATTAAAGAATTAGTTGAAAAAAACATAGAGAAAAAGGAAATTAAGACAAGGGCATGGAAAATAGGGGAAAAGAAATGGTACGATCGTGAATGCAAGAGAGCAAAAGGAAAGGCTAAGAAGGCATT
This sequence comes from Eupristina koningsbergeri, assembly GCA_018907245.1. Classification (NCBI taxonomy): domain Eukaryota; kingdom Metazoa; phylum Arthropoda; class Insecta; order Hymenoptera; family Agaonidae; genus Eupristina; species Eupristina koningsbergeri. The sequence goes on from JACCHV010000110.1 coordinate 3,115,666, forward strand.
AAAAGAATGGAAAAAAGGAAAGATAAAGAAAGAAAACTACATAGCAAAAAAGAAGATCTGGAAAGAACTATGTAGAAGAAAAATGAAAGAATGGAGGAAAAAAGAAGAAGAAGAACTAAAAAACTGAAAAACGAAGGACAGATATTGGACTACATTAACAGGGGTAGGAAAAAGAAAGAAAAGGGAGACGAAAACATAGAAATGAAGACATGGGAAGACTACTACAAGACACTACTGAAAGGAACAGACAGCGAAAGTGAAAGGACTGAAACAGAAAAGGGACAATCTGGGAGTAAAAACAAAATAACAGTGGACACCAAAGAAATAAAGCAGATGTGTAGGAAGCTAAAAAAGAGAAAAGCCAAAGGTATAGACGGTATCCCGAACGAAGCATGGATATACGGAGGAAAGGAAATTGATGCGAGACTAGAAGAAATAGTAAAAGAAATAATGCAAACAGGGAATATACCAGAACAATGGAGGACCGCATTGATAATTCCGATTTATAAGAAGGGAGAAAGAGAAAGACCCGAAAGCTACAGGGAGCTATCCATGCTGAATTCGGGATACAAAATATACATTGGAATCTTAAAAAATAGACTCGAGAAATTGATAGAGGAGAAAGAGCTACTCCCAGAAGGACAGGCAGGATTCAGGAAAGGGAGATCCACGACAGACAACATATATATCCTAAACCATATAATAAGGAAAAATATAAAGGGCAAAAAAGAGATATATATACTGTTCGTGGATCTCAAAGCAGCGTTTGATACGGTGAACAGGGAAAAGTTGTGGGAAATTATGACAGAACAAGGATGTGACAAAGAACTAACGGACTTGATTAGAAAAATATACAAGAAAACAGGATGCAGGATAAAAACAGGGAAGGGAATTTCGGAGGAATTCTGGACTCATAAGGGTTTAAGACAAGGATGTAGTCTTAGCCCCCTCCTATTCAACCTTTACATAGCAGGTATAGAAAAAGAGATGGAAAAAAATATGGTGGGAGGAGTGAAGATAAAAGACAAGAGAATATGGACGCTAGCATACGCGGACGACCTTGCTATGATAGGAGAGAATAGAGAGGCAATGCAGGGAATGATGAGGACACTAAAGAAATTCCTAAAAGACAGAGAAATGGAACTAAATGCAGAAAAGACAAAAATGATGATCATCGGAAGGAAAAGGAAACATAGGAAGGAGAAATGGAAATGGAAGGGAAAAGAAATAGAAACAGTGGACAGATTTAATTATTTGGGATTCGTGTTTAGGAAGGATGGGAAGTACCATGAGCATATTAAAGAAAGAATATTCAAAGGGAAAATAGCCGCAAAAAAGACATGGGGGCTAGCAGAGAAAAGGTGCTCAGGGGACTTCCTAGCCAGAAAAATGCTCTTCAACTACCTGGTGAAGGGAGTGCTAGAGTACGGAGTAGAGATATGGGGAGGGGAAGGAAGTGAAGAGATGGAGAGGATCAAAGCAGATTACCTGAGGTGGACATTGAAACTAGACTTTTGCACTCCCAGATATCTGGTATACGAAGAGACTGACGAAGATAAAATGAGCATAGATTGGGGTATTAGAACACTAAAACACGAAGAAATAATAATGCAAATGGAGGAAGATAGATGGGTAAGGAAAGCCTACGAAGAAAAGAAAGAAATGCAGAGAAAAGAAGGAAATGCAGAAGGAGAAAAATGGCTCAACAAGATAGGGTTGAGCAAGAAACAAATAGAGCAATGGCAGAGGGAGGGTAGAAACGTATACACGGAGATAAAACAGAGGGACAGAGACATACAGAGACAAGACAGACGTGGCAGAATAAATGAATCGAAATATAATGAAACATACAAAAAGATACAAAAAGACGGATTACCAGAATACCTAAAACAACCCCAAAAACAGAGGACGATGACAACGACTGCAAGGGTCAGATGCGGCAATATCACTAGCAGTAACAGATATTGGAAAAATGTGGAAGAAAAAAGATGTATACTATGCGGAAAAAGCGAAGGAGATTGGACGCATCTGACCAGTGAATGCGAAGACACAGAGGACATATTCAGAGAATGGAGGGAAGACACTGAAAAGAGATGGACATATAAGGACATAATGATGACACTAAACGACAAGAAAAGGGAAAAAAGAGTAGATCTAATCAAGAAAATTAAAGAGGTGGAAAAAAGAGTGAAGAAAAAGGAAGAAATGAGATGAAAGGAATAAAGTATACAAAAGTGTGACCGTGACAAAAGTGAATAAAATATAAACTGAGCTGTGATAAATAATTAATTAATTAATTGATATAACATAAGATGTAAATAAAATAGTAATAAGAAGTGTACAATAAACTGTAAATTAGCGGAGCCCGTCCCTAGGCAAAAAGCCGGGACGTAACTGTATAAATAAAATAAAAATAAAATAAATAAATAATAATAATAATAATAATAACTCGAACCAAAACAAAAAAAGAACAATAACATCAATAATCTTGGAGCTGTTTTTTGAACAGGAATTTTAGCTTAATATTCATACTTTATAAATATATTTTTATCAAAATGCGTTGTTCTTCGTTTCTTAATTTTTCGCATTAACCCGTTAAAAAAACTTAGTGTGACGATATTTTTTATGTTTAGATCATTTTATAAACAAAGACATATTACACTTTAAATTTAAATTTCAAGGAATGTTAATGTACTAAAGCTTCTTCAAAAGCCTGTATATATTCAGTCCTACAGCCATCATTGTCCATATCTTTCTCACACTAATTTATGAAACTGTCAAGCCTTTCTCGACAGCCTCATTAATATGGCAAATGGCGCTAAAAAGTCGTTATGTTGAAGATGAAATGATCTTAAACTGAGTCTTACACTCGAAAAAGTGAAACAATAATAAAAAAGATAGTATATTGTTTTGAGAAAAAGCAAGATCGATCCCTAACTTTTAGATCGATTTTAATCGAATAGCGCTTTAGTTTAGTTTCCAGTGTCATATAGAACAAGTCTATATATATCACTTAATATATCATATAAACACAAACTCTATTAATATATTTGTTTAGCTTGCTGACTCGAATTCACCACTTTTTAAAAAATTTAATGGCGATCAATGCTAAAGTAGGATCCAATTGTCAATCAATCTTTAAAATATCTCAATTTATAGTTAACTGGAGATTGTTTTATTTATAACTTCGTTCTATAGACTAGTAGCTGTAATTCTCCTACATTTGAGGCTTCCAACATTTTTTTAATCAATTTATTGATTTTCTCACTTCCAATATAATTCTGATATCCTTGAAATCCATAAAAGAATTATATTTTTATTTTTGACTAATGTAGTTAATTTTAGTTTTGTTTATGTTCTGTTTGTTTTTTATATATTATTACTAGAAATTTTAAATTACTATATTTTATTTATTATAATGAAATAGTAAATTAGATTTTTTATACGGATAAATTCTACTAAAATATCTAATTTCCCTGTGATTTCTTGTGGACGATTTATTAAGATATAAAAATCATGATTAAATTAATTTTAAAATAATTGGATGTATTTTTAACCGAACAAGAAATTAAAAAAATAATTTTATGATTTTTCTTTCCATAAATTCAAGCTAAATTTTTGCCTTTAAACAAAGCCAATACATCTTTATATTTTTTATTATAAGTAAATATTTAATTACCTCTTTCATAATAATTTGATGAAAACAACAACTAATTAAAAAAGGGGAGGGGGTTTTTGCCTTGTAATTCGCGGAGCCAAATATACTTATTTGTCAGGCTCAATTGATTTGCAGATTTATTTTGATACCTTTCTGCTCCTACTCATCCCGTTCATTAATTAACAATAAGATTTAATTTAACAACAAACAAGTATATTATTTCTTTAGTAGTATAATGATTATTTTCATGATCTTGGAGTGTGCTACAATATTAAGTCGAAAAATGTATTTGATTAAAAATTTGATAGGGCTTGTACGTAATTAAAGCATGTATTATTTAGTATTTTAAATATTATACTATGTTTTTAATTTCATACGTGAATAAATATAAAAAAGATCAAGATGTTTTTGTAAAAAAATGTATAAAATTTTTTTTTTTAAATTAATTAATTATTTTGTATTTTTGTATCATCATTTTTCTATTTATATTTCTTCAAAGAACGATATGTTTTTAAGATTTATTCAGAAAACATTCGTGTGTTTTCATTTTTTGTTATTTATTATATTGGTACATGTATTTATTATGTAAATTACATGTATTGACAATAACAGTATATTACATTTTATAACGAAATGTGCTTTGCTTATTTTTACACATTTTATTAATTATTATAAAAAATTTTTTTTTTTTGTTTTTATTTTCTTCGATACTTTAACAATGTAAATTTATTAAAATACCTATTTATAAATAAAAGTGTAAATTGGAACAAGGAATTTAAATTTTTTATATAATTGTAGAATTGTATAAAACAGAAATTTGTTCAAAACAAACTAGTAAAATTAATTTGTAGTTATTTAATGTTAACTTAGCCAAATATAAGTATATTTGCATCTTGTAATTATAATAATAATTATTGAATAAATTGCGATATCACTAGTCACAAAAAGATGAACAAGAAAGACCTATAGAGAGATTATGGTTCACCATCGTTATTGTACATAATTAATCATTACTCAAACAAATTATAATTTTCTCAATCTTCTTTACTAATTTATATCTGTGATAAACAATTCAATTTTCTCTTTTAATTAAGAATTAATATTAAAGCAATATTTAGCGCTAAAGACTAGAGAATATTTCTTAGCATATAAAAAATTACAATTTCTTATGGAAATTTTATTTTCATATAATATATTGGGTTGTGTATATTCATAAAATATATTGTACCAACCAAGTTATTTATAAATTATAGTATTGTTGTTAAATAAATAAAAAGAGATTTATTTAAACAGTAATTTATTAATAACAATATATAATTGAATTAAAAGTATACGAGTATATTGAGACGCTGTCCCCAGATTAGTTGGACACGAACTAACTATGCAACTATTTTGAAAAATTGCAAAAGGTAAACGTTTTACTTGTATACATAAAAATAAATGTAAATCCATACGAGTTGAAACTATTGAGGATTAATGCTAAAAAATGATAAACAATTTACCTGAATAATAAACAGAGATACTCAGGGTTTTCTCGACAGTTAATATTAAGGAAATAAAATAATATTTTTTCATTTTTTAATCTAACACTGTGATGATATGAAATATCATTATTAACCTAAAATAGAATAATGATGTGAATTAATATAATTTAGATTAAAAACCTTATTAATATATACTATAAATGATTTTCTTTTATATATAATGTGATATTATTCTTTAAGATTTAGTACTTACGAATTCAATGAGTGATTAATATTTTTGAATTACTTGTTTTATTGTTTGTTGACAAATTTGATGTATTAGCGGAAGTCTTGCTAGCGTAGACGGCGCTTAGGTCGTTGAATTAAAGTGAGATAGAGAGAGGCGTGAATTTGTATTTTAATATATATATATTGAAATGCATAATTGAAATGATGTGAGTACGCTAAAAATTATTAGTGTTGTACCGCCACAAGATGGCCAACAAGTATAGTTTCTATACTTATCGGTAAAACAATAATTTTCTTTTGTATATGAATTGAAGATTCTGATTGGTTATTTTAATAATAACCAATTATAATTTAAATCATGACAGGTACAAAGGAAAAGGGACTTATTGTATTAAATTAATATTGGCTGTGATGCGAACAATATTCAACTTTCTAAATTTAAAGAAAAATCAGTAAATTTGATTATTGGTTTTATTTTAATTTAAAATTAAAATAGTGATGTGAAGGGGTGGAGCTTTCTTTCTGGAGAAGAAAGAAAGTTCAGTTGAATATTATTTGTTGTTATAAATACATATATCAAATTATTATTCTTATTAAATATTATTAGTATTAATATTGTGGTAGTATTTTTTTTTATTTTTGATATGATATTGAGTTGCTGATAAGTGAATTAAATAAAATATATTGGCAATATATTTATATACAAATTATACAAGAAAATTTATTATGGTGAGGATTATATAAAGAGCAGATATATATTTATTACCAGGATTGTTTTCTGTTGGATTATTAAACAAAATATAATATAGATATTATTAATATTTATTTTATATTGGGCAGGAGCCCGAATGCAACTCCACTGAGGGGGTTGCATCGTCACATAATATATGAATGTAAATCTTTTTTTCTCTCAATATTCAACGCCAGATTTTTTATACCAGTTAATAATTTTAAAAAAATCAAGCATATACAATCACAATATAAATTTAAGAATAACAGCGTAAGTGAGAATACAAAATATGTAAATTTCGAGAGCAATTTTAGTAGATTTTGCGCGGAATCGCTTTTAAATTGTAATCGGCATCAAAATTATTTGGATTATTTATATTAATTGTATTTATTTTATATGTTTTTATTTCAAGTTTATAGTTTTTATTCTTCTCGGTATCTAATAAATTTTCTTCAGCATGTCGAGAGTAATAAAACTATAAAACAAAAAAAAGAAAACTATAATTCGTTTCTGGATTTTAATATTTATATATAAGTATTATTGTTTTAAATAAGTATTATTGTAATAAAATTAAAATCAAATATATTTAAAAAAATGATTAACACTATTTTTAACAAAATTCTATAATTTTAATGAATTTTATTCAACTTTTATAGAAAAATCTTGGGAAAAATGTGATTTTATAATTTGAAACAAGTAATTAAATATGCTAAATCTGAAGTACATCACATTTAAAATGAAATATTATGTATTAAATTTCTAGATTAAAAATAAAATTAGTTATATTATAATTATTGGAATGTTTATATTATTTATATTATATATATTATTTTATTTATATTATATATATTTATATTATATTTATATTATATTTATACATATTATTTATATTATTTATATATATAACATAAATAATATAAACCCAAATATCTTAAAGACTATTATACATGGTAAAAATAATTTTAGTGTCTCGAAGGATTGCTCTAAAGGTCACAAACAAAACGAGGTCACGAAATCGAAAACTCGTGTGATCAACAAAATTTGCATATAAAAAAAAAATTCAAATTGTATTTATTTTTTTAAATTATTAAAGTATTGTGTTCATTAAATTAACAAAGCATCTTGTTATTTATTTGGAATTCATTAACGCTTTATCGCGATTAAAGTTCACAATAGGAGCGAATTTTCTGAATTTATTATATAAAAAAAATAATTACACAATTCAAAATTAAATTCGCACTAATAAGCAACCGCAAAAAACGTAAAAGTTGTAAGCGTAGTAAAGTATGTTGAAGGAAAATTATAAAATAAAAGTAAAAAAGAAATATTAATTTTTGCGTTTTTAATTTTTTTTTTAGAGTTAGTACTGGCCTTTATATGAGGTTTGTTATCCTAATTGGAACAAATTAATGAATATCTAACTCACCGACATATTATTATTAATATTATTAACATTAGTATTATTATTATTATTATTATTATTGACATTGTCTCGTATTTGCTAGCCTGTAAAAAATTGCATTTGACATAAATACATTCTGATATATGTATGTTTAATTTTTATTTTTTCTCTCTATAAGGCGAACTATCGTAGGTAAACCATAATGAAAAATTGTAAAGAAGAAGAGAAAAGGCCAAAAATCGAGTATACGTCTATCAGATACTTCGTGTACTTACCAAGTGTCATAATTACAAATGACAAGTTATGGTTTATGACCATTTGTACACAACACATGTAGTGCAAGATTTTAAATTATGCTCTGAGTTTAAATGCAGCAGCATGGTATCAATATGTGGTATCGCTGGATTGACAATTCGGTTTACTTAGCTCATATATCAAATTATTTTAGCCACAATCCTATTCAACTATTCCTACTCATCTAAACCTTCTTCCTCTGTGTCATTATTTCAGTCTATCTGCCTTTTGATTTTTATTTGCCCCCATCCTCCATAAACTTAATTTATATTTGTGCAGTTAGTGCCTAAGATACAAACATGTGCTCAGGAATATAATCTAGATAAATAATGAAATATTGTATTATTTATTAATAAAAAATCGGTGCTAGTGAATAAGGTCGAGAAGAGTCTTTAATACCTAATACTAACAGTGAATATAACTTGTTTTTTGCTAGAATTTATTTTTTTTCAAATTCCCCACACTTTTTTAAATTGTGACTAGTACGATGTAATTCATAAAATGTATACTTTTATTTGGTAAATGACACATGTATAATTTGGTTAAAATTTGACAAAAATATGATGCAAACTTAAAATTCTGTTCAAAATAAAAAAAATAGACTAATGATGTTATTAATTATTACATTATATTTATTTATGGTTATGTCGCTAGATTTAAATATATCATCTTAAATTTTATAATGATTAACAAAAAAATTAAGTTCTACATATGAAACAACTAAAGCATTAATATAAATTAAATAATCCATAATTTATTAATATAAAAATGGAACAAATAATTTATACTACGCTTAGCTACGTATATTATATATATCGTGCATGTTTATTTAGACCTCATATTATAATGATAATATATTTATCTTTTCTGAGTTCATAGGTGAACAAAATATTATATTAAAGTAATTATCTTACAGTATTTCAAAATTCCATTTCCACTTTCTTATTATTATTATTTAGTTTAACGTACCCTTTTTTAATTACATTGAATGTAAAAGTGGTTGGATTTTATTAAAAAATATAAATTTTATATTCTAACATATTTACAATGCATGTAAAACTTTGAAATATAAGTACAAATATTTTAATAAGAATAATTAAATTTAATCTAAGAGTTCAAAATTTTTTCAGTTATTAAATTATATATATCGTAATTCATTTATTTTAAATCCATTGTCAGTGTATAAATTTTATTAATTTTTAAATTCTAATGAAAAATAAATAGTCTGTTTAGATTTTGGTTAAGAATAACGCAATTTTGTTCCTTTTATTATATATAATAAGTAGAATTAATAATTAAATTTCGAAGGTCTAAGTTATGGATAAATTATTTTTTGACGTGGTTTAAAATTTATAGTTCAAAATCGTAGAACGAAGTTAGAGTGGGAACTCGATGCTCCTTACGGAAAGCTTAAGTTCCTCGATCTTCGAAATAGCATTGACCCCGGTCTAGTAAGAATAATTGTTGGCCCAATGAATCAGCTGCAAATGTTACTGTAAGTGCTGAAGATAACTTTTGAAATAGTTCACAATGGATCAATACAACTACATACGTGCACTTGAATAGTAAAGCAGCTAAGCTCCAAAAATAGAGAGTAGGATAGTTTCTCAATTTACTTGCGGAACACTAAGATGCTGGAAAATGGATTCCGCCATTAATTAGTCGTTCTTATCTATACAATAAATTGCATCCTTTTTCACTTCATGCTATCATTTAATATTTAAGAAACAGGTCATTCTTATTTTCGGCATTTGCGGTGGTGTTATTGCTATTACTTGTAACGTGGACACTTCAACAACTTGATTCTTCACTTTTGCCAAGTCTTTTTATCAAGAAAAAAAAGTTTAAAAGATAAAAATTAAATACCAATATAAAATATACATGGTTACTTTATTTATAATATACTTAATATGAATTATCGTACAGTGATTGATGTCGTAGACATTGATTTTTTTTGGTATGTCTAATTCTTATAAAAGCACTATATCTGATTTTTTATTGTTCTCTAACGTAAAAGATTCTTAAAAATCGGCGTATACCTGTATAGGTGCACCTAAGAGTAAATTACATGTCAAATCGATTATTATTATGACAATCATGGGTCACTGTCGACTATTATACATAGTAAAAATAATTTAAGTGTCTCGAAGGATTGCTCTAAACGTAACAAATAAAACGAGGTCACGAAATCGAAAACTCGTGTGATCAACAAAATTTGCATATAAAAAAAATTTAAACAAAAATTGGGTTTACTGTCGCAAATAATCTTTTAAACTTTAAACGCAATACGAAAATAAACGAGAATCCATATTTGGAAATCATGTAAGAAGGCAATCTTTCGAATTGTTTTTATATGCAGCAGGAGCTATTTATTCTGGATTATTCTAGGAATTAGAATTTGATGAGGATCGCTAATAAATAATATATGTGTTTAATAATAAATTAAACTATTTTATTTACTAGTTAACATTTTAGACATAATAATTAAAATGTACAAATAATCAAGTTTCATGTTCTTGTCGTCGCCAAATTATTAATACAAAGCAGACGTGTAAGCTATAATGCATCTAGAATTTAATCAAGCACTATATATGTGTACTCGTTACAATTAAATAAAATAATATATAAAAAAAATATAAGCCCATGAATAGTACTAAATACAATTATTGTTGATAAATAAAGTGTATATCGTATTTGAATACTAGAGCTTCTAATGGAACGAATACATAAGATGGTGTAGATCAGGGGTGTCACGTATGTAAAATTTATATGCATACGCGACGAATTAAATAGTACTCGCATTATTGTACATTGTGGGAATCAAAGGGAGTCGCGAGTAATGGAAAACCCGCGAGTGATAAGAACCTCTCAGTTCACCAACGTGAGAAAATTCAAGATCAGAGGCGACAAGGAATGTACAGAGGTCAGTCAAAAGACAATACCGAGGAAAGCTGACAAAACGATAATCAAGCAGAGGCACCCGGAGGGAGAATTCGCGGATCCTACAATTTCCCCATACAGCGGAGGCAACGAGTTAAATCGAAAAATACGTAGGCGCATTCGACTTCTACATGGACTCCTGCTTGGACATCTTCTATGACTCGCACTTGAACTTCTACTTCGGTTCGGGTTCTTTAATATTTATTCGTTTTATACAATTGGGACTCAACTTCGTGACGCGAAAAAGTAGTATTACACATTGCGATACTTCTCTCTCTCGTTCATTAAGAGAAACACAATAAAACATAGTATTATATTAATTATCTCGCGTTTAATTAATTGACGATTTCCGAACCTCACAAAGGCCAGAACGCTTTGACCGATTTGGCTAGAGCAGAACGAAATCTGGAGAGAAAATATTATTGCGATTTAATTATTAAAAAAATAAACATAGTCGTGACCTCTTAGATACGTAACAGGGGTATAAAAATACGATTATATATATGTTTCAATGTATATATATATATATATATATGTGAGATATTTAGATTTGAATATATATATATACAAATATGAAAGAATGATAAAATGATTTTAACATAAATACATTGAATAGTAAATTTAAACTTTGTTTAAAAACATTTTAAAATTTTTTATATTTAATTAAATCACATTGAAGCATTAACAATACAAATTATTTTGTAATATTAAGTTATCAATAACTTAAATGCTTGAAATTTTAAAACAACTCCTATTATATATCAATAATTCTTTATATTTTCTAAGAATTATATAGTAAAAATCGACAACAAGAATATTTTACTCTAGTATGGTAACTTTCTCGAAAGATAGTTATTGAAAATGTATCTATTAATTTTTCTTAAATAAATAACATGTTATTTATTTATAATTCAACATGCATAGTTCAGTTTACATAATTATATTATTTATAGAATAAGGATTTAAATGTAGTTTAAGACTCGTTGTTTGATAAGCGAATTGTTAATAACTTCTTTGGAAACAATAGTCTTCAAGTCGTGAAATAGACACGACGGCCAAATTAAATCCATATAATGCCTTAAGTTACTCTTGTATTTTGAAGTGTAGTTTGTAGCTTAAGGGTACTTATGAAAATTATATACCAAACGTTAATTTGCTATTATCAGCATCAAATTTTAATTCATTACTTCCTAAATATGTTTTTTTCACGTATTGCATAGCTCTAATTATTTTTTTTATTAATTTAATTACATTCAATGTATAAAATATTCACAGTAATTCACTTTATTCTGTTTAGAAATGTTCTTCATTTATATTATAATTAAGACAACTCAATTATGTTAGTTATATTAGGGATATATTAAATAAATTAAAATTTTCTAATAAACGCACATAAATTAATATTTATAAAGTTAGAATCATAATTAAAGTTTATAAATAATGTTTAAAATTGAGTATTTTTTTACCACGGGTAATTTTAAACATCAAAATATAAAAGTACATAGTTGTTAATTACAGATTTTGAGCCCAATCGATGAGGATTTAATTATGTATGTAACAAGGTAAAGCTTATAGTACCACGAGATTTTTATTGTAATCCTCGAAATTCAGAACTTTCTGTTAATACAAATTTTCATCATATTTAGTAAATGATAATGTTCTTTAAAATGCAATATGATTAAAATGATTAAAAAATTGATATTTTTTAATTTTATTACTATTTTTTCTAGGCATAGTATACATAAATCAGCTTTAATTTATATGCGTTTCAATTGGGTTAAAAAGATAGATCCAGGTAAAATAGCGGCTTTTTACAATAATAATCACGTTGTGCATGATCTGTAATTCCTCTAAACCTTGATTTTTCAAGAAATAGGAAGAATATGGGGTTAAGATATTTTTAGTAACAGATAGATTGTTTTTGTTTACTAAATAAATAACATGGTTATTACCGCATATAAACAAGGGTGATAGTCTTCAAAAATTGAAAGTAAAAGCTAAAAGGCTCTGGACGTACTTGATCGGAAAAAGAGGTATAGGAACAATTGAAAATAAAAAAAGGTATAGAAGAGAGTGAAGAAATACTCAGGAAGAGCTAAATTAAAGTAGAACTACAAAGATATTCGGAGTTATGCATTCAGATTGAGGTGCAAGTATATCTATAAAAGTTATTGATGAAAATTTTAAATAAAAAATGAAGTAAAAAGAGAAGAAGTAGTAAAAATATTGCTTTGTAGTTTTAATTGTAAATTATTAGTGACCTTTTTTTATTGTGGTAAAAATTATATTGCAAAGTACATAAGAGTATTATAAATAATATACATAAGAAATGTACTTTACTTTGTATATAATAATTAGTTTTTGCGTTAGACAAGAAAGGGAATTTGCATAAATAATATTAGTTAATTAACTTGATTAAAATGTTTTAGATAATTACTCATTTATTTTTAATTATTGTTGATTTACGATTTTCGCCGCAAGAATAAGTGCATACTAGTTACAAGGCTTCAATTTAATAGAGCGGTGGGAATTTTTCAGGAAAGATTAAGGGTTGATCTATCACGCACGAGTGGGTCAGCCAGTATTCAGGTGCGCATTTATACCCGAACATACGTATTAGAATTTATCGAATAATTTTAAAGTGCTATTATCTGATATATTCTTATGATTTTTACATATACTTAATACACACATATTTATATGCATACGCTTAGGTTACGATTGCGTTTGCAAAATCATTTTTAATATATATTTTAAACGTAATTTGCTCCGAGGTAAATATCAAGGAAGGCCCGCAGCTACTCTAATCTTGCCGCTATAGTAGTTTCATAGTATACACATCCCTCATATAGTTTTGCAATATAAACGTTGAATTTGAGATATGAGTATCTGCCTTTGACATTTCGACAGGTTAATATCGTTAATCAGTTACACGACTCGTAAAGTGATGAATAAATTGGAAATTTAAATAAAAATATGCTTTGACTGACTTAGTTTTTGAAGGAGAATATTCAAAAACTATAATTATTAAATTTAAAAATTAATAATTGATCTATTAATAAATGTATAATGGTATTTTTTTTAACTATATAATAATTAAAAACAACATAATAGTTATATTTGATTTTTATTAAATAATTTGGAAATATCAAATAGAGATACGAATTAGACATTATTTTTTTTACGCGCGTAAATAATATTATCATGGATTCTTAATTTTTTATCATTTTTTAATCCCATTGTTTAATATAAATATTTACTCATAAATTTCATCTTTTCTTTTGTACATTTTTGTGTTTATCTTCTACAATTTGTAAAGTAGGTAAAGTTTAAAGAGAATTTTAATCAAAAATGATTAAAGAATATAAATATAACTCAAAATATTAAAATAGAAAATTCAAGTTTATGAACATACCATTGAGTTTAAATACTTAATTCGTAAAAAATAGCAATCTTATATTAATATTTAAATTTATACGAAAGATGCATTATTTTTTTTGTCTTAATTATTTTTTATTTATTTAATTTTTAAATTAGTGTGATGAATGAATTAACTAGGCTTATCATTTTCACAGTAGATATAAACATAAAAAATATTTATTTAAAATTATAAAAATATAATTAATAAAATATTAATCTATATTTAGAATTTTATACGTACATATTTGAATGATTTAAAATGTTATAAAATAAATAGTTTGAGTAATTAACAGTAAAACCAAATTTTATCGTTAAATTAAAAATAATCCATTTTATATTTATAAAATGCATAATTTTCTATAAAAAGCATATTTTATATTATAAAATTTGCGTAATGTATATCTCGAGTCTGTTAGGTACTAGACCGAATTCTCAACGGACATTAGAATTTCGGAACAAACTCAATTCTGAAATTCATTTCGATTTTAAATTTTATTACAAATTCAAATGCAATTTAAAGCAGAGTGCGGGTAAGAAATTCTAATAACAGAAGAAGCGCAACAAAATTACACTGGGATACGAAATTACGAATTACACATTCGGTTTTCCGCTGAATTTCCGGATTAGAAATACTAAAGGATAGTACATTAAAGCTTTCCTTAAAACTTTTGATTTTTTCATGATATTTCGCTTATATATCTTGAATATTTACAATATATATTCAAGTTAATTGAACAATATTCACAAAAATCTTCGAGAAAAGTGATAAACTGCTGACCAACAGTTATGGGGACAACTTGGAAAAAGTGTTGGTTTCCTACATGAATCCTATATAACTTTTGATCTTTATTGATTTTCTTTATTCAAGTATTAAAATTTAAAAAACTTACTATCATTGTTCACCTCAAAAGTTTAATTATTTGTTTTATTATAGACGTATTACATACTTATTTAAAAATGGAGAAAAAATAAAAAATGATTGACATTATATAATAATAATGTATTTATTCCATTAATAATTTGATTCTATGCAAATTTTTAAAAATGGATTAAAATTATAATATTAATTTTTTTTTTTAATTTTTCCATTTAAAATATGCACACACATTTATATATATATATATATTCAATAAAAAACAAAATAATTAATACTTGTTGTCTGTAATAAAATTCTTAAACTTCATAATTGAAAAAAATATACAAGTTTTATTATATTTAGTAAAAATGTTTTTAAACAAATGTGTCACCAAGATAAACAATATTAATAGTCTACGTCAAAGATTGAACACGAAAAATTACTTCGCAAGGATAAAAATAAAAAGTACAATTTTCGCATTAATTGTTCAAAGTAATACGGAAATAAAAGTTCAAAATCACGATGCCTACGGAATAATCTTTACTTTGTTACCATCAGTACATTTTATTTGTCTTTTAAAGACCTCACGTGCGAAACTTGGGGATGTTTCTCTAAAAGCCAGTATA
This sequence comes from Eupristina koningsbergeri, assembly GCA_018907245.1. Lineage (NCBI taxonomy): Eukaryota > Metazoa > Arthropoda > Insecta > Hymenoptera > Agaonidae > Eupristina > Eupristina koningsbergeri. The sequence continues at coordinate 3,131,304 of JACCHV010000110.1, forward strand.
GTTCCGTTGACAAATTATCTCTTAAATAGTTTTCGCTATTTGCACTTGTAGGGATTAAAGAGGTCATGTGTCTGCAGGGAAGCCAACTTTCAACAAATTATACCATCGATACACATGAAGCACATTTTATGTATTTTTGAGAGTCAATTGCTTCTTTTCACGATAATTCTAAGCTGTTTTTTCATCAGAGCTTACATCGTCTTATTGGAGTAACTCAGATGCTGGTTATAAATTATATAGGATGGCCGACGTAAATTTTCTTTAGATAATACTGCAAAAAATAAGATTGATCTTAGAATTCAGAATGAGAATTGCAAAAGTGGTAAAAAATTAATTAACAATCCTAAATTTAATGACTTATAACCTTTTTCAATATTAATTGTACATATATGTCAAAATGATAGAGTTATTAATAATACCCCAATATTCGTAATCTATTTAATCATTATTGTAAATTGTTGGATCAGGATCGGGAGATTCGGGTGAAAAAAGGAAGCTTCATTCGGCAAGAACAGTTTTATTCTTATAATCACAATGCACAAAAACACAAATTTTCACAGAACGCACGATTATAACAATAATGAGCGAACCGATCAAAGGCGTTAGCGCATCTGACCCACAAATCTTTCTTCCGCACGCACTCGGGCCTCTTGGCTTTTTGCCCCGCCCTCCAGGATCAATTTTCTTTTGTTTTTCCTGGAAGCAACGGACGGTTGCGCTTATCGTCTTGATTTTTCCCGAAGTTTCTCGCATCTTCTAAAACCCGCGAAACCGCGAAACGTGATCACCCATTCGTTTCATCATCCCTTGGCATAAAAAACTCCCGTCTGCCATACGAGAGAAAAAACCAGACAAGCTAATTTTCCATACTCGTGATTTTATATAAATTGAATATCAATTTGGCGGGACGTCTTCGTCTCCGATGAGAAGCAAATTATAGAGAAAGCAAGAAAATCACCTCATGTAGCGAGCGATTAAACAATGAGAGCGAGAGAGAGAAAAAGAGAGAGAGAACAAGGAAGAATACGAGAGTGAGAGAGAGAAAGTAATTAAAAGGCTGAGTTTTTTTGACCAAAACACACTGGAGAAAAAGAGAGAGACGGAGACTTCGACGTAAGCCGTCACCCCGCACAAACTCACACTCGCGACTCAACCCTTCTCACACATCGGCGAAATTATGCGCACGCCCTCGTGAGCCACTTCGCTCTTCACACAAACAAACACACACGGCCAAGTGCACAAAATCGCGTTTTTTACGCGTTTTCATGGCCTCGTTTTTTGCTGTTTGTTTCATCTCGCGAGGGTCCCCGCATCCAGGACATGCACCTACTGGGCCTGGTGTCTAGTTCCGTCCTTAACAATTATTTAAAATCAAATACTATATTTAGAAAGTTATTAAATCTTTTCCTCGAAATAAGGTTCATGCTTTTAAAATTGTAGTTTGTTGAGTCAGATTTTCTAACATTGACTGCTATTTTTTTCAACACGATATAATTATTAAACTTTTTCATAATTTACAAAATTCAGGAGTTATGTAAAAATTTTGCCAAGTAAAGTTCGACAATCGATTACAATTTCAAAAATATTGATTGTTCATGTTCTAATTTATTTTTAATATTTAATAAAGAGGTGGTTATAATTGAATACTAAAAAATACACACAGACAACTCACGAGAACACTGGGAATTTATTTTATTTTAATTATAAAGATGTACAAGACTTTACAAAATTTAAGGAGTTCGCCCTGTCCGCACACTATCACGACTAAATTATGATTAAATTGAAATTTCGTTCAAGGCAGCACGGTGTGCCCTTCAACCGTCATTTTCAGACCAGTTGATTCCTGTTTTAAAATGCTAGAAAATACAACGCATATAACATTGCAAATCGTTAAATTTATGCACGCAACTCGGTCAACCACGCCCATGTCTATGATGAACTCCAAACCCTGCTAAATACCTGTTAACGGTCAAAGCAACAAAATTCTATGTATTTATCAAACAAATATTATAATATGATATTTCATATTATCTACATTTGTTTTGTAAATTAATTTAAATTATCTCATCATTATATATGAATAATTGTGTTAAATTTAACACTTCTTTACGCCTCCCCACCAGACCTTGCCTTGTATGTTCAACTAGATAGCTACAATTTTTTTTAGATTCCTTTTTCTTAGATACATCTTAGTACATATAATAATATAGTTTTAATACAATTAAAGATAAATAAGATAATACGCTAGATAAATCGAAATATGAATTAGTATAAAATATGTAATAAATCACATGTAATAAAGAATCCTCGAATGCCAAATGAATATATACGTATAAAAATAATAGATAGATAGAGAGAGAGAGAGAGAGAGAGAGAGAGAGATTCATCTAATATATGCATTAATCAAATTTATAACAGTCATATCATTGTGTTTTAATCTATTTAGAGTTCACTAATCCACGTGATATTAATAAACAAAATTACACGTATATGCATTAAATTATTTTATACAGAATTATCTTTTTTATTATATTGATTAATTTGGTTTTTATCAATTATATCAATTAAATTAAATTAATCAATTAACAATAAAAATTATATGAATAATATCAATTGATTTTAATTGATATTAAAAAATATAAGTAACTGGTTTACACATAAAATATAAATTTAGAAAATAATATAAAAAATAAATTAAAAAACATGTTAATTTTATTTTTTATTTTTATTACACATTTTATAGATCTAAATAAGATTTATACTACAAGAATGGAATTTAAATTTGGCTTTATTATTGGTTTCCGTTTATTATGAAATTAATATATCCAATGTAATCAAAGACATTAAGATAAACATCAGGTAATCCTTGTGCACACGGTAAATTAAAAGTAGAAATTCCAACGACTCTTCGGTTTACAACCAATGGCCCACCACTATCGCCCTATTAAATTTTAAATACAATATTGCTTATAAGTTTTAAACAAAAATTTTTTGGATAATATAAATTCATTGTCAAAATTTAAATGGTAGTTAATAAGAGAGATAAATCACGTACTTCTAAAAATTTGATCGCATGTAATTATTTGTAAAGGTCAATTGGAAAAGTATTGAAAAGTATGGAAAAGTATTTCGTTAGCTATTAATTTTTCTTCGATCCAATAATAATATTTTAATGAAAATGTACCAATATATTTAAAAAATTTTTAACATAAAACTATTTAAAATATTTTATGTTTTAAATAGTTGTATTAATTAATATAAATTATGAAATTATTATTGAATATTTTAACAATTACAAATAATTAAAATATTCAATTAAAAATTATTTTTTTTTTTAAATATATCGATCAAATTAAATATTATTAGCAATGTTAATTGGTTATTTTAATAATACTTACGTGACAAATACCAGTCCCCTTTTTATCCAGTGCACAAAATTGTTGAAAATGAAGAGGTTTCTGAAAATACTTATTACACGATTTTTCTCTCAAAAGTTTCACCTGTATTTTTTGTAAAGTTTCTGAAGTGGCCGTCGATGGATATTCTGTAAATCCCCATCCAAGTACCGTTGCAATCTTACCAGTTTGAAAATTGGTAATTGGTAAGAGTATTTTCCTTTGATTATCATTGAATTCCATAGGTTCTGTAAGCTAAAAATATGAATTGTTTACATAAGCTGTATAGAGCATTAAAGGACCATGTACCACCAAATAAATCATTTAATTTTGTAAAGTAAATAGTTAATAATCGTATAGTTTCATCAAATAATAGAACATTCTATTCCGTGTTTCAATAAATGTCAACTTTATTTTTCTTATGATAATAACATTGATTTAATGGATTAATGTTATTTAATTTAATTATGTTTATTTAATATTAAATTGAATTATCTATATATATTTTTTTATATCTATACGTTTTTATTGTTCTAATACAAAGGAAAATATTATAAAAATTTTATTATTATTTTACTTTAATGTTGTAACATATTGGAATGTAATTACTGGTTAATAAAAAATTAAAAATATTAAATAACTTGAATGAAATTTTTTACATTCAAATTAAGTATTCATACTCATTTATAATAATTTATTAATTGCAAAAAATAATTTTTAAAACTTTGACACAAGTGTATTAAGAAAAGCATACATAAACTATGTTTCTATCAATTGTAATATGTTACACATTGATACTGATTAATAGTTGAAATATATTTATGAATTTTAACGATTATTTTTTAGTGAATATGGACGTTGATAATTTTAGTGATTGAGATCAGTAACATTTTATTTACATTTATAACAAAATATTTATAATAAAATAAAATAATTATTTAATACTTAATTCAAATATTTTTATCATTGATTATAAAAATATTTTGAAAAAACGTGAAAATAAAATCGAAAAAGCATTTACAACTATTTGTACATTAGAATATATAAATGTATTTAAAAAATTTTATATACTCATAAAGCTTATTTACAAACTTTAATGACACACGAATGGATGCGTCAAATACTTTTAAACGTATATTGATTATTTTGTATGTTTATTTTAATTTATCTATTTCAATTCGTATAATTTTAATATTTTTTACTTTAAGAAAGATCTAAAGAAGACGGAAATTTGTCATATAAATATTGCGCCATAAACATGTGTTCTGATTGAGTAAAAAAAAAATAAAAGTGATTGTACATTAAATATGTCTGTCCTTTCATATTAAGATGTTTTTTTATTTAATGTAATAAAATAAAAAGATTTTTTATGCATTAATAATATAAATGAAACGATTAAACTGAATGTACAGTATTCTAAAACTCTAATACAAAAAAATATTGTATATTAAAATTTTATAAATTCTAAATAATATTATTAAATAAAAGTATTATTTTTAAATAATATGCCTAGATCATTTCATTATTTGTATTCATTTATGAAGGTTTTGTGATATTTAAGTTAATTCCTTTGAGTTGTAGATTCGAAAATGTAGTATTTACTTCTTCTTGTAACGTATTTATCGGTAAGATTCTTACCGATGTGAGTATTGCGAGTTCTATCCGTACACTTGGTTGTGTAATGATTATTGGTAATAAATGTGAGATCTTCAGTTTCCTTTTTAGACATACAAAAATATATTTAATACTATAATCTTAAGTATTAATATATTTTGGTGTGTCTAGAAAGGAAACTGAAGAAATCACATAGTGATAATAACAAATGACGATAGAATATTTATAAAAAATTATAAAAAGATTTCTCCATTATTTTTTATTATAATTTCAGATATAATTCTTTTTTCGAAAAAAATTACTGTTAAAAATAATTTTTTTGTCTATTTATAACATTTTAGTTAGTGACATATTCGTTTATATTAATTAATACATTATAATTTTTTTGGCTTGAGGTTGATGAGGATACTAATAGTAATAAAAACTTCAAGACTATAAATTGATTTAAAGAAATTTTTTTAAATTAAAACTGTACTAAAAAACTATAGTCTTTATGAATAAACAATATAGATAGCCAATTAATGTACACTTATATATCTTAAAATATTTTTATATAATTGTTTGACTTACAAATTGAAAATGCATAGAATAACATATTATATATTTTTAAATAATTATATATAAGCATATTTAACGAAATAAAATTATAGTGTTGAATCTTTATGAACTGAAATAACAAAAAAATTATAATAACTTATTCCTTTAATACTAACAAATTTTTGCATGTAAAAAACGATTAATAATTTATAAAATAATAGAAAAATTAAAATATTTTATAATAATTGCTTTCTGTATTAAAAAAAAACAAAAATATTTACCTTGTATATTATATTTATATAATAATACATATTTTTTTTTCATAAAAAAATATAAAAATTATTATCATGAATTTATATTTAAAAGATTTAATTAAATAAATAAATAAAATGAATAATTTTTATATTTTAAAAATTAATTATTGCATAATAAAATGTTTTATCAAACGTTTAGTTACTAGTAGTAAATAATAGAAAATTGTGTTATTTAATGCTTAAATTAATGATAAAATATTTATATCTATTCATTTAAGTGTTTAATATGACTTTATGTATTACTTTTGATTACAGACTTAAATTAATGCTATTTATTATTACAGTTTATATAATAATATAATGATTTCTGTTCAAAATATGTAAATAATAGGTTTTATTTCATTTTTAAGTTCATTTCTTAGTTTTTTTTATTATATATGTTTATGCCTATTATAATAAAAAATACACACACGCAATTATGCATAAATTATAAATGAATTATAATTTTAATCTATTGTATATTTTTCATTTTGTTATACCGTAACAACTGCCATGTCATGACTTGATGTTGTCAATTCTGGATCATACGCGGGATGAATGTCAATTGTTGAAATTTTATGCGCATTTCCATATCTGGCATTTGGATTATTACTACCAGTATATATGCGGATCCTATTTAACAATTCCTGTCTGTGATATAAACAGTGAGCTGCTGTAAGGACGTGTTTCTCACTGACAATACTTCCACTGCAAAAATGATAATCGGGCATAAAATTTCTCAATGAAGCCATAAATGGGTAATCTTGAATAGTTATAGTTTCTCCACCTATAATTCTTCCTCTTTTTCCAAAGACACCTAAAACGTAAATAAGTCTTCATTTCATTTAAATTTTTAATTGTTTAATCATTTGTATTGTTTTATAAGCTTATTTAATTTTATTTTTACTATATTCAATTTATTAAGTATTAGTTTTTTAATATGCACTAGATCCATTAATGTGCATATATTTTATTTAAATTAAATAACATGCTTTTTATATACACAAACAAAATAATACATTATTGTTTATTAAAAAAAAATTAAAAATGTATTAAAAATATAAATTTTACGTACCAATTCTTATATTTAAACATAAAACTATCAAAAACTTGAGATTCATTTTGACGATTATTTTTTTTTAACGAATATTGAGGAATATTATATACTTTATGTAAGTACACTAGTTTCTAAATTAACTTAAAATTCAATTTTCCTTTTATTTAACTATTTTTCTCAACTCTGATAAAAAGTCGAATGACATACTCTTCCACTGTGACATTCATAATATTAATTCAATATTCAATAAAATAGCAATTGAAAAAATATTTGCTTTTTTATCAACCTATTCTATACATTGATAATTAATTTAAATATAGCTATAAATCATAGCTAAAAAAAAACGTTTATATTGACACTGGGAATCATTTAAAATAATTTCCGAGTTTCAAAAATTATCATAAATTATCAATTATTATTTTCATCGTTTTTTCGAATTTATTAAAAAATTCCTAATAGTCAGAAATAAAAAGGGTTTAAATTCATAATTTGCAATACTATTATGTATGGACTATGATAAATATTAATATAAACAGCTTTTTGTATTTAAATTACATTTTTATTATTGAAATGTTTATTTTTAATTAAATATTTTATGAAAACAATTGTCTTTGATTTAAAAATATTCGTACTTTCTATAGTGTTTCCTATAATATGAATTATAATAATAATATATTATAAATATAAATACATGTAGTATATTGTAAAAATTATTTTGATGTATTTTTGAAAAATTAAATTGTAATTTCATTTACCCACAAAAACTAAACTAAGTTTTTCTATTTGAACTTGATTTTTAAGGAAAAGTATGAGAAAAAACAAATACAATAAATAATATATAAGTATAAAAAGAACTTTAAATAATTTATTTTTTAAATTATAATTTTAGAATAGCTATTTTTAATATCAATAAAACTATTAATAATTTTTTAAATTATATTGTTATATTATTGGAAAGCATAGAACTTAGATAGATTCAAGATTTTCTTGAGCAAAATTCGTGATTTAACGTTAATCTTTACTTGGGAATGAAGGCATGGGCATATCAATCTCGTTCCTTTTGTAAAGGATTTATACTTGCTTTTACAATATTATGTTTTTATAATTTCAACAAAACTGTAATATTCTATAGCTACATTTTAATATGTTTGTATTTTAAATTTATAATATTTTTCTTAAACAATCCTTGCTGTTGTTACGAGAAAGTTGCTGTACTGTTGAATATTTAATTAACTCTTTATTTTTTAATGACTGTTTCAAATCCTCTATGTAAAAATCTGATCATATGTGTCAAATTTTCAATTTCTCTGGTTCCATTATGTCTTGCGTATCAATTTTTTAAAAACAGTTTAGGATTCTTCACGCTCAACTTAAGGATACAAATTTGTTACACACAAAGATAATACACAATCTTGTTCATACACAGAATTTAGCAAAAAGTTCAAAGGTGTCAGTCTTCTCATTGGTACAAAGTTTATTTATTACATTAAAGTTTGTACGATAACTTGTTAATAAACAAGTATATAATTTTTCAAGATCTGATAAATCAATTTTCAGCTATTTATCTTCGTACAACAGTAGCCAGTATGGATCTTGTCTCCAATTCTTATTTCTTAAGAGTTCGTTAATAAATTACTCTCTAGAAATTTTATTAGCGGAATTGTCGTGCATCGATACACAATTCCATTTGACCATTTTAGTCAAATGATGAATTTCAGTTACAGAATTGGCAACGTAAACTATTTGTAGATGGGAAACAGTATTAATCCAGTGGATCACAATCATCAAATCCATCCAAAAAATTATTTTATTAAATATGTTAAGATCGTGGTTATTTTGACAAGTACAATGTATGCTTTTCACGTAATAATCTACAATCAATTCCATTTTCCTTAGTTGATTGCAAATAAATTCATGCTTCGTAAATATAAAAAAAACATAATTATAAATAATTTAAAAAGTAAATTTTGGAATAATTTTAGTAGAGTGAAAATATTAAGATATATTTTTATTATATATTCTGTATTAAAAATAGAATTAAAGAAAAAAATCAAATAAGTGATAGACTACAATTCAAGAAAACTTTATTATGAAGAAAATAAAGATAAAAGAGAAAATTCAATGATAGATATTGGATATTATAAAATAAAAATAGATCGAGGGTGTCCAGGATATCGAAGAATGAATACAAAATGACAAAATCATTTATAATGTATTTATGAATGTATTACTTAAATATGAATTTTAATAAAAAAATTTGTTATAAAAATAATTACAACAATTAAGGTCAAAATATAAATTAAATTAATTTAAATCACAGATATTTCTATTTTTTTTATTTCTAATGTTTATTAATCATAGTAATTGTATGCTTAATTATTATTTTATTTTATTCCTACAAGTTCTTAATCACAACTAATTGCTTATATGTATTTGCTGAGAAGTAATTACGTTCAGAGTGACGTTCGTATAAATTTTTTTTCAAAAATATTCTGTTATTATACTTTTAATTTTAGAGATACTATTTTTCTATTATTAATATAATTTAAGCTGTTACAGTTAGTTATTTTATTGAATTTATTATTTGTACTATTTCGATCATTGATGGTTCATGAATAATTCATATAATCATATTTGGTTTTGGGCTTAAATTTTTTTTATAGAATAAATACATTGTCATTTTAAACTAAATACAAATTATTCTTTATCTTTATTCGAACCAAGTGTGGATTCAAAAATTGCCAAAGCAATTGCTAAACTTATGCAGTAAAACACATTAAAGCATATATTTTAAATGAAATATTTGTCTACCTGTGCATTTTATTTATACGTTAATGAGATTATAAATGGCTGGCCTTTCATTGGAGAGCTATAGGTTTAAGTTTGTATCTTTTGAATTCATTTTTAGATTTCTGTTAGATAAAAATAGGAATTTAAGGTCTAAAGTTAAAAAAAAGATTTTAGTAAATAAAGTAAAGCTTGTTCAAGTATCAATAAACTACAATATTATTTAAAATTTTCTCTTCGTATGTTAAAATTTAAATAGTTATGTTAAATAAAGCATATTTTTATAGAATTTATGTAATATTATTGCAAATAGCAAAGGGACGCTGTGTGAATAATACAAAACCAAACATAAAGGCTGTGACTGAATATAAAGATATATTCTATTAATAATTTGTTGAGTTTGTTTAGAATATATTAAACCATATATAAGTAATTTAATTTATGTAAATTAATTTTTCAATTCACTAAATTAATTTTGTTAATCGATCTGCATCTATGTTTTGCTGTCATGATATTAAAATTTAGTCTCGATATTAGCATTTTTTAAAAATACATACTACGTAGACTTATGACATCATTAAATTATTTTATTATCTATTTTATACCAGTTTAAAAATAATTATATGCAAGTAATTAAACGGCTTCATACATTATATAAAAAAATTTATTTATTCAATGAATAATAAATAAATATGTTTTATATATTCAATCTAACATTTTACATTTACAACTACATATTGTTGATTTCTAAATACAATTCTACAATGCTAATAATTTAATAAATTCTTATGTGTTCTGCTCGGAAAATATCCAAAATGAATTTCTGATAGTAAAAAACGTTAACAAAAATATCAGGAAAATTTTTGGTGTGTTGGAAATCGCTCACAGATATTCCATATATATGGTCACCGGAAGCGAATGGAGCACCACCGTCACCCTATTAAATTTTAAAAGTATATTTATTCGGATTAATGATTACGTTTATATAATTTTTTAACAATAAGCATTGAATTTTATCTAAATAAGGTTAAAAATATGAATTTATAAAAGTAATCAAATTCATCATAAAATTATATATATATGTACATATAATTTTAGGAAATATAATTTAATAAAGTATAAGGATAATTTATCTATATAATAATCTATATAATGATAATTTTAGTTTTTACTAAATATCATAAAATATAATGCAAATATTAATACAAATAAAATATTAAAATGTTAATGCTTTAAGAGTTCATGTAAATTAAAAAAAAAATTTAATAAAAATGAAAAATATTAAATTGTAATCATTTCTATTTTTTGAATTCATTAAAATATGTAATTTTTTTTTTTTTTACACTTACAATAGTAAGCATTTTCCCAAATATATTATAAGCACAAATTTGCTTTGGATCAATTGGATCTTCAAAAAAGTTATTACACAAGTCAGGCCTCATAACTTGCATTGAAATTTTTCTTAGGACAGAAGACGGTTCTGTTGTCTCATTTGTTGAGGGTCCCCAACCTGATGCAATCCCAACCATATCAGGAATTATATTAAATACTGGAAGTTTTATTTTCATTTGGGAACGATTCATTTTCATATGTTTTCTAAGCTGAAAAATAATATTCTCTCTCGGAGATTAAATTATACAATTAAAATATACATATGTCTTACAAAATTCAAACTAATATATTATTAATAAAATAAATAATATATTAGCTTATAATTTTTATTTTTAATATAAGTACAACCTATTTATTTAGTTTATTTCAATTATTTACATTTAATTATAATTAATTACAGTATAACTAAATAGTATAATCGAATATTTTAAATTTATTAAGTATATAATTGTTGAAAGAGAGTAAAATAAATATGCCTTGTAATCTTAATCATCATTAGTTTTATATTGAATAATATTGAATGTAAATATTTCTATACGTTACAGAGAATTCTAAAATCACAGTAAAAATTATTTCTGACTGATTATAAAGCCATTTTTCGTATCATACAAGGATTCGATAAAATCTAAAATATGATTTTATAGCATAATTAAAATACGTATTGTTATTAAAAAAATTATATTCATTTATTTGGTCAACTATTATCAAATATCATTTAAATAAATAACAGATATAGAAAAATTTAACATATTTAGTCATTAAAAAATTCATTACACTTACAACTATAAAATTAGATTTTACATTTATTGATTTGTTTTTCTTATTTAATATCTTAGGCGTATGATAAAAAAAAAGATTAATTTATAATAGGAAAATCACAAAAATTGTTATTTGTAATAAGGCCTACCGTGACAACTGCAATGTCGTTTTTGGATAAGGATTGGCCTACATAGTCTGGATGAATACGAACTCTTCCAATGTTGTGTTTCTCTCCACTTGTCAAACTAATATTTCCCGTGTAAATAACTACATTTTTATGATAATTAGTTCTACCGGCAAAACAGTGACCAGCAGTAAGAATGTGTAATTCGCTAATGATGGCACCGGTACAAAAGTGTACGTCCGGATTTACATATCTGATCGATGCCACATATGGCAATTCATTATTCTGAACTTCAATTCCATCCATAATTCTGTTATTTTTAGCATGCACACCTGAAAATTTAATAATTTCTATTAAGTCTATTATTTTTTACAAAATTTATAATATTGTATAATAAGTAATTTTCATTTTTTACAGAGATATGAAAGCATAAAAATAAATTATTTTATTATATGTCTATTAATATTCAATCAATTATATATATACATGTATTGTAAAAATTGTACAAAAAATCATTATATAATAGTATAAATAATAATAATAGAAAAACAAATGCATAACATTGAAGTTATTAGTATTGTTTCATTGCTATTTAATATTTCAAATGTATTACAAAAATAATATTTAACTTAGAATAATAGTTAAGAAAATATAGTAAATTACATATGATAAATAAAATAAGAAAAAATCTATATGCGTATACACAGCAAACATAGTATGTTATCAATAACGAATAAATTTATAGGAAAAAATAAAGTATAAAAATTATTTTTTTTTTCCTTTTTAGTACATTTATTAATAATTTATAATTATATTTACATTTCTTTGCAGCAACTTAAACTTAATTAACCTAATTTAAAATATAATTCATAAAAAATTAATCACAAAAAACTTAATACAGAAAATTCAGGTACTTAATCATAATCACAAAAAATTTTCAAGTACAGCTATTTAAAATATTAACTTAGAAATCAGAATAAATAGTATCCTGATTCTTATTTAAATTTATAATTTTATAAAAGTTATTTAAAAATATATCATTTATTTTATTTAATAATTTTTAATATTTATATAACAGTGCTTAATAAATTCAAATACATACTTGAATTAATTTAATTAAAATATTTAAAATTTTTTTTGAGATTATCTTTAAAAGAATTTTTTATCGTAAATGTTAAAAAAATGTTCTGTATTTATCTAACTGTTTTACAGTATATGAATTTAAAATAGTATTTTATAAAATAAAAAAATTTAACTTACTGATTATTAGCGCTAGACAAAAAAAAATTAAAGCTGTCAAACTCATGTTAAATGCAGTAATTACTTTAAAAGTATAATTCTATAATCAAGCATACATAAGTAGAATAATTTCTTAAATAAGATTTCATATAACTGTAGTTAAAAAACTCAAATAGTATGTGTATATGTTATACTAATATAATATGAATTATAATAATATTATGCTAACATAATATAATTTAATATTATAATATTATTTTATATACCAAAATTTAGTATAAATCAACTGAAACAATATTTATTCACTTATCTTTTGAATATTATTATTTTTAGATATTTTTCAAAAGTAAGCTTTAACATTTGTTCAAATCAATTTAATTTATTTATTAAGATAATAGAAAGTATTAAAAAAAATTAATTATGTTTAAACATTTTTTAAAACCTCTGGAGTTTCAAGCATTATATCATTTATGTAAGTGATTATCTAAAAATCAAATAATATTTTTAGCAGATAAAAATTATTTCAAATCTATTTTTGCATAATTTATACAATGTTTAAAGTTGTATAAGCTTTTAAAAACATAAGTTACAGATAAAATATTTTTTTTTTATTCTTTTAATTAATTTTAATGAATTTGATTGTTATGTGATAAAAATCTAATTTTGTTTTTATGTAATCATTAAACTTTTTGGATTTAAATAAGTTGAGGAATATTTGATAAATACCATAATCCATATGGATTACACTTATTCTGAATGAATAATTTATGATTATCATAAAATTATTAGTTAATCTACTATATTCTACAACTTTAAAAAATATATTTTTTATTTTATTAAATATAAATATTGTTATATTTAGTACTTGAAAAAAGTTGTATCGACTTGCTTTTATATAAAAAAAGAGCATTAAGAAAATATGTATTTAATATAATTGGAAATGATTTTGTTGAAATGTTTGGATTTCATAATTTCATAAAAAGTATTTTCGTGTAAATGATAAAGAAAATTTGTTTGTATCAAAAATATATTTATAATTTACTCAACAAATATTCTTAACTAAAATTAATGAAAAGGAATTAATGGTTTAATTAATTATAATTATGTAGTTAATTTGCTTGTATATAATGAAAATTATAAATAAACAACATTTATATATCTAAACATTATTTCGTTAGCTAAATTGATTCAATTGAAGTAAAGTACAACAAAAAATTAACATCATAATTTGTGATTTCATTCTTCATTTGTTTTAAGTTGATGTATAAGGTTAATTGAATAAAATTTCATTGCTTTCTTTTGTTTATTTACAAATATATAGTTTACCTATTCAGACAAGTTAAAGAATATGAAAATACATGATTACTGTAAAAAAGTTGAAATATTTCTGATATATTTCTATAAAAAAATGAGAAAAAGTAAGAAAAGAGGTATAAAAGATGAAATAAAAAACAATACAAATCAAATGAAGGTTTTTTAAAATAAAGAGATATGAAGAGGAGATAATTGGGAAAATCTTTTTTATTAATAATAATGTTTGGTCATGAATGACCATTTGATGGAAATCCAATGCAATGGAGAGCATTTCAAAATGCATTCACGTCCGTAGTACATAATGAAAAAACCATTTCAATATCACATAAATTTTATTTGTTAAAATCACTACTTATAGAAAACATTTTATCGATATTAGATTCATTGGACGGGGCTGATGAAGATTAAGAAGATTATAGCGTGGAATTTGTTAAAGGATAGATGTGAAAAGCCATGTGCAATTATTTATGCTCATATCCAAGTGATATTTGAATTGCCTGTAATATCAAAAGAATCACCCACTAAATTAACATTGTTTCGAGAAAATGCACAAAAGCATGTAAATTCACTTAGATTATTAAAAGAGTCAACTGACTCGTGAGATTTAATTCTAACATTTACAATTACACAAAAATTAGATGGAAATACACGTCGTGCATGGGATCGAACATTATAAGATCAAGATCCACCTACCTTTGAGCAATTAATGAAATTCATTGCAAAACATGAGCGTGGAGATGAAATTGAAAATTATAATAATTCATATCACACAAAAATGTAATGCATCAAAGGGTCAAACCGTGTTCAAGCACTTCTTGAAACGAATAAGCAATATATGTATGGCCTTTATAAAAAAAGTCACAATTTATTTACATGGGATTAATTCTTAAAAATGACCCATCGTGAATGATTCAATTACATGCATAAAGAGGAGCTGAGTATTAATTGTTTACGCGACAATCATGTAACAAATAAATATCATGCTTCTGGATGTAAGAAGTGCGCTAAAAAACACAAGAGATTACTTCATTTTAAATCTTCAAATAATTCGAAATACATTCGTGAAACCGCAGCAAATTCAAATTCTGTTAACAGCAATAACTTAGCAATAACTTGTTAACGCAGAAACAATAAATAATAAGGCGTCAGGAGACGAAGAAACAAAGCGCGTATATACAGTTACCTATAACTCTGAAATCTTATTAGGCACTGCAAAAATCAAAATTTTAGACAAACATAACAACGAACATATATGTAGAGTTCTTTTAGATTCGGAAGCACAATCTAATTTTATTACAACAAGATTAGCCGAAAAATTAAATCTAGATAAAAAAAATTGATTTGCCGTTCTCAGGTTTGGTACAATTAACTACGCGAGCAAACTATAAAATAAAAACGAATGTGAAATCCATGGATAATAAATTCAAATCATCTCTTAAATGCATGCCGCTACCAAATATTACGAGAAGATTGCCGTTCCAACCGATCAATAAAAAGCAATTGTCAATCCCAAAAAACATTCGTTTCAAAGATCCCGAATTCGACAGGCCTGCTGAAATAGAAATGCTTATAGTTTTTCATTTATTTTACAAAATATTATGCAATGGACAGATTACTATGCAAAAATAGCATAATATTATACTGCAAAAGAGGTTTTTAGACTGAGTTGTTACCGGAGAAATTAATGTTAAACAAAATAAGTTGGTAAAATGTCATTTAATTAGAGATCTTGAGAGTCAACTTCAACAGTTTTGGGAAATACAAAATGTGCCGAATTCAAAATATTTATCGCCCGAAGAAATAAAATGTGAAAATTTTTATAATAAAACTACAATACGAGACAATGACGGACGTTTTGTAACAAAATTACCCTTCAATGAATAGAAATTTAATATTCGCGAATCATACAATCAATTACTAAAGCGTTATGAAATCCAAGAAAAGGTTTAAATAATAACTCAGAATTAAAAAATGCATATAGCTTATTTTTAAAGAATTATCGCAATGCAGGTCATATGAAAATTTGTACTGAAACCGATATGGTAAATCACGGATACTATATTCCACACCATGCAGTAATAAAGAATAAAAAAAAAACTACAAAATTGTGAATAGTCTTTGATGCATCTGCTAAAACTACTACTAACTTATCGTTAAATGATGTGTTAATGGTTGGTCCTACGGTTTAAAATGAATTAATAAATATTTTATTACGTTTTCGTTTAAACAATATAGTGATTTTAGCAAATATAAAACAAATGTATCGTCAAATTAAAATAACTGATGATGATGCAGAATATCAAAAAATTATTTGGCGTGAAAATTTAAATTATAAAATTAATATTTACAAACTAACGATGATTACGCAAGGTACGGCATTTGCATTGTTTGTAACAATAAAAACGTTAATGAGACTAGTTGAAGAAGAAAGAAACATCTTTCCTCTCACAGCTAAATGTGTTTTAAATGATTTATATGTCGATGATTATTTAATGGGTACAAATACTTTTGAAAATGCTAAAAAATTAAAAAATGAGTTAATCAAACTAATAAAATCAGGCGGTTTTAAAATCCATAAATGGATATTAAATCAGCTCGAAGTTATTGAAGATGAACATTTGAAAATTTACAAAGTGTTAATTTAAATAATCAACTGCAAAAGTTATTGGGTGTTTATTGGAATCCTTCTATGGATACAATTCATTATATTGTAAATGATAAACAAAATAAATAAAAAATAAAAAAAAGAACAGTTTTATCACAAATAACACAACTCTTTGATCCATTAGGAATCCTGAGTTAAGCATTTATTAAAATTAAATTATAATAAGGTCGTGCTATGATCTGATTTGACAATTGTTTTAAATCAAATTAAAATCGAACCGTATTTACTAAAGACATTTGTACCAAAACAGGTATCAAAAATTTGACTGCTGATGCTGAATGGCGACACATAGCTACGACTGAAAATTCAGCAGATTGTTTATCTCGAAGGGAAGGTGCTGCAAGATTCATAAAAAATACGTTATGAATTAATTCTCAATTTTACTCCCTGGGCAAGATAGCATAACAAAATTAATAATTTGCTGTGAATACGAAAAACATTGGCACGCAGGCATACAACACACACTTGCTCGTGTTTGTGAAAATTATTGTCCGATCAACGGAATAAATCTTACGCGACAAATAATGATGGAATGTGTTCGATTTAGACAATTAAAACCAAAATTATCAAAGTATGTGATGGGTAATTTACCAAATACACGCGTAACGCAGTCGTGAAGCTTTCAAAATGTTGGAAATGATTACTGCGGTCCGTTTGCTATTAAAGAAAAGAAGTTAAGAAATCACAAAATAATAAAGGCCTATGGTGGTGTTTGTTTGTTTTATGTCAAAGGCAGTTCATTTTGAACTTGTCACTGACTTAATGATAGAAACGTGTTTAGAGACAATCAAATATTTTACTTGTAGAAAAGGAAAACCAATAAATATCTATACCGACAATACAACTAATTTCGTGAATGTAAAAAATGAATTGCAGAAAATTCAATCTTTTTTCTTGTCAAATCATGATGGTATAACATGGGAGCTGGTAAATGAAGGAATATCATGGCATTTTTCACCACCTCAATCACCCCATTTCGGCGATTTATGGAAAGTCGAGGTCAAATTGTTCAAAAGACACTTATAACATGTAATGCGTAATGTAATTTTTATGTACTAACATTTAAATATATGCATAATTGAAATAGAGTCAATCCTCAACTCCCATCCTGTTATTCAAATATCTAATGATCCAAATGATTTGACTGCACTAACACCTGCTCATTTCCTTATTGGAGAATGTTTAACCGGAATTACTGAATATGATTATACTAAAACAACTACAAACAAATTACCAAATTGACAGCATTTACAAAAGTTAAAGCAAAATTTTTGGAAGCGATGGCATTTAGAATATCTTAATGAACTTCGTGTTCGTAATAAGTGGCATAAAAATGATTCAACACCAATAAAAATCGGCACACTAGTAACTATGTAGGAAGACAACATGCCACCATGATATTGGAAGCTGGGGCGCATTGTAGGCATACAACCTGGAGCAGATGAAATAATTCGAGTGGCTCTTGTAAAGACAGCAGATGATGTATACAAAAGAAATGTAACAAAACTTTCGCCTCTCTCCATTGAAGCCAACAATTAATAAAAATTATAACTATAAAATTAACATTATTAAAATCAATATAATATAAAAATAATAGACAATAATAATAATATTCACTATAACATGATAATAATCACTATAACACAATAAGAAGTAATATAATCCAACAAATATTAATGTAATGTAACATAATTTATAGAATAAGAATCACACAAATTGTTAAATCGACATCTAACTCATCATAATACAATCAATGAAACATAACTAAAATTTTTTTAAAAATATAATTATACAATTATCAATACAGAAAAACTCAATAATAATGAATTGAACGTATAATCGTTCAAGGTGGGGAGAATGTTTGGTCATGAAAGACAACATAGGTCTAAAACCAAAAGGGATTAGGGCTTTCCAAAATCTTGTGGGGAAATACTTCGACCGGTGCAATTTTATTATTTGGTTTATTGGGTTTTTCCATAGTTAAGATTCAAAAATTACGACACAGTTACCCAGTTAGTTAGGTTAAAACTTATTCAAGTATCTACGGTCTACAAATGTATAAATAGACCATTTTAACATTCGATATTCAGACACAATTTTGATAATATATTTGATAATTATATTTTGAATCATTATCGTTTTGTAAAATTTGTGCATAATGGTGTATGTTAAAAAGTCTTTTAACATACATCATTTTTGCACGTGAGACTATTGGCATAACTCCGCTATTTCTAGAAATTCGGCAGTCCAATGGTATATATTTTGGTTGTCGCTCCACTGAAAGTATCCAGGGATACTTCCACATCTTTAAACGTTAGTGGGATTTCATTTCTGCGTTTACTCTTAATGTTTCTTTTCAGGCAGAGGGTTGCATGTCGTACTGTTTCTTTCGGTTTCATCGTTATCATCCTCCGAGCTTTCGTCATCCCGTTAATATTCGTCCTGAGTTTTATCGTTCTCTTCTCTTCGTCTTTGTCACTGTATTATTTTTTCAATTCTAAGGCAGTCTTGAATCATTCGATCAAGTCTTCTTCATTTCTGGGCGTTTTTATATTACGTTTGATTAGTTTATCTTTGAGTTGAACAACCGGCATTTTGTTCAACACTTCTTCATTGCCTTTCCGAAACATAATATTGATTTTCGACATCTTTGACATCTTTTCTAACGTTACTGTTATTATTATTTATTTAATAAAAATTCTTTATTCACTAGACGTACTTCGTCAATCGCGGATGAGCTCCCAAAATTTATGGAATAAATTAAAATGAATAAGTGATAGTGTTAAAAAATATGTATATTAGTTGTAACGTTTTTCTGCTCATGCGCTACGTTCACGTAATCGGACATGGGCTTGATGATAACAAATGATAATTAGTCATTCTAATTCGGCAAGTTGATGTAAGTACTTCGTGTATTACAATTTGATAAAAATTGAATGATTGTTTTGTTCCATTAAAAGCCACTTTTTTTATCTATTTCTCTTAAGAATACTTTATTATTTTATATATAAATATATTTTAATTTTATTTTGTTGTTAAAATCAGATAAAGTATGATACAAGTATTGTTATAAGTTACACATAGTATAAATATTATATAGAGAAGAAGTAAATGTCTTATTTATGTATCATATATGTATTTTAATATTTATGTGTAATGTTATTTACTTAAATGTATCTATATTTCCAATATAATTAGTTATATAGATATTCATTTATTATATATACATATAGATTTATTATTTATATTATATAGAGTACTAATAAAAAATTAATTAAAAAACAAAATCTAAAATGTATAAAATTATTTATTAGATTAAATTTATTAATGTTTATATATATTAAAAAAATATTACATCTATAATTTTCATAACTCATAAAGTCTTAAATAAAAATATCTTTGTCATTATCCTTCACTATTAATCTTTTGCTCTATTTGTACTAGTAATTAGTGTTTTGCATTATATACAAGTAAAATACAGTATTATATTCCGAATAAGTATTAAAATTTAAATAGTATCTAATATGTATAAAATATCTTTTATGAAAAAATATAATAAGTACTATAATTCAAAATTGGATATAATAATAACTGATTTTATCGAATGTTTTAACATTTAGCTTTTGCTCACAATGTCATGAAAGATTATAATGATTGAAATCATCGATTAAATATAAGGAGAGGAATGGGCACCTAAAAATTTATTTGTTTAAGTTATGATAACTATTTAATATTACTTTACATACTGATAAGTGTTTGCATAGGTATGTATTTACAAAATTGTGAAACGGAGTCACCCCTTAAACAATTAATGTAAATTCATACACATTCCTGACTCGTAGTCTTATTCATGTTGAGGTTAACGATTATTTTATATCTATTTATGCTCTTGGAGTTAGCCGATGAAAAAGATATAGTAGTCGGTCAAGAAACTTCAAGTACTTTTAGTTGACAATGCGACTACCACTTTTCTCAAAAATATTCATCAGATTTGCAATGCGGAAAGAGTTCTTCCCTATATAAAATAATTTGATAATATTTTTCTTATTTAGAATAGAATATAAATATTTATATTTCCGTAATTATTTATTATTAGCAATATATTTATGCGAATTAAAAGTTTAAATATGTACAATATAACGAAATAAACAGTTAAAAAAATCATGGTTTTATTTTAATTCCGAAAATCAATTCAGATAACATATTATTATTAATTAATATACCTTTTTATTAATTTCGATATCTAAAATAATTATAAATTGGAATCTAATCTCTGGTTGAACGTGCAAATTTCTTAGAATTTATCAAATCTCATTTTCAAATTTCATTTATTTATACAAATTTTTTGCTGTTTATATATAATTTTTCTGAAGCATAAAACAAAAGTAGTTTAAGTGAAATAAATAAAATATCTTTTTTCTATCTCAAGTATTCTTTTTTATTCTTCTTTTTTTCAAATTCAAAACATAATTTTTTTCTACTCTAAGTCAATTTTTTAAAGGTGTTTTCATAAATGCCTACTTATCACTGGTTTTATTATTCAATTTTCAAGATTTTTTACGCATACAATTAGTGGTGAGTCCTTCATAGTTGTTGCTTACACATAAACAGAAATAACCTCTACTGATAGCAACCAAAAATTTGAATATAATTACTACAATTACTTATGATGCGTAACATTTTCTTTTTTCTCTTTCCACGTATATAATATTATTCCATTTCTTTTAATATTATTCAATTCAAATATATAATTATTAATTTCTTATTTTCTTTTATCCAACGTTGTAAAAAACTAGAATTCTGATATCTAGTCTACTCTGCTTCAGACTTAGGAATATAATCATTTACCTGCTTGAGCTTTACATTAAGAAAAGAAAAATTTACTTACCTTAGATTTATCTAATAAAACATAGTTTTCTGGTCCATGTCTTAGCAATTTTTTTTTTTTTTTGAGACGCAATGCTTACTTCAGACATTTCAGCTTTTACAAACTATAATTTTTATATGTATAGTTTTTTTTAGTTTTGGTGGTAACTCAATCTGTTAATTCGATCAGCAAAGTATGTTATAATTAATAGATATGATTGTTATAGATTTGTTATATAAATTATAAGTAAATAAATATGGAGAGAAACGTAATTTTATACTGAGAAATCCTTATGTAGTACCGTGTATTATTTATTATCACACATAGAATTTAATTATTATAATAAGAATACAATATATACAATATATTTTTTTATATTAATATTGAATTAATTAACGTACATAATTATTTAATATATAATTATTAAACATTGACAATAACAACTTGGAGAGAGAGAAAGCACAATGGAAATCCTAACCTGTAATTAGGTATAAATTTAAATTAACAATACTGAGAAAAAAAAACAAATTTTTATTTTCAATTATATATATAGGTATATAATCAATTGTTTCTATTTTCGTTGAAACGCTACCATTTTATCGGAAATTGACGTCAAATAATCAATGTTAATTTTTGTTAATAATAATCTGCATATATAAATAGGGACATAGCGGTTATAAAAAAAATCATTTATTTATGTTTTTATTGAAAATTGATTGAGCAAATAAGTAAACGTGTTACGGTGTTACTCTTTTTTTTTCTTTATATGCAAAATAAAAAATGAATTTAGAATTTCACAATATTTCTTGTATCCCGAAATATTGCTCTAATTTAAACAAACATAATGATTATCCGACACAAGAGGGATAAGATAACCCGCATTACCTACGTGCGTAGATCTCAAAATATGATAATGAACTGAGACGAGAGAGAAAAACGGCGAAATATTTCTGTATTGATGAGGCGATGACGGGTCACGAAATAAAACTAAACTTATCTTTACCGTACAAATATAATCGCAAAATAGGACGTTGTGAGTTGAAAATCGACAAAATTGGAAAACCACGATTATCCCACAACACCACTAAACAATTATTCGTTGAATTATTAAATAATAATTTACCCCACAAAACAATAAAAGGAAAATTACTAAATGGATTATAGATATATTAAATAATTAATTTACAAGTTAACGAATATTTAATTAACAAATTAACACATTATAAATTATCAAATTAATAAATTGTTCAACAAAAAAAAAAAAACACTAAAACAAAAATAAGATTATAAATTAACGAATTACGAAACAAATAAGTAAACTTATTATTACCTTGTTAAATAACCAAATTTTATCAAAATTCAAGAGTATGACCCTATAATTACGTAAAATAAGAATAAATAGAAAAACATAGGTCAGGAGGAGGGATTTGATACATCGAAGTAAAAACAAAATTTCTAAACGAATGATAACAGAACATCTTCCATGTGAAATACCATGTATCAAAAAACATTATAAACAGAAGTGATTCTAGATAGACGAGATTTAGTATTTTCCGACTTAATTGTTTGCAATACCCACATAATCATTTTTCATCGCTAGGTTAGATATTATTTACTGAAGTCAAAATAGCGTTTACGAGGATCCGTATTAACTGACGATCTCTCTCTTTCTCTCTTTCTCTCTCTCTCTCTCTCTCTCTCTCTCGTTCTCCAGCATAAATTGCACTAAATTGCGAGGATTCAGAATTGTACTTCAAAACCAACACGTAAGATTATTAAAATGAATAATATATCAAATTTATTTCTTTTCACTCATTTATTTCCCCTAAATCCCTATCGACTTTCGTTCATTTATTTTGATCCTCTTAAAAATAATTTCGCGAAATTGCCATCTGTATTATCCTTCCCAAGAGCTAGTGCACGCAAGTGTAAGCTCAAATTGGAGAAATCACCGTCGATGAGACAATCCGTTCAAGGGGTTGGTGCAGTTAAATGTAGGCCCCAATGATTGAACAGAGAAGAAAGGCCATTCAGGTTGGATGTTAGGTTCTTGTCAAGGTAAAGACGTTGAAAGGGCTTAACAAATGTTACGGACGTAACACAGATTAGACTAAGAAAGTTCTTACCACTGTCACTTATGTAATATTACTATGTGCATTCCGCATTCGCATACGTGACGGACCCTGGGAAATCGGGAGATAATATATGCGTCGGACGAGTAATAAGAACGCTTAGTTTCGGATTTTTGTAAGGTTACGCGCCTCTACAAGAAAGCAAACGCAAGGGACAGCCGTGGAACAGTAGAAAAATGACCTGATCGAGCACTGCTCAAGTGAGTGGAAAAATTGCGAATCCCGGGTGAGCTTGCGAGCTTTCATCTGGCGGAGGTAATATGCAGAAACAAAATCAAGATGATAGATACTTCGGTTTGACTTGGGTTCGAGCTTCTTCGCTTCGAGGTTGTTTCCCCGCATCGCGACGGCAAATTCGCGTTCTGGTTCGAGTTTTCTTTAATATTCACTACCATTTATTATACAATCGGGACTTAGTTTTTTTCGCGACACGAGTCTTTTCAACACGCGTCACCTCGCTTTATCTCTCGTTTATTAAGAGATATAATAAAAAGTACGATACCAATAAACTTGCGTTCTCTTTATTGATAATTCCGAACCTTACGAAGATTGAAACGCTTTGACCGATTCAGCTAGGACAGAAAGAACCGTGAAGAAAAAACTCGCGTTTCAATTAACAAAGAAAATATAATCGTGACATCTTAATTACGTAACACCACATACATACTAAATGGAAATTTTTTTTCTGATAAAATTCATAATTAACTTAAACAAAAAAAAATAATCGTAAAAAATTATTCATAGCTAATTTTATAGATAAGGAAATAAATATTGTTAGATTAAAAATAATATAAAAGATTATTTAATAAATAATTGTAATTATCAAATATCACTCTGAATTAGGCTTTTTTTATTCTTATAGAAGAAGTTCTCAGTTTCATAAATAAAAAAAAATATAAAATAAAAAATATATAAATATATAAAATATAAAATAATAAGTATATAAAATAATAAAAATAATAAAAAGTATTAAAAGTTTTTCATTTACCACAAATTAATCAAAACATTATAAATTGGTTTTATTATGAAGGATACTGTAGACAGTAAAAAGCTACTGTTAAACAAAAGTATATTGATACATTTCACATCTCATAGTTATATGAATTAATGAAAACTGTGTTTATTATTAAAAACATTAAAGTGTAATTTGTTCTTTTCTAATTAAATATTAATTTATATTAGTATTTAAATAATGGAAAACAAGACATACTATAAAGAAATTAAAATTTTTATTACTATATAATATATGTACAATTATTATTAACATTAAGTCTAGAATAAAATTATTTATTATACGAGTGATTTTGAACAACGGAATTGATAAATTTTAATTGACTGTAAATATTCGTATATACATCAGGATATCCTCTGGCACATGGAATAACAAATGAAGAAATTCCAACAACTTTACCATTAACGATTAACGGACTACCACTATCCCCCTGAAATATTTCAACAATTTTAATGAAATAAATTTAGTAAAAAGATAATTTTATTTTAATAATATAGGTTAAAACTTATATATTATTTTTAAACGAGCTTTGTTAGCTTTGATTTAAAATAATAAATAAATCGAAGAATTAAATTGTTGTTCATTTATTCCGCAATATGTTCATATTAGAAATATATTTACTTATTTAAGTTTATTTTGATAAATTTATATTTATTATTAATTTTTTTAAAACAATTCGTTAGCTTTCTTATATAGAAAAATAAATATTATTTACAATTTATCATTATAAAAATATAATGAATAAATAAAAATATTTGTCAAAGAATATATTTATTATAAATTATATTTTGTGAAACTTACAATACATATTCCAACTCCGATTTTCTGAAATGCACAAAAACGTCCATTGTATTCAACAGCACCCAGTATTCGTTGACATTTCGATTTTTCAATAATTTGCATTGAGACTTTTTGCAACTGATTTGAACCAGTTTGTTGTTTTACATCTGTAACTCCCCAGCCACTAATTAAACCGTTTGCACCAATACGTATATCTTCCCTAGAAAGTTCTGCTTTATTTTGAAATTCATTAAAAAGAATATAATCTTGAAGCTATGAAAAAAATAAAAAGAATAATATTAATATTATTGGTAGTTTATAAGCCTATTTAATTTAATTCCTCTAAATTTTTAATACATCGAAAAGAAAATTTATAAATATTTTTGATGTCTATAAATTTTACTTATCCAAATAAATATATATAAATTTTATTTATTGAGACGAATAAAAATATAATTAAATTGGTAAATTATGATTTTTTTAAAAGTAATGTTAATTCAATATTAAAATATATAATAAATATTAAATAATAATGAAAAAATGAATACTCAATAGTAATAATAATACAAATAATAAATGATAATTTTTGATAGAGAGTGCTCTTATAATACATGCAACTTCGAAACGTGTTTAAAAGTAATGCTAGCTATTGACTAATAAGATATTTTTAAGTAGCCTAATTAAAATTCTACAATATTAAGACTAAGAGAACTATAATTTTTTATTTGCGGAATATAATTCGGCAAGTGATAGTGAAAAATGTGATATATGTGTAAATAATGTAGCTGTAAAACTAAAGATTTATAACTTCACTCCTTAAATAAATCGAAGTTCAAATTATCGGAAGAACAAAAAAAAGGGATAAATGAAAAAAGTTTTTCTCTATATTTTAAGACCTCTCCCAAATTTCTACGACCAATAGTCGCAAAATAAAAAAAAAAGCCTCGATACTTCGGAGACAATCCATGCATTTATGCCTAAAATCGTATTACTTAAACGTATTATTAATAAGTATATTTACATCATTTGATTTTTAATTATTATTTGTAAATAATTTAATTAGAAAATATATTTTTCGAAATATATCATTTATCTATTGAAATAATATAAATGTAAACATACTGTAACCACGGCTATATCAGGTGATTCTGTAACTTCAGTGAAACCATCGGGAATGTCAACTTTTTGTATTCTATACGCCGGGGTATTGGTAGCTACAGAACTAGTAATACCAACATATATAACTATTTCAGCATAATATGATTCTGATAAGACACAATGAGCTGCAGTAAGAATATGATAATGGCTGATAATTGTTCCACCGCAGAAATGCTTATTTAGCCTTATATACCTTAACGATGCCATAAATGGAAAATCTTTTATATCTGCATTTTCACCGCCAATAATTCTCGATACTTTTGAATTTACACTTGATACTGATTAAGTAAACATTTATAAATAATTAAATATCGTGACTTTCACCATAATATTTTTTTGTAAAAATAAATAAGCAATTACAAATTAATTTTATGTTATTTAATACGAAAAACTACATTATAATAAGAAATAATGAATTTTAATATGTATTTTTTGTTTAAATTTTTATTGTTATATATTTATTTATAATCTTTTTATAATAAAATACTAATTTTTCATATTATCTTGATATTTTAAAAAATAAATAATTCAACTAATAGTATTTTACTTGTATAAAAATTATCTAGTTCATGCATTTGATTAAAGATCACAATAACAAATTTTTTTGTATCAGATAAAAAATTTTAAACAACAATTTAAAAATTTTATTGTAAAATTCCATTGTCAGTAATAGTAAATATAAATAGTTTATCTTTCTTTAACCGTAATTTATGAATTACATAGATTGAATTTAACACGCAGTTGGGTTTTAAATATAGAATGTATGGATTATTGCTTTGATGTTTATATTAATGTTTATTAGTTATAAATCATACTGTATGTATTTTTAATTTAGCATGTATTATTATAACAATAGTTTTACTTTTAATTATTAGTAAATAAAAGTTATACTTACGAATGTAGAATGACACGTACATGTACATTACGTATTGAAAATTCATTTCTATTTCCTTAATAATTTATTTCCTTAATGTAATCGTATACAGTAAAATATTCTAAATTTTCTTGTATATTTTACAATTATAATTTTTTTTTATTAAAGTATTATTACTTTATTTTAACGTTTATTGTCAAGTGTATATAAGTAATATGATTTACAAGAAAACACTCGTTTAGATATTATATGTTGGTCTAGCTGTAAAATTTATAAAAAACTAATTAATTAAAATATTTCATTATATAACTGATAATTTAATAATCGTAAATGCTAATATTTATTGATTGCTCAGTTCATTTGTTGAAAATGAAATTTTTTAAATTCTTACAAATTTTATTTTTATGGTTCATTTAAGAAAATGTTCTGTTGTAATGTAAACCAAGTATGACATTTTCATTAAATTTGTTTATATTGATAATAAATTAGGTTATTAAAGATCCTGAATATATTATACAATCACATATTATGTCATAATAATATACTAACATAATCATAGGAATTTTCGGAAGAGTACTTTCATACTTACTTTAATTAAGTCAATGCATATACATTTTTGCTAAAAATAGAAGCACAATTAAATAGTTTCAAAAATATAATTAAATTAAATATTATATAATTTCGTTACAAATATTGATATAAGTGTTCATTTTCTGATTGATAAGAACTTAAGAGAAAAATTGAAAAATTAACAATCTTAAATATACGTACATAAAAGATATAAATATGTAACAATATTGTATTTCAGAATCACAAATGATATGCATAAGTTTTTCGTTTTATACAAATAAACATTTCAAATTTTTTAAAATAAAAAATTGCATTTTGAAAAAATATCAAAAGTTAATGATAAATTTATAAACACTAAATGTACCTTTTAAAACTTTAAATTACTATGATTAAATGATTTGTATTTTAATTGAAATCAAATAAATTTGGAAGAAAATTATTTTTGAAATTATTTTTATACTATTATTAATTAAGAATTATGTATATGTATATACATTAAGAAACTGAGTACATATAAAACTGGTAAGATAAAAATATATACGAAAATGTGCGTAATCAGACTTTTGTAATAGATCCAAAAAATTCCATTGAATTAGTATTACAACACTTAGTCATTTATGATTCTTAATCAGGATATTAAATACATTTTATATAATTGTAAAAATTATAAGTATTTATATTAACATAAAAGTATTATTTTTAGTTTTCAGTGTTTATGTAAAATTTAATTAATATATAAAAAAAAAAAAAAAAAAAAAAAAAAAATTAGATTATAAGGATATAAAAATTCATTGTATATTTGTATACCATGTTTATTAAATTTAAATTATCCTTTAAATTATTTATTACACATAAAATGCAAAATAATAGTTAAATGTTCTTTAAAAATATAAAAATAATATTAAAAAAGGTTCAAATGCAGAATTAAAAATATCATTATGAAATTTAAGATTCAAAGTATCGATTTATACACTTCATGTTTCTACTACTTTAATTTTCACAAAATATGTTTATTTTTAAAAAGGAGGGGTTTTATATTTAATACTTAAATATAGTATATATTATTTAAAACTTTTTTTTTTACATAAATGAAAAAGATTTTTTACAATCTTTAGTTTTATATTTAAATAGTTACTTTAAATTTCCTTGCTTTAAGTTTTTTCCATTCTTTATTAATACATACATTATTAGTAATAATACATTTGAATATTAATTCAAATTTCTGTTTCTTATTAAATCAATTTTCATTTTTTGTTATTCATATTTATTTTTCTGAATTGTTAATATATTCAATAATATTGTTAATTAATATAACTTAAATTATTATAATATAATAAACATTTTTCATTCATGTTATTAATAAAAAACAAACTGAGAAACATATATATATAACACATATATTTTGATAATAAAATTAACAAAATAGTGAAAGACATCTTCTTTTATATTGTATGTATATGAGTTTTTTATAAACAAATTATATTATAAATTATTATATTAAACTTATTTTTATAAGAAAAAAATATCAGTAGTGGTAAAAAAATGTATACATATCAAACTTCAAGAATTTAGTTTCAATAATATATTAATTATATTCTCTAGATTTATAAAAAAAAAATTGTTACTTACTTAAAAAAAACAATTAATATTTGGATAAATTTCAGTATTTTTACTTTAATCTGGCCTTAAACAAAATACTGTTACCGTTGTTATATTTTTAGATATAATAGTTTTTTTTATTATTTAAGAAACTAATTAAGTATTGCCAAGGTATTATGGTTCAATATTAACCTGTAATATGATTAAAATAATTTTTAAATATTAAATAAAATATTTAAATGAAAAAAAATGATTATCGATTTTTTTTTAATGAAATTAAACAAGCATCAATTGAATACATAATAACATAAATAAGTTACAAAACTTTAGATTAAATCAAAGGCATTAAAAAAAGAACTGTAATTGTATATATAATGAAACTATGTGTCAATCATATTTAAATGATTATGTATATATTTTCTATATTTGGAATCAAAATATACAATAATATTAACTTTTCAGAAAAATATATGAAAAATGTTTAAATATAATAAAATCAGCATGCAGAGTGTACGCATATCTATAATATTAAAATATTATTTAATACATAAATGATCATATCAATTTTTACAATTTTTTCAATTATTAATTACTTATGATAGAATTATTAATAGTGACGTGAGAAATATTGTTGATATGCATTAAAAATTTTTTCGATATTTCTTTGGAAAATTAATATTGCCTCCACGTGATTATACGCTTGGACTTCCAATTTTCTTACCGTCAGTATAGTAACCACTAGGATAATTTAAAAATATGGTTCAATTAAAAAGTTACAATAATGCTAAATTATAAAAAAAAAAAAAAATTGTTTTGTCCTCTGACCAACCCAGTAGATTATCTGTTCGTCGAGGTGCACATGAAGCTGATTATCACCCATTCCTCGACGAAGATTATTCGTAATCTACATCTACTCCTAGACATCTTTCTGTCTTTTACCTGTCCTCAACCCGTTCTCATTGGCGAAAACTATTCGCCTAATTTCCCGTTCCTCGGCCAAGAAAATTTGCGGTATACGTACACTCCTTGCCATTCGCGCTTTTCCTAGTCATTTGCCACGTAAATACTCTTACTCTCCCAATAATCCTTCATAAAAACAAACTAAATCCCGCATTACTGTTTATCTACGTTTTTTCCCGTAGATTTTAAAAAACTATTCACTGTTTATTCACACCTATTTACATCGTCCGCTAATTTGCAAACAGACTTTAATGTATAATTCTCATGTTTGTAAACACACATAAGCGCACCACTCATATATTATGCATTACTGTACATTTTCGTGTTTATAGATGCACATACACACTCTACTCACATATTATATATTATATTTCGACTGTAAATCTATTCTCATCTCACACTTGTACATGTATACTCTCCGTAATCATTATACACACACTTGTATTCATGTTCTGACGAACTGTATTTGAATTCCGCAATCGCACTTGTCTACTATGTACACACGCACGCACACAATATTTATATTACACACACACTGCATACTAATTAAACACTAATAAAATTTTATCTTAATTTTTAATCCACAATCAATAAATGGGACGTTTATTTTCTCTATTTCTTTATTTGTATCATAACTTGTAAAGTAATATATTCATAAAATTTACGTTAATCGTACAGATCTCCCTTAACATGATCAAACATTAACTGATAAAGCATTAGAAAGGTATCTTAATAATAAATATAACATTACATGGAAAAATCGAATAAACGAATACACTTCTCACGAAATGTTTCCTTACAATGAAATTAATTTACTATTATAACACGAAAAGAAATTTTACTAATAAAAAAATATATATTTGAAGATATTATATTTAAAAAAGGAAAAAGATAAAGTGACAAGCATACAGAAATAAAGAGAAAGAGAGAGAGAGAGAGAGAGAGAGAGAGAGAGAGACAGGGACAAGAAAGAAACATCTGGTTGAAAAAGTAAGTCAATAATATATGGAAGACTTTTAAATATTTGTAATTAATAATGAAATATTAATATTAAGTAGTATGGAGTTGGATTTTTAATAAAACACGTTGATAAAACACAATTGGAAAAAGAATTAGGCAGCAATTATTTTGTGTAATAAAAGTTTTTCAAAGTATCTATTCAAAGAATAAAGTATAATTATTATTATATGAAACAAAATTCTATTATTGGTATTGAAGAAATTAATAGCAATTTATTTTTTGTAACACCGACGATTGACTGCCGTCCTCGTCAAGGTCTAAATTGGTTTTGAAATACTTTATTTACCGGATGGTCATAATGTAGAATAATAATTATGAAGGGTATTTATCATAATGATTTGTCTAAAGTATACTTATGTTTTGATGTTATAAATAATTATATTACAATCCATAAAATTTAATAAAAAACAGTATTTTTTTAAATTTAAGATACAAATTTTAAAAATACCAAAAATTACGTACATAAAAAAAATACTTATAATAATTATAATAAATACTAAGAATATCTGTTTAAAAACTTGAAATAATAAATTAAATAAACAATACTAATATTGGCAAGACGTGTAATGTAAAAATAATGCATATTATAAGATCAAACTTTCTATTAAAATTCATTATAAAAATGTATAGGTTATTATACTTATATATATATATATGTATATATCATATAAAAATTGTTGTATTAAATATGCTAAATCAAACAAGAGAATACCTATATTTATAATTGTCTACACATAATCATCATATGGACGAAATAATATTATAATAATTGTTTAATCGTCGCGTTTTTCTCCTGGGTTGCGGAATAAATAAACTCGATGATTATGTGTGTAATAGTTTCCTTTAATGCTTTGAAAATGTAGAATATTCTTTACAATATTAATGTTAACTGTTCGGTTCAAGGTTCAAGAAGTATCTGGTCAAAGAAAATCTTTATACATACTCTACTCATTCGATATGAGAGTAAATCAAAAAAAAAAGGGGGGTTAACACGCAGATTTACATAGAAACTTAAATATAAGAAATTACCTGAGTAATAAAGGACGTCTAGCGTCTAGCCACATAATCCCTTATGCAGGTACAAAATGTTTAACATTTGAACTTATTTAAAATTGTCTTAACATACCGCCCACCTTGAAAGAATACTTTCAATTGATAACTACACACATTTATTACACTTACAAAGTTTACAGATTAGAATCGACAATACCTGACACATTACTTCATTCTTATAATAATAAAATTTATATAAATGATAAAATTTACTACAAGATTTACATGAAATTAAGTACAAATAATCGCAAAAAATTGTGAATTTAATTAATAATCAAATAGTAATCCACGTACAAAATTATATCTATTTACATGGTTGTTTATATATCTATATATTATTTATACATAGTTATTTATACATTGTTCTCATCAATACATGGTAAAATACATATATCAAAAACTGTTCTTTTTATAAGACCCTTAGCCGTGGTGATAGAAACCACACGGATCACACCGTCCTTTCCTGGGTGTACAGCTTGAATACGACCCAGAGGCCACTGCATACTAGGTGCGTTATGGTCCTTGATTAGAACCAAAATGCCAGGCCTTAAGAGTTTTGCATAATTTTCTCTCCATTTATTTCTACCTTGTAGCTGGTGCAAGTACTCCAATTGCCACCGCTGCCAAAAATTCTGCATCATCTGTTGAAGCTGTTGAAATCTATTTAGCCGAGAAGTTTTAATGTCTCTGACGTCGGCTTGAGGTAGCGACATCAGTGAGTCCCCGATTAAAAAGTGGCCAGGAGTTAAAGGAGTAAGGTCATTAGGGTCGTCAGACAAAGGAGATAAAGGTCGGGAGTTTAAGCATGCCTCTATTTGCGTTAATATGGTGTACATTTCTTCATAAGTCAGTCGCGTCTCGCCGGTTATTCGCTTTAGATGCATCTTCGCAGATTTTACCGCACTTTCCCACAAACCACCAAAATGCGGAGCGTGAGGAGGAATAAAGTGCCATTGTATGTTTTGAGATGCTAAGAAATTACATGCGACATTCTCGGTAATTAACTTACTCAGCTGGGTTAGTTCATTTTTTGCGCCAACAAAATTTCTTCCGTTGTCGGAATGTATTACGCTGCATCTTCCCCGGCGGGATATGAATCGCTTAAAACAATTTAAAAAGGACTCAGCAGATAAATCATTTGCCAATTCTATATGCACGGCCTTCGTGACAAAACACACGAAAATACATATATAAGTTTTTATCGCTGTTCTTGCGCGCGATCTTTCCTTTATAAAGATTGGACCGGCGTAGTCTACTACGCAAATGTTGAAAGGTCTTGAGGGACTTACGCGCGAAGCCCGTAGGTCACTCATGTGATATTTTGGTGCTGTAGGACGCGCCTTAAAACATGTAAGACAGCTTCGGATAATCTTTTTTACGACGCTCCTTGCGGATAATGGCCAATAACGAGTTCTTATTGAAGAAATCACTGCTTGGCATCCTGCATGTAGCAAACGTTCATGTTCATTACGAATCAAAGGAGCTGTTATCGGGTGATTAGAGGTTAGCAGGATCGGGTGTTTTTGCTCATATGGGATACTCGCGTTCGCTAATCTTCCACCCACACGAAGCATCCCTTTTTCATCCAAGAAAGGACTTAGTTGGAGGAGCTTGTTGCCGTCGCAGTTCTTTTCGCGTCCGATTTGTTTAATTTCTCTCGGAAACATTTCTAATTGAGCCTTCTTTAACAAATAAAATTGAGCAATCTCAAGCTGCTGCACGGTTAAAGCCTTTGTAGTTATTTGCCGAACTTCGTCTCCTTTCATTGATAATCTTGATTTACAATTATTTACAAATCTTAAAATGTATGCCACAACCTTGAGAAGTTTATTCCAACTTGAAAACTTATTAAATATTTCATCGGTTTGCATATCATCGTCATTGTTCTCTCGCTCTTCGACATCGACGCACGCGCTAAAACTTATGCATTTTTGCACGCGTTCTTCGGGCATATTATTATCGCGGCGAGGAGTTGAAGAAGGCCAATCTGACCTTTCACCTTTAAGCCAATCGGGCCCATTCCACCATAGTGTTGACGACGACAAATACGCTATTTCGCATCCCCTTGATAGCAAGTCCGCGGGATTTAAGGCGCTTGACACATGCGTCCAATTAGAGTTTGTTCTTTCTTGAATCTCAGCTACCCGGTTAGCCACAAACGTCTTCCATTTGTCACTTGGTGCCTTAATCCATGCAAGAGTGATAGTAGAGTCCGTCCAATAAAACCATTGCTCCTTGCGAGTATTTAACGCTCTTAAAACCTTATTTGACAATTGCGCTAAAGTTTGAGCGCCTAAGAGCTCCAGTCGCGGTAATGAAGTAGCCTTTAACGGTGCGACCCGGGATTTTGCGCATAAAAGTGATACCTTGCGCGAATTGTCCTTATTTTTAGAACATACATATATGCTTGACCCGTAAGCGGCTTCTGACGCGTCGCAAAAACCATGAAATTGCAAATCTTTAACATCATTTAGCGACACATAACGAAGAGCTCGTATATAATTTATCTCGTGCAATTCTTTCAGTAACTTTGTCCAAAGGGTATGTATCGATTGTGGTACTGATTCATCCCACTCTAAACCTAAGGACCACAACCTTTGTAGAAGCATTTTTGCCCGGACGACACCGGGAGCCGCTAGACCCAGCGAATCGAATATTTGCGCTATTATTGAACAAATCGATCTTTTATTAATTAGCCTATTATTCGTGAAACGAACAGAGTACTTTAATTGATCGGTACGAGGTTCCCAATAGAGACCTAATGTTTTTGAATCTTCAGGGCTTGATAAAGATACTAAAGTGTTTTGATTAGCATTTTGGCTTCCATAAAGCCGCGGATCATTAGACACCCATTTTCTTAAATTAAAACCAGCTGAAGCGAGTTCTCTTGATAGAACCTCTTTCAGCCTTATCATTTCAGTGATATCATTGGATCCAGTAAGGAGATCGTCCATGTAGAAGTCATGGCATATAACCTTTGCTGCATTAGGGTAATTGTTTTTAATTTTGCTTGCTACCTCGAGTAGGCAACGAGTAGCTAGAAATGAAGCAGAAGCAGTTCCATAGGTGACTGTATTTAGTTCAAATACCTTGATCGGTTCATTTTCATTATTACGCCAAAGGATTCTTTGCAAAGATCGATGCTCTGGCTTAACCATTATTTGTCGATACATTTTTTCGATATCGGCTGACAATACGTAACGGTGTAAACGAAATCTCAATAAAATAGAGAACAAGTCATCTTGGATTACTGGTCCAGCATGCTGGACGTCATTTAAAGATAAACCAGATGAAGTTTTTGCGGAACCGTCGAAGACTACTCGCAGCTTTGTTGTTGCGCTGTCCTCTTTCCAAACGGCATGATGAGGCAAATAACAATGCAATATATCGTCATTTGGATCGGGGATTTCAGTCATATGGCCTAGTGATAGGTACTCCTCCATAAACTTCGAATATTCACACTTCAAACGCGGGTCCCTTGCGAAGCGCCGTTCCAGGCTAAAAAATCGCTTAGTCGCTAATTCTCGCGAATTTCCCAGATCTTGCGCATTCTCCTTAAAAGGTATGCTGACTACAAAACGCCCGTCACTGTCTCGCTTTGTAGTTTCCGCAAAATGGGTTTCGCAATAATTTTCTTTATTATTAATTGTGCTGCTTGATTCTATAAAACAGTTCTCCACGGCCCAAAATCGCTCAAGCTGATTATGCAATTCAGCATTTGTAACAAGGCTACATGAAACCCTTTTTTGTTGCACAGGCACATCGCCTCCCACAATCCATCCTAATAAAGTTTTCTGCAGGACAATATTACTGTCATTTAGTAATATTTGCCCAACCGAAATAAGCCTCAAAACAGCAGAAGATCCTATAATCAAATCAATAGGCCCTTCCCGGTCAAAGGTAGGATCCGCCAATTGAATGCCAGATGGCATCTTAATATTAGATTGCTGAACACACTTAGCAGGTAGCGGCTTGCTGATTTTGTCCATTACGATGCAGGTTATGATCGATGAATAATTTGTAATTCTCGATGAAATTTCCACAGTTGTGCAAAATGGTACGCTAATTGCACCTTGCTCAATACCTGTGAGCTCAATGCCGTTTTTTCGTTTAGGTAAGCCGAGACGATCTAATAATCTGCTTGTAATTATATGGGGCTGCGCACCGGTGTCCAACAAAGTACGGCATTCCTGTCGTTTGCCATACTTATCCTTAATGTAAATTACAGCGGTTGGCAATAAAGCATAATTCATTAATCCTCCTGAATAAGCGACGGAACATTGAACCCCTTGCACAGATTGACCCGGTACACTAATATTTTCTTCCGACGGCACTTGAGGGTTTTGTGTATCAATGTGCAGTAAAGTATTATGCTTTCGACCGCATTTTCGGCATGATCCACCCGGAAATCCTTATTACGATGCCCAGTTGACAGACAGTTAAAACATAATTTTAATTCCTTTATTTTACCTATCCTAGATGGTATATCTAAGGCCTTGAATTTATCACATGCATAAATTGAATGATTCTCCTTACAATACATGCAGCTAGATTTATTTGTCGTTACGGCGAAGGATTTCAGCGCAGGCCCACGTGTCTCCGCCCACCTTGACCCCTTGGGTCTTCCTTCGCTGGTCACACCCTTTTCGGTTTTTAATTTACTTAATAGTTTACAATGTTCCTCAATAACAAGTAAGAAATTGCTTAAACTCGGTTTGCCACGCGTTCGAAGCGCAGATTTTTCCCACTCGCGTCTCGCAGAGGCAGTCAATTTGCCTGTTAATAGACATATGATAATTATGTCCCAGCTATCTGTTTTTTCCCCTAATGATTTAAGCGCTAGTAAATGATTTTTAATCGTGCTTAAAAATTGTCGAAATTCACAATAAGAATCGCGAGTTATTGGTGCTACATCTAAAAGGCCACGTGCATGATGAAATAATAACGCATTCGAGTCCTCATACGCTTCATGCAAAGATTTCCATGATATTATATAATTATCTTCAGATATACCTAAAGCCTCAATGGTTTTTTCTGCTTCGCCCGTTAAAGAAGAATTAAGGTAATGAAATTTTTGAATGCCGTTGAGCTTTTTATTTTCGTGAATGAGCGAGACGAAGGTGTCTCTAAAACGTAACCAATTGCCAATAGTACCATCAAAACTCGGTAAATTTATCTTCGGTAGACTAACAGTCTCCTCGGTTACGTTACTCGAGTTTGCTGTATGTAAATTCTGTCTCGTCTCCGGTAACGTATTTTCTAGTATTTTTTGTGCCTTAGAAATAGCAGAGTAATACACGTTTTCAAAATTTTCTCGTTCGATCGAATTTCGTTCTTCACGCTCTTGCGTTTTCTCATTATCTACCACGGTCTCGTCTAAATTATCGCTTGCTTCTACCTCTAATTCTTCTATTTCGTCTTGTATTTTATCGAAATCCGTTAATAAAGGCTCCGCTCTTTGTAGGCGCGATCGCAACTCGTTTAAATCTAAGATTTGCTGTGACTCCTCCAAGTTTTTTGCGAATCGCGTTAACTTTTCTTTTATATTCGCACGCTTTCTAATTAAAGTTTCCATTATTATTTACTGACTAACCGCTATTGAACGCAAATAGAGTGGACAAGGGAGATTATTGATATTGGGAATCGGGAACTCACCAATTGTACAAAGATGTTCCAGGTTTCTGTCACGTTCGCTGCTACCTTCGACAAGGCGTCGGCTCGCCGATACGTGATTATGCAGTTCTAGATCGGTTACTCTCGTTTCCGTTGTTATTGCGAAGAATGTGCTCCCTTAGAAGTATATAGCTCGCTTCAGTTCACGATGTGAGTTCAAAGTACAAAATTCAGTTTCAAACATGCAGTTCACTGTTTAGATTTATGTTTCTTTAGATCACTGTTATTGACAGAATTCACAGTAAAATCCGGCTCGAAGGACCATTTGTTTAATCGTCGCGTTTTTTTCCTGGGTTGCGGAATAAATAAACTCGATGATTATGTGTGTAATAGTTTCCTTTAATGCTTTGAAAATGTAGAATATTCTTTACAATATTAATGTTAACTGTTCGGTTCAAGGTTCAAGAAGTATCTGGTCAAAGAAAATCTTTATACATACTCTACTCATTCGATATGAGAGTAAATAAAAAAAAAAGGGGGGTTAACACGCAGATTTACATAGAAACTTAAATATAAGAAATTACCTGAGTAATAAAGGACGTCTAGCGTCTAGCCACATAATCCCTTATGCAGGTACAAAATGTTTAACATTTGAACTTATTTAAAATTGTCTTAACAATAATAATAATAATATCATTAAAAATTATACTAATTTTAATATAATAAAAATATAAAAAAAATTCTAATTAAATATTACATCTGTTAAGTGTTGCTAGCCAATTAAAAATATATGTTTAAGCTACAATTTTGTACATTTCCATCGATGAGTATTAAACTATTTAAATATTTAACCATCCAACTATAAATTCAGGAGCAATTGAGAATTAATTAACAGATATTTGTGCATACTGCATAATTAATTAACAATTATTTATGTATACCAACTTATATAAAACAAAAGAATAGCGTTATATAATTTTATAGAAATAAATAACAACTCATTTAAATATAAATCTTCAAATTTTATTTTTATAAAATCTATAGAATTTTTAAGATAAAAACAAATTTAAATTTAATATTGAATATATAAATTTATTTTTTTCGACATAAAAATTTAATATAATTATAATAGTCTATAAATATTTTCTAATAATTAAAAATATATAAGTTTTTGTTTAAATAATATGTAGTGGTAAAAATTTCTAAACGGATTAGAAAATTCTATTTTAATCCAATAATTTATTATTGTGTAAGTATAAATATATCATGACTAGTTAAAAATATTTCGTTTAAGTAAGTAACAAAAAAGACATAAGATTAAATTCAAATAAAGATATACACTAACAGTTGTTACCAATATGAAATCAATGCGCCGTGTTAAAAATTTGAAAAACACCCTTCGCGCGAAGTAAAATCTTACCGCATCTAATTATCGAAAAAACAAAAAAAGAAAGGACAAATGAGGAAAGAGTTTGTCAACATTTTAAGACCCTTCCCAAATTTCTACGTCCAGTAGTCGCAAAATGAAAAAAAATTTGATACTTCATGGATGAACCATGTATATGTATAAATTAGTATTATCTTTATATAAATGTATAATACTAATATATATACTTAGTATACACTAATAATACATAATTGAGCAGTTAATTTTTTATTTATGTATTATATATAATTCTTAAAATCTCCACTCAGTTGATGTGAAGATAAATTAGATTAATTTCTTATAAAAAAAAAAAAAAAAAATAAAAAATGAATTATAACAATTAGAAAAAAATGTTGCATATGAAATTAAACTCTAGTACTACTAATTAAGATAAATAAAAATGTTTACTATTTATTATGATAATTAAAAAATTAATCTGATTAGCTGATACAAACAAAATATATAAGCTTTTGTTACTTATTTATTTTTTTAAGCTGTGACTGCAAAAGTTCCCATATGGTGAAATTAAATTTTAATTTATACTTTATATTTAAGATAAATATTTCTACAAGGTATATTTATTTTAATATGTAGTTACTATTTTGTAATATTTTAATGTAATTTTATATTGAATTGCAACGAAATTCCTTGTTGCTAGAAGCTTCGAGAGGGCCCCTTGTCCCTCTTGATACTTCAGCGGTTAAGAGGCCCCCCGCGGACCGCTACGTCGCGACGAATCGGTGCTTGCGATCGACCGCGCAGCAGCGTACGCACACGTCCAGCGCCGAGCAACTGAGGTGACGTCGCAGCTCGAAGCGCTTGACTCGGGAGCAGAACCTTTTCGGCTTTGTAACGACACACTCCTCTCATCGAAAGTTCCCGCTGTTCACGATATCGTGTTAGCAACCTTTTTTCGATCTCCATCGTCATGCTACCGTGTCGATTCAATCCTTATTCATAGGGTGCATTCGTTCACGAAAAGCCCTTTCCCTCCCATTCTGGCCGAGTTTCTGCGCCCTAATAGAGATATTGCGGTTTCGTAATATTGTAACAAACCGTCCATTGTTCTGTATTTTAGACGGCAGATTCATCTGGCTTGGGTCCCGACCGCACCATCCTTTCCATCTTACCCGTTGTACACGATTCCGTGGCAACACTCTGAACATGTATTCCCCTCCGTTGTTCACGATTCCGTGCTTTTTCAAATCCTTAAAAGGGTTTATTGCTTGCAGTTAAATCCCTCCTATAGCCAGAGATATTCTGCATCAAATGTGTGAATTTGCGTCCACTGCAAATTTACCATTTGTAGCCACCGTCCGTTACCGTGTCTCCCCTGTTGCACTAGGGGTTTGGTTTTCCGTTAACCCTTCATAGAGTACCGTTGACCTATATCGAGTCATCCTGTTCCTTCCGTTCCCCGCCCTGTGTTATAATTTATTTACTTGTATCCGTTAAATGAAAAAGATAAACCAAAATCAGGACACTATCCGAAATATCTGCGTGTGTATAGAAATTTGTAAAGTAATTATTTAAAAATAATTACTTGGTTTCGGATAGTTCGCGAGATTTTGTGTATCCAGGTCGATCTTATTATTGGTTATGTACATGACCCATGCCGCGGTCCCTAGACGAGTAAACGAAACACTAAATATGGTAAATATTATTACATTTCTGTTTAGAAATTTATCATAATCATATTTATTCAATGTGTTGTTGAATTTGTATTTATTTGTAAAAATTGTTCATTAAACGATACCTTCGTGACATTTATTTATTTAAATTTATTTCTTTTATTTACAGCAACTGCGAGCAACGTTTCAAAACCCTGTCAGACCAGCTACCGCTGATCCCAGCGTAAATCTTTTTATTTCTTCGACGAGAGCTTGATTCTGCCCTTCACTCGAGAAGGGCGAATGGAGCCGTCTCGTCACAGAAAGTCTTTAATATGTGGAAGACATCATCTCATAAAAATGTTGACGCAAAAATATGAAATAATTGTTTTATAATTTTTATTAGTGAAAATTTTTACATGACAACAAATTATTAAAAAATATAATATTTTATAAAAATTATACATTCTGATTGGAAATATTTTTAACAATTGAAAACATATTATATTTTTAATAATCATAAAATTTTTTAAAACCATATTGATTAATGCATATCATTGGCTGTTTAGATTAAAAAAATTCATTTACTGATTATGTATGATAAACTTCGCTTTTATTGTTTAATAATTTGTAAGTAAATTTTTTTTTAATTTATATCAAATGTTTAAGAATATTTTATAATCGTGATATAGTACATTCACTTATTTTGTCAAATAAATTAATATATTAATAGTATTTAACTCATTCGTTTAAAAAAGAGAAACAATAACTTACAATGACACTTTCTTGTACAATAATTTCTATGTGAAGGTATGCTATGTCAGTGAATTCGAGGGAGGTATAGAAATCTAATGTATGTCGAAACTAGTCGAGATTAACCCATGAGTGTTTGGGAATTTTGATGTAAAACTGCTGCAAAAACCACTGGTACAAGTAATAAAGAGAAACATACATAAATTCAGGTTGTATTTGTAAATAAAGTACGTAGTACATGAGGTAAGCAATCCTACCTCACTGTTGGGTTCTTTTTGCATTAAGAATGATTTGGTGAGTGTAAAATGATATTCGAGTGAGAATAGAAGGTGCGTAACAGTCATTATGTTTATTTAAAATTCAAGTCGGAGTGGAAAATTATAACAGCAACGACAGAAAAAAATAAAGGAAAACCAAAGGGAGTATGATAGTGGGAATTAAAAGGAAATGGGACTTCAAGATTAAAGAACTAGGGGAAGAAAGAGATGAAGGGTTGGTAAAAACCTGAATTAAAATAAATGAGAAACGAAAATCACTGGATATATGGGGGTTATACTTCAATGGAGAAATAAAAAATCATATAAGAAGGATAAAGGAGGAGAGCTACAATGGGAAAACGGACATATTAGTAATGGAAGACCTGAATACGAGAATTGAATGTGAGGGAAGATATATGAAGAACAAAGACGAAGCAAATATGGAAACAAGGAAAACCAAGGGTAAGAGAAGAGACAAAAAAGGAAAAACACTTGTAGAAAGGATAGAAAAAATGGATGGACAATACTCAACGGAGCAGAGAAAGGGGATGAAGAAGGGGAACACACATGTGTAGGTGCGAGAGGTAATACTGTAATAGATTTGGCAATAGTAGAGAGAGGAGGCAGAGAAAAAGTAAAGGAATTTAAAGTGGTTAATAGGATTGAGTCAGAGCATATGCCAATTAGAGTAAGTATTGAAACAGACGAAGTACTGAACAAACAGAAGGACAAAACAACAAGAAGAAAGAAGAGTAGGGAGAAGATAATAAATACATGGGATGAAGAAAATATAAAAAATATAAAGAAGCGACGAATGGGTAATATAAAGAAGGAAATAAAACACAGTCGGTTGATAAATTATTGAGGATATTGAAAGAAAAAATAAAAATAGAAATGCCATTCAAAAAAATAACAATTAAATTAAAAATAAATTAATGAAATGGGGGACAGAGAATTCGAAAAAGAGAAGAGAAGGACAAATAGATGTTAAAAAAATGGAAAGAAGGAAAAATAGAGAGAACAGAGTATATAATACAAAAAAACAAGTGCCTGACAGAAAAGATAAGAGCAAGGAAAGAAAAAGAGCAAAAAGAATTGAAGGAAATAAAAAATGAAGGAGACATATGGAGGTACATA
The DNA here is from genome assembly GCA_018907245.1 of Eupristina koningsbergeri. Lineage (NCBI taxonomy): Eukaryota > Metazoa > Arthropoda > Insecta > Hymenoptera > Agaonidae > Eupristina > Eupristina koningsbergeri. The sequence goes on from JACCHV010000110.1 coordinate 3,175,301, forward strand.
AATAAGGGTAGCAGAAAGAAAATGAAGACTAAAGAAAGCATAATTAAAGAAGAGAGGGCAGCACACTTCGGGAAACTATTAAAAGGGAATGCCGAAAAAGAAAAAAGAAGGAAATGATAGTGCAGCAGGCAACAAAAATAATGCAATATACAAAAAAGAATATAAAAAAAAGAAAAAAAAGATTTTTATGAAAGATGGATAAACCTAAAAAAGAAAATAGCGTCGGGAATCGATGGAATCACAAATGAGGCATGGATTCATGGAGGGTAGGAAATTTGATGCCGCCTGATGGAAATAATCAGCAGGATATGGAAAGGAGAGGTAATACGTAGAAAGTGGAAAACGGCAGTAACCACGCCAATATACAAGAAAGGAGAACTAACAAACCCAAAAAATTATAGAGGTCTATCACTGTTACCCACAAGATATTAGATATATACAGGAATATTGAGAGAAAAACTAGTCAAGCAGGGTTTAGGAAAGAAAGATCCAAGACAGACAATATATACATCTTAGAACATGTAACAGGAAGAGTAATAAAAAGAGCAGAAGAAAAATACACGTGCTGTTTGTGGACATAAAAGCGGCATTCGACTCAGTAGAAAGGAAGAAACTATGGTAAATAATGGAAGAAACGCATATAGATGAGAATCTGAGAAATAAAATAAAGGAAATATATAAGGAAACTTGGATAAGGATCAAAACAGACAAAGGCTTAACAGAGGAAATAAAGGTATATAGAGGACTGAGGCAGGGATGCTTCCTCAGTTCACTCCTCTTCAATATTTACATAGCTGGAATGGAGGAAGAAATGGAGAAGCAAAAATTAGGAGGAACTAAGATTGAAGGGGAAAGAATATGATCGTTAATGTATGCGGACGACATCGCATTAATAACGGAAAACAAATAAGCAATGGAACAAATGATGACAACACTGAGAAAATTTTTACAAAGTAGGAACCTAGAGTTAAATATAAAGAAAACGAAAATAATGACTTTTAAAAAAGACAGAAAAGGAAAGAAAACAAGCTAGAAATGGAAAAAGATGAGGATCAAAGAAGTAGAAACATTTAGATATCTGGGATACATATTCAGTAAAAACGCAGGAAATAAAGAACATATAAAAGAGAGGATACAAAAAGGAAAAATTGCACTGAAAAAGACATACAGCCTAGCGGAAAGGAGAAGCTATGGAGATATTGGAATGAAAAAATTGCTATTCAACTACTTGGTGAGATGAGTAATTGAATAGGAGTGCAAATATGGATCAACGAAGAAAAAGAAGAGCTGAAAAAATAAAAACAGACTACTATAGATGATGCCTAGGCCTAGACTTCTGCACCTCAAGGTACATAGTATACGAAGAAGTAAATGAGAAAAAAATGGAAATAGATTGGAAAAGCAGAGTAAGGAAATACAAAAACAAAATGAGGGACAGACAACATTAAAATGGACAAAAAAGTGCCTTGAGGAGAAAAAGAAGGAAAGAATAGAGACAGGAGTAGACCCAGTAGAAAAATGGTTAAATGAAGTAAGAATTAATAAAACACAAATGAAAATATGGGAAAGAGAAGGCAAAACAGATGTGAAATGGTCAGAAGTAAGAGGATAGACATCACGAAGCAGCAGAGGACAAACAGGATAGAAGAAGCAAAATATAATAAATAGTATAGACATATTAGAGAAACGGAACTACTCAAATATATGAAAGAAGATTACAAAACAATAACTATAAAAACTATCGCAAGAATAAGATGTGGTAATATAGTGGCAGGAAATAAATATTGGATGAAAAGCAGGAAAGAAAATATCAGCTATGCAAGGAAGATAGAGGAGATTGGGAACATATAATCATGAGATGTGAGGGGTACGAAAAACGAAACAAGAGAAATGAGAAGGAAAACTGAGTGGACTATAGAAATGATAATGAGGAAATTTAAAAAGAGGGTAAAAGTAAAGAATTTCTCAGCAAAATTATAAAAACAGAAAGAAATATAAGGGAGAAGGAAATGATATAAGAAGGAAACTATTAGTGGAATAAAACAAAAGGACAAAAACAAAAGAGGGAAGAGCGAAATGAACAAAAATATAAGATATACATAAAAACTAAAACATAAATGTAAAAGGTGTATAGCATTCAAACAACATACTATAGTCATAATCATAAAAGAATTTAATTGCCTTCACACAATTAATAAAAAAGTCTTAACAATTTCAATAAATTATATACATATAATATTTTAATATTTCAAAGATATAGAAGTACAGTTGATAAATAATAGAAATTAATTTTTTGAAAACAGATATTTTAATCAATATTTAATATTTCACAATTATATTTTAAATCTCACTAAAATTTGATTTTACGATTAATTATAAAAATATGAATAATTATAACTATTTTAAAATATAAATATGAATATATAATCAAAAGTTGCTTCAAGAATATATATGCTTCAATAATATATAGTATATTGAAATAAAATTAGCCAATGAGTTTTTTTATTGAAAGATTTTTTATTCTTAATAGATCTATATTATAAAGATTTTCTTTGAATTGAGTTTAATTAATATGGATTAAAAAAAAAATCATGTCGAGTATAATATAAATTACAGTCTAAGATGTTTATATTATAAATTATAAAATAGCAAATACGTTATAGATATAATTTTACAATTATTAGTACCTATGTGTTATTTTCATTCTTTTATGATAATTTTTTAATTCTATTAAAATAATATTTGCATAAAAAAATAGAATAGTACAATTTATTTATTTACATACATTTTATTTTATAAATGAACACATAATTAAATATAATTTTAATTTATTTAATTATAATTTCTATATAGTTCCTATAACTCGGTTAATAAAGTGTAAGTAAGTATAAACATTGGTATATACATCGGGTTCACCTGTTGCACATGGAACAACGAATGCAGAAATACCAACAATTTTGTCACCGATAACAAATGGACTACCGCTGTCGCCCTAAAAATGTAAATTATAATTATTCAGAATAAATTATAGTTTACACAATGTAAATGATGACAATCTTATTTTAACGTATGGCACGAAACAAGAAATAATGATCTCTATATTATATCAAATATATTTTATTTGTATAAAAGTTAAATATTCTTTTATATTTACATTTTATATTTAAATAAAAATATAACTGATAATATATTTAAATAATTCAATCTTAAGGATCTTTAACTTATATGTTTTAATTTTGCAGAAATTTTTTGTATACATACATTATTGTAGATTTATATTAAAATTTAACATAGAGAAATAAATTATAGAAAAGCAATTATTTCGGAAATAAATATTTAAATATTTAAATGCTCGGATATCAAACAAAAAAAATTAAAATTACAAAAATTTCAATTCATAACATTGATATCAGTTTTTTTCACTATATTTTGATTCGAAGATTTCCAAAGTTACATATGTATTTTTTAATTAATATCCAATTTTAAATGGCTATTATTTAGTTTTATTTTCTCATAAATCATCTATTCAATATATAATGTATATTTATTAATCAAATGTATTACTTAACAAAAACAAATAATAGTTGGATTTCAAATTGATAATGTCACATACATTAGTCTGAAAAAACAAAATTTTATGAGTTACGCAAAGAGATGTTGCTAGATCGGTGCGAGAACAGTCGGGTTGCGTTTCCGATGCCGAGGCAACCTCACACTGTGATCTATGGCATTTTCAGGTGCCGGTGCCATGATAAACGACAGTACCATTATGTGAAGTACTAAGTCTCCATTCAATTATGTCTTAGCTCCGTAGCGCCACTGGATGTGCGATTTGTCTTGACGCGTAGAAATTCTTATAAGCGAGAAGCGCCCCGATTTATTCTTTTTCTATATCCGATGCCATACCAATCTCGAAATTTCCCAACCAAAATCCGAGCTATACCTCATGATTCGCGAGAAAAATTCGCGAGTTATGTAATCGATAACAATTAATTAACTCCGCAGCAGCCACGCTCATCGTGTTTTTGCTCTGACCCCTCTATTCGAACCTAACCTATTTTCCTTCGTTGACGGCACACAACTTATACGTACTCTATCATATATCCATCCAGACAAACAATTGAGTCTTTTTACTCACCAATTCTTCCTCCTATCTAAACTACATAATTCCGTCCATAAATGACTATTACGTCTACTGCAATTGCAATTATGACCGCTGTTTAACCATAACTCACGTAACCTCCCGCCGCATGAAAAACTTTTCTTTAATAGTATATCTTATACAAGTTTTTTTTTGTTCACCTGCATTCTCTCGATTAGGCTTTTTGAAAATATTTTTTTGGTAAAAATGTTAGAAAAATATCTAACAAATTAGTGAGGATGGTGTTCAAAATAAAGGGACAAGCAATTCAATGAAATGTCACACTTTAAAGACTAAAATATAGTGAAAATTGAAGATGTGAACAGAAAAAACATATACTTACAATTACAGAGAAAGAGATACTCAACAATTGTGTATGTATTATACAAATTGAGTGCTTAAGTAGAATTAGAGAATTGTATGTCTAAAGAGAGACAGACCTCAAAAATATATATATTATAAAAAGAGAGTGTTTTCGAGTCGTGAGGGACTCATATTTATCACCTCAACTAACTTTTTCATGTGAGAAAAACTTAAACATAGCTTTAACCATCTAGTGGTTGAGAGAGGTACTACTACCGTCCGCGAAATTTGAATTACCCGACTGCAGTGTTGCGTGTAAGAGTTTTATTAACTCTTATTTCTCAAACAGGTACAAATGAAATAACTTATTCCGCTATTATCAAACTCAAAGCTCAATCACAACTATCATTTTTTATTTATGAAGCACCAGAAAAAACTACTGAATATCTCTAAGTAATGTAATATTTATAATCTCCGCCGAATGATTAATGTTATATAATTATTATAGATTTTACTTCTAGCTTATCGAACTATCTTTATTGTACCTTGCATTAACTGTATCTAATGACTCCAATTAAATTCTATATTTATTTAAATAGAATATAAAATAAATTAAAAGACAAGTTGCTTTTTTCTTAATTTATTATGAAATTTAACTTTGTACAATTTTTGTATTTTTTTCGTGATTTCAACAAGGGACGATTAAATTGATTTTTAAAGTAAATTTTTTTGTTCTTTTTCAAATGATCGTCGCTCATCCACTTAAATAATACAGCTTTTAAATGAGTTCAAATTAGCAAAGAAGAATAAACGACCGTTACAAGAAATAAAATCAATTAATAGTCATTCGAAATCAGTAATTAAAATAATCTTTTATTTCAATAATTTTATGTATTAATTTTCATTATTAACAAAAATTTGGTGAAAAAATCGATTGATATTAAAACATAGTAACAAATTTAATTTTTTATAAAAATTTTGTTTACAATAATAACAATTATACTTTCTATAAAATCTAAGAAGATAAAGAAATATTTTTTTTAATTTTATATAATTTTTAAATACTTACATAACAGTTTCCAATTCCTTTTTTATGAACTGCACAAAAACGTCCTTTGTAATCAAGATCTTCAAGAAAAACGTCGCATTGATATGGGTCTACTACTTGCATCCAAGCTTTTTTCAATCTTTGTGAATTTTCAAATGATGGATATGTAGTTGTTCCCCAACCAGTTATTAAACCCACTTGGCCAGCTTCAATATCTTTAGTTGGAAGTTTTATTCTTTGTTTCATTTTGTTGAATATAATAGCATTCTCTAGCTGTAAAAATAATAATTTAAAATTAGTTTTTATAAGACTTTCGCTACCAGTTTGCATATCGAACAGACGTGCTATCTCGTGATTATTACAAAAATTAATATAACTTAAAAAATACAAAAGGAAAATAAACGTATGAGTGGACAAAAAATAGAAAGAAAACAGAGTAATCTATAGTGAAAGTGTAAAAGAGGCTAGTGTGGTGAAAAGTTGAATAAAAGTGAGTGGAAAAAAGAAAAACATCAGCAGAAAAAAAGTTATACAACCCATGGCCAAGGAAGGCAACTTGCTGAGTGCCGAAAATCGAGAGGGAAGTAGCCTCGCCTGTGGGAAAAGTACACAAACAACAGAGATGACCATAAAACAAGAGAGGGGAAGTGTGAGCAGGAAGAATAGCATGGGCGGCACAAGTAGAGGAGTATTGCAACTATTATTAGCTGGGAATAAAAAGAAAATTTGAGGACAAAATAGGAGCGTTGACTAATATAAGGTGGAAAAAAAATGTTTGGAAGAGAAAAAGAAAGAAAGGCTAAAGACGGAAAATGACCCAGTGAAAAAATGGCTTAATGAAGTAGAGATAAGTAAGATGCAGATGGAAATTTGGGAAAAAGAAGGGAAAAACAGATATGAAATGGTCAAAAGAAAGAGGATAGATATTATGATGCAGGAAAGAACCAATAGAATAGAAGGTGCAAAATACAACAAGTAGTACGGGAACATCAGAGAAAAGGGAACACCTAAATATATGAAAGAAAATTATGAAGTAACAACTATGAAAACCATAGCAAAAGTAAGGTGTGGAAATATTAAGGTAGGGAACAAATATTGGATGGAAGAACAGGAAAAAATGCCAATTGTGCAAAGAGCCTAGAGAAGACTGGACAAACATTATAATGGAATGTAAGGAAACGGAAAATGAAACAAGAGAAATATGAGAAAGAAAAAAGAGTGGACTACAGAAAAGGTGATGATGAACTTTAAAGAAGGGGTAAGAGATAAAGTACTACTAGATAAAATAATAGAAATAGAGAAAAAAATAAGAGTGAAAGAAAGGTTATTTAAAAAATGAAGATACGAACAAAGGAAAGGAAAAATCAAAAAAAAGAGGGAAAAACGAAAAAAAAAAGAAAAATAGAATTAAAAATGATACAAAGTTAATGAAATATATAAATATGTAAATATTAATAAAAATAAATATTAATAAACCTAAAATGTAAGATAAAATGTAAAAAAGTAATTATATAATTTTAACTATTTCTATTGTAAAACTAAAATGATTAAAATGTACGGAAGTCCATTCCTAGGCCGAAAGGCTGGAAGTTTATATAATAAAAAAAAAATAGTTTTTATAATTAAAAGATACAATTGATTATATGATATACAATAAAAATTATTTTCTTAATGTTTTAAAATATTTAAATTTAATCAGAAAAAATAAGTTATTTATTTTAGAATAGCTTATCTTAATATACGATGAGAAAGTTGCTTTTCAAAACTTCTATATTGTAAATTGCAAATAGAACAAAACCTGTATTAATAAAACAGTTTACGATAGATAAATTAATAGTATATTTTAAATCATACATTGTTTCATAAAAATTAATTTATCAATATAAAAACATTGTTATTACAATAATAATAGATTATAATTTACAGAAATCATAATCAAATTGATAATTGTAAAATTTCAATTATATTATTTTTTATTTTACATAAAAATAATTTAATATTTAATAATAATATAATTTATTTTAGGTGTGAATATTTTAATTTTCAAATACAGTGAATAATACTATTAATAAATAATTCAAAACAGAATGTACTCGTTAAATTTTATCCTCGTAAATTAAATTTTAATTTTTTATAATTTGTATTTTCAATTTTATGCTGAAATATATTTTATAATTTTATTGACATAATGTTGTTACGGCACGAGCTATTAACTGCTTTCTTTTGTTTAAAAACATAATGAATTTAAAATATGACACCAATATATACAAAGTAATTGGTCCGAGAAAATCCTCATATTCGAGAAAAGCGGGATAGTTGAATCCACAAATAAACAGCTTAAGTAAGATTATGGGAACTACCCCGCTTGCATGTGTGAAAAACTGACTTGATAAGGAGCTGAGGCGAGAGAAAAAAATCCGCCAATACCCGAAAATATGGAAATTATCGTCGATAACATGGTTACAAATCCATAGTAGGATTAAAACGATTTCAAAATATTTTAAATATTCACGGAAAATTAAGTTAAATATGAAAATGCAAATATAAATCAAAAGCACCGAAATTTTTATAAGCCGAGAAATGTTAATGGGAAAATCAACATTGAAAAATAAAGGATTTGGTAAAAAGTGATTATGCAACTATCTCTATAACTTAAAACAAATTTTTAACAACTATTATCAATCAAGTATGTTATTAGTAATCCATTAATTCTTAAACAAATTAAATAAAAGAAATACATAAAATTACTAATAAATATTATGTTGTTTAGCGAATAATAAATTGTTAATAAATAATTTCTAAATCTAAACATGATAAATTAATTAACAAAAATATAAGTAACGAATAATAATTTAGCAACAAATATTAAACTAATTAGCAAACGTTATTATTGATAAACAAATTTTAAAAATTATTATTTAAATAAATGACAAATCAACTAACAGATAATTACCAATAAACAAAAATGAACATCTCTTAACGATCAACAAATAACTAATAAACAATAGATTATTAATAACTAAATTATCAACAAATCATCGATTATTATATTTTAACAATAATTAATTTTTAACCATTGCGATTGACTAAATTTAGAACAATCGAGAACATACGATGGAGAAGGAGGGATTACGCTCATTCATGTACCTTAATATACAAAACTGATATAATCCCCTCTTCTCTCATATAATACAATATATGTAAATGTGAATGAATAGAGGTAAATTTCGAATAATTCAGTTCAACTCAGTTTTCTAAAAAAACAGCAGTTTTTGTACTGAAGTTCACGTCATCGCGAATCCAAAAAATTCTACAAGCTGAGCCATACACACGCGCACGCGCGCATACTGTCCCTCTCCCTCCCTCCTGTTCAATCCTGTAAGCAAGAAAAATTTGTACTAAACAAGATTATTAAATATCTATTTAAAATATTTACCTATCAATTTTGTTTTTCAATCCTATTACTCGCGTACATCCACTTTCATTTATGAAATAAAGTCGCGAACCCTAGCTGTTTTTACCTATCCTAGAGCTATTGAGCAAAAGCGTAGGCTGGAGATGGAGAAAATGTTCGGACGATCGATAGTTTTGACTAGGATTAGTACTATCATCATAGGCTTGATACGGATAAAACGAAGGGTTGACCGATCTTTGTCCAACGCTTTTGGCAATTTATCGTGAATTTCGCGAAGACAAAAATTCCTAATTGCGTTCGTTTACAGATGTAACAATGTCATATAATTTTTAAGAAATTTATTTTTTTGCGTATATTTAAGTTTAGTTTTATCAACAAAAATTATAATTTTTTTAAATCTTTGTAATTTTAAAATGTCTTTTTATTTTTGTAACAAATATAAAAAAATACTAAATTATTGAATTAATAATATATTTTAAAAAATTTTATTAATACTTTTTTATAATAATATATAATTCAAATTATGATTGAATAATGTTTTGTTATGTTTCAGAATTAAAAACAAAATAAATTATTTATATAATTGGAAATATATTTTTTATTCAATAATTATTAATAAATTAATTAAATTTTACAATTAGTTGAATTATTGTTTAACTGAGTCGAGTAAGAATAAATAATAAAATTACAATTATTTAGTTTTCAAGCGTTAATTTAAAAATATCGATTATTATTATTACGATTTACTTGAGAAAAGATTTAGAATTGTTTCATCGATATGATGACCTTTAGAGTAATGTCCGAAAGGAAAGAATTTCCGTAAACACCGTGTTGTCACCACTCCGGCAAATGTGGGGCTGGAAATCCCAGTTGATATGAATGAATGTATGTATTGAAGTATCAAGATTTGATACTGATACAAATATTGTAAGAATTTAGTACACTAATTATTTCAGCTGATTTTCAAAAGACCAAAAGCAGATCTGCTCCTTTTTGCATGGCTTTTATAGTCTTTTAATTTTACTCCCACCATAGCTCTCTTCATGCTGACTTGAGATAGGAGGATGTCCTTTTTTCATTAATAATCTTTGCCATTATTGTCTAGTAAACTTTATCAATTATCAGACTTGGATGGAAATCGAAGTTTCAGGTGTCATACTATAATATGACTAGGTCTTGATTTTCTTCGAATTAATATCTCGTAGCATTTTTTCTATTTTTTTCTATTGAAAGGTGATTGACCTTTTAAAAATTATCTTATGAGAGATGCATTACATGTATATAATTTATCGGTGATATTATCGAGATTTTTGTATTTTTTTTTATAATTAAATGTCACAAAAATTTTCAGACATAACAATTTTATAAAGATGTATTGATATGTATATGTACGAATTAAACACTTTTCAGCCGGAAAAAGCTCTCCGGCGTCCGGGTTCATACTGGGATTGCGTACAGGATAAGAAGATTTCTTTATATAAGATTATGTTTTCAATAATGAATTAGTTCTTTAATTACAAAAAAGGATTTAAATTAAAGAATATAAAAATTATAATATTGAACTTCTTGAAACTGACAAAACGCAATGCGGCGAACAATTACACACTCATACTATTTCATACATAATAATTACACACATATAATACTACATATAAAATTACAAACATATAATTATTTCATTAAAAAAAAACACTCGCGTGAAAATTAACATTTAATTCGCCCCCGCTACTCCCTACGTTAATTTGCTTTGTTTGCGGGAGCGGGTCAGTGAACTCTTCCTGCTCCGCGCGACTGGACGTAGACGCGCTGCTCTCCCGCGTCTGTCCGACCGTTCGGGTGTCGACACGGATTGGCAAGGGACTAATCTTTATTCTCTATTCGTCGGGGACGGTCGATTTCGGTTCTCGTCCTCGAGATCTTATAGCGATCCTAGTGTCGTTTCTCTGCAGCCAATGTCTGATTTCAAATGTGAGTGACCAGAGTATGTGGAAACGGTAGTTCAGTTTCCTGTACGGGTTAGTCTGCTGGTTTCACTTCGTGTCAAGCGGTCCAGATCACGGGTATGAAGCCGATCGGAAGGATCAACTACCCTACGGATGGCCGCGCGCCCATAGTTATCGCTTACTTGGCTGTGATAGGGGTATGAAAGGGGGCGCCACTGTGCTGCGTGGTGGTGGAGTATCCGTTTTTCTCGGCTGTGAAATGATGTTGGTTGTGATTGTTGAACGGGCCGGCGATGGTTGAGCTTGTGGAGCAGAGTTGTTGAGCTTGAGGGCCCTACTGCCGCGCGATTTTCGGGTTGACGGGAACAATTCTTAGTGCCAGCATAGTCGTTACAAATATAAATATATCACCTATATAATTTTGTCACTTTATAAATTGACTGATTTTTTAATTTAATTTAATGTTTAATGAATAATTCAAAAAAAATTTTAATTTCTTTTGTTGTAAATTTTTTTTATGAATGATGTACATATTTATTTATACATATATATTGTTAAACAAAAAAAGATAATAGATTTTTTTTAAAAATAGCGTATTTAGATATATTAGAAAATTTGAAAAATTAATAAATAATTCAAAAGACAAATCGAAAAAAGTTATATGATGAAAAAAATAATAATGCTTAAAAATAGGATAACGGAAATTTGAATGAAGAATATATAGCATATATAGCATATAATACAATTGATTTTTTTTACGCGGCAGCAGTTTACTGATTCCGAATATATACATTATGTATTAAATAAATTGCTTGTTAAATAAATTTACCTTAATAGTAAATTCAGTTTATTGATTATATGAGAAAAATAATATATTTAAAAATTATGACTTTTTCGTTCATTTATTATGTTGCAATATTTCAAAATATTGCGTGATATCGTGAATCGTTTATACTTTTGTCGAGTTGAATAAACTCATGGGAAAACAAATGTTTTAATTCGCGAAAAGCCACGGAACAATGATATGTATTGGAACTTAACGAATCAGCTCTATGTGGCGAGCTAAATCACTCCCCGACGCCCCTCCTGATCGAGAACGCGATGGAGAAATCGATGATGGATCGCAGAAATAAAAAATGGAACGCACCTGGCCGCGAGAGCTTAATTTTGTGCGAAATACTGAAGAGTAAACTCCTAGTGATTACACGAGGAGTCACTCAATAATATCATCGGCAAAACCATATAAAATTTTAATTCGTGCCTACACGAATTATAATTTTTTTTTTAAATTAACTTAAATTTAAAACGCTAAATAATTGACGCCTGTCATAACAAGGTAATCATTACCACATATAAATAGTCACGGATGACAATAGACCCGTGCTGCGATATTTAAATTAAAGTCGATAACCTGTCATAACAGGGTTATTGACCGCTTGTAAAATAAATATCGATCCAAATATATGTAAATATTCTCGGTCATAACACGAGAGTACGGTCAGATATAAGATTTACTACCTGCGAAATTCAAAATAATAATAATATAAAACATTATTATTTTGCACAGGTACCTATTGACGAAGCAAATACTGGAGACGGCTCACCAGTAAAAACAACGTCAGAGAATCCTGTTGGAGAAAAAATATTAAATAACATTCATATAAATTAGTGGAAATAAATATTTCCTCCTATTGTTTAAATTTTATGTTTTATTTTTTTTATCTCCCTCCTTTGCTCCCTAGACACGACTGACAAACTATTCGCGGTACAGTCGTAGCATTATAATGTATAATTTAAAATATAGAGGAATTGAAGACTAGTTAACTAATTTGATTCAATAAATATATAATATTACTATTAATGGTTCCAGCTGTGTGATTTTAATATGGATGCATGTTTTATTTTTTTAATAAATAATATTTTATTAATAAATTTTTCATTTCGTTTAAATACACTATTATTACTTTTATTTTTAAATGTTTAAATTACTTATCTTACTTTCCAAATTCTGAATTATAATTTTTTTTTCAAGTGTGAAAAATCAGATAATAAATAGTTCAAATGAATTCTCATAAAAATCTTCATTTTGAAAAAAATTAACATAAGCAAGTAATAGATGTTTTATCAGACTATAAGCTCATTTAATTAATAAAAAGTAAAAATACACGAATACATATGAATATAATATATCTTTCTTAAATTATTTTTAATCTAAATTTAATTTTGTTAGTTTATTTAATAAAATACAGTATAATCAATATAGCTTTCTTTAAAAATAGGTTTTTTCCTCTAGTGTAAAATTAAAATGTACATGAAATCAACACGAAAATATCTAAACTTAAAATATTATTTTTCGTTTTTATATACCGTAAGAACAGCAATATCTTCACTCGATTGTGGCAATCCAGTAAATCCTTCAGGAATATGAAAGTGCCGAACTTTGAATATATTTTTCTGACTGGCACTTGAACTACTAGTTCCAACATGAATAGTTAATGAGTCCAAATAGTCCATTTTGTCCGAAATACAGTGAGCTGCTGTTAAAATATGCAAATTGCTAATTATTGCACCACCACAGAAATGCTCGGCTTCGCCAAGTTTTAGTGATACCATGTAAGGTACATTCTTTATATTGATATTTTCACCTCCCATAATCTTCTCCATTTTTGCTAAAGTATCTAAAATTAATTTTACATTATAATAATTATTTCATGTATAAGAATTCAAAAAAAAATTATAACTATGTATTTAAAAATAAAAATCAGTTTCTATGTATAATTTTATGATATATTTTATTGTTAAAAATTGAAAAAGAATTTCAAGGTAAGTAATCGTTCGACTCTTATACAAAAATTTGAAATAATTTAATAATATATAATAACTTTTCATTTTAACATTTTTTGTCGAAATTTTTGTTACCGTTTCAATATTTTAACATTCAAAATTCAATATTTAAATTGATTTAAACCACTACGAAGAAACAAAAATATTTTACGTCCAAATAAATCATTCTTTTAAAAATAAATGCAATTAACTATATTGGAATCGGACACTAATACTTTCAATTTTATTGCATAATTGTGTACAACGATTCTTAGATCTTATTGTTTTTTTCATCCATTTTTATACTATTATTAAACTGAGAAAAAAAAGAATTTTATTCTCAACGAAAGAATTGTTATTTATCCTATTATATTTATATTAAACTATCATACGTTAATATATATCTATGATTATTATTATTAAATGAATAATTTTTAATCTAGAACATGTACTAAGAAGCATCTGAAGTAATTAAAATATTAAAATAAATATATAATTTGATAATATATTTTTTTGCCTTTGTACCAAATCTAAAACTACTTATTCTGACTACAATAAAAAAGAAGTATAAATAAACATAAGAAATTTTAGTATAAGTTAAAGTTTAATTGCAATAGTAAAATTTGTGTTAAATACAATTATTTAACATCTCACTAATGTTATCTTACTTAAAACTTCGTATTTATAATTTATGTAGTTAAATTTCTTATGTTTTTGTATAAATAAATAAATAATTAAAAAATATAAAATTTTGTAAAAATTAATATTTTATAAAAATCTAATTGATTGTATAATTATTACACTTACCAATAGCTAATATAATGCAGGAAGAAATTATAAGCCTGAAATCCATTTTAAATTAACTTTTAACGCATTTCACATTTAAAATAACTGAAACTGAATTAATTTTAAAGTTTCTTTTTATAATATTAATTTCGTCATTAACTTCGAGTATGATTTAAATGATGTTTATTGTCATTTGTATATGTATATATGTATAGACATATACAAGCATTTATATACATAGTGCATGCACACATAAATATATAACCATATTAAACGAAATTGCTCATTTCCATAATTATGTGTTAATCAAAGTGTACTACAAATTCAACTAAATTGTCAAAAATCAAATTTCTCATATTGATAAGACTTAATAAAAATATTCAAATGTAATATAGCAAAAATTTTCAAATAAAGAAATCATACCCTGTTTTTTACGCATAATCTTAACTAGTATACATTCTTTTCAGTTACATATAAATGTTCCGAGGTTAAAAAATAGCCATGATTGATTAATACTTAGAAAAATTATTTAAAAATTTATCTTAGACTATTATAAAATATAAAAGTAAAATATTTTATTAAAATCTATAAAAATATAAAACCACATCAAACCATATTATTATCAATTGTAATTTAAATTGTTACTTAATAATTTAATCCTATTAATACATATATCAATTTATAGCTCTATGTAATATAAAATTTATATTATTAAATAGTAATAATATAAAAATAACAAAAGTATTTGAAATAAATTATTTGAAAAATGAAAAATGTATAAATAGTATATTCTTAAATACATTTCTATATTAAATAGTATAATAATGAGTAAATATTTAATTACTTTAAAAAAACATTAGTCTTTATTTCAGTAAATATAAAGCTTATCTTTTAATTTACAGTTTTTTTTGGTATTATCATTTTATTTTATTACATTATGATGAACTCGTATTATTGAATTGAAATATTAAGGTGTTTTCTGATGAATACGTAACTAATGTAATTACTATTATAAACAAATAATCATTATTTATCTATACTTAATAAGCTTTTCATAAAATAAATATATATATATACACATTTATTTTATTTTCATATGATTTATTTGTTGAATAGCTTATAATTATATTAATGTATAGGCTACATTATCTAATTTTTTGGCTAATTAATCTATCATTGTCATGTATGCGCTATTTCTTAAATCACTCTTTTAATGATGAGTTTTTCATTCGACAACATTTCGTGGAGAACAGAGTAATGAGCAAAGAAAATCTAAAATTTATCATTCAATATAATATATTTATATTAATTTCGGCTGGTAGAAACGACAGTGTATGGAAGGGGTAAAACGTTTTACAAATCTTCTCCTTTTTGGTATTTCTAAATAATAATCCGAATTTCCCCATTAAAGGTTTAAACAATCAAAATGAAAACATAAATATATAATTGACTCATAAATACATACATATTACGTATAATCGCGTAGATTACCAAGCCATTAATTAATTGAACAAATATTAAATTTATGCGAGTAATGTTATCACAAGTGCAAGGTTGAGGGTGACTCCGCCTTCTCAACCCCTAATTTACAACTGTACAATTCTACCCACACTTCGATTGAATACTTTAAAAATTGTAAAAGGGTATATATTTTAAAAAAAAATCACTTACATCAATCATTAACATAATGTGCAGAAATTGATTTCTATATAACAGATAATATACAGGATGATAAGATAGGTGTATTTTTATACACTGAGCTTTAACCTCTGTGGGTTAAAACTGAAGAGAACAACTAGTAAGCTAAATATTAAATTTACACAAAAATATATATTTAATGATTAAATAAGTTATTATTATTATAAAATTATTATAATGATTTATATTTAGAGAATGTTTAAATAAACTATGTTTTAGAAATCAATTTCAAAATCTTAATGTATATTCACGTTATTACAGTTATCTCAGTATTTTAAAAGATAAAACTTGAAACATTAATTTTATAATTCTTTGTAATATCTGAATAAACATAATTGTTTCCAAATTATTTACATATTTTATTCAAAATAATCGGATTAAATTCATATTTTCATATTGAATAAAGGAAACTAATAATAAATATTAAAGAAAAATAAAAATAAATTATAATTAGATAAAAAAAAAATATATAAAATAAATCTCACGAAAAGTATATTTTATATTAAATTAATACCAATAAAAATTATAAATTGACGTGTAAGAAAGAGCCAAATATACATGTATTTATGAACCTTCTGTTCTAGCTTGTGTAAAAATTATAAAAAAATAGATCGTTTCTATATGCAATATCTTATCTTTTATAAATACCTACAATTTATCTATCTTTATGTTTTTATTTTTTTATTTTATTTTATTTTATTTTAACTTTAACATTTTTTTAAATAATATAATTTATTTATTACTCATTTTCAAGAGATATATATGTAGGATAACAAAGTAATTTTCAATGATTATCATTTACTTTTTTATCAATATTAATTGGTGCAAGCATTACAAGGAAAAGGAGTAAGTAAAAATGCAAGATTAAAAAGTATAATAATAGAAATATTATAACAAATATTTTATTGTATTAAATTAAGTGCATTGTTAAAATATAGTTGTATAACTTTAAATATCTTTAGACTTCAAAAAGTAATAATAATTATCTTCCAAATTTACAATTGTAGAAATATGAGTGTATTATTCAAAGTTATGTTATGAATAAAAAATGACATTTCATATTCAAACAAATGTTTGTAGGTGCATTATTTAAATAATTTTTTGATGATACACATATATTTACGTGAATTAAAAAAAGTTTACAATATTGTGTAAAGCGGGATTATTAATTAGGAGTAATAATAAGTTTTTAATATAATAAATTATCATTCCTTTTAAAATATTTTGTAATCGTACAGATGTTAATGCTTGTCATGAAACAAACATCAATAAAAAAATAATTATAAAAGATAAATATATTTAATAAATAATAAATTTATAAAGATACTAAATAATATAGTGTATTTTATTTTTCTTTGAATATTCTCATCATGGTTTTTCATTTTATAAATCAATAATTAATGATTAAAAAATATCATCGATGATTTTCACAACATTATTAGAAATAACGATGTAAATTAAATGTCTATCATGAGATTAAATATAATCTAAACATTATCTTTATACAATTATTATAGTTTTTAATATTGTTACATATCGATCTGAGTAAATTATTGAAAAAGATATGTCAATATATTTTCATATTCATATGTGTAATGTTAGGTAGATTAATTTATGAATATAATTTTACATGAAATTAAATAGAAGTGTTTAAATTTAAGATTAATTATCCAATAAAAACGTTCTATTTAATAATTATTTTTATTAATTAATATTTGAAAAAGCAATTTTTAAAAGTTAGAAAAATTTGAAAAAACTAAATGTTGCAATGAATTATGTGCGCAATTAATACTTTATTACATCATATTCGAATAGAGATTAGCATTTTTGATAAAATTCATTTTTACAAAATTAATATGTTTACAATTTATTTTATAAGTTTTATTAGGAAATTAAAAATCCTGTGATGTTAAAGTGGATAAACGATTTTATTCATGACTGTGCAAATGTAAACTCATCTGTACATCTACATATAGAGAAAACGATGAGGTAGTTTGATGAGAAAAACTTTCAAGCTCGTGCATATCGCCTGACTACAGGATTCGTAGTCTAATATGAGCATTTCAAAATTTTTTTAATTTAAACCATTATAAATATATATAATTAATATAATATTATATTTCTATATTGTTTAATTTATATTCGCAGTGTTTAATTATGAATCCTATTGTCAATTTCCATATTCATACACAAACTCTTTTATCAATTCATAAATTTAATTACGTTATCGCATGATAGGTGCTCGATCAATCAAAACAAATAGCGCTATTAAATTGTTCTATTATTATCTTTAGTAATTTATTATTGTTGTGATTGAGATTATTAATGTTGTAACAAACGGTAAGCATTTTCGTATACAGGATGCTCAACAATTGGCTACACCAAACTGACGCCCTAAGAGGTTGAAAGAAATGAGATATGGTTTATATTTAAGTTCTTCATAGATAATGGATTAATTTTTGTTTTTTTCAAATATGTACCCGATTTCTCTTTTTATTAAAATTTTACAATAGAGAAGTTTACGAAATCTCAAGTAAAGTCACGAGAATGAACTTTCATTTTTTGTAGTCGAATCAAGAAAACTGTCAACTCAACTATAAGATATTTTGCTTTTTTATACTTTACAATTACAAAATACATGTTATTGCAATAAAAAAAATATTTCACTATATTAAACAAATAAATAAAACTTTCAAAAACTGTCAGAAATATGATTACATACCTTAATAAAAAATATTCACGTGGTATTAATAAATTGTAAATCATTTAGATGAAACATCATTTGTACATTTTTAATAAAATTTAATTCATTTGTAAAAAATGAAAACAAGAAATTCACATTGCGAGTCTTAAAATTACATATATATTATTACATAATACATTATTAATCAAACAAAATATAATACTTACATAATACAATATTATGTATTATAAACAGGTATATTTAGATAGTAATGTATTTAAATTGAAAACAAATTCCATTTTTTTATTGAATTTTCACGGTTTTAATTCAAATTTAAATTTACATGCAGTGATAAAATCCGTTAGTTTTATGTATATAAAACAAGCTATTTAAATTATTTATTTTAGAATTCCTAATTAATTAAATTTATAAATTTTATATAGATCCATGTGCTTATTTTTTCGTAATATATGTATAATTTATTACAATTTTTAAATTATCCTTGTACTAAATATTGTTTCATATTAAAAGATCAATTTTACCAAATATTTATCAGATGATTTAGATAATGCTCTTCTAATTTGCTATTCTCAAATGAATAAATTCAGCTACATATATTAAATTATTATTATATTAAATTATTACATAAATTAAATTTAATAATTAAACTACTTTAAAAAATATTATTATTACTATATTTAAAAATTATAATTTATAAATTATATATATTTGTTATAACTACCATACATTGATTACGTTATTCTTCTAATTAAAATTGAATTTTTTTTCCAGAAAGTAGATAAATAACATTTTGTGTAGCAATTATTATTTTGTTGTTTTAAATAAAATCATTTATTTTAAAGTAATAAAAATAATTTATCGTTCTTCATCTTTAATTATCTTATAATATAAATTTTCATTTATTATAAATCTTAATTACAATAATATTTATGTGTGAAACATTAGATTAACTCCTATATTTTAATTATTACAATCACTTTATTATTAATTCTTTGATAATTATTTCATTTAATTAAAAGCATTAATTCACTATTATTTTAGATAAAAATATGTCTGAACAATTGATCTCCATAGTAATTTCAATATTAATCTGCAAAATATAGATTGAATTGTTAATATTCAATTTTTTTTAAAACTTTTATACACGTAAATGGTAATTTTAATTCTTGTTTGTAAAAAAAATTTCCAAAATTTTGTATAAATTTTTATTCTAATTATAAATTATTAATTAATTTTAATAACGAAAAAAAAATTATTTTAAAATTATAAATTCAATTTTCTAATTATTGTAACTCTAAAAGGTTACATTGAAACAATATTTTGTACTTATTATCAGTGAATTATATATAAGTGAAAAGACTATGAATTAAACAAAAGTTTGATAATACTTTACAAATATAATAAATAATGTGAATTTGATTAAATATTGATAAAATATTTATGCGTCACTTTAAATACAATTAATAGTATGTACTTTAGATATATAAAAGAATTCATTATTTATTCAAAAATTTATATTTATTACAAATTCAATATATGCGGAAGAAACCGCAAATAACAAAAGCTTAGTTGTTAAACCCAGTTAATTACAAATAACATGAACTGTCACATTTGTATCTTATTTATTCTCTTATGCTCGCACTTAAGTATTGGCAAGTAAAAATAATTTTTGTATTATAATAATTAATTATATGTAGGTAAAAGAAGAATTAAAATCAACTAAACCGTAGCGAAGACATGATCTTTCATACTAATATCTATTAGCATTAATTATTTGAATACTTTTTTAAAAATAATTATTAATACATCCTTTTTCATTTTATAAAAATAATCTATTATTTATCGTGTAGAATTAAAAAAATTTATTTTTATAGATCATCTACATAGTTCAATAATTTGTGATAAACTGTGAAGCTATTTTAAATATTATTTATTTCAATAAAATGTATTACAATTAGATATATTTCAATATAGATTATAAAGTTAAATAAAAAAAAATTTTTTTAGTTTATTTTTGAAATAATAGTTTTTTCTACATTTTTAGGTATCTATGGAAAGAAAAGAAGAATTTTTAATGGTGAAGATGCAATTATAGATGATCATCCATACATGGCGTCTTTAAGACTTAAAATTCCGCACATACATTTTTGTGGTGGAACAATTATTAGTGATATGCATATTTTAACAGCAGCTCACTGCATTTGCGATAAACAAGTAAACAAGATAATTGTTTACACAGGAACTAATAAGATCAAACCCCTTTCTGGTAATGCACATATGGTAGCAGACATTTCAGTTCATCCATCATTTGAAGATTCAACAAAATCAAACAACGACATTGCAGTTATTGTGGTATATTTAAGTTCAATTATTTTCTTTTTTGAATTTTGAAATTTAAGTTTCGCATGTAAAAAAATAAAAAATTTAAATATAATTGACAATATTATTACATTCATTAATTTGTTGAATTAAATTTTATTAATTTAACAGAAAATTATACTCGATTCATTTATTATTTTGTTATTTGAACAATTACATTGAATAGTATTTAATATATAATGTATAATATTTTGTAAATATTTCAAATACAGTGTAATATTTTATTTTTATAGTTAAAAAAACAAATAAAATTCAACCGCTATCAAAAAAAAATAAACCTACCAACAAAAGAAATTTATGATAGTGAAATTGCTACTATAACGGGCTGGGGAAAAACATCAAATTCAACAGTTTGGTCATCTGATGTATTACAAGAAGGTCATATGAAAATTATAAATATACATGATTGCCGTAAATTTATTAAAATTCAACTTTACGATGAACAAATATGTGCAACCTCTTTTGGGAATGGCATTCGTACAAGTTGTGCAAGTATTTATAAATTAGAATGAAAATGTTCTTCTTTTTATGATATTTATTAACCTTAGTTTTTTATTTATATTACTATTGCTAGTAATAATATTTTATCAAAGTATTTATCTAAAAAAAAACAAATAAATAAATTAATTGCATATTATAAATTTAATAGGGTGACAGTGGTGGACCATTGGTTTCAAATGGAAAAATAATTGGTATTTCTTCATTAAATTTTCCGTCCCTTAAAGATTTTCCTGATATATTCACTAATGTATTTTCTCATTTGCACTTTATTCAATCCATTTTAGCAAAAACATATTAATGTATAAATATAAATATAATTTTGTAAATTGAATTAATTAGGTAAATATCATTGTAAAATTATAATAAAAGAATATATAAATTAAAATAATTTAAGGAAAATAATGGAAGACGATAAATAATTAATAAGAATAAAAAAATTGAGTAAGAATAATGATTACACATTAAACAAGTATTAATTAAATTTTTCTATATGTAATATTCTTCTTTATAGTTCTTATTAATAATTTATAATCTATAAAATTATTGAACAGTATTTCTTAAAAATTTAAATACATAAATGAATACAATCTTAATGAATAAATGCATTTTTTTACTTATTTTGTTATAAATTGGAAAGTTGTAATTTTAAAATTATAGTGTCACTGAACGATTTGTAGATAATAAAATTGTGAAGGAAATTCATTTTTATACAAACCGATCGGAAAATTACAAGCTGATATTTCAAAAATCGAAACATTTTTAAATTTAAATATATATAAAAAAAATTTGTAACTTTTTTATTTTTAAATATTTAGAACTCTAGTTTCGGAAGAAATTAAAGTGATTGATATGTACATTATTTGTACAAAATTTTAGCTTGATCGGATTATTTAGTTTTCGAGTAATATTAATGTTAATTGAAGTATGCCAAAATTTATGAATTTATTTCCAGCTCAACTTACAGTACGATTTTAGTTTTTTAAACGGTTTTAAAAAATAAAATTGTTGCACAATACCGCACTTTACATTTTGTAAAAATTCTTTAGATTATCTAATGAATGCGGATAAAGATGACCAAAAACGGCTGAATCCCTAGGAGTGGGAAGAGCAAGAGCCGGTAAATTGTAATGTACATTTATAGTAATAGAAGTGAAATCTACGTTAACTAACACCTCATTTTTTCTTCTCCCCATTTCTCATCAAATTGATTGCACCCGGTCATTTTTGATCAGCTTTATTCTCATATTTTAAATAACATAAATGATTTTTTACAAAATGTAAGATACAGAATTTGATATACAACAATTGTATTTTTTAAAACCGTTTAAAAAACTAAAATCGTACGGTAAGTTTAGCTGGAAATAAATTCGTAAATTTTGGCATACTTCAATTAACATTAATATTACTCGAAAACTAAATAATCCGATCAAGCTAAAATTTTGTATCAATAATGTACATATCAATCACTTCAATTTTTTTTCGAAACTAGAGTTCTAAATATTTAAAAATGACAGTTAAAAGTATTTTAATTAATTAAAAAATTTTCCTGTTTATGGAAAATTTCTCCGCTTCTAATTTTTCGATTGGCTTAAATAAAAATGAAATTTCGTTACAATTTTATTAGCTAAAAATTATCCATTAACACTATAGTGTTAAAATTATGACTTTTCATTTGATCACGAGTGGCATTTTAGAAAATAAGAATCTACTGAATTTTTAAGGAATTTTAAGAAATCAGATCACTAAGTGGTTTTTGTTCATGACCTAAAAAGTTCTTTATTACTTGGTCTAATCTATAAAATATTTTTATTTTATTTGCTAGATTTTATTTTTGACAAATTTTATTATAAAAATATCCTGTCTGTAAACAGGAAAAATTTCTTGACTCATTTACATGTAGAACTCTTTTTATAATCTGATTTGAAATTTTAAATACAGAGTTGTACTTATCTTATTAAAATTGTTATATGTTAATATTGCTATCGTATTTTAATATGTTAGCAATCTTATCTTATAAATTTATATTATTTTGACATAAATTTTTAAATTATAATTGAATTATAATAAATTTTACATAATATTTTTTGTACATAAAATTTATATAGTAAGTTAATTGAATATGTTCAATTTTTTTTATTAATATTGATGCAATAAAATTATAGAATGTTTTTTTTTTACTGCAAAAATCTATTTTATTACATATATATATATAAAACTCTAAATAATAATAATTGTTATTAAAATGTAAGAATGACTCTGTAATATTATTGTTTAATTTAAAATTTTTCAAAATTTAATTGGTTTATAATATAATTAATCTATTTATTAAAAAATTGTAATCGTGTGTTTGAAAAAACTCTTAATATTATGAATGGTATTTTAGAAAATAAGAATCAACTAATTTTTTGTAGGAATTTTGATATGCAGCACTAGCTACTTGTTTCATGACCAAACAAGTGCTCTATTTATCGATCTACTAGAGATTTCATCGTGTTTTCTTGCAGCTCAGTCTGCTGAACGCCAGTATGGTGTTCGTACACCTGTTGTTTTATATCATTTCTGCTATTTAATGAGATTACAGACTAAACTTATTAATAATACGCATATAAATGCCCGGTAATTGGTATAAAATTGTATGAAATGTATATGAATAAGCTATCGGATGTTCCATAATATGCAATATAAGGCCTCGCATTGTAAAATATTCAGTGGTAAACAGAGGCCGTATTTTAGTTTATAAAGGGTATATTTAGTCTGTTAGTTAATTTATGAATAATCAGATGATAAATGATGAATGGTGGTACATGATTTGTAATAATGTATTAATCAATGCGTTCAACTTTATGGGGGGCATATATCGATAACAATTTAAACGATTATTTACATGTTTTGGAATGCAACAATATTCATGCACCGTATTTATACCCCCCTCCTCATCATCATTTGCAAAAACAATAGGTATTCACCTGTAAAATACGATAACGACCCCTACTGAGACGTGGAGGCTCAGTAATAATCTTTAGTATTTAGAAAACATTTGATAGAGAAATTCTACTGTTTCATTGATAAGTATTTATATGTTTATATTGTATAAAAAATTGTATGTGTACCGGAAAAGCTAGTGTATGCAACTAATTATTAGTAAATATATATATATTATGAAACTTAAAAAAAATGTAAATATATGTAGTATTTTGTTTTTTAACCATATATATAAAAGAGAAATATGTGGTACCAAGTATCTATTTCTGTTGATAACAACCAATGCTGAAAGAATTACCTAGAAAAATTCGCGCTTGCTTTACTTATAATTATTGATATATGTGCAAATAAAGCCTTTATTGTTGAAGATTTTACCTTTTCAACAAGCACATGGCGTATGTAAAATTAATTTGTAGCACGGCTGGTTATATGACATTTTTTGTCAATTGAATTAAATAATAACTCAGTTTTGTTCTTTTTTTAAATTTTTCTTATAAAACAAATGAAGAAGAAAAGCTGAATCTATTTATATGCGACTTATATTTATCAATTTTCTTTAGAAAGAGTGGATATTTATTACAATGCAGTTTAATTAGGGTTAACAATTATACAAAATTTTCGGGGTTTTCAATATTTGGCATTACCAAGTATAATAACATAAATGATATCTGAGTGTAATACAAATTTTTAAGTATATAAAGTTAATTTCCGCTTGTGTATGAACGAATACTGTTAATGTTTTATTTAGAAGTAGGTAATTGGGTAATTTTTATTATCAGAATTTATTACAATTTTAACGTGTAGAGGTGAAAATTAATGGAAGGGATAAATAATAACTATTCTATAATTAAAAAATTTTCGATTTAGCTACTTCTGTACCGAATAAATGAGAATTTATAGTCGAGGTCGAAAGGTGTTTTATCTACTAAACCTATTTTGAAGTTAGAGCTAGGCAGATATGTACTAAATATTCCAATATTAAAAATAAATAAAGTGTAGATAAGGGCTTTGCTCGTTATAATGCGGTTATAAAATTTCCCCTTATCTACTTTTTTGCACTAAACTACGTATTAAAATTATCGTTACATTTTCTAATTAACTATTTATTTATGAAAATAAAATTGATATTTTTATTGCAAAAGGCAATATTACTGTCAAGAAATTTATGAATAGCATATTCCGTCTTTATATACAATACAAAGGCAAACATACATGTAGATAAATCAAATTTGCTTTTCCTGAACGAATACAATGTTTGAAACTACTTTGAATTCTGTCTTTTCTTGAAAGCTAAATCTCGTTGATCTTCTCTTTCATTTTATATTCTTTGCAATAAATAAAAACAAATTAATATAAAAATAATACTTTATAATATTAAATTTTTTTTGTTGTCAAACTGTCAACATGAGATTCACCAGCTCCATGTTACTCCCATGTCGATAGATGACTTGATGTTATAGAAAGCGTTGATGTTCATGAATTGGACAGAGGCAACGATATGCGGGGAAGAGTATTGTACATACATTTATATGTATAATGTATATGTAAGGTAGTGTGAGTGAAGAAAAATTCAAGTATTGTGCCGCCATGAGATGGCCGATAAGTACACTTTATTTAATTATCGACAGAGAAATAGTTTTCTTATTTTTGGTTTTAATTTAATATTGTAATTGATTAACCAATCAGAATAAGGGATTTTAAAGCGCGAGAAGGAAGACAAACTATATTAATTAAATAACCAATTATGAATTTTTAATTTGGCGTAAAAAAAGAAAGTTGATAATTGGTAAATAAATAAAGTAGTGATGTGAAAGGGTGGAATTTTCTCAAAAAGAGGAAATTTCATTATCATTATTAGATTATCTATTGTATTAGAAAGATCTATATTATTACCTCGTTGATTATCTTGATTTTCATAAAATAATAATTATTAATTGTTATAGAGTGAAGTTATATAATTAAGTAATGTTGGTATATAAATATTTTGTTAATATCAATATGTATATATATATATATATGTGTGTGTGTGTGTGTATGTATATATATATTGTTGCGAATATTTCTCTATATATATTGATAATATTCTGCCGAGTTCGGAAGTTGCCGAATTATTAATAGTTCGGTCGCGAAGGTTAAGGTTCCGCAAAATAAAAAATCCGGATATTATGTTTTATACTCGTTTATTCAACTCGGAAGAGAAGTGGTGGTATTGTGTGTCGCGATAAGAACTTAGCGTATAGTATGACGACGCGCGCTCCACGTCCGTAGGTCGGATCATATTAAAACGAACTCCAAGAGTTCGGAAAAGGTGTGATGATTGACTCGCGGATCTGTCACCGCCCAAGACCACCAGCAAAGGTCAGAAGGGGACGAACGATCAACAGAGCTAACGCACTCCGCGATCTCTCTCGTCCCGAACCAATTTCCAAAAGAGACACAATCTCTCAATTCATTTGCACCCTTCTTCCTTGCCACCGCTTCGACTCGTACGCCTCTGCACGACGACTAACAAAACCGTCCTTATCAGGACGTGAGATACAACGTAGAAAGCTGAACAAAGAAGAGAAACCCGCCCTTCTCAGGACGATAGAAAATCAAGCGGGCTAGAGTCCGTCGGCCTTCCACCCGGGGTCAAGTGTCATAGTTAGAATATTATTTGTAGTGATTGGTTTTAAACTTAAATAAAATTCATCGGTACAAATATTAGGTATAAAAGACGATATGATAATAATTTATAACAGAAAAACGTAAGTTAGTGGTTATTACCATTTTGTTGTTTGTGTTAAATATAAAATTAAAATATCCATATTAAGATATATTTTTAGATAATAAGATATGAAAATAAAACGTAAATATTGATTCTTTCAATAAAGATTTTTTTATACCGAGATAAATGATAAGTGATATAAAATATTTTAATTTAAATAATTAAATCAATGATTTATTAAAATATAAAGTTCTAAAGATTAATAAATCCGAAAAAATAACAACTTATTTAAAAAAAACTTGTAAACAAAAATATCAATTTGAATAAATGTACATAAAAATAAATAAGTATTTAATAAGCGTTGTATTATTTTTAACATTATATTATTTATTGGGTAGTTTCTCTGCTTGATTGATTATATCTATGAACAATGATCATTGAAATATAAGCAATAGTATATTGAATGTGTATGTATTTATCTATGAATACATGTACCATATATTTATATTTAATTAAAAATTTTTATTAAAATAAATGATAATAATTTAATTAACATACTGTAAGCAAGGTTCCTTCTACTTTTTATTATAATCTGAATTCTGAATTCAATTACACGAAGTTATTGATTAATATTTTATTTATTTGTATATTGCTTGCATTTAATCTTTAATGTAATGTTTGATTATTGATAATATAAAATGTGTCAATAATTGGTAATTAATAATCGTAATTTGCATTTGCTGATACTAAAAAGAGTATATATTGATATTCTTCTTTATTTAATTGACATTTGTATTTGAAAATTTATTTAATATTTTACCTAGATCACTCATATATATCAATCATTAATAAGTCTTAATATAAATTTTTTTTTGAATATTTAAAAATATTTTATATTATTTAATGTAGTAAAATATTCTAAAATAGTTTATTTTATCATAAAGTTACTCATAATTTTAGCGTTATATTGTATGCTATATACGTCAATTTATAAGCCAGACAGATGTCTTTTAAAAAGATTAAATATTATTGATCCAATTATTCTTTCATTTTATTAATACGTAAAATATAATAAAAAAATATTAGTTCTATAATCTCATAAATTTCGTATAGTATAATTTATAAAATTACTTAAAAATTAAAGGCGAACCCAGGCTGCCCAAAATTTCACGCAAGTAATCATAGTTTTAATTATTACGTTTATTAACAGCGCATATGTTATCATTCAATTTATATGCAAAATCAATTTTATGATTTCATCTCTAGTGAGATGTATATGCATATTGTGAAATCAATCAAATAGTGAATTCAAGCAAAACTAAAATGACAATTATAACGAAAGCTAATAAATAAACCATCGAATTGATTAGACAATACTTGAAAAGTTATTGAGAAATTGTTAATAAATTAATTTTTAATAAATTAACTTTATTTAAAAATAAATTAAATTCAATATTTTTATTAACAGTAAGTGCAGTAAAACGAATTTTTATTTTCTATATAATATATCTATTTAATAAATAATTTAAAATTATGTACAGTAAATTATAAAATTAGTTATTGTAAAATTATTATAAATTATTAAATAATTTTAATTAAATAATTAAAAACTTATGAAAGAATTATATAATTAAACAAATTATTCATAAATTTTGTTTTTTACACTCATTATTTTCAATTATAAAAATAAAATATATTAAATTTATTTTATTTAAATATTTACTTAGTAAGGTATATTTAGATTAATATACATTTACATAGATATATTGATGACCTCTAGGAGGATGAATTTTTAAATGGAAGAAGCGGGGATAAACATTGTTGATTTGCATGACATGCAAGCGTCAAATTAATTTTCAATAATTATTTAAAACTATAAAATGTACATAAATGAAAAGCAAATAAATTTATTTTATTATAACTAATAGATTGTAAATTACACATAATTTACTGACTATATGCTTAATAAAAATTTTCTAGATGGTTGATAGAGTGTTTATTGCAACTTTTTTTTATTTCTTTAATATATATTATTGCTTGCTTATATTTGTATATAAATATTTGTATATAAAGCTATGTTGAGAAAAATATTTGAAATATATACTCTTAATTATAAAATACTGTTGTTAAATAAATAAAAGCAAATTT
Organism: Eupristina koningsbergeri; assembly: GCA_018907245.1. NCBI lineage: Eukaryota > Metazoa > Arthropoda > Insecta > Hymenoptera > Agaonidae > Eupristina > Eupristina koningsbergeri. Next base: position 3,204,879 of record JACCHV010000110.1, read on the forward strand.
ATATAAATAGTAATTTATTAATAACAATACACAACTAAATAAAAGTATATTGAGACGCTATCTCAAGGTTAGTTAGACACGAACTAACTTTACAAGTATATTAAAAAATTGCAAAGGGCAAAAAATCTTCCTGCAAACATAAAAATGAAAATAAGTCTATACGAGTTGAAATTTGTAAGGATTTACGCTAAGAGCTAATAAGCAATTTACCTGAATAATAACCAGGAGATACTCAGGATTTTTCCAACAGTTAATATTAAGGAATTAAAATAATATCTAAATGTTTCTAATTTAACAAATACTTTAAAATTTGATGTTTTTCATCACTACATTGAAAAGTATAAAATATAATGAATTACAATTCATCACAGATATTGTTAATCAGATTGATAAAGTCCATACGAGAAGATACCCTTCCTTTCATCTTTACGCAATCGTTATCCTGCAGATAGATTAAAAGGTGTATTGGTATAATCAAACATTTTATTTCACCAAAGTTTCGTTTTGACTTTATCAACGAATAATTCTTTTTATTTAAAGTACCATGCAGTATTAAATTTTAAATATGAATGATTGATGTGGATTCTCTTATCGAATTTCGACTAATCAACATCAATGAATTCGTGTTGTGTCAAATATGAAGTGACATTTCAACATCATAGACCATCGGTACATCTTCAGTTGTACATCAAATGCAATTTAAATAGGAATAACATATCTGTATACCTTCCAACACAAACATAAGTACATGTTTTCAAGTACCTCTAATTTCATATTTTCAACTGAATATATCTGGAATCTAAAGTAAATCATGATTTATAGTAGTATACGCAGACACCTGTTTTCAATCTTGAATATTCAGTATCGATACACTGAATGACAATTGAATCTTTGAACACTTCCTTTTTAGAATGACAACCATTAAATTTTTATTGCACAATTAATGTTTTATCTTTCGAATGACTACACTTAATGATTTTTCTGTAAACAAAGAGGCTTAATGATTGTTCAAATTCAAAATTGTGTTTTATCAACTCTAATACTTTGTGGATATAATAAGCCTGGGCGAGTCTTATAATTAATATCAAATGTATTATTTTTAGTATCTTTATTAGATATGGCTACTATAGTGAAATATTTGTAACTGAAATATTCTTGAAATTGTTTAATCAAACTTTTATTAATTAAGTTTTTTGTAATTGTTAATTTAATTATTCTAAGAAAACGAGGAAAAGGATTTTTCAATCCTACAAAAATATTGAACCGAAGAATGCATTTGTCGTGGAATAAAAATTAAATTTGTATGTTCATGTTCCATTTTTTTTCATTTTTTCTTAATAAATTAATGTTTATATTTATATTTTATATTTACTTGTTTATTATAAATTGTAATACACATATATATATATATTTTTTTGTTCGAGTAATTATCATGAGTCTCACCTTACCTCCCGACGTCCCACTTTCCTAGTTCTGAATATAAATAGGCCGTGATATTAAAAATTAAATTCTTTCTTCTTTTTTTAACAATATTAAAATATTATAAAATATTTTTTTGTCTACTGTTATGTAAAAAAAATATAAAATTTAAATATTAATAAAATTAGAATCTCTCTTAAATATCAATTGTAAATAAAGATTCATTTACAAATGAATCTTTATCATGAAAATTAATTATAACTGTAACCAGATTCACTGGAAATTAAGTTAGAAAAGACAGAGATTTAATTCATTGGGTCTGTCTGCCACTGATAAATTAACAATTCCTGGACAGGTTATTGTAATATTATCAATTCGAAGAAGATCACTCCTTTTTCAAATCTCATCTCTAAAGGTGTTATTGTGGGGAAAGATTTAAAAGGCTCTTAAAGCCATACCGAGCAATTATTATGCACTTTTTGTCAATTCGTCAGTCATTCGATCTATAGTAATTAAAACTTAAATTTTTGAACTTGTACTCGACATTCAACTTTGTACTCGACATTCAAGAACCTAAACTCTTATCATAATTGAGAACTCCGAACCCAAAACAACTTGGAGTGGTGATGGCAAGCTGCGGAAGAAGAAATACAACACCCACAATGACCTTTCGGACTATCCACACTACTCTCAAGGATGTATAAACAGCCGATCGAGATCCACATCATAAAACAAGTAACATTATACGTTAACCGAGCGACAATCTTGTTCTTTAATATACGCAGTGTCCAAATTTTTGCTATAATATTATTTTAAAGTTTATTCTTAGAAAGCGTCTTTTTTATATTATATATTTTTGTAAAATTAAGAATAAAAATTGTATCAAACTAGTGAATTGAATAAATATAAATTTAAATTTTAAAATTAAAAAATATTTATTTAAAAAATAAATTAATAATAATTCCAGACATAACACTACATTAATATTTTTGCTCAATGAAATAAAATTTTAATTTTGATTAAGATAAAATAAGAAAATATTACATATTTTAATATTTAATTAATAAATTTAACATAAATAATCTTAAACATTAAAATAATTGTAATTGTATGTATTTTTTAGTTTTAATGTGATATTTTTTAAATCAATTGTAAGTTTAGCAATGTTTACATTATAAAATGAATTAATGGATTAGAAAGTTTTTAAGCAACATTAGTAGCGAGTTTGATTTGGTTATTTTTAATTATTTTCTTTTATAATTATATTTATAAAATAGTATTGTGTATGTGAAAGATTTTATAAAAATAAAGTAAAATGATACATGAAATTATATTGAAGAAAAATTATTCTTGTTTGATGGGTGGATTCTTTGCAAATGGAGATACCTCCTTATCATTAATTAAAATTATTTATAAAGCTTCTGTTTTTATTGTATTTGGTTATTATTGATTAGAAAAAGATTTTGTTTTTTTAATTTCGTTCCTTGATAACTGCGAGAAATTCTCTAACTAATGTTCATAAAATAATGTGCGTTTGTATTTCCTAAATAATATAGAGCGTCGAAGATTAATTCATACAAGATCAGTGTAATATAAGCGAGTTTTCTCAAAGATAATTGAGGCTCGTATGCAATAGCCGGATGTATACCCAAATGAAATTTGGAGCATCCATCAAGCGAGTAACAACGGAATTAGCGAGCGTGTACATTGAGCTCCGTCCCCATTAGTTCAAAGTGCGACAATCCATTAAGCAAACACATCCTCAATTTCAATCACACTCCTCCAAATCATCAATAAGGCGCTTATTAGACGCGTTTATAATTTCACCACAACGTGCATTTTCGATGATTTCACTCTCGATCTCTGGTACAATTTTTGCAATTATACGAAAAACACTACAAAATAAAATAGACGTACACAGCGTTAGTTACGACTAAAACACTACCACCTGCAGATATGATTTCTCTATTCATTAATTGCTGTTCTCAACCAATTATATATGGTCTGGTCAATATAATACTTTCCAGCTTTATGAATTAAATTATTCTTTCATTATAATTATCGTTTCGTTACTATTTGTTAGACTTGAAATAAAGCATATGATTATTATATTGAAACATGTATTATTTCATCTTCCGCCTTTTGATCAATTTTAGGTCTTTCTTTTTTTAGTAACTGAAATATAACCTGTTTTAGCCAAGTTTAATTGATAGAAGTCTTCTAAATTAAATGCATTGATTGACAATACACAGTGCAATTCTTTATTTAGACTTATTGAAATAATAATATTGGGGCTAATCAATATTAAACTAACCTTAATACACCATTTATATTTCTAAAATCTATTTGTGCACTGTACAAAATAATATTTGCTGTTCTTATAATGTATATTAGTAGGGAGATGTATATAATCTTTACTCCAGAAAGAGTAATTATCAAAGGAAAAAAAATTGTTAAGAATTCTTTATTGATATAATGGCTTCTGTAACATTGTGTTTTTGCATATGGATTAGGTGAATGAGAATGATAAAAAATCATCGAATCAAATGTACACTTGCTTGACTGCTGTTCCTATAGATGTTCACGTCCAATGATATACCTGTATGTACTTATACATGCTAAAATGCCTTGTAAAGAACGTGAGATGTACATATACAGCCTTGTTAGTGGTTCTGATTGCAGTGTTTGAGCTCCGCTTAGTTATGCCTCACGCATTGAGCTAACAGCTAACCAAATTTCAGCTTCTTGTTATGGTTTTGGTTATAATTCTGCTCCTGCTCTAGGATCTGGTTCTGGTTCAGCTTCTACTACTGTTGTGGCTTTGAGTGTCCTAGTTTACAATAGTATAATGAGAACCCGGATTGACATATAGTTGCGCGCCATCGCCTTCTGCAATCTTCATTTTCTCTATAATCCACTCATTCTGAAAGTGTCTTTATACAAATGCCTTTTTCAAAAACTCATTTATTTACTTCTCACGCTTAATCTGGGCTGAATGATTAAAATGTTAATCATATTAAAAGATTCTACCTTCCTTTAAACTAGTTAACTTATTTTCATTGTTATTTCAAATATTGGAATATATTGATCGTAAATGAAATTTCATATACTTTATTCAAATAAATTCCAATATCACACACTAAGTAAATTTTATTAATAATAATTTTATTTAATAAACGCAAACTTAAATGTTTTTAAAAATTTAAAATTTATTATAAATCCTATATTTTGAAAATGCAAGAGTAATTATTTATTCGTAAAAAAATTAGTAATCATATTTTTATAATATTCATAATTCATAATTTTTCTAATAATTACTTAATAAAAAAAGCTCTTCATGAACATAAAGTGATTGATAACAAACTAATATCCAATATTTTTAGAATAATTTTTACAAAGAATGTCAATATGTTGCACAACGGTTTAAAAAATCGTTATGCTAATTTTAATTTTAATGAGTAATACAAATGAATACAGAACACATTATTCATTCTTTTAATCAAAATTATTATTTCAAAATAATAATAAAAAATTCATATAACTCATTTCTATAATATAAAAAAATTATTATTAACAACCAATTTATATTAAATATACAAATTTTTCGTTATTATTTAATTTCCATATAACTTATCATTGTTATTAATTTTTAAAAGCTAATAAAATCTTAATTGTATCCTAACTTATCAAAAACTTGCCTACTCAATAAATAAGTGGCCTATTAGTTTGCTGGTAAAATTGCTCGCATGTCAATTAAAATGGATGTTCTGATATATTTCGTATGAATGTATTAGATATAATGTAAATTAGATATATTAATATATGTCTCGTACAGTTTCTGGCGTTGATCCGTCATAAATTACCTTTACTAATACAAATATGTCTGTTTTTGTTTTTACTATCGCTATATCTGTCCTTTATTTTTATTCTTCTACTTTTTAATTCATTTATACACTGATTAAAAGAATGCGACACTGCACTTGCAATCTAACAATATGGAATATAATTTTTAATTTTTTCAACTTAGCTTTATATGAACATTTTATTACTCATTTTGTATGTATGTTACTTTATTTTCATAATAATAATAATGAGTATTAAAACATATAAATGAAATTTAATTTTATGAAATTAGTTTATTTTTTATAAAAATTATTATACAACATATTTTAATATGAGATTTTTGTAACGATTTTTTAAATTAACATTTATAAAAAAACGTAAATGTTTAAAAAGTGTAGAAAAATTTGTAATAAAATATTCAGAAAAATTTGTCAGTATATAAAGTTTTAAATGTATTTTTCTGCAATATATATTTCTCATATTAATTTTTCATAAAATAATAAAACTATTTGGTAAAAAGAACATTAATGTCTATAAATATTTCAAATAGAGTCAATATTAATAAAATTGTGTTACATATGAAGTTATTTTACGTGATTTTATTATTTATTTTAAAAATATCATATATTATTTCTGAAAAATTTATTTAATAAATTTAAAACTTTTCCAAAATATAAAAATATTCATTATGTATGTAAAATTTTTAAGCAATTTCAGAACATTAATTCTATAAGTGAGATATAAAACAAAATATTTAATAAAGCGTATAAGTTTTCTATGTAATTTATATATATATATCGTTTTGTGTTATATTTTATTATTTAAGCAATATATTTAAGTATTATTTACATGCTAAAGATTTAATAATAGGGATAATTAAATATATTGGGCGTAACAATTACTACAACAATAGAGGGTTGTGCACTGAAAAATACTATATGCGGCAGGAAAATTAAGAGGAGGACGGTTCGATTTTCGGGCGCTGAAAGACGATAGCGCCGTACAAATTGAAAGAATGGTAATTTATGAATCTGAGTGTTTTTCTCGTAGAAATCCGGAGTATTAGGGCATTGTACGATATGTATCGGTGGGATATCGAGAGAAATTCGTGTGAAAATCGAAATCCCGACGTGATACAATGGGTATTGTGTCACAGGAAAAGGCAATTGCCTTGAAAAAATTCGAGAAAAGAAAGCCAAGCATTAAGTGACTCGTAAATTATAAGCGCGTAAGCTAATTACCGTAAAATAAATTCAGTTAAACCAAAATAAAAAAGGAACTTTAGACGAATATAATATGCGATTTGTACGTTAAAGTTTATATTATTGTATTGCTATTATTCTAGAATATATAACAAGGCTTTTTCCTTTCGATACCCAGTGAAAGGTTTTTTATGCCTCGTAGTTTATAAGTATTAAATGCAATGTGCCGTAATTTAAGAAATATTTGTTAAGAAAGAATTTTATATTATTTTTAAAATTGTACAGTGAAAGGGAGAATGATCACTGCGGAGGGCAGTTGTAAAATTTTGAGATTTTTTAAAAGCAATTGTCGAGTGACCGCTCGCCAGAGCAGATCATTCTCGCGTTTCGAGTTTGAAAAACTTCGACTAGAAATTATATTTTTTTATTAAACTTACATAGTATATTTATAATTGTAATATCTTCCGTTTGTATTTTGCGTGAATAAATTTGTCTGGGAATCAAACTTTTGGTCTTATTTTATTTTATAAATTATCTTAAAATATTAATATAAAACTTAACCTTTATAGATCTACGGGTGATGGAAAATAAACATTATCCATCGGAAACAAATTCATTAAGCTAAAGAATAAATTACACAAGTGGTATGATTCATGAATACAATTGCATATTACGCATAGATAATCTTAACTTATGTAATCGTATTTAAAAATATTATGAAGCGTAAAAAATTATTATGATTTAATAGATAAAATTATATGATAATTAAAATATAATTTAGTAATACTTGAACAAAGTTAACATCGTTTTGAATTTATTATACAAATAATATAAGTTTCACATTTTTATTTCAAAATATAATTTAATCCGTACTCTTAATTTTTACTATGCAATCAGAATAAATATTGTATTAAAAATTTTTTTTCGTTTTTTCATTTACTCAAACTTTTTATAAATTAAATACATGTGTACACGTATTTATTTACTAAGAATTTATAAAGTATAGGTATCATTGCAGTATTAAAAAAATTATCTTACTTTTGTGAACAATCATGTGAAATCAGTTATATTTTTATTTTAAACTTGCTGCGTATCATCGTGTATGGATAGAAGTTAAGATACCGAGAACTGAAACTTAGCTCATCTATGTATAATATATACATAAGGAACTTAATCCTATTATCCCTTGACATTCTTCGAGTAATCGGAATTATAACTAGGAAAGGACACTTCAAGCTAAGATGAACTCTAGGTGATAAGATGTGGTGTTTAGAGGCTTCTATTGTAGAGTACCCAAAATTTTGATAAAATGTAAGAAGAATTTAAGATTGTCATTCTTGATAAAGAAGTTTAAAGCTGTATAAGAAATAATAGTAGTGAATTTATTCCAAAAATAAAGACAAAAATAAAAATATATATGCTATAGATATTTATTTTATTTTTATTATATGATAATTATGCCTTGAATACTTTACCACTATTGAATTTGCTTACATAAATTATTTATAACCTATATTTCATGATTAATGAAATCATTATTATGTGTATTACAAGTAACATATTTAAAAAAATTATATTTAAATTAGTAGTGCATATTTAAAAAAATAAATAATTCAATACTTGTATCTATTAAATTAGAATTAATATCTCACTTCTAATAAATTTTGCGGTAAGAATTAAATTTTGTTTGTTTTTGGTATCAGTTAATAATAATTCTATTCTTCTTATTAAAAATTCTAATATTTAAAAAATGGATATATTGATTATTTCTATTTTGTATATAAATTATTTTTAGTTAGTTTTATGATTGATGAATATTTTTGTAACGAGAAGACTCCGTTCGCCCTTCACGGATGGAGGGCGAGTCGAGTGCTCGTTGAAGAAAATAGAGAATCGCCGGGATAAGCGATAAATGTCTTTACATTTTTTAAACTAAACCCAGATGTTTTTTATGAATATAAAATAATCTGTAATATATCTAAACATGAAAAATAAAAATTGTTACACAGCTATTTTTTTTTATTTTGAGAAAAAGTAATTTTAAACAATTTATTTGAAGAAAAGGAAGAAAGAACTCAAAATAAGAATGCAAATGCAGTAGTTTAAAACAGTTTTTTATACATTAAGTAATGTTTATATTTCTCATTTTATTAAACTTTCTTCTACATCTTTTTCCTAGTTTTATAATAACACAAATATCTTTGATAATTAGTACTAAAAATATATAAGTGTATTATTTTTTTGCATTATCTATTAAATACTCTAAATATAATCCACTTTTATAAATATTTTTTTTTAATAATTTGTTATACGATCAGTATTGTTACTTTTATATCATTTATATATTGTTACTTATATATCATTTTCAGTTTTTATATATAGTCTAAAATATTTTAGATGTATGTTGTAATTAAATTTTTAAATAACAGTAGCAATATATTTAAATAAAACAAAAATATAAAAAAATTTATAATCATAAATTTTATCATATTTATTATGTACAATTCCGGCCTTTTAGCCTTGAAACGGATTCCTTATTACAGCCGCTTTTATATATTTACATGTTTAATATTATTTTGCATTGTTTTATTAATTTCTTTGTCTCTTCTCTATTTCTTGTATTTTACTTCGAAGTAGTCGATCCTCTTTTCCTCTCTGAAATCTCTGTAGTACCTCTGTGTTTGTCCATTCATGTCCTCGGTTTTCTCTGTAGGCTTTGAAGCTTTCTTGTGTTTCTTCGCACTTCATTATCCAGTGTTTTCATGTCTCTGTTTCCTTTCCGCACAGTCTGCACATCTTTTTTTCTTCCCTTAGCCAGTATTTGTTTCCCTCTATGATATTCCCACATCTAATTTTAGCCATCATTCTGATTTTCTCTGGCCCCTTCTCTTTTTTTAAGTACTTCGGTAGGCCATTTTCCATGATTTTCTTATATTCACTGTTATATTTTGACTTTTGTATCTTTACAAGTCTCCTCTGTATTTGTATTTCCTTGTCTCTTTTTTTTAACTCCTCGTATTTATCCGTTCCTTGAGCGTCTCATATCTCGAGCTGCTTCCTGCTGAATCCAAGGCTGTATAGCCACGACTCCTGTCCGTCTCTTTCCCTGTCCTTTCTCTGCTTATGTTTCTCCTCCATGCATTTTCTTACCCATCTTTCCTCTGTCATTCCCTTGATTTTCTCCTCGTATTTCATAGCCCTGATTTTCCATTCATATTTCATTTCCCCTTCGTTTGTCTCTTTCATGACTATGTATCTGGGTATGCAATATTCCAGTCTCAGGATTCATCTATAATAATTCAGTTTGACTCTGTCCATTTCCTTCGTCTCTTCGTATCCCCAAATCTCTGCTCCATAGCCCATTACACCTTTTACCAAGTAGTCAAACATTAATTTCCTGAGCCGGAAGTCCCCCAGTGCATCGTCTTTCTCCGTGTCCCCATGTACTCTTCGCAGTGATTCTTCACTTATGCACTCTTTCCTTCATTTATTGCTTCAATTTGCTGTCTCTGCATATCACGAAGCCTAGATAGCAGAATTTGTCTACTTCCTCGATTTCTTTCTTCTTCCATGTCCATTTCTCTGTTTTTGCCTTTTTCCCTTTTTTATAGTCATCATCTTCGTCTTTTCTGTATTTAATTGCAGTTTTCTGCTATCCAGGAATTCCTTAAGTCTTCTCATCATGTCGAGCATTGCTTCACTGTTTTCTCCAATCATTGCAATGTTATCGGCATATGCCAGCGTCCATATTCTTTTGTCCGCTATCCTTGTACCTCCTATGTTCCTGCTTTCCATGTAGTTCTCTAGCTCCGCTATATAGATGTTGAATAGTGTGGCGCTTAGAGAGCATCCCTGTCTGAGTCCTTTTATGACCCAGAATTCTTCCGTTAGTCCTTTGCTGGTTCTGACTCTGAATTTCGTTTCCTGCTATGCCATCCTAATTCTCTCAATTAATCCATTATTGTATTCTTTGTTTGCCATGATTTTCCATAATGTTTCTCTGTCCACTGTGTCGAATGCTGCTCTAAGGTCTACGAACAGCACGTGTAACTTTTTTATACATTGCACCGCTCTCTGGATGACGTGGTTTAGTATGTAGATGTTATCCACGGTGCCTATCCCTCTCCTGAATCCCGCCTGTCCCTCTGGTAGTATTCCTTTTTTCTCTGTCTCTCTCTCCAGCCATTTCTTGATGATGTCTGTCTATATTTTATACGCAGATGGTAACATCGCCAATCCTATGTAGTTTTCAAGTTTCGTGCTGTCTCCTTTTTTGTAAATAGGTGTTATTATTGTTGTCTTCCATTCTTCCGGTATTTTCATTTTTTTCCATACCCTGTTAATTATTGTCTTCAATCTTTCTTTGATTTCCACGCCACCGTATATCCATGCTTCGTTGTCTATCTCATCAATACCTGCTGCGTTCTTCTTTTTCAGCTTCATCCATTCTCTTTTTATCTCCTCTTGTGTCAGTTTTTTTCTTCATTTGTTCCCTTGTATTCTAATTCTTTCCCTTTTGTCATTCTTTTTTCTTTGCTTCCCCCTAATAATGTTATGAAGTATTTTTCCCATTCCTGTTTATGTATTTCCTGTCCTACATGGTACCTTTTTTTCCTGCCTTTGTTAATATATTCCCATATGTCGTTCTCGTTCTTCAGACCTTTGAGTTCTTCAATCTCCTTCTCTTTCCACCTCTGTTCTTTCTCTTTACATATATTTCTCCATCTTTTTCTCTGTTCTGTGTACTCTTCCTTTGTATTTTTTCCTTCTTTCCATTCTTTTAGCAGTTTTTTGCCCTATTTTTTTCCTCTTTGCACTCGTAATCCCACCATTTGCGTTCCCCCAGTTTCCTAACCCTAGTTTTTATCCTCTTCTTGGTTGTATTTTTCCTCACTATTTCTTTAACCTCAGTCCATTGGGTTTCTATGTCTCTGGCTTCATATCCCCTGCTATGTTCCCCCTCCGTATTTTCTCTGTACTTCTTTATACTTTCTTCTTTCCATATCGTAACTCACCTTTCTTCCCTCTTAGTCTGTGTTTTTTTTTGTCGTGCTTCCATCCGCTTCATCCTGTATTCATGTAATGATCGGGAAGTGGTCAGATTCCACTCTATTGTCCACTGTAATTTTTTTTATTCTTTTCCTACATTCACTATCAGCTATGGCCAAGTCTATCACCGTTTGCCCCCTTGTCCCCGCGTATGTGTATTCCCGCTGCTTGTCTCCTTTCATAGTCCCGTTTATAATACTCCATCCATTCCCTTCAATTCTTTCGACCATGTGTTTTCCTTCTTTGTCTGTTCTCCTGTCTTTGCTCTTTCTCTGTTCCATCTTCCCATCCTTCTACATGTATCTTCCCATTCTTCCAGTTCTGATGATGAAGTCTCCCATTATCAGTGTTTCTATCTCTCCCTTGTCGCTTTCCTCTACTATTTTGTTCCACATTTCTTTTATGTCTATCTTATTATTGTATATTCCCCAAATATCCATGTATCTTCTCTTGTTGTCTATTTTTTTTCTTGTTTTTACCATGCCTTCTCCTTTGTCTTTCCCCATCTCCATTTCTCTTCCCTCCAGTCTTTTCTTAACTCCTGTTATGAATCCTCCTTTGGCTCTTCCTTTTCTGTTGACCCTGTTCGCTCCTATCATTTCCCAGTTCATTGTTTTTGATAGTACATCCATGCATTTTACTTTGTTTTTCTCTTCCACCCACATCTCTGCCAGGCACATATGGTTTCGATGTATCTTCATAACTCCCTGTCCTTTCCCAATATCCCTGGCACATTCTAAAATAGGATCTTCAACTCCCCTGTTGGTTTTTTGCTCTTTCCATCATCTGTCCTCTTTCTCTTTTTGTTTCGTCACCAACTTTCTCCATCTACTGGGCTGTTCTCTCCTTCTCTGTTTCATACATCCAGTTCTTCTCTGATTTTTCTCATTTTCCCCTCTTCGTTTCCTCTGTATATTTCAGTTTCTGTCTCTTTATACTCTCCTTCCCTTTTTTGTTTGTCCTCACTCCGTTCCTTTTTTAGTTTACCTCCTCAATTTCACTGGTCTTATCTTTGTCCCCCTCCTGCGCTTTATACTTGTTTGATTTGTCCCCTTTCTGTATTCTCTCTTTTTGTCCTTCGTTTTTCCCTCTTTCTTTCCGCTCCTCTCTCCTCTGTGCTTTTTCCATGTCTTTTATACCTTCTTCTCCTGCTTTGATTGTATCAGTAATTTCCTCCATGGTTTTCTCAATATCCGCCGTCCCTGTGCATCTCCTCCATCTCTCTCCTATGAAAATCTTTTTTAATCCTATTTTGGCGAATATGCCGTTCCTTTTTGCCCTCCTGACCCAGTCTTTAATCTCCCCCTGGATCTCCGTTTCTTTGTATGTGAGGTCGAAGTCCAGGAAGATTTCAGTTCCTATCAACCTTCGCCTTTTTCCCATACGTTGTCCCTGACCTCTTTGTTTTTCATTTTTACTACCACTACCTGCCCGCTCCACCAGGCACTTTGTATCTTCTCCTCGCTCCCTAGTCTGTTTTCAACAAACTCCTCTGCCCATCTTTTGACTCCAAATCTCTCCACTTCTGCCCTGCTTATCCCTTGGACCACAAAGTTTTCCTCTCGATCTTTCTTGTCTCTGTTTTCATCATTTTCTTGATGTCGTTCATATTTCTTTCCGATATGCCCGATCTTGCAGCACTCCATGCACTCGCGTTGCTCCATCTGGAAAGATTGGAGTGAGCACTTGTGCTGCTGCTTCGTCTTAATCTGTCTTTCCCTTCGCTTCCTTCCTCCTCACTGCTCCCATACTCGCTTCTGTCACCTCTCTATACCTGTTCTGCAATCCATCTCTGTATATCTTCTCTTCATTCACTCTGCTCATTGCCCCTCTCCATCAACTCTCTGTTCTTCTCCTCTAACTCTTTCATCCTATCTTCCATTTTTCTGGCCCATTTCTTGCTGCTCTGTAGGTCCTCTTTCATCCTCTCTATCGTACTTCTCCTCCAGTATCCTGTATATCTCTTTCTTCTCCTTCTCCCATCTCTCTCTGTCCTCCTCTTTATTCTTTCTTTCCTCCTTCCTTATTCTCTCTGTCTCCTCTCAGATATCCCCCTCTTGGAATGACACCTTTTTTCTTCCCCTATCCAGTGTCATTTGATTACTATCTTTTTTATTCGGAGACTGCCCGGCCCTGCTTTCTTCTTTTCCTGTCCCTGCATTATTTTTCGGTACTCCTGTATCACCACTTTTTTGGTTTTTTGATACGTACTTGATCTTCTCACTTTTGCTCTTTTTTCTTGTCTTTGCTCCTTTTCTTTGCGCTCCTTCGTGTCACGTCCCTGCTTTTTCTCCCGCCTGCACCTCTGCTTGTTACGTCTCTGCACGCTGTTTTCTCCTCTTTCCCGTGTCTTTTCCTAACCTTTTTGTTTCATTGATCTTTTTTCACTTTGTAACTCACACTCCACTGTCCTCTAACCAACTTTTTTATCTCCCTACACTTCTGTTCACTTGCTCATTCTCACTCTGCACTTTTCTTACTTTTTCACTTTACTTAGCTTCTTTTTGCCTATATTTTTTATGTCTCACTCAAAACGCGATGTTTACCATATAGCGGTCATAAAAAGATCCCTAAATAAATTTTATCATAATAAATATTTTTTCGTACAAGCTGTAGTATCTATTATTTAAAACGAAAATTATAAATCTCAAAATAATAATTGGTAAGTAATTTTAGAAAAATTATATCTAAAATTATATAATTGAATAGAAAATTTATAAAATTAGTAGATAAAACACCTTTCGACCTCGACTATAAATTCTCATTTATTCGGTACAGAAGTAGCTAAATCGAAAATTTTTTAATTATAGAATAGTTATTATTTATCCCTTCCATTAATTTTCACCTCTACACGTTAAAATTGTAATAAATTCTGATAATAAAAATTACCCAATTACCTACTTCTAAATAAAACATTAACAGTATTCGTTCATACACAAGCGGAAATTAACTTTATATACTTAAAAATTTGTATTACACTCAGATATCATTTATGTTATTATACTTGGTAATGCCAAATATTGAAAACCCCGAAAATTTTGTATAATTGTTAACCCTAATTAAACTGCATTGTAATAAATATCCACTCTTTCTAAAGAAAATTGATAAATATAAGTCGCATATAAATAGATTCAGCTTTTCTTCTTCATTTGTTTTATAAGAAAAATTTAAAAAAAGAACAAAACTGAGTTATTATTTAATTCAATTGACAAAAAATGTCATATAACCAGCCGTGCTACAAATTAATTTTACATACGCCATGTGCTTGTTGAAAAGGTAAAATCTTCAACAATAAAGGCTTTATTTGCACATATATCAATAATTATAAGTAAAGCAAGCGCGAATTTTTCTAGGTAATTCTTTCAGCATTGGTTGTTATCAACAGAAATAGATACTTGGTACCACATATTTCTCTTTTATATATATGGTTAAAAAACAAAATACTACATATATTTACATTTTTTTTAAGTTTCATAATATATATATATTTACTAATAATTAGTTGCATACACTAGCTTTTCCGGTACACATACAATTTTTTATACAATATAAACATATAAATACTTATCAATGAAACAGTAGAATTTCTCTATCAAATGTTTTCTAAATACTAAAGATTATTACTGAGCCTCCACGTCTCAGTAGGGGTCGTTATCGTATTTTACAGGTGAATACCTATTGTTTTTGCAAATGATGATGAGGAGGGGGGTATAAATACGGTGCATGAATATTGTTGCATTCCAAAACATGTAAATAATCGTTTAAATTGTTATCGATATATGCCCCCCATAAAGTTGAACGCATTGATTAATACATTATTACAAATCATGTACCACCATTCATCATTTATCATCTGATTATTCATAAATTAACTAACAGACTAAATATACCCTTTATAAACTAAAATACGGCCTCTGTTTACCACTGAATATTTTACAATGCGAGGCCTTATATTGCATATTATGGAACATCCGATAGCTTATTCATATACATTTCATACAATTTTATACCAATTACCGGGCATTTATATGCGTATTATTAATAAGTTTAGTCTGTAATCTCATTAAATAGCAGAAATGAT
Source organism: Eupristina koningsbergeri (assembly GCA_018907245.1). Lineage (NCBI taxonomy): Eukaryota > Metazoa > Arthropoda > Insecta > Hymenoptera > Agaonidae > Eupristina > Eupristina koningsbergeri. The sequence continues at coordinate 3,220,473 of JACCHV010000110.1, forward strand.
ATAAAACAACAGGTGTACGAACACCATACTGGCGTTCAGCAGACTGAGCTGCAAGAAAACACGATGAAATCTCTAGTAGATCGATAAATAGAGCACTTGTTTGGTCATGAAACAAGTAGCTAGTGCTGCATATTAAAATTCGTACGAAAAATATAGAAGCGGAAATTAACTTTATATTTTATCGGTATATTATATAATATATATTATATATAAAAATGACTTTTCTTCACAATTTTATTAGCTGCAAATGCATTTTTTCATTAAAAAAAAAAAAAAAAAACCCCTGAAAATTTTTAGTAACATTTTAAAAATAAGAATCTATTAATTTTTTACAATTTCTAATATATATCACCAACTATTTTTTTTATTAACTTAAAAAGTGATCTATTGCTTGGTTTAATAAGCAAATCGTTCAATATATATCTATCGTATGTGTATAATGAACACGTTGTACATAGTAAATATATCTACTAACCTCAGAAACACAACTCCATGCAAATTTTGTAACATACATGTATACATAAGTAAAATTTTTTTGAACTATTTCTAGATAATTGATAACAACTCATACTGCGTAAGAATATGTCACGTACGTTGTGTATGTTAAACTATAATCATATTACTATTTTTGTGTTTTTTAATTTGCTGATATATGTATATATATGTATTACAGCATATATACGAAAATTTTTTATTTTTATTCAATATTTGCTTTCCACAATGCTATAAATTTTCTTTGGGTAATAAAGAAATATACATGTATAATAAGTATTCCATTTTCAATATTTGAATTACGAATGACAAATAGCTTTATTTATTATAAATACGTTAATAGTCTTAGACATATAGTACAATCTATATATAAAGGTTCAAAGTAACTGACTTTATTCGACAAAAATGATCTTATTTTTTTTTGTCCGCTTGTGTTTCAAATCACCTTATCTGCAAGTTATAAAAAAATTTCCTTTATAATAATTATATTCTGATATAAAAGCAAATGTTCTTAATTCAAATCTTCTAGACTCTCATTCATTTATTATTCACAATGTTAGAGTAATCGCGAAGAATAATAGATTTTTAATCATTTCTTAAAAAATAAAATACTACCCTCAGTTAATTTATCGATTAGTTACATATGTTAAATATCAGCTATTTCTTAGAAATTACGAAACATTATTTATTTTATTAAATATTTCCTTATATTTCTTTATTAAACATTAACTACATAAATTTTATTTATCATTATTTTAAAACTTCAGTTTTACAGAAAAAATTAATTTAAAATCCAAAGTAAGTTTTTATTTATTAAATTGTTTATTAAATTAATTAATCCACTCTCAAAATTTTATTTTATTACACGAAAATTAAAAAAAATCAACAATTTTCAGTTTAATTAAAAATTTTTAATTTAAAAATTGAATTAAACCAATTACAAATTTTTAATTTACCTGCGTAAAAATATTAAATTTTTAATTAAAAATGTTTTATTATGTTTAAAAAATATAAATTTATACAAATTATATGGATTATATGGATACACAAAATCACAGAACAAATTTATTTCATAGCAATGTTTGAAAGTATTTTTAAAAATTTTATAAACAAATATTTTTTAGTAATTAATTTATTTTTGTTTTTTTTTAATATTATCATAGTCTATTTCTAAAAACTTTTATTATTTACTCAAAATGTTACTAAGATACCTAAAATTAAAGTACATAAATTTTATTTAATATTTGAAATTAATAATTTTTTCTTCACCTGTTACAAAGTTTATAGTTAACAAATGTGACTTTACAAAGGAATTTTGAAAATAAGTAATAAAATGATTTAGTATTTTATTTTTTGAAATAAATTAGACAATTTATATAATGGGTTGGTTTTAAATTTTTCCTTAAATATATGTATTTATAATGTTTTATTATATTTACATATATATAATTATTTTTATTTTTTTTAATTACAATAATGATGTAAATAGAAATTTAAAAGATTAATTAAAGATTTAAATTTCAAACTGTTAAATCTGGTTGCATTAACTTAGACATAATCGTTAATTATAAAAAAGATTCTTGTATAATTTCGGCAACAAATCTTTGAAGGTTCTAAGGTACATTTCTATTATTCTTTATCAATATGACCATTATTATATTATTGTTATCCTTATTATTATTATTATTATTATTATTATTATTATTATTATTATTATTATTATTATTATTATTATTATCATTATCATTATTTTTATTATATTTTATTTATATTTTTTTGTAAATATATGCTATTTTATTTTTTTATTTAGTATATCAGTTAAATAAAGGAAAAATAAATATAATACTTAATTTATTAAAATTATTTATTTAACACTTAAGCATTTTATTATATTTTAAAGTGTCATTTTTATTCTTATAAGATTATTTATATTTTGAAATTTCCAATTAAGCCAATATTTTTGTCAAAAATATTTATAACTTAGTTTGTTGAAAAAAGGTATTTTTTACTGTTACCCGTAGGTATAAAATATCAAATGTAAAGCTTTTGTTCGTGTATGAAAGAGTTCTTGTTTTGTCGAGCTTTATGGCATGAGTTGGATCGTAAAAAATTAAATACTTTTAATAACAGTAAAAGAAATGGCTAGCAAAGTAATAAGCTTTCGCCGTTAACTTACCTTAATTCACTTTGTTCAATGTATTCGATGAGCTCTCTGGAATGTCTGACTACGAAGAGAGAGATCACAACCTTTATGTTACATTTGGTACCATTAGTTTGTAATATACAGCACGTTATTTTAAGAGTGCCTCCAGTGTGGCTGGTGAAAATACTTATTATCTATATTGTAAAATGCAAGTACAATCTATCGCCAGCTACTTTTTAACATCGTAAAAGAATTGCTCAAAAATAAATGCACCTCCCTCCCCCCTCCCATATTCTAAAATTTGTATTCGAATACAGTATAATTAAAGTAATACATATAATAATAAAATAATATAATAATAAAATAATACATGCAGTTGGGTATGGATTTTTTAACTTTCATTATATTAAAGTACGATTGAGATATTTCAGGTTTTATGTATTTAATAAAAATATATGATTATGTTATATTATAGTTCAAGTGAATTTTTGAAATATTACTTGTTTGAATTGTTATTATTACGCGTAATAAATTTTTTAAACGATTCTTAATTTTTTGTAGTACTCCGCAGAATATATGAAAATATATACATATATCTTAATATAAATAAGGTATTCAAAATATTTCTATTTTATATATTTACACTTTTAAAATATATATGTAATGAGATGGCTCCATTTGCCCTTCACGGGTGAAGGGTAAGTCGAGCTGTCGTCGAGAAATGAAAGAAAGAGAATTTCGCCGGGATAAAGCGGCAGCCGGTCGGCCAGGGATTCGGATCGGTGGCAGACGGGAATAGTCAAAAAATTTTAAAATCAATTAAATTTTTTTTTAAATTTATAGATAACCAAGGTGGAGGATCCAAACCTTTATTTAATGTCTCTAAAAAAAAAAGAAAATTTACATATAATTCTTAACGGTAAGAACAACTTTACAATAATTATTAAATTTCGTCTAATTTATCAGAGATTATTTCAAATTTTAAAGATTATTAAATCACTCGAGGTTTACTCGCTATTCGACTGCTGCTTATCCTGTCAATAAATAATAACAAGATCGAATCGTAAACACGCGCGTGATCTTTCCTCAACTTGTCAAAAACATTTTCAATAATCGTAGATTTACAAAATTTACGTTAAATTTTGAGCGATAATTATCTCGCTAAAGTTTTTACAATACCAAATTTAGAAAAAGAAATTTATGTTGCGACACAGAAATTTTTAGTCACGTACAATTTATATTTACGTACACGCGGATATGTAAATAAATTAAAATAACGGATCTGATAAAAAAACGCCGTGATATGCAAGGAAACGCCGGTGGAGCTAAGATTTAGCCGAGGGATTTCTCTTGCAATTGCCGCGGACGCAATTACGAAAGGTCGCAGACAGTCTGATACAATTTATAGGAGAAAAGAATACAAATAATTTTGAATCGCAAGCAATTCAAAAAAATTTATTTCTTTATTAGGAGTGAAGCTGCACGGAATCGTGACAACTTTGGAGTGTTTGTTGCCACGGAATCATGTACAGTAGGAGAGGTGGAAGGGAAGGTATGATCTCAGGAAAGAGGCTAGAGTAAGTCTGCCATGATGAGCACTCCCGGAGTGCTAAATAGTTTCGGTTCTACGAAGCTAGATCGGTGCCGGCAGGATTTTCGATTACGCGAGTCTTTCAAGATTGCGGAGGGTTCCGCGTGGGCCAAGGCACGCAACAACGTGTGAGCACGCAGCGCGGGAGCAGCGAACGGTAAAGGGAGTATATATAATATATATAATATTTATTAAAATACTTTCTACTCAGAGATAAAAATTTGAAATATTTTGACTAAATTTTATGAATTGACATCAAAAAACTTTCTAAACGTAAATTTGATAAAATACTTGTTCTTTTGTTATCGAAACATTTGTATTGTAAAAGTTTTTTATACAAAACTTAAATTTTTAATTTTTAATTTTAAACATAATTTTATGTAATCAACTATTTATAACAAGTTCTATTTAAACATCTGTTTTTGACCCAAACTATTGTTGAACAAATTTTTTAATGTTAAAATAACTTTTGAAATTTATATCTATTATTATTATACGTTATTGAAATTAAATTTGTATGATTTAATTTTTTATATTGAAGTATATATATGTGTGTGTGTGTGTGTGTGTGCATTTAGAAAAAATATATATTTAATAGATATTAAAATTATAAAAACGTAAGAGCTATTTATTGCCATGAATTCGCATTGCTTGTAGTTATTAAGAATCCATGAGCAAACCTTCAATTAATCGTAAACTGAACATCAAATAAAATGTTTTAAGTAGCTTTGCAATACAATGCATAATGAGCACATGAAAATAATAAATATACAAAACAGAGTTTCTCAAATATAAAACTTAGCCGACACGTTGATATGATTTAATCAGATAATCACACCATTAATATTATAGTATCAAATTCAATTCATCCACAGAAATCTATAATATAGAACTGAAACGCAAGGAATGGGAGGAGGCATGATCATAACGATAAACCTCGGTAACACGTACCCCGTGTGTTATTTACATTTTTTCTACTTTTTTGTCCATTTACAAAGTCTCACATGAACAAGAAGAATTGGTAAATTTACAAGCGAGAGAAAAAAAATAAAACAATTTTATTGCATACGCCTTAAGCATACAAAATATTTTTTTATTAAAAAAAGTGAATGGAACGAGTCTTTTGATTTAAATTTGAAACACTATCACCACTAATTATAAATGTAATTTTTTATTGCTATATGTATTCATAAAAAATAATTCAAATAAAATTGAAGAATTAAAAATACAAGTTTAAACGTGTACAAAAAATATTTTATATTATGCAAATAAATAAAACCTTAAAAATTTAAAGTATATAGTAAATTTTATTAATTACAAAAATGTTTAAAATCCATAATATATTAATTTTAATTTTGAAAAAAAGATTGTTTGTTGTATAATATTTATTTATCAAGCAGTTTTGATGTCTATTGTTGCCTTGTTTCTTCTATATCAATACTAATTTTTAGCTCATCTGCCAAATTCAGACTCATTAAAGAATGCTTTGTATATTATAAGATGGTATGTGCTTGTAATGATTATTGTATGGTTCGCTCTACTTTCCTTATGTAATTTTTTTTTTAATTTATTTTTTATTTAATTTTCGCAATCTGTACCAAAAAAGCAATTCTTATTCAACTTTCCTTTCTTTTATGCAAGTAGAATTACAGAAAACAAGTAATTCCTCACATCTCTTAAGGTTATGTCGTAAACATTTTCACTAGGCCATTAAATCATTTTATTCTCATTTTGTGTACATTTTATTTATGGTTATTTTAAATGCAACAATAACAATAAAAGATAAAAAATATAATACTGAAGGAATAATCAATCATGTCAATAACACGTAAATGGATAAAAACTCTAAAGTTTTATTTATAAAAAGAAATATTATATGTAAACGAAAATTTTTCCGAATATACTGTTTACAAGTTTTTGTTAAAAATTATTTATATAGCAAATTTAAAAAATTTAAGATTGTGAGGAAAGCTATCCCTCACGGAAACTGTGCTGCGGCCCTCCACTACCACATCCCCACCAGCTCCCACTCGCGCTCGGCGCTCGGCAGAAACCGCCGCTATAAATTTACGAACTCAGCCCTTCGAAGGGCAGTCGACTGACTCAAGCCGGCCTCCGGAAGCAACTCCAGGATCACTGGAGGGTTCCTCCCGAGGACGACAGAAAGGAAGCCAAAGTGTGGGACTAGTAAGTGCTCTCACCCCCACAGCCGACATCCTGAGTCTTGACTGACTCGTCGAGACCTATCGATGACGACATTACCCGTCGGACTCCCAGGATCGCTAGAAGACGATGTAGAATCGACGTCAAGAAGTCTTGGCGATGTAGGCGACGACGAGTATCCCCAGGATCACTGGGGGCTCATCACCGCAGGCGACCATTCAAACGAGCCAGGGTTAACCAGGTCCGCTAGATTTAATTTATTATTGATGATTAATGAAAAATAAAAAAATAATGATAAAATCTTATCTTATTTCACAATAATTTTTCGTGAATTATCAGATTTTGAAAAATTTTTTATTTGATATTGTCTATATCATTAAAATTCTATATATTTTTTAGAATGATGTATTTGTATTTTAATATAATTTTAGTTTTTTTAAAATCTTTTTTTATATTAATATATAAATGTTATTTGATATTAAAAATTCAGATCATTATTATGAAATATTATATTTAGTATTGGTGTTCAGAGAATTCAATAAGCTTTCTGGAATGTCCGAATATGCAGAGAGAGATTACATCTTGTTTACGTTCGCGACTTTCTCGCGACCGCGAGAATCTTTCTTTTAACTACAATGCCTTCATAAGTATTGATACTCTCTCTCTCTCTCTCTCTCCTTTATACTTTTCGAGCATTCCAGTGCGTGCCTTATTTTTTCTCCAAAAAGCTTGTGACGGCAGAAGCTTTTCGTTCGTCGTTGAATTCACACGTGTTTTTCGACCGGTTCTCTTGTAAACGTTGCGTGCGATTTTCACTGTGAATATTTCGCTTCTCATTATATTCAACTATTTTGTTATATTATTGTTAAATACATTTGTTTTTTTTTTTGTCAAAAGCTGGTGATTATTTATTTGAACAACCTTTCCCTTGTGTTATACATTATAGTGAATTATCGCGAACATTCTATCGCGACCTTTTTAAATTAAAGGAACAATTGATATACATAAATGTCAGCTTTATTTTATATTCCAATAGATTTTAATAAATTTTTTTAATGTGTAGATATGTTAATTATACAATAGTTGTATGAGTATTATATGTCAAAAATTATAGATGTAACTGCATTAAATTATTGATTCATAATAAACATAAACTTGATCAAATCAGTTACAGATATTTTTTACGTAATTGATGGCCAAAATATGAAAAAGTGAAATATGCTGAAATTATAGTTTAGAGGTAAATGATTACTTTTTAAAATTAAAAACCATGAGAGTTGTGACATACACTGACTATTAAAACTGTTAATTAAAACAATTACAAGCGTCAGACGTTGCAAACGCTATAATCATGTATATAAGTATTCATTAGTGTTCATAAATGATTAAGGACACGCTTAAATGCGTAAAATTCCAGTTCTTGTAGCTATCTAAATATCAGCAATACCTGACTAATGCTTATATGAATGGAATTGTATTGACTCGAAAATTATTTTCACTCGCATTTTTACTATTGGCCAGTTTGCAATTATCAATAATAATGGAGCATTGGATGACCCCTAGGGATACCATCATTCCGTGGGAAAGGTACATGGCAAATTCATTTCTTTGTGTTCACTCACAAATACTTTTTATTGCAAATCATCTTTTCTTCAAATCTTAGAAATTATTTTTTTTTTTAAATCAATTACTATAAAAATCATTGTTTAAGGCTGCACTTAGAAAGCATTGAATTATATTAATTTTAAAGCATCGGATAATTCGAAAGTGAATATTCCATACTGGCAATTTTGTTCTTTTATTTATAACAAAGACATTTATTTTGATACAAGTTTAATATAAGACAATTTGAATATTTGTGTATTTACTCATTAATTATTGCCGATGGCGAGTGCTCCGTGATGTGAAAAGGTAACAAAAATTATTCTTTACATCATTTAATATTTAATAAATATTTAATATTTCTATCTTTTATACCTATGATTTATTTCTTTTGACTTCTCTCTTTCTTACTCTTTCAAGATAAATTAAAAATTAAAAGAAATTAAAGAAATTAAAAAAAAGAAATTTAAAGAGAAATTTTCCAAGAGAAACTACGTCTACTAAGTGCCACCCCTAAGCGTCGTCAGCCATAGTACGAATGACGTTTGGACCCGATGAATTGACGTGTGTTCTAGTTTAACTGCAATATGTTATACCCAAATTTCAAATGTAGTGTAGGTGATGGTGTATCATGCATAATTTGAAAATTGACAGCATTTTTCTGATGAAATGAGTATATTTTATGAACAAACAGGATTGCATGAAAAAACACAAGATGACGAAAAAAATGATTGATGCATTTAAAATTTGATTCAATTATTGTAGGTTTTACTTAAAAATCATTATTATTATTATTATTATTATTATTAGTGATGTATTTATTTATACACAGTGTTACCTAACTTAGGTAAAATAATACAGCCCAATAAAAGATTTTTATATTCAGTTATTATATTTTTGTAAACTTCAATAATTGTAGACGAACTGATAAAAATGTATAAAAGACCAAAGGTTTACAACATACAAATATCTCATTATCCAAAAAGATATTTCACATAAAATGTTTGATGCATCTCTGTCCCTACCACAAAATACTCTAGATTAAAAATAAATAAATTATTATTATCTGGACGATTATTTATGTAAACATAATTCATATTCAAAATTTCATTTCGTCAATACTGGTTTTCATTGAGAATATATTTGCATTTAATAAGAAATTTTATGTTCCCAAGTAATTACCTATAAAATGCAATTCATGTTGTCCATAGCTTAAATAATATAAGCGCCTTATTTTTAACATAATACTTATGAATTATGAATATATATATTATTTACGAAACTTCCATACATACTATTAAGTTGCCTTTATTAGCATGTGTAAAAAAATATTTTTTTTCAGAAATTTTTTTATATTATTTAGATTTTCTTGTGTTAATTACTTTCATTGTTAAAATTTTTGTTATTTAATTTTTTAGAAATATTGTTAATGATGTTACAAATCTCGTTTTTGCGCTGATTTGTGACATTAAGATTTGGAAGTGTTATCTCAATATTTTTAATAGCTGTAAAAGCATCTTTTTTTGTAAATATTTTTTTACTATTGAAGTGAGGTTTGAGAGAAACAATTTTAGCATTTTGCGCCCCATAATTTCAACAATAAATAATTCTCTTCATATTATATCAAAAATATTATACAACAACTTACAAAGATGCATACTAACTCTGGATTCCCATATAAAAAATAGTTTTCAATTTAAAAAAAATTTAAATAATGTAACCATTCAGGAAAATTATATGTTGATTTCCTTAGACGTTAGGTCATTTTAATTTTAGTTTCGATAAGCATAAAAACAAACTATACAACGTTAGTATTATTTCATTTAACTATATCTTAGAAAGAACAAAATTTCTATTTAATAAAACATATTTTATTTTCGACAAAAACTACTAAAAACATATATTTGGTACCCATATTGATTCTACAATCTCCTCAGTTTTTGCAGACATAATGATGATTTAAAGTTTGATTGCTTAAAAAAACTTCTTCACAGACATAATATAAAACCTATATTTTATTAAAGATACATAGACGATTACTGTTTCATGCGTTGAGAATAATAAAATTTACATAATTTTAAACATTTTCAATGCATATAACAATCGTTTGTAATTCACACATGAAATAGAGGAAAATAATACTATTGTATTTGGATATTTTATTAATTAAAAAAGATAAAAAAATCATCACTAATTAGCACCGAAACCTATACAATCGACACGTACTTTAAATTTGAAATCGAACACACCGTACAACAAAAAATAAATATTATGTACAATCTTATTGACAGAGCCATTTTATTATCAAACAGATAATTCGATTCAGATAACTTGAACAAAATAAAGAAAATTTTATTAAAGAATGTCTATCTCTTATACCTCATTGACAAATAACAGTAAGGAGATATAAACAATTAATACATTTAATTGATACACAAAAAAACAATAAGAACAAATTTCATACTACCATCGATTTACCATTTTTCAAAAATATTTACAATAAATGCAAACAGTTTAAACAAGTATGGTATACGTATAGTGCCATTATTAACAACAAACTTGGCTCAATAATAAAATTAGGCAAAGATTTACTGGATAATTGGGATATGACTAATGTTGTTTCCAAAATATATTGTAACAGCTGTTCTGCTATGTAAATTGATGAGACAAAGAGCAGTCTGCTTATTAGAATTAACGAACACCAAAAATATAAAAATAGTTCCTCGATTATTTTATCATATGTACAAGAGTGTAACCATAAAACAGATTAGAAAAATATTTCAATTCTAGATAGAGGAAATAATTATAAAAGGCGGTTAAATTCAGAAATACTTTATATAAAAGCAAACAATAATATGTTAAATAGACGAGAGGACACACAGAATTTAAATTAACAATATAATCATATATCGTACATTATGACGTATAAGAACGTCACCTCTAAGAAAAGTGTAAATACCTGATGTAACGTAGAGATAACACTTAATATATAATTTTTGACTTCGCATGATCAACATGTGATAGAATAAATAATTTCATATACATTAAGGTATTTATATATTTAAAAATTTGAAATTGATACATTGTAATTAAATTATTATTGTAGGAAATATATTAATAATATTTAAGAAAACACTAACACCAAGGAATTAACTATGAAATTAAACACTTAGATATAATGTAGAATATATTTATTTACATTGGCGAAGGATGTACAAAAGCGACGGCTCAGCCAAGACTGACTTTCCCGTCTAATCTCCGAGGCGCCCTTGTCGCCTCGGCCCTATCATAAAACTTTTCCCTTTTACTTCCTTTCCTTTCTACATTATATATATTATAATGTTATTTGCGATAGGAATAACTGATACACGAATACATTGATTAAAAGTGAAATTGGATTTATTTGTTAACTTAATAATTTATAAATTTTAATTTACAACCGGTGGTGTATAATGCGGAGAATGAATAAACGCGAACTTCTCGAAGACGCTTCCCCGACTCACACAAATGGAGAGCGATAACACCTTCATACGCCTATGTAGTCCTAGATTGAACAGTAGTCACGTAACCGCACGCTCCGAGTAGATGTTCCTAGCGCTTCCTCGAGAGACCTTAACATCTCGCCGAGTTCTTGGGTTGAAACTAAAACTACCCACGTGAAAAAGAGATCCCTACAGCTCTCATTGAGAGAACAGACGGTTCGACAATGACTTCCAAGCGGTGCTGTTGCTCCTCAACTGTAGTTTCCGCTGTTCTCATAGGTGGTACGCGTTCCACTTCCTAGGGCACTACCAGCGGATCCTCCAAGGTGGAATAACTCGAGATCATTTCTTCAACAGCGTATAGTATAAGAAAACGGTGAAAATCACGCACCAAGTTAATTACGTGTCAAGCGGGAGAACAGCTGCTCAAAACTCCAGTCTACCCACCCATTTTTTTCTTTAAAAGTTTCACAAGCTTTTTTTAAACTTTCCCCCACCTACTTATGGGGACCGATGGGTCCAATCTTTAATGCGTTTAAAGACGTCAGTGGACGTCATAATATTTAAAAAAAAACATGTATAAATTAATCAATTGTGATAAAGGCCTTGACAAAGACGATAAAACACATTGTCAAAACATTGGCGTTACAATAAGTTGTACTCTTATTTCTTTACTCACACCATAAAAAGGATATTTTTGACAAAATAATTTATATCTTCTATTGATTTTCGCTATAAATTTGTTTGATATATGCCATTAATAAAAATCATCGACAAAATTCTTTGAAGAGAAATAATTTTTTTTAGATGGTATTTTTTTCTTATAATAATTATGTTATGATATTTTGTATAATATACATATAATAATAATAATTGTGATATTTAAGTTTGATATTATAATTTTTTAAATTCATTGTATATCATTATTATAATATGAATTTAATTATATTGATGCATTGAATATATATATATATATATATATGTTTATATAAATAATCAAAAATCTTTTAAAATTACTTTATAAAGTTATAATTATATTAAAATTACGTGAAACATAATTTTAAAAAACTAAGTAAAACTAAATATTGATTGAATAATTAATTATATATTTATAATAAGATTTTATTATTTTTGCTCAAATTTTTTCATAGAAGATATGATTATTTACAGATAAATAGTTTGTACGATATATAAGCTGCATCTTCCATACATCTTACGATTTTTTTACAAGTTCGGTACCACTGACGTCATTTTCAACTGTTTTCATTTGCATCCAATGAATTTAATAAAACTAAGCACATAATACAATTTTTAACATTCCCTCAATACCAAAAACTTATGGTTAATATAAAAGAATTAATATAACAATATTTTATTGATTTTCTTTCACAATCGCTTTTGAAAAACTTTTTTCCTCTAAAATTACCTTTTCTGAGAGACATCGAATACACCATAAAAGAAATAATATATAACAGTAAATTTTACATTAAAGCAACAAAAATTATAATAAAAAACAGCTAATGTTGATTTATGAGATTTATTTATTTATGAGACTTATTTATTTGTATAATAAGATTTTATCGTTATTGAATGAGTTGAATTTGTGTATTATTTATACTTTGATTTACAGTTTTTAATTTTCTATTAATAACTATGCACATGAGTTTATTAATTAATTCTTTTCTTATTTTTAGCATTTTACATGCATAATTTATATGCATGAAAACACGTTTACGAAAATAGCTTATTCATACACTTTATTAACAAAATGCGAAATCACACTACAAATATCATTTCACAAAATTGTTTCTGATTCAATTGAATTTTCTATTTTTAGATATTGATCCAACTTTCCCGTAGAAGACTAATATTCCCTCTCCTTCTCTTCTTTTATAAAATATTAATTGTTTTCGTATATAAAAATTTGTCTCATTTTGTTTCAACTAACTCTTTACGTTTTAAATAAAAAAATTATACGTATGATACTCTCCATCTCTCATAGTTACTATTTCTTCAATTAATACTTCTTTCTAAAAAAAATATTAGACAGGGAATTATATCTCATTTGTAGTATGTAACAATGGTTTCACTTTGAACATTAAAACATTTAATATTTCAAATTTGCTTAGAAACAAAAAATTATCTTTACGCAAAAGAAAATCTCTATTTCTTTTAATAAATTATGATTTTATTTAATAGCTGTATTTTGCACTACCTCTATCTACCTTCATTTTATCGTACTTAACCCACATCTTTTCCTGTTGATTTTTTGTGTCTCTATATAAAATATCTTTTATTCGCGTGATTTCAGTAACAACAGCACTTTTATAAAGGCGAATAGATTTCAGTTTGTCCTAAATTCACGTACATATAAATTCCCGAATGTTTGCTGATGCTTCCAAACTTTATCGGAAAAAATGGATTGTATTGTAGTTTTGTCTAGAATTCTTAAATCTGAGTTTTTAATATTTTTTTATCAAATAGTATGGAATTAAAGAAAAAATGAAGCTGCATACTTGAATATACGAAAGTGGTATAATATCATTTTTAAATATACATTTTTTTGTATTTATTACCAATTTCAAAGGTAATAAATGTTCTATAATATTATATTAAATATATTTAAATTTTATCTCCATCGCATATCAAAAATTCTCCAAAAATAGAAAATGAATCTATGTATACCTTAATCTTCTATTGTAATTTATTTATAAATTATAAATAGTAATTAAAAACAGTGTATAATAATGAATAGTTGATATTAATTTTATTTCATTGTGATGTAGTATTTCTAATTCATCTGTTATTCTGGAAAACATTTTTAATAAATTTTTTGTAATTCCTATATATAATTGTATTGTAAATGGTATACATAATAAATATAATATGTAATAAAATTTTTTATAAATTTCTAACTTCATTTAAATATTTCATGAAACGCGTATAACATTATTGTTTGGACGGGTGATGGAAAATATAAATTCGCCCTTGAATATGCCAGAATTCTCACTATGTAGTTGTTAAGATTAGAATATATTATAAAATTCTTGCAATAGTCAGGTACGAAGTCTGTGCGGATTATACTTGTGCGAGTAATCTCTATGTTTAATATATATATAATTATGTATTTTTGTGAAATTGATGTAATTAGGGAAAACGTAGGACATCCCACGAACATGAGGTTTACCCAATTAACTCCACGTCTCGTATGCGTCATTTACCTGGTATACCTGAGAGGGTACCTTAAAGTTTTGTGCGAAAGAGGTTTTTAGATTTCTACGAGTACTCAAAGGAGTAACAGAGACCTCCGATCACTCTCTCCAATAAATATTTACATACAATCATCCTAAGTTTTGTTTTATTTCAAGGCGCTTTTTTTGAGTGCAGTACCCCTCTTGCGTAATTTAAGGAAAGGAGGTACCTCAACCAGCTTCTCTCTCCTACATCCACATTACAAGAGAAGAAGACAAAACAGTAGTTTTGAATTTTGTGTTACTGTGTGCTCTCGTTATTATACACAATGAGTGTCCACAATCAGGAAAAATTGCTGAATTATTGAATCCCGTTAAAGTATATTTTATTTGATTATTTATACAGTATTTACAATCTTACTTATTAAACAAATATAAAACACACAAGTGAATTTAATGTATACAAGTTGCGTCGTTCTTGTGAAAATGACGCTCGCTCTTTTTCAGCCAGGACAGGAAAAACCTCTCAGTTTGTCCTTCCAATTATAAAAAATTTTACTTACGTATATAGATTTAACATTTCAAATCGTTATCGATTTTCTGGAGGATTTTTCTGTTAACAATATCTGCAAGTTCGACCTGAATATCGAAAATGAATGGTTTTCCCGATCATACATTGCGAGATTTGGCGATTTATAAATACCCGCACCTGCCCATCGCACACTCTGCTCTCTTACAGCTATACAATGTTCGAACAATTACTATGTTGAATGAATAAGTCTTTTTTTATTTTAAAAAAGGGACTGGTAAAACTTCAACTAAGATATTAGCAATGGAATATTAAATTAATAAGTGTATTTAAATCATAAAAAAGTATTGTTTGATTAATTTTTGTATTTATCAAAAAATAATTGATATAAATTAAAAATGTAATAAAAGTATATTAATTCATTATATAGTGTAATAGAAAATGAATATCATTGATATAATACGAGCGGTAAATTAATATTAATGTTTTGTAAAAATGTCAAAAAGATTCATGAAGTATATTCGAAAACACATTGAACGTTATACATTAAACCTTTTGTTTCAAATGCAATTTAATCTTACATACATAAAGCGACATCCAAAAAATGTTATTGTATCTATCCAAAATTCACCCGGATCGACAAGATAATAAAGGAGGTCGAAAAAAAAATAATAGAAAATTCATAAAATAAAAAAGAAATGAAAAGAGATATTGAGGGAGGACATAATGCACACTATTGCTGAAAGCGATTCACCGCGAGTCCGAAGATGTAAAAGAGTCTTTAATGAGTTTTCCAACTGTTCACTAGCAATGTTATTATAAGCCGTAAAGCCCATATTGTATTTGTCCGAGGAATTGCTCGAGACGAATGGAGCCTTTGTCATTTCCTACACCCTATTTTCCTCCACACCTCCAAATTGTTGTGCGATAACTGAGAAAAGCTAGGGATGTGGATGACGGAAAAATCAGAAAAGAGAGAGCGAGGTAATTGTACGTATAGTAACTCCGATAGGATAAACGTAATTACGAAATAAGCGAGAGAGACGTGGTACCTTCAATTCAATTCAATTCTAAGGAAAGCTTCACATGAATTATGCTGAAAAATAATATTTATTTAGTGAGTAAATAAATTTCGACTACAAGGATGAAAAAAAAAATATATATATATATATATACATGTAGAATGAAAGAGATTTAAAAATTTCATACATTTGCAAAATAGCATAATTAAAAAATAATTCAAGAATTACAGATTTAAAAAAAATTGATTTGAAGAATATTTATTTAAATAGCTAGACAAAAAATAATTAATTAAATTTCAAAACAATAAATTCATAGAAGCTTATAAAATTTTGATAAAATCTGATAAAATTGAAAAAATACACTGCATTATGTACCGAATTCACATTAAATGCTCTATTAATTGCATCTAATAGTCTAATATTTGTTATAAAACGATATTTTATTAAAAATAGAAATATTGTGATTAATATAAAATTTGAATATTATAATATTAATAAGATTATTTGTATAAATTTCTTCAAAATTTTTAATATTATTGTTTAATTAATGGTTTACTGTATGGTATATTGCAATTGTCCAATTACTGTTTAATAAATGGAGTTTTTAAAATAAAAATTGTTAAATAATTTAACTTTTTACTAATTCAGATTAATATATTTAGTTATTTTTTTATTATTTTATACAGCTTTAAAAATATTAAGAGATAATCTGTTCA
Organism: Eupristina koningsbergeri; assembly: GCA_018907245.1. NCBI lineage: Eukaryota > Metazoa > Arthropoda > Insecta > Hymenoptera > Agaonidae > Eupristina > Eupristina koningsbergeri. Next base: position 3,237,404 of record JACCHV010000110.1, read on the forward strand.
AGTAATTTAAAAAAAATAAATAATACATATAATTGACAAAAAAATTCATTAAATAAATCAAAATGTAATAATAATTTTGAAATTAAGATCTAAGTTTGTAAACGTCACTAATTGTTGAAGGAAGATCACTAGAGTAATAAAAATTCTGAATGAAAAAAAATCTTAAAATTATATTAAACTCTACTAAATTTTTGTTAAATATTTTATCTTTAGCCAATTGCAACCATATAATTAATACTTAGTTGTGGAGAACCAAGCACTAAAAATTCTTAATTGTAATGAAAAAGGAGATATATTAACCATAAATAGGTCACAGTATTTAAAAAAAATGATTTGAAAAGCTAATATAATTTTATAATTATAATTTCTGTAATGATTAATAATAAAGCAGGTGTCAAAACTGATAATGAGAATTAAAATTACAATAAAATTGCAACTTCACTTTAATAATCTTAACTTTAATAATATTTAAAATTCAATACTTTATATTTTAATATAAAATAAAGAGATTTTTTATTAAAAAGTGTACGTTTTAAAGATAAAGATGAATTTTTTAATGAAGTAAAGAAAAAAGTAATTTGTTGTTTATTAGGTTAAATTTATTAAATAATAATGAAATATTGTTGACTTTTTTAAGTTATTCATTGCATACTTTATGTTGGGGCATTTTTCCGTTTCGTGCATTTTCACTTCGTGAAAAGTGAAAGTGCATGGAAAATTCCGAATTTGTGTAAATACTGGGAGGGGGGACAGGCCCGGAAACGAATCTTGACCTGCGTGGGGTCTGGCGCGGGAGAGATGATCGATCTTCCGTGCGACCTTGCTCGAAGTATACTTGCAGTGTACTTTTCTTCTCTCGCTTTCGCCGATTTTGCGCTCGTTTGTGAGATCGCATATCCGTCTTTTTGCGTTGCGTGCGTGTATGCATGTGTGATCACTGGTGCTGTTCCTGGTGATTCGAGACACTGCTGAGACCATTCGATCTCCAGCTTCTCCTTAGCGGCGCCCGGCAATTGTCTCCAGGGTGGGTGCAGGCTAGCACCAGGTCCACCCCGACATCCGTCTCCCGACGCCCCCGCTGCTTTCCAGCTCGTGCGCGAGCTGCCGCTTGCGAGCGCTTGTGAGCGCAGAAATCTCCGCGTACGTGAAACACTATTGTAAGTTTTTTATGTATTTTCTTGTCGGACGCATCTAAGGCTTTTCCCCCTGACGCGGGGGGTTTTTTATGCCGCGTCAAATAAATTATATTTATTTGTTGTATCGCGAATCCGTGTATTATTTCGTTTCAACCCAGCAGCAAATTTTCCCTTCCCTCACTCCTTAATAAATCAAACTAATTCATAAATTAATATAAATTTAATTTAATAGTATAATTGAGGTAAGTCTCATACACTTTATATATTTCAAAAGTTTTTATAATTTGAGCGTAACCGGTTACCATAAAATTAACAGTCTTTTATCAGTAACTCCATTTACAATAACATTATTTAAATAATGATTTTTCAAAATTATATTTACAATAATAACTTTTACAAACTATCTTACTGATTTACCTTTATAATTATCTAGAACAATTTATTTTTATATTTTAATTTTATAATATTTTCTAGAATCACTTAATCAATTCATTAAATAATTTCAATTATTTTTTTAGATTAATACTGGATGAACAGAATATTGGAAATACATAAATAATATAATAATAATTGTTATCTATTATTATAGATAATAACAGTGAATAATAAAACAATAATAGAGATATGAATACTTGTTTATATTTACAATTTCAATATAAATAAATAAATTTTTATTGTATTTATTGTTAACCAAATGATTAATATTAATTTATAAATAATTTAAAAGATTTAATGTCTATATTCTTATAATTTTATGAATATAAACAGAAGTTATATGGTAAGAAGTAACCATATAATGCATTTCTTTCATTTCTTTAGGTATTCTATACATAAAAACATTATAAAAAAAATATTATTATAAAATACACATTAACAAAATTATATTAAGCTAGATTATATCAGAAAACTCTCGTTTTTTCATAATATACTATTAAATTAGAAAATTTAATTAAATAAGATGAATTAAGACGAATAAAATGGTTGAATAGGTATATTGAAATAAATTAAAAAAAAAATCGTACGGTATTCATTTATACACATATTTAAAAATCATTTTTTTAATTATTGTCGAATATAGAAATAAAAAACAGCTTTTATTCTAAACATAGTTGAACTATATTTTACAAACAGTATGAAAGTATTTGTTTCATAATGAAGCTGTAACGGAAGAATTCCCTCGCGCCAGGATATATTGCTTGCCGACGTCCGGGTTCGCGGGAGGGATTCTAGACGGGGTGACGGTTAAATAAAGAATCGATAATTCCGACAATTTTATGCTAGACTTTGTTCTTTAATGATTTCAAGAAAATAGATTTACAAACATCCATTCGTGTTAGCACACTCAGATTCGGGGCACAGAATCGCAGTTAAACATTCATCCATACACTCTTGTTTTATACATACTCGGTGAACACATTTCGTTATATTTCGTAGCTCTCATTCACACGCTGATTCGGAAGACGGTTAAGCGGGGTTTCGCGGGGCATACATCATACATACACATACATAACATTCACAAGCAGCACACGCGGGTTATATCACACGTCATAATACACACGCGACATCAAACTCGAGATTATACATATACATAACACATAAAACTATCAAAATATAATATATAGATAATAAAAACAATAGGATACATTTATACAATAAAAGAACACACAAAAATACTAAAAAATACGATAAAAATTCGGGGAATTACTAACTATACAAAAATACATATCTAAAAACTACTAGCTAAGGGGGGGGTGGAAGGCACAGAAGGCTGCGCAAGTGTGTCACCCGGTTGTATCACAGGTAACACGCTCATTTGCGAGTCGTGATTGTGTTCTGGTTGTCTCACGAAACACTCCCGCCACCCCCCGGTGACTTGTCCTGACACTTGCTTCGTCGACGAACTTTTGTTGTGTCAAAGAGCTCGTCCTCTAGATAAGGCCAGAGAGCAGTCAGAACGCCTTCCTCTTGTGTCAGGCGTGGCGTCCCGACTGTTCTCAACAAGGGCGCGCACCCCTAGATAGGCGTTCAAGCGGCAGCGGCGGTGCAACTGAGCGCGTGGTGGTGGCGCGGTCGTCGAGTTGCATAAGGGAGCCTCTCCCGTGGCCGACGGCTGACGGCGGTGTCCTCGTAAAGCTTATTTTTAAGGGGAGTACTTACTGATCTATTTTTCAATAATCTTATTTAATTAATGCACCGTAGAAAACATATTAATAAAAAATTATTTTATGATAATACAGGTGTAAATAAATTTTAAATATATTATCAATTTTTTTTTAATTTGATTCATAATTGAAACATTTAGATATTAAAAGAATTTAATATTCATTTTTTTTTTTTTTTTAATATTTAATTTGAATGAAATTAAATACTTTATTTTGTAAGTAAATTCATTTTAATGTTAAATATCTTATTGTCTTTATAATGAAAAATAGAAAATTTTCAGAAAAAAAATTACTTTAAGTCAAAATAATTGGTTGTATATATCATGTATATATATATATACATGAATATTTGAATATATTATGTGTATTTGAACCAATTATTAAATCTAAATATTCTTTATTTATTAATTATTCTTATTACTGTTTTCTCTATAAGTTAGTTAACGAATAATTTATACATTATCATATATAAAAATAATTGATTAAAAGAATAAGAGTATTATATTTTTTCAATTTTTTAAACATTCTATAATAATTTTTATTAATTACACCTAAACAAATGTATAACATGTTTTTTAATTTAGTCTAAAACATTTTCATCATACTTAATTTCTTATTCATGGATGGCATTAGGAATATTTTCTATTTCTCTATTTGTACAACTAGTAAATGTAAAAATTCATTAAAAATCAAATATACAAATCAATTTTAATCTGCATAAATTTTGAAATTAATTTTTAAAGCATAATGTTATAGACTATTTATTATTTATTTATTTAAATATGTAAAGGTTCTTGAGACTATTCCGAAAATATACTAATTAAAAAATATCTTTCTATGTTATTTATATTTTTGTTATGAAAAAAGATAATTTGTTTAATTTTATAACTAAAATAATTATTGTAAATTTCAATTGAAGTTATAGTTTAAAGGTTTTTGGTAATAATTAGTTAAATTCTGTATTTTTTACAATTTTTTATATTTAGTACTTTATTTTCCAAAAAAATTTAATATTTTATGTACAGGTGTAAAAAATTAATTTTCGACTGCCACAATTGTTTTTAAATTTTAATATTTATTTTTGTTTGCTTCATATTAAAAAAAATATTCTTAAATTTATATGTGTATTTAAATATTGGAAATAAATATTAATAAGTATTAAAATTCATTGTAAAAACAGGTATGATAAAATATTTTATTACTAATTATATTTAATAAACAAATACTTTTTTAAATTTTCTTTATTTTTTAGAAAATGGTTTATTTTTTTTAATACTTTTCGTATTGTAAAACTTACCGCAGAGTAACTTATTCAATTTAAGCATTGATGAATTTTTTTCGTGAAGAAATGCAATTTTTTATTACAATTTACATTTTAAAAGTAGTTACAATGAATAGTAAAAAAAATACAATGTTCGAATTTGAAGATGATGGTAATAGAAACACGTTGCATGTATATACTTAGAAACCTTTTCAAATATAATTTGCATTCAAATTAATTATATAATTAAATATAAGTTGCATTCAACCTTTATATCATTTTGAATTATTTTCGTGAAATTCCCTATATAAAACACAGGAATACTTTAAGTTCTAAATTAACTCACATACATTTGATTTTTCTTCTCAACATAGTTTATACTTAAATTGCACTAAAGATTTGACAGCAAGCAGATTGTATTATTTGAAATATATTCAATAAATATGTAATTATAAAACCAGTGAAAAGTTATTATTTAAAAGACCTATATTTAAAAGAAGGTTTACTTTATCAAATTGTATAATTATGGAATATTTTATGAAATTTTAAATATAATTACATTTACAATAAAGTATTCAAAATATTAGTATTGAATCTATAAAATATTTTAAAATTCAATATAAATAAGTACTTAAAGATTTTTTTATTTTCATCATTCAGAATTTAGCCTAGTAATTAAAAGTATTCAATTTACATGAAAACATTCTTCACTTATAAGTGATAATTTGGTTTTTATTTTACTATATTACTTGAATATGCTTTGAATAATATTTTTTGACATAAATATTTTACACACTTCATTAAAATTAAAATTACTTTAATTAAAATTCTTTATAATTGATAACTAATATTATTAAATATTATTAAATAATTAAGCATGAAAATATATATTGTTCTTATATTATGTAAATATTACATTAAATTAGAATAAGTTGCAATAAATGTTTACTCTCGAATTTTTTAAATTACTAATACTATTTATAATATTGAATAACAATAAAATCTGTAGAATATTTATTCTTCATTTTTTACAGATATCAACATTCTATAATATAACAATTATTATTTTATTACAAAAGTTAAAATATCACTTTGCAAAAATTTTAATTAATTCTTATATAGCTTACAAGTCATCTATTTCTTAATTATTTTTTATTTACCAGTAGTTTAAAATAATATAGGCTCACTTCAATATCTTTATAATCATATAAACTTCAATCTACCTTTCACAAATTGTATATCTAATGTATATACATCAATATTAATTTTAATTTTATTTTCATTAATCGCTAAATCTTTAAACGAAAATTATTTTGGTAGTATTAAATAATTATATACTTAAAAATACTAAAACAAAACAAAACCTTTGGCATTATATTTATTAAAAATAAAAAAAATATTTACCATTAATATAGTTGCTACATACTTTGATGTTGCAAAATAGTGTAATAATTATCTTCAAAGTATAATATATTAATTAATTTATACAAATTGTTGTAAAACATTCAAATAAATTAAAAAGAAAAATTTAAGATTTATTTAATGGTAATGATTTTGTGGGTGAATATAATCCTAATTTAAGAGTTAATTCTTTGGGTTTTTGTAGTGAATTTCTTGATGAAAATGAACTGAATCCATGGATCCTTGAATTTGGATCTTGATCAAAATTATATTTTGTATTATCGATAATTTGCTGATTGTTTTGAAAATTATTAACTGTTAGGGTTGCAGTTTTGTAAGATTGATCGATAAATGTACTCGTATATCCGATGTTAGGTACAGCTGTCATTGTCACTGCTGAAGTTGTTACTTTTGCCAGAGAATTATCAAAATTTGCTGAAATTGTTGAGAACGAACTATTTGTTACTTTTTGGTAATCACCACAATGATATTGAGGTGAAGAAATTGCAATATTTTGATGACAATTAACAGTACTAATTGATGTGTTGCTTAAATACGAAGATATCTGTGGTTCAGATTTCATTAAACTTGAAGTACTATCGGAATATCTAGGTTTATCGTAGTTTTCAGTATACGATGAATATTTTTCTGGTGAAACGTTGTCATACATTTTACATTGATAGCTTGATTCATTAGTAGTAATTAAAGATAATTGATTATCTTTGTTTGAATCATATTTCATTATTGGAATAATACTTTCATTATTGGAATAGTAGGGTATACCACTATTAAATTTAGTATTATCAACTTGAAATGAACCTACATTTAAATCAACATTTTGAGATAATAATTTTTCAGTTGTTGTTATTTCATTATTTTGATTGCACTTTAGTTGAAACTCCAAGTTTTCTTTTGATAAGATATGTTTTGTTGATGTATATTCAGAATTCAAAGTTTGTGGGATAATTTTCCTCGAATTTATTTCAAAAGTTGAATTTTCGTATCCGGTATCAAAATTATTTTTAAGATCATAGGATCGAACTGAATAAGGATTACTTGGAGTTTTTCTTGGAGATATTCTCGATTTGTAATCATAATTAGATGTTTGAATTGTTGAAGATGAATATGTATTATTATACATACTGTTCAAAGATGATGTGTCATAGTTCTGCTTATTTTCAATCAGGGATGAAGAATAATCCAGTTTTGGTGAATTTACGATATCTGATATGTAAGCAACAGATGATGAAATAATATCTTGACTTTCAATTTTTGGATTAACATTAGATACAGATTCGGTATATAATATTTGTTCATGTTGATTATATACATTAGTATTGTTCTTAATTGAGAAATTATGTGGTGTTACATATTTATCCTGTGACATATATGATGGGGAATTCTGTGTATAATTGAAAGATTGTATTATTTCTTTGTAATTATGATTTTTCTTCATATCAACAGTGGTATTTAGTGGCTCGTATGAATGATTATTAGACAAGGTTGATAAATCATCGCTAACATTGACACCTAACGCACCTTTATGAACAGAAATGGATGGAGAATGCTCCTCATAGTTAGCAAGAAGCCTTGATAATTCTTCATTTATTTGATGGTCTATAAAAGCATCACGGGCTACTAGATAATCAGAAGATAAATCATCAACATCTGGAAGATACGCGACTTCATCATTATCCCCGATTAGTGAAAGTTTTGATAATTCATCATTAATCTTCGTATCAAATTCTGATGCAGTTGTAGTTGTAGTATTACGATCTAAATCTTTAAAATTTATTTTAGCTAATTCTTCATTTATTTCTTCTTCATTCAAGCCCATTTTTTCGAGAATAGGACTAAAAATTTTAGATATCTCTTCATTTATTGGACTTATAGTGATTTCTTTTGAAATTTCTTCTAAATCAGGTAAACGTTTTCTTGCTTGACAGGTCAAAATTTTTTGAAGTATGACTGAATTCTCTTGAATAATTTTTAATGCTCTGTCACTGCTTCTTCGTCCACTATCACTTCGTTTACGAGGTTTAACTTTTGTCCAAACTCCGAGTTTTGATTCATTTTGTTCATCTTCATCAGCGTGATCAGTTCCATTAGAACTTTTGTATGTAATCGCTTTTAAAATACTGTCACTATTATCATCAATATTAATTTTTGGTTCAACGACATATGATTTATGACCTTGTACAGAAATACTGATTCCAGATACATCAATTCTTTGTCTAGAAAAGCTATTAGCTGAATCACTGAATGTGTCTTGTCTACGAGCTTCTAAAATTTTTAAATCCTCCCATATGAAACTTGTTTTTTTTGTTAGCATATCAGGATTAATTTCTCCATCATTCGTTGTTTTTGATTCTAAATGACGCAAGTCTTCTAAAATATCACTAGATCGTTTCTTCACATTACTTGTAAAACTGTCCATTGATGGAGATAAGCTATTAGATACTATTTTTTCTAAACTACTGTTATTTCGATCATATGATTTATCAGATATCTGAAGAGTTTCAATTTTTCCGTCGAAGGAAGAACCCCGTTTTCGTTCCAAAATACTACTGCAATGATCGAATTGAATACTTGGAAGTGGTGAAAGTGTATCTATATCTTGAAGATCATTGTCAAATTCTGCTTTACGATATTTATCAAAAACTGGAAAAATAAGAGCAACTATTATAAATTATGAATTAAATATCTAAATAACTATTTAATTCATGACTTATAATTTTCAGTATACTTGAATTAAATTAAAGGTAAGAATAATTTAAGTATGTAAAAAAAATAAGCAAATTTCAAAATTTCAAAAAATTTAAAGTATTTTCAAATAAAAATTAATAAAAGTTAACTTCTAGTTGCAATGTCAATATACCCACAATTCCTTTATTTTTTATAAAAAAAAAATCATATTAAATTAATTAAATTAATTTTAATTAAATGTAAAAATTAAAAAGTATAAATATAAAAAATATTAAAATTAAAATTTAAAAAGTTTCTATTTATATCTTATAGATAATATACGAAATTAATAAATTAATTTTGATTATTCTATTAAAATTATTTAAATGTAATTAAAAATAACAAACATAGTACTGATATTTATTTATATACAAATAATTAAATTTTTTATTTACCTAAATTACATTCTTCATTTTTTATAGAAATGTTATTCATTGTATTCGTTGAAGAATTTTCTAATTTATTATATGAGTGTTTGAAATTGTCATGTAAAGAATCATTTTTAAATAATATTTTTGGATTAATATTTTCTTCGGTAATTTTGTATTGAGAAATATCAAAGGCTTGAGTTATAGATGTTTTTTCATAATATTTTTTCGGGTCTTCATTTTGTATAATTCCACGAAATTTATTGCATTCATTTACTTCTTTGTTTGTTCCACTCAATTCATCACCGATTGGTGATGGAGTTTTTTTATTTGGATTTAAAATTGGATAAAATGGTGATATAACAGAAATTATTTCTGAAGTGTTAATACGTTCAATTAGATAATATCAAAAATCTTAAGGTTATTAATAATAATAATTATTATTATTAGTAATGCTTTGACTTAAAAATAATTAATAATTATTTAAAATAATAAAATTATTTTAAATATTTTGTATTAAATTTATATTAAGATATTTTAATCTTAAAATCTGATTTGATTTATTTTTTAATAAATTAAAAATTTTAAATTTTATTACAAATACTTCAATTTTATTTATTTATTCTTTTTCATTATATATATATAATATAATATAATTAAAAGATTTAAGTACAATAATTAAATTTAAATAGTTTTAAGAACACAAGAAAACATTTTTTAGTAGTAAAGTACATTTTGATATATTTTTATTAAATACAATTTTACAATATTATTAAAATAATACTATTATAATACTATTAATGCATGATACAATATTATTATTAATACTACTAATACAATATTATTAATGATTTTATAATAATATTATTAAATGTCATATCGTGTAAAAAAATATAAAATAAATAGTTTTTTAATGGGAAGAAAATTTGTACCTGCTTTTGGTTCTTCATCGTCACACTTGTAAGAATAATTTGTGGTATATTTAATTGAAGTAGTACTAATAGGTGATTGTAATTCAGAACTGGATGTTCTATCCGAAGACTTAAATTTACCAGAACTACAAAAAGAGTCAGTGGAACTATAATGATGATCATTAGATTTGGTGTTCAAAAGTGAATCTGTTGATGGCGAAGCAAATTTTTCATCTAATCCTTCAACTTGTTTTCTTAAAATTTCACACTCTATAGAATCTATTGTCAAAGTCTTGGACTCTGAGCTAATAGATGAAGCAATTGACTTTTCTAATAACATTATTTCATGTGAGTCAAAATATAAAGGAGTTTTGGGACTTATAACAACGCTTGACATTATTGAGTCGGGACCCATTGTCTCTCCAGAAGTTATAGACTTTATGCTCTCAGGAGTTTTTGGACTGTATTTTGATTCTACCTACAATATTTTAAGATACATTCTTAGTTCAATGAAACTCATTATAAAATTAAAATATATAGATTTTAGAATTTCATATTTTACATGAATATGTTAGTTGGATTAATCGTTAACAAACAAATTTTATAATAATAATAATAATATTAATATTAATATCTATTATTATAAATATTTATAGCTTCTGTACATAGTTCAAAATTGTACATTACAATTTTGAGTAAATAATATTAAAATAAAAACTATATTTTCCGCATTATTAAAAATATAATATATATTTTTTTAAAATACATACCAGAATATTATATAAAATATATTAAAAATAGTTTTTATTGGCGTATTTTAGATAAATAATATTTTTATATTTAAACTTATTAATGATTTATTATTATTTATTATTTTTCATTATACATACATGACTTAAAACTTCATTTACATAAAAAAAATATGCATATCACAAACAATATTGATATATAATTATTTTAGAACTACTAAAATATGTAACTTTTTACGAAAATTTCGAAAATTTGCAATAGAAAATAATATATTAACGAAAAATGAATCTAAAAATTACAAATAATACATAGGTACCATATATAACAAATTTGAAAAAATCTTTTCCAGTAAGTAGCTGACATTAAAATTTGAAATTATTATATGAAATTTTATAAAAAAGAAAAAGAAAAATTTGAAAATTGATATACATGTATTAATGTCACTAATTAAAATATCTATTAAAATTAAAAAAAAAAATATTCTCAATATACAAAAATGATCGAAAAGTTTTTAGTAATTGTCAAAATAAAGTTCTCAATAAATCATGAAAAATTCTGAAATCAACTTGCACGCAACTTATTTTACTTTTTTACTTTTAATTTAAAATATTTTTTATTATTTTTCTTTATATTTTCAAATTAAATACTGTACTTAATTTATTTACTGTACTAAATTTATTCGTTATTTTATTTTGATTTTATTATTATCGGTATGTTTACATATATTTACTATATTTAATGTTTTTGTATAAATTTCCAACATCTTTTGTATCGATTAAACATACAATTCTGTCACAGATGTATCTTTATTACTACACTTCATATTCTCTCTATGCTATTTATTTTTTTATTATATTCATTTTATACATTTGACCACTCCTTTCACGGATATAGATTCGTATTTTACATGTATATCATTTACATGGACTTAAAATCTACTGCATTAAAAATGTCATTTTTATAAATTATATATACATTAAACCACAAAATTTTATTTACTTTTAAAGGTATGAATATTACTAAGAAGATTTACCTGCATTTTATACGTACTAAATTTAGCGGTAGAACTTAAAACAGAAATATCCATGTTACTGGAAAACACTTGTTGCTCTAGTCTACTTCTTATAGTATCAGCGTCGTCTCTTGAAATTAAAACATCCGTCGGCACACTGTTATTATTATTTCTAATTTCAAAATTCATTGGAGCAATAGGCAAATGCCCAATCACATAAGAAGATTTTGTCGAATAATTTACTTGGGGTGTATTTAATTCGATATCGGATGTACGATCTGCCCCTACAGAAACCAAGTCATTCGCACTATTCGCAATATTTCCTACCCCAGTACATTTTGTATATTCAGTTCTATTAGTATCTGCACTTTTCGATTCTAAAATATTACTTTTTTGATTGGGGATTTCTACTATACTCGTTGATTTTATGCCAATGTTTGCACCAGCACTAGTATGTTGAACTGATATCGGAAATGAAATTGATTTGCTCTTCTCCTTCGAATGATCTACGTTATAAATTGTCGATGTAGATAATTTATTGTCTTCCGCAAATTTATCTTTGCTAGATAATTCTAAAAACATTAAATTTATATTAACTTCATTCAATTTTATAGGTATTAACTTATTTATATTTATTTCGATAATCAAAGACGTGAAATATTAAAAGAACTAATATAAATACATACTCTCCATATAATATTGAATCTTTGATTGAAGGGCCTAATTTATCGGCTTGTTACATTATTATAATATTTCTAAAATATTGTAATTTAAAAATTTAAATATTATATATGAATTTTATCCATGCTATTAAATTGTAATATTCTAATGTACTTTGTACTGTAATGCTGAAATAAATTACTCGATTTAAAAAATAAGTATTGTTATCCATTGAATCTAATGGTTTTGTAATCAGTACATTATTTCAGTAAGTTTTACTTTATTAGATAATGTTTTTTTTTTATTAATAGGATATTCAATTTTACACGAATTAAAAATAATTTTACTTTTTTTAATTAAAATAACTATCGGTATACAAACCTAAATCTATCGATGCCTTTCCTTCATTGAAAAAATTGGAATTCAAAGATATATCATCTATTAAATGTTTTTCTTTAATATTATCGTCAATCGCGCATAATTTCGAATTTAATGATTTCGTATCTTTAATATTTTTAACATCATCAAGAGATGTCTGAAAATCTGCATCATCTGCTGATAATCTTCGTATTTGGTCGGTAATTTCCGCTATAGAACTTTCAGTGGTAACGAATTCTGTATGATTACTGAAATTAATTTTAAAATAAATCAACAAATATAAAACTGTTGAACTTAAGAAGACTAGCTTTGAATACAATTCATTAACGTAAAATAGTTTATTATTAAAAAATTATTGATATTTTTATTTTTCTAATTTCGTAACTAATTAGAAAAAATTTTATATTATCGATACATTTCAACAAATCTATACACACAAAGGTACATATATATTTATGGCGCAGAAAGATTATAAATAATAAATACTTCAATTATTATTTAAACACTAAATTTTCACTAGGTATTTACATTAAAAAATATCATTGTAGATTATTTGATAAACAAGCTGAAAAGCAGTATACATAAAGTTTATTAAATAATAAATAATAAATATATAATACTAATAATGATAAACTAATTGGATTCTAACGCAATTAATCTAAATATATTACTATTTATCTAAAAGTATTGAAATACAATTCGTTTCAAAAAACTAAAATGTAAGAAATATTTTCAAAAAATTTTTATTATTAACACGCTGTAAAATCTAACTTAATTCGCTTCGTTCACTTAGTTTTAATTTTATGCTTAGTTTTCTTTACATCTTAAATAAATTATTTAAAAATTTTTTAATTTAAAAATCTTTTTTGAGCTATTATATTATGTAGAATTACAAAGTTATATATTATATTATATTTATAAATTTTTTATTAAAATATATAATCCAATTGTAGATGACATAATTGGATTAAATGTATAACATTTTCAAATATAAATTATTTCATATACTTCAGAATATTATATAAATGAACACAAAATATGTATAAAATCATTCATTTTTTCCCAGTTTATTTTATTTATTATATATTTTTTTTATTTACCATTATTAGTATTATTTGAAATATATAAAAAATATAATGAAAAACGTGTTAAAATTAAAAATTTTTTGTATTACTTTAAAATTATGACTAAAAATTTACACTTACAATTTTATTTATCTTTCAAGGTCATCTTGAATGATTCTAAATCATACTGAAAAATTTATTTAGAGTAACTAACTGTATTATAAGTACTTAAAAAAAAAAATGGTTTAACCTTCAAGTTTAATTTCATTTCAGAATTGATTTTAATAGTTATAAATATAAAATAAATAAAATTTAAATTAACACACTAATTCATAAATTTATTTTAAATACATTGTTTTTAATGTTTAATAAAAAAAAATAAGTATTTACAGATTAAACACGAAAAGTACGTACGATTTTTATAATTTTCTGCATCCATAACATAATACTTTTATGTTAATTACAGAATATAGAAGAGGATTATTTATTTTTATTACCATGTAATTTAAATAAAATAGATTTCTTCAATTTTTAGGTTACATTAAAAATATATAAGCTAAAAATGTATAACTTTTAGTAAGAAGTGAAAGTGATTATAAGTAATAATTGTTTATTTCTAATATAAATTTGTTTAATTTTTAAGTAAAATGTATTGAACTAATATAAATAATTACTTGCAAATTATTTTCTTATAATTAAATATTTTACTTATTATTATATAAAAAATTAACCTTTTTAAACAAAAATTTAAAAAATTCCATATTCAAATAATGAATTTATAAATTGATAGAAAAAATTTAAATTCCTGTTACGATGTTGTATTAGTGAAATTAAGATTTTTTAAATTTAAAAACAATTTCATCCAATAATTTAAAATATCTTAAATACGATAAAATCAATTGATGTTTTTAAAATTTGTACAAAAAATGTTTTTTGAACGGCGTATTTAATGATGCAATATATTTCTGATTAATGATATTATTTTACAAACATGATCTCTTAATCACTCGATATTCTTTTCTGATTGAACTATTCATTATCTGTATAATTTCTTATTCATATTATTGTTGTACTTTATATTTAATGAATAAATATCAAATAAGGTACTTTTCCCTGCAATAATTTATCGTCTGTTATTTATGAAAAAGTATACAACACAATTTTAGCGCAAACTTTTAAGCTTTAGTGACTTGACATAAATAATAAATAAGATTGTAATTATTATCGAGGAAGCTGTTGCAAACGTTGTCTTACCTCGTCTCCGTGTCCTTATGCTCGAAAGTCGAATCCTGGATAGTTTCCCCAGATATCAATTTGTCTTCCTTGAGACTCTTGCGCGGGGAGTAGTCGGAAATGGAGGTTAACTCCTCGCTGTCAACATCACTTAACCGGTCAGGTTCATCACACAACTCTGTGGAGGTGCTGTCACTGTCACTGTCGACAGCAGTTCCACCAGCTCCTAAACTCGACGACCATTTCTTAGTTATCGAGGATGTTGCTGCGACTCCTGGATGAGGACTCTCGACGAACTTTAGCGTATCAGTGCTAATTATGGACGTTTCAGTTGCTACAAGAACGATAAGACAAAACAAATCGATCTCTCAAAGAGAAAAAGATAAAAGGTGAACGTCCCGTGCTAGGCGCATGCCAGTTACCATCGCCTCTGCTCGCCTGCGGTGACGTTTTTGTTCAGAGGGATGGGATGGATTGGGAAGGGGTGGAGTAGAGTGGGGGTGAAAGACAGGGGGTAGTTTCCCTGACACATGGGATGTACACTATATAACAATTCAAAAAATGATAATCAACAATACAAACTACCAGCTTTCCGAAATTTTTTTCATAAAAATAAAGAAATTTGATTGTCTCTTGATAATTGGAAACAATTTTTGCCACTCTAATTTTCAAATTTAAAACGAACTTTTGTGAATTGAAATTAAATAAAAAGTTGAAATTTTTAAAAATGAATTAAATAACCGCCATATTTATTAGAATTTGAACAGTTTTTAAAATTCTAATGTAATAAAAAACATTAATGTAGTAGTATTATCTGCGTTGATAACTACATTTAACAATATTTTTACTTGTATACAGTTTAATTAAATGGTCCAAATTGTCATATTAACTTTCGAATTGTGTCTCTTAACAAAATACATCAACACATTCGTTAGATATTACTATAAAATATTCAAAATATATAATTTTACACGTATAGTTAAATATTACTTTTAGTACATTTTAGAAAATTTGAATCAATTATATTCATCAATTAAATTTTAAAATCTATAATTTTTGAGTTATAAAAGTTTCAATAAATTAATAGCAACGATATTGTTTTACAAAGTCACATTAAATTTTCGCAATAAATTAAAGTTTTTTTAATTCTCATGTATCAATTATAATATCGTAATATAAACCATAATTATAACAAAACAATTAGACATCAAAATATTATAAAAAAAGAAGACGACATAGTTTAATGGGTCATAATAATTTATAAGCAACGACGTTTTTATCCTATAATTAGTAAATAATTTAATAAAAAAAAATTACAATAAGATGATATCAATTAATATCATTATTTTAATAGTTAAATTAAATTTATCTTTTGTATTTTCCATATATTTTTTCATTTGAAAATTCTACTACTAATTCTAATGTTGTTTGTTCTATAAATACAATATTATTATATTTAAAATGAGTTCACTCTTTAAAAATTAATTATAGTACGTTAAATTCCACCAATATTGTTCAGGTCATATAAAATATTTTATAAAAGATATATACGAATTCCACTTATGTGATTGATATTACATAATATATTATATAATAATTTAATTCATTTGTTAAAATTTTTTACAATATTTGTTGAAAAAATAAAATTTTGAAAAAATAATATTTAAAAATTTTATTATATTTAAATTATTAGTATCTTAATTTATATAAACATATAAAAACTTTAAATAAATAATTTGTTTTGTAGATATAAACATATAGTAAAATAATAAAGATACTACTGTTGATCTTGATAAACTTTGTGGAATTAAAGTTTATAAGATACATGTACTATTGAGGAAGAAAAAAACATGAATAATCAATATATAAGAAAAAATAATCATTTTAATTATTTTCATAAAATTTATTATTCATTAGATATAAAATTGTTCTGTAATATCTTATCTACATACTACATTATAAAAATTTTGTAGAAATTTTTTTTTTGTTATATTTATTATGTTTACTTAATTATATGTATAGTAATTAAAATAATATTTATTTTTTTATTATTTATTATTATTGATTAATTATCACTTTCTAATATTGTTATGTTTTGCATTTTGTTATAGAAATATTAGGCGTGCCGATGTCGAAATTCTTTTTATATTTTATAAATTTTCATGATATTCAATGAATTGAATAAATAAAATACATAAATATGACACATAAATGCAATTCGCTGTCAATATATAATCTTATGCGTTTTGTATAATACTTTACTGTTCCTCATAGGTAAGGAAAAATAACTCAAATCTTGACAATGAATACAATTTATAATTTAATTTGGGGACCATCGTACCTTGGATATTTTATTTTTCAAATTTTAAACGACCACATATAAAAGTTATAATTTATGATTAATTCTAGATAAATTATATTGGATTGTAGTTTATGTAAATTTTTTCATTAATATAATAATTTCAAATTGTAATTTTTGTTTTTCTTTATTCCCCCCTCCCACTCTGGTTATATTAATAACAAAAAAATCTATCAACGCATTTAAAGCAGTCGAGAAAGTGAAATTATTTATGAAATTTCAGTAAATGTGAAGCAATACATATTTACACATGAAAGATACTTACTGGAGGATAATTCGCATTCATCTTTATGTTTCTTCATGTCCTTCCAATGAATTGTGATGCCCTGCTGTTGACGATCTTTTCGGGTTTGGCTTCTAGGATTTGTCTGAAGAGCAACAGCTTTGGCTCGGGCAACAAGTGAGTTTGTGGGCGGACCAATCGGACGATTTTTGCTACTCACCAGAGCACTTTTCCCAACTAGCAAATGGTTCATCGCCTGGGTTGCTGATGACGTTGTCACCATTGATTGCCTGGCACATGCAGCTGATAAATCAAATAATCGGTACAAGATGAACTTAAAATCGGATTTCACTTGAATCCATTGTAATTTTATGTTGATATAAATTTTAATTAAATTAATTTTTTATAGTAAACTTCATGAATATTTATCTTATTACATTCTATTAAATACGTCAGAATAATACTGATGACATTATTTCCAATATCAATAAAGTTCACTATAGATATATTTTAAATACGGTGTATTTTATATTAAAAAATTATTAAAACTAAATGACATTTAAAATAAATTATTAACTATAATTATTTCTAGATTAATACTTATATTTATATTTAAAATTTTTCTCTGATTAATAATTAAAATTATGCTTGTTTCCTCAGTAAGAGATTCTTGAAGATTCCAATGAAATATTGCCATTCTGTAGTTTGCTGTGCGATGTCTAGAGAACAAGCGCCTTTCTGTATTCAAAAAATCCCTTAAAAAACTATAAGTATTGTAAGAACCTGGTAAGCAATTTTTTTTTTTAAATTACCTTTTTAGCAGAACCAATGTTTTTGACATCACCTATCTTCATAAAAAATCGCAATTTAAAGATTTATTGTATATAAAAAAATTGTATATGAAACATATCCCATTGATATTTATATCCATCAACTTATCCAACATTTTAATGAGTGAGTGGATTCAGTTTTACTTGTACTTGACATACTTTCTATCGCTGTTTTTTTTCACGGGCCTTTTCGCGTAATCTATTTATTATGTGTAACTTTTATACTGTTTGTTAAATGGTTGAAAGTAAACTGATAATTACCTTTATTTATTACAAAAGATCTGCATAATTATAAACCAGGATGATTATTTCCTCTTGTTTCACAAGAATATAAGCCAGAATGAAATTCTTCACCTGATGTTCTATAATCAGGATTTCCATTCATCTCAGATGCATAGTCGTAGTTCTTGAGGCATAACTGAAAATCACCTCTTCTCTCATCAATTCGAAACCCATATAAGTATATTTATATAATATATATTTATATAAACAATTTATATTATACAATTTATATTTATACAATATAAATACATATCGTATACTACACGATGACAGCTAGCTCCTTGCAAATGGTTTTGTGGGGTTGCCTTGTGTTTATTCTTACATCGAAAAACATGTCTTCGATTCTTATTCGTCTGGTTATGATTAAACACTAATATGTAATAAGATTTTAGATCTTGAATATGAACATTATAATTGCTCTCTCAGCCTTTTTAAGTTTATAAATAATAGTTGAGCGTTTATTGATAATGGTAAAAGGCTTATTTGGGAGTCAATTTTTGTACGACCTTGTTTATATAAGATAATTTTTCTCATCTTCTACTCACTTATCTTAGGATATCTCATTTGTCTATATGTAATGTAATGCTTTCTTTATTGGTCGAAAGCTTGGATCAATTTAATTGCTACTATTTCATGAGCTTATTTGAAGTTAACCATACAATCTTTATGATTCTTGTGACTCAGTAATGCCTCTCTACTTCAGTAATTCTGGAGTATGCAGTTCTTTATCAGTGTTCAGATATAACCGAAGAATATATAGTGGAAGATGATTGTAACGTATTGTAAGCAAAAGTAACTTTGGTTAATATTGTCACATGAGATGTGTCTACCGAAAATGTTTTGAGCTATCATTGTTTGTGGAAAACACCTGATTACTTATTGAGAGACCAATCACGGTCTGGGATTCTGCGAGCAGTTGTATTTAAACTTGTGATGGATCTGTGCCACTAATGTGGGAAAGCAGTTTCCATTTTACTTCACATAGTTTGAGTGCGCAGAGCCTGGGGGTAGCGTGGGAAGAGACAGAAAGAGCTGGAAGATTATTGGATTATTGAATACGCTAGCGACGAATACGGGTTGTTCGACACAACATGACCTAATGCTAGGTTGGCACGATAAAGTACCATTTGCTGCCGGTGAAAATAATTGTTATTTCGAAAATGGTATGAATGTTGATGAATTTTCATCTTCTTTCAAATTCAGCACAGTTTTTTCCGCTTGGAAATATCTTCGTATCATAGAGCATTTGGTAGAGAACGCACTTTTTTTATTTATTTTGTAAAATGTTTGATTGTTTTCTTTATACAGGAAGGGAAAATAAGGAAATGATTTTATCGATGCCACCCGATATTCCAATAGTGCTAAATCATAAAGTAACTAGAATGTATGATTGGTAATTTCTAAAATTACACAAAAGTTGTGTAAAAAAAATGTAATAAAAACATAAGTCCAAATATTTTTGTGATTTTCCTTCAATGATCAATAATACAAGAAAATATATACGTTCGCATTAAAAAATCTGAATTTGATAATATTATAACAGTGCAAATTTGTCCGTTTATATCGGTATGCACTCTCTAATAGATTTAGTAAGAGTTACTTCTTTAGCATTGATTGATATATCTATGTAATGTAGTAGAAGTCGATAATGCATCTGATTATTCCAGTAAGTATAATGTGTATAAAAACTATTTCTCTCAACTATCAATTTAGTTTAGTTGCATTTAGTTGCATTAGTTTAATTTAACTAATTAAGTAAATTGATTCATGTATTAATAAATTAGTTATAAACATCGATTTTCTAAAAATATTTTCCATAACTTATAAGAAAATTTTCTTATACAATTAATTAAAAATGTAAAGTAATTTTTACTATAACTCTATATAATAAAATAAAATACAAATTTTCTTATTTAATCTTTGAATAATCATACCTGACAGAATAATATGAGCCTGCCGCTGACGTTCTCGTAATTTTGCATATTGCTGTTTCAATGTACTTATATCTAAAGCTAAACGTTCTCGATCACTAGAAGGTGTTGCTACTGATTGTATAGAATGTCGATCTAAAAACACAGCAATATGTATTTATTAAAATATTGATTAAAATACTGAAACTAAATCACAATTTATAAAAATATTAAGAAATAGTATGAAATTTGATGGTAAGCAACTTCCGTATTTATTTGTTAAAAGATAATGTTAGATCCAATGATGTGAAGGACGAATAAAACTAGCTATTCTTAATTATTTTTCCCACATTTCGATAAGGTATCATTTGTTCTTATCAAGACTATTCATTAATAATTATTAAAATTATTATATCCATACATATGTTGAACCGTTACAAAAAAATATTTATTTTAAACATAATTACCTAATTTTAAGACGCAAGAGTACGTGAGTATTCTAGACGTGATAGTCGTAACGTTACAGTTTTGAATATAAACAATATTTATTGCATCTCAATTTATAATTTTTTAATATATCATGCTATACGTCATGATGTTGTTGTTCCTCGTGTTGTTATTAAATATAAAATGACGTAATTTCGTGAATGTAGATTTCCGATGTATTAAAAAATCACCGCCGTTTTTGATAAAATACAATTCGATTATTTACGTAATAATATAAAAACATCTCGCGCCCGCTATTCTATCTAATAATGCTTTGCTCTATTTTTCTCTTTCTCTCTGTAGCTTTATTAAAAGATTAACAGCATGATAATTTATCGATATACTTATTGCTTATTATTTAACGTGGACCGAAATAAATTTCACAATATTAAAAAAAAAAAACTAGCAGCCCAGGTGTTTTTTAAGAACTTGAACGGTCGGTGGGTCGACATGCGAGCTGACTCTGAGGACAGACCTGAGGTCTCGCAGATTAAATAGATTATAATATTTTGATTTGTGACGACGGGGGTGTTTTAAACAAGATTTAGTTAGATTTGTATTGGCTTTTTTCTTCTTAGCAGGAAGAAAGTTTTTTCTGCCGAGGACAAAAGTTTTCTACAAAAGATGAAATAGGGAGAAAAAAGTAAAATGTGTGTTTAACAGACGAAATATAGGAGCCGATTAGATTAATTAGTAGGAAATAAAAATAAAATCACGAGGAAAATTAGGCGAAGAAACGAAATCAGCTAGCAAGCGTCGTCACTTTAAAATTGTACGTCTGAGAGAAAACACGCTCGAAGACATCGTACGTTTTAAAAATAAAAATTGTCTGCAATTTAATCATTTGTCATTATTAATCATTTTCACCTTATCATTATCATCTCATTTAATATTTATCAGTATATTTATTTTTTTATATATCATCGAGAGAAGGGTAAGTATTGTGCTTTGATATTAATTACAGTTTTTGAAGATCATATGATATTTAAAGTTTAAATTTTGTTTTCTCTTGTCACTTAATAGTGTTATTATTAATTTTAATATACATGATTTCAGAAATAAATCTTTTCTTGTAATTAGTCTTAATTGTCAAGAATATCAACATAGTCCTAATTTATATTTCACTGACAGGTGTGTCTTAATATTAGGTAATTATGTTTAAAATAAATATTTTTTTATAACGATTCAACATATGTAGGTATATAATAATTGTAATAATTTTTAATAAATAGCCTTGACAAGGACAAGGGATACCTTGTCTAAATATGGACAACATAATTAAGAATAAATAGTTTTATTCCTGCACATCATTGGATCTAAAGCTATATTTTAATAAACTAAGAACTAGTATTAGTTAATAGTGGAAGATCCCTTTTAGGACGTATAATCCTTAATAGTTGCATAGTTGGGATTAAGCCAGGATTTCATAGAATCGTTACAGATTTATGGAACAATAGCAAATTCGAAAAATAATTTTTCTATATTTTTCTACTTAAAGTCTCTTGACAACAAAGAATATTATTAGTGAGTATCAATTTAAAAAATGGATATATTAAATGCAAGGATAAAGATGAAAAAACATATATTTTATGGGAAGTATTTAGGAAAACAGAACCAAATATAATAAAATATGATATAATATAATATAATATAATCGTAAAGTAATGCAATGTAATTAAAACTTGGGTTATGAGGATAAAAGAGTACAGAGGAGATAAAAGCGTGGGTGAAAGGAATGCGATATAGATAATTATTTGTTAAGTCGGGTCTAAAGAAATATTTTTTAACACAGACTGGATATTTTAGAAAAATAAAGGAAAGCTGTAGCGAGTGTAAATGGGGTAGATGGAAGACTAAGCAGAGGCTGAATACAGGAAACAGGATCAGGAGACCATCAAGCAAAAAAAAAATGTTAGGTAATACAGGGATATGTAATTGAAGTATAAATTTGAGAATATTTGTAAGCGTGTATGTGTCTATGTAAGTGATGTATTGTCATTATGTCAAATATAAGAAAGATAAAGAAAAACTATGTAAACCAAGTCTATTTCAAGGCCAAAAGACTGATATCAATAAATAAATAAATATAAAATATAGTGTTAATCTCTATATATACAATTAATTAATAGATCTAAATTTAAGTAAATTTCTTTGCTCTATTAATGTTGATAAATATATATATATATATGTTTGTTTCAAAATGGGACCTAATGCCAAATAGAACTACGGTGTAATTATATCTGCACAAAAGGTGTACTTATTATTACGGTCTTTGTGTAGGACCTATGACTATTAGAATCTATGACTATTACTTGTAAAATTTAATGTAAAAATGAAATGGAGGCGCGATTAGGTTTGGTGGTGTAGATAGTCAGTCTGTCAATTAGCGATTACACGAAAAGTCACTTGTGTTCGCTTATAGCAGGCTCGTAAGATATCGTTACACGTAAATGTCTGACTTTTAGTCAAAAAGTTTACTTGGTTACAAAAATAATGTTGAGACTAATTATTAAAATTATTAACAAACCAGATTTTTTATTTCTTGGCGCAGCAAAAATAGCTGCAGCTGCAGCAACTGCTAATCTTTCATCATCCTCAGTATCAGAATCGTCGTCATCGCTCAATTTTCTGGTCCACGGTGTTATATTATAACGATGCTTTACTCTCAGATTCGTAATTCCATGAAGAAGGCCCATATTTACAATAGTCTGAAAATTTCATAACTATTACTTAAAATTTATTTTAATCCATGGCGTTAAATTTTACATCTTTGTATGTTTTTTTTAACTTTTTGACGAGGAATATTTCAAAATCGGATAAAATTAAATCAATTTTAAATAATTATTAGAGTAATTTTTTATATAATCTAAATATATATATATATAATTTATAAAATCCAAAAAACTAATTTAAAAAATCAAGTTATTTTTAATGAAAATATTTAAAGAATTATCACAACTTTAAAAATCCAAATTAATGTAATTACGAAGATATTGTTTTTAATCGTTTTTAAAGACACGTATGATATACATTAATACAGGATAAATTTTTTAACATGATAAACATAATTTCAAAAAATAAATTGCGCTATGATTATGGATTTTAAAATTAAATAATAATAACATGAACGTATGTGGATATATATGACATACGATGAGTAAGAAATTAAAAACAGAATTAAAAAATAAATAAATAATAATTTAATAATTATATTTACCTTGATAAGATGATTTGTATCAGTGAATTCAAGCATTTCTCTTGTGAGTACTCCCATGATACTATAAAATTCATCGGCAGATGTTACGGTCAAAATACGGCTGTAAATAATTCATTTATTAAAACTTTGTATGACTAATTTTTTTAATAATAATTATTCTTTTAATTTCAATTTTTTTTTTTCAAAATTACAGTTTAAATTTATAAATCTACTTGAGCATCTGTTGAGGTTTAGGTTATATTCGTGTCAACTAGTCACCCATTTTACCCTAGACCACGTACATACTTATTTTTTGACAAATATAGTAAATATTTTTTTAAACATTTATCATTTTATAAATTTTTAGACATTCAAAAATATTATTTAATACATTATTAAGAAATTTTCCTAACTTCTCTTATTACGCGAGATGTTTGATAATATACAATCATTGCTACGTATACGTATTTAAAATTAAATTTCTCATCACAATGACTTACTCGGAAAGTCCTTCCCAAATAGCCAAAGCTGTACGCAAGAGAACATCGTCACCTTCAAGAAAAATTAAATCCCACACACGTAAAACGGCGTCTTGAGGTAAACAGTGGCAGAAAAGAGTGAGAAACCATTGCATTGTGAAAACATTTGTCAATGGGGGTTCGTAACTACTTCCTGGAAATAAAGTACAAAATATATTTAATAGCGATTCAATACACATTCGTAAATTACTTATAACTGGTATCATTTAATTTAATACGTAACAAAAAATTATGAAAATTTTTAATAATAATAAAGCTGAAGTAGTATCATAGTCAGCTTATAATTTTCTATTAAAGATTTTTTGCATTTATTAATTAATACTAATTTTTAAATTGATTTAACGTATATTTATAATTAATTGGAGTTGTAAGTTATTTTAAAGTGTAGATTATGAGTTTATTCTGATTAACGAAATTTTTAAAAATAGGTACCGTTATTATACGTTTATATATACTACATATATATATTAATATTAAATAAGTTATTCAAGTTTATTAAAATTTAATGCACATTCTATGGATTCATATGAATTTTGTGTTAATATTAAATTTAGTCGGAATATTAATATTGATAAATAATTGATTTGATTCAATTTATAAAGCACATAAAAATTATATTCACTAATGGAAATATTATTTCAATACATTATATATTTCATAAAATATATTGCTTGATTTAAACATCGAATGGCCCTTCAAATTTTTATATTAAAAAATATATACATTAAACATATCTATTCTTGTTTAAAATTTTTCATTAATTTTATGTTAAAAAATGATATACGTAATAAAAATATAGTTTTTTAATTTTGTAATGTTTTTAATTCGTATAAATAATTCTTAAAATAATTATATTAAAGTGATCAAACAATTACTGAATATAATTTAGGTAAAAATATACTCTGAATCAATCATAAAATTTATATTATCCATCATCACATAAATTTAAAAAATATTTATATTATTTGAAACAATATACATACGAAATACAGTCTCAGTACCCGTGGCCTTATCTTTTGCATCATTTTGCAAAGACTCAAGGTGTTTTGAGAGTCTTGGCAAACGCATGCGCAAAAGATCACGAAATACCGCCATGTCAACGGAAAGGCCTTTGAGATTATCGGCAAAGTATCCTTCCGGAAGGACACCCTCAATAAGATGGATCATGACCTTGACGGCGGCGCCTTCATCTCGATCGACCACCTGAAGAATAAGGGCTGCAAGGACATTGAGACCCTGGCAATATCCAACAGATTTATTCCACCTGGCAAAACCAAGAAGTACACGACGCAGAACTGCCTGGTTGTCCCGTCCAGCTGCACCACAGAATAAACTGCATCCCGTTCTGTGCAAATCCTGAAAATGCACACCAGTTCCTCAATTAAAATTATTTTATGTTTATTTATTCCACAAAGATTAATCTCATAAGTTATTATAATTAATAAATGATAGCAATTGAAAAATAAATAATAAATTAACTGAGATGCTTACAACAATTTTTGTATTAATGTACATGATATATTCATCAAGAGATTTATAATGACGAATTTCTGTTTATTGCGATTGATTGTACTATTCATATCATATATTCACTATAGTATTTTTTTCATTTAATAATAATCTTCTGATGAGATTTTATTTTATTTAAAAAACTAAAAGTATAGAAATTTAAATTACATAATAGTCCAATAAATAAATATTAATTATTATAAATAATTTTTTTTTTTTTTTTTATTCTTTTTATCTTTCAAATTTTAATGTATTTTGGGATAATTTAATTTATAATTATATAATACATGACATACTTTTACTTACTGATTTAAGATATAACAAAGTATTATATTATGGCAGAAGTGAAAACCTTGGTTCAAATTGCATTAAGAAAACTCCTTTGTTATATTTTATTCACTCCAACTTGTTCATTCAAACAATTGTGTTACAAAATATAAAAAATAACTGAAAGTTAAGTTTTAGATATTCCTAGTTATTTCTTCAAATTTAATTTACAATACATAATAAAATAGTTGTAATAAAAAAAATGTAAAATTATGCATTGTAAATTTAAATGCAAATATGATTAACGGATAGAAATTAATTTAAAATAAAAAAAATAATTTGGTAATTCTTAAAATCTAATGGAATTTTAATATCATAGTTTATGATAATAGATGATGCGTACCTTGACGATTTGAATACCAAGCTCATCGTCATCAGGATTACTCCATTCGTTGAAGCAGAGTTTTTCTGCTTGCCTCCAATCAACCCCACGTTGCTCCAAATGTCGTTCTGCTAACGTTAGCCACAGCTATCACGAGCAATCAACAGTACACGAGATTTCGCAAAAATGAAAAAAATAAGAAATCATAAAAGAATAGGGACAAATCATCTTATCTTACTGTGACACTTTTTTATTTTTTAAATTTTTTAACAACAGACCATTAAATAGTATGTACTGTATATTTATGGTGTAATTATTGTTTTTGTTAAAATTATAATTACTTCTAGAATATTTTTACTATTTCTATTAAATACTAATAATAAATTGTATTTTATATCATATACATGTATCCTATTATATTCCATTCATATATTGTGAATATAAAATAAAATATTCTGCACGTATTCATCTAAAATTATTTTAGATATTTTTACTTCTTTATAAGCTTATTAAAAGCATTACAATAATATTATTATAAAAATATAATTTATTGTACTAAATGGTAACTGACATATATGAAAATATTAAAAAAATATGATGAATATTTATATGAATATAAAATATAAAATCTTCTTAAGTAACATATAATAATTTTAAAATAGCATAAAAAATCACATCATCTAATGTGTTCAACTATAAATTGAGTGTGATAAAATAATTTCAAATAATAATAATAATAATAATAATCAATAATACCATATATTTAAATTAATGTAAATATAAATATTATTTTTAAAGTTCAAGTATGTATACAGCGTATATTCATAATGCATTTACATGATATTTATATAAAATATTTATATAATACAAAAAAAAAAAAAAAATCAATAACTACGGAGAAAATCAAAAATTCAATAGGAAATTTAAAAATAAGTTTTTAATACATTATCACAAATTCCTAAATAATAATATCAAGAAAGCTACAGGTGATGCATACTTTTGAGTTTATATATCATATTTCATAAAATTAAAACTTTAATAGGATCCATTTTAAATTAAATAAAATAAAGTATAAAAAATTGAGAAATTTATTAAATAGTGAATGAGTTACTACATAATAAAGATGTA
Source organism: Eupristina koningsbergeri (assembly GCA_018907245.1). Classification (NCBI taxonomy): domain Eukaryota; kingdom Metazoa; phylum Arthropoda; class Insecta; order Hymenoptera; family Agaonidae; genus Eupristina; species Eupristina koningsbergeri. The sequence goes on from JACCHV010000110.1 coordinate 3,265,596, forward strand.
ATACTTATGTTTAAAGTTTAATACATAATATTTGCTAATCTAAATTAAGCAAAATTTATTGTAGTCTAAAATAGAAGGGTAATGATGTAAATTTGAAAAGGGTAGTTAAAATGTTATTAAATATTCTTAAATAATTATTTAAAAGAGAAAAAAAATATATTTTTAAATATATAATATAGCATTATTATGTTAACATATTTTATATCATACATTCAATTTAATTATCAAAAATTAGGTTTTATACACTAAAATTTATTAGATACGAATATTGTACATTTGAAGTAGAAAGATAAATAAATAAATAACGGTAATTACAAAGTTTTTAGATAAAAAAACACAATATTTTTATTTCATAAAAAAAAAGTTTTAAACAATTATTTTTGAAATTTATATAAAAGAAAAATATTAATACCATAAATATTAATAATTCAATATTCTATAAATATTTAATAATTATTCAAATTCTTTTTATATTTTAGATAATGATTTTAATGTATATACTACTAATTTTAACAATGATATTAGTATTATGAAATTATTTTTAAAATTCTTAGGAAGATAATTACTTAAATGAAAATCGTTAAATACCTTTTTACGAAATTCTGTAGGAATTCCGCCTTTGAGTTTTGCTACCATTTTCATAGCATCCAACCATTGTATAAAACCGCTTTTACCTGGTTGAGGATTCAAGCTAAATTTCATTCTTGTATCTTGACCTATAGCAGATAATGCATACATATATATTTTTAAATATATATATTTATATATATATTTATATATATTTATATATATATTTATATATATATATACATATATATTTATTTAAATAATAAAATACATATAGTATTTTATTATTTAAATAAATGTTTACTATATATTGTTAAATAGAAAAATAATTACTGATTAAATTAACTAAGTGATATTTATTATAATTTAAATTATCTTTCACAATCCGAAAATTAAAAACATTTAGAACGTAATGTGTTTAATGTTTTAACATTAAATTATAACGTTCAATTATCAATTAAAAATAATATTATTCTTCTATAATAATCGTAATAAAAATAAAGAAATTTTTTTTGTTTATAATTTTAGTATAATTTAAAAATATACGAATTACTGAAATTATAAATTGATAACATCATTATGTTCCGATCATTTTGCAGTAATTAAATATTAAAAACTATTTATAAACTATTTAATGAAAAATATATGTTACCGTTAATTAAATTAACTGTATAAAATTGATATATTTTATAATTAACTTAATTTAATATCTTTTAAAATGGCTGCATAGTTTTGTGTTGGTGATTTATATGATAATTTTTCTTTTAAAATGTTGAAAAAGTACATATATACAATAATTTATAGTATATACACATTCATTTTTAATAAAATGTTTGTCCTACTTTCATTTATTTTCATATCCTTTCCATACATATAAGAATTCACTTTCATAAGTTTTTAGATAACCATGACGCAGGAATATAAATCAAAAACAAAAAACTAAAATATTTTGAATTACGCTCTTATAAATTAAAATTAAAATCGTTTAATTGAAAGAAATTGGTTACAAATTATAAAAACGAATTAATAAAATTGAAATTAATATATGAAAAAATAAAAAAAAATATTATTGAATTAATATTTAAATTGATTATTACTGTAGTTAATTTAAAATAATAATTAAATGGATTGTAAACACTTTATAATCGTTAATTCTGAGTATAAATTTATAAATTTATATTTTAATAAAGCATATTAGTTACTGTTGGTGTAAATCTAATAAAAAATATTCTTATTCTTTAATCAGTTATTAACCTATATTGGTAATAAATGTTTACCGATCACATATCTAAGTATGTAAGTTTTAATTTACATAGTTTTGATAATCAAAAAGTTCTATTCTTGAATAAATATAACGGTGATGAATTATTCGTTATCACTATACAGTAAAAAAGAATTTTTTAATTGCCTCTTAGTTAACAATATTTTCCAATATTTAATAAAAAAAATTTTCATAATTTGGTTTAAAAATATTAATATTCGATAAAAAAATCAATATTATAATAAATTCATATAACTTTGAGAAGTCATTGAGTTAAGATAAATAAAATATATTTTACTTTTAAGTTTACTTGTCACATGTGTAGGAACTTTTTGCATTTATATTATTTATAAATATGTATATATATATTTTTATTATAATTTGAAATTCTAAACTCGCTTACTGGCAAATCAGAAATGATAAAAAATAAAAACGTTTGATAATTGTATAAATAAAAAATAATCGCTAATTTCAGGTTAACTATTAATACCATTTTCAAAATTAAGCCAATGTAGAAAACAGCAATGCTTTGTTTTTTTTTGGTATAATTAAAAGAATCTACTGTGTGCTATTAAAAGTTCAAAAAATTATTAATACTGTATGTTACTCATTAAAATTTAAAATAAGATATCACCTAAAAAATCAGAATATTGAAAAAGCAACCCAAAGTGATTTTTCTTTATAATAATACATCATTACATGCGCGAAATCTAGTCAAAGAAATAATCGAGGCATTGAACTGCAACATATTTTTTCATATGGTTGACTTACCAAATTTAGTTCTGTTCGACTTGCATAGAATATAGTGCACGGACTTGTTGATCTGCAGTAAGCTTTCTATGAAATATTCTAAAATATTCTAAAAATGACTAATAGGTCACTACTCTATCTCAAAAGAATAATAGCTTTTTGATGTATTATTAATACATAGATAGACGAGCATGAATATATATAGTTATTGATAAATATGTATTTTCTGTGAAAGAATTTCGCTTCTATATTTAAACAGTTAGTAAATCATTAATTATAAAAATAATTTGTTTATTGGTATAAATGATATTTTACTTAAGTGGATAAGTTTATACAAATTATAATTTTGGTTTTATTAAAGAAATTAAAAATTTAAATCTAGCTTACTTTATTTTTAATTATTTTCAGTAATTTTATATACTTGAAAAAACCATAATTATTTTTATGTAATTCAATGAATTTATTAATTGAATAGCACTTTCTTTTCTTCTAATATTTCAACAGTGTTTTAAAGGTTACGGTAAATAATATAGCGGATAAAAATTTTAAAAACATAAAAATAATTTTTGACACGCATTATTTAAAATAGTAAAAAAAAGAAATAAATTACAACTTGATGGAAATAATTTATATTTTGTATGAGTTTAATATTTATTATTCTTATATGTTCAAACTGATTTATCATTTAGGGTTTAAATTGGTCATTTAAGAGGTATTTTTTAATTAAATAGAATGTAATTTGACGTTAAAATTAAAATTGTTAAGAAAATAATAATATTGAAGAACAATTGAATTTGCCGGGAAAAAATAATTACAAAACGAGCGAAAAACTATAAATCTTCTGAAGATCCAAATAATAAAAAATTTATTCCAAATATCAACACATAATGCCTTTTTAGCGTGGCTAAAATATAAAGATGTAAATTGAGGATAGTAATTGATGAAAGGGAGGAATAAGGTAATATAGGAAATGAATTAAAATTTTCAGATGTGGCATACGAGAGAGAAATCACGAAGGATACTGGTGATAGGGTAAAGCGTCGAAGGGATAGGATAACGGGGTCGACAAATTCACCTTCATCATCCTCGGACTTGGCGGCGCCGCTGGCAACGTTCGCAGCTCCGGACGCGAGACTTCTCAGGGAGTTAAAAAATCCACTCATTCTCTATGTCGCTGGTATCTTATCACCTCTTCACCTTCCTCTTTATTCTCTTCATACCTCAACCTCTCCAACTTCTCGGCCGGGCTCTTAGCCGTTTTCGAACCTCATTTTTCGGCGCACCTTTCACCCTTGCCAAAACTTTAATTTTTTTTCGTTCATGTCATCACTACCACTATTTTCCTCGATGTTTCTCATACTGTACTTATTACACAAATATTTATCTCCGAGATTTTTATAGCCAGAACCAGCACAATGTTTAATGTTGAAATTTATTTCCTGATATTATGCTATATTAACATCGTGTAAAGAATTGGATTTTTTAAAACAAATTTAAGCATTTTCGAGAGAGTTTACTTGATTGATTCCTACACATGAATAATAAATATCAATATTTTATAATTAAATTTTTATCCAAAATTTATATTTGAGATTTTGGTTTAAAAGAAAAAAAATTTTTATCTTACTAAAAAGAATGAAAAAGGAATCAAATTGTATAGGTGAATATAAATATATAATTACTGTGACTAATAAACAACTTTTTAAATATAACTAATACACATTATTAATAATAATCAACATTTATTAAAAATATTATTTGTTTAAAACAATAAAAATGATATTACCAAACTAGCTCATTAAAAGCTGTTCGTGATATATTTCAAACCCTAACAAACTTTAGATACAGTTATGGTTTCCAGGATACGATAAAAAAAGTTTAAAAAGTGAAAGTCATTAAAAATTTTAATTAATTTAATTTTAAAAATTTCATTTAAAGATTAAGATAATAAACATCTACGATTATTGAAAAAAATATTTTTATATAAAATTTTTTAAACATTAAGAACTCTTAGTATTATTTAAAAAATAAATATATAATAAATAAATAATATGTTATTAATATATATATATATAATTTTTCTACTATTTATGGGTTAATGGTAAAATAATGTATAAAAATTAAACCGAATCTATAGTATAATTTTATTTTGAGTAAATAAATGTTACTATTAAAATTATACATTAACACGATTTAAGTTAAATTGTAGAATTTGAGAAAACATCCTCCACGTTAATATGAATATTAAGAAAATTGGTTCCTTACGGGTGCAAAAATATTGGCAATGTATAAAACTTGTGTTTTATTCATCTATACCTCTAAGGAACTAATTTTCCTAATATTCATACGATTTAAGTTAATTTTATTTTTTAATGTTAATATATTTTTTCCTAAATAATTTTTTCAATTCTATTAATAATTTTGAGCAATTAATACATAATATAAATGTTCTTTAATTCCTAGTTTAATTTTGAAATGAAAATTATATATACTAATTATAAAAACCGAAATTTCGCTTTAATAATACGGATAAAATTATTCCTAGTGATATAATATAATACAGATTTTAATTGAATATACTCTTTAAATTTAGTTTATAATTTAGGCAACAATTACTTAATAAAAATGAAATTATTAAAAAATAATTTTCTTTTTAAATATATTATATTTGAATTATAAGAAAATTAAAAACCCGAATTGTAATTCTATAATATTTTATATTTTAAAGAATTTAAATTCTATTTAATTCTAAATGTAGTATATAATACTTTTACAATACCAAAAAAAGAAAATAGTATAAATCTTAAAGGTATTAAACAAAATTCATAACCAATAATATGGCTGAAGTTAATGTAAAATAATTCAATAATTAAAATCTTCTATCTTTGTATTTTTTTAATATGTATACAAAAAAATAATATAAGCCAAACTATAAAAATAATTATGAAAATAAATTAAATATATTATAATATATAGATAATTATAAATTAATTTTTGTACTGTTTAAAATATCAATGGTTTCATTTTTTTAAATGTTTAATTTATAGATTATCTTAATTATATATAAAAGATATTTTTTTAATTAAAATAAAATAAAATTTCTTGTTATGTTTTTCAATAAAAAATAAAATTATTTAGTTTTTCAAAAGCATATATTCAATAAGGATTATAAACATGTTAATTATGTATCTACATATTACCCATACTATTAACCGACAAAATGGACTAGAAATTATTTTAAAAAGAAATATATTTGTGATCCCAATTATCAAACTGTGTGTGTATATGATCGCGTACTTGCATATTGTATAAAAAAGATTATTGTTGCATCTTCAACAAAAATACGAAAAAATAACAATTTTTCTTTTACTTTTTTCTTTAATATTTAATTTACGTTCATGAATATATGATAAATTATTTTTATTAATTTATTGTATTGTTTTTTTTTTATTTTTACTGTACAATATAATATAAATTTTATAATATTAATTAATAAAATAAATTTGTATGTAGTTTAATAAATAGTTATATTAATTATAATAATTTTTTATCAAAATTTAAAGAAAAACAATTTCTAAAAGGTGAATTTGATTTCGGCTAATTTTCTACTTAGAATTTTTTAACCGATATTTGAATCAAAGTTTAAAAGCAAAATTCTATAAAACAAAAATAATAAAAAAATTGTTAATCAATTGTATATATTAATACAGTAAATTAAATTATATGAATTCATTTTTATTATGATTCATGTATTATGTAATATTAATGTGTTATTTATGTAAATATTTCATATTTCATCGTACATGTATGGTATTAAAGGTATTATGATAATGTAATGTTTTCATGTTCAATTTATTATCAATAAAAAAACATAATTATTGTGAATGCTTAAATTTGGAATATAATTATTTTAATAATTTAAATTTAATTAGATTTAATTGCAATCAAAATTTTTCTAAAATTAAATTTAATTTTAAATAAATACTACCATGAAATAAACTAAATCATATGAAATAATACTTTCTCTTTCATATATAAACTTTAAGCAGAGAAAACTAATTAAACCTGTAAAAAAATTATATTAAATTTTGTTTAATAAATAAAATATCATTATAATAATTTTTAAATTGCAGAAATAATGATACAAAAGTGAATAAATAAATATATTCACAAATAAGTGGAACTAATTAATTTATATTAATTAGAAATTAACTAATTAAAAAATTTGTAATTAAACAAAACCACAAATTAATCGAAAAAATTTTATGCTAATAAAATCCATAGAGTTTCATAATTATAACTTTAACCAATTTTCGTAATATATTGTTATAATTATATTATCTGCAAAATTATTTATAAAATCTGTACAGTTATACTTTATTTTAATACTTGCAATGTATATATAAAAATTAATGTTTATATGATTAAAATTTTAATAAACAAAAACAATTGATATTAAACTATTTATTATTATTAATGAATTTGTTTATTTCATTTTTAATTTTGAATTTGTGAATGCTAAATACTTATTTATTATAGCTATATTGCTTTTTCTATAATAAAACGTTGTCAAATTATTATAAAAACTTTTAATTTATATTTAAAAGAATATTAAAACAATATGAAGTTGTATTCATCAGTAGTTTTCATAATTATATATCAAATAAATAATCGTTAGAATATTTTGTTGATTTTATAATAATGTATTCATGGTTATCACATCTTTGATTTCAATTATAGACACAAATTTTTTTTATTTGCTTCTTTTTTCTTTAATTAAGAGTTTAATACTTTATGAAGAATAATTTTTAACTTTAATCAATTATAAACAGAGAGTAAATGTAATATATTAAAAAATCAATTGTATATCGTAAAAAATATAAAAAAATTAAATTAAGGATTTGTACACCTTTCAAATATTATGTGTTTGACAAAATATTGTTACGTATTTAAACAGTCGCAATTATATATATTCTTTGATAACTGAATCACGAATTTACTCAGGATCTTCCTCTCCTAGTCGAAACTATCAAAGCGTTTCGATCTTCGTAAGGTTCGGAATTATCAATAAAAAAAAAGCGATTTAATTAATATTGTCCTTTTTATTATCTCTCTTAATGAACGAGAGAGTGAGAGAGCGAGATGACGTGTGTTACAATGGTTCGTGTTGCCAAAAAACTAAATCCCGATTATATAAAAAAAAATGATAGTAGTTCCCGAACCGGAATGTAAGAGTCAGATTAGAAGTCGACATAAGAATGACCCTCCGTTTTCTTCCGATTTTACTTATTACTTGCGCTGTATAGAGAATTGCAAAATCCGCAAATTCTCCCTCTGTGTTTTTCTGCTTGATTATCTTTCTGTTAGCTGTCTCTGGTGTTGTCTTTCGATTGACCCCTGCATATTTATCATCGCCTCCTGTTTTGAATTTTCAAAATTTAACGAATTCAGAAGTCCTTATTACTCGCGGGTTTCATGTTACTCAGTTCGATTCCCTCATTGTCAATTTCCTAATGTTTTGTCTACGTTAGTTGACGCAAGTACTACTTATTCGTTGCGTTTGCGATTGTAATATTACATACGTGACAATATGAATAAAAATTAAAGATTTATTATTATTTCAAAATATATAAATAAGCAGAGAACATAAATTGTCTAAAATATCAAAATTGATCATTATTGATAACTTTTAATAATTCCTTAATAAGTTAATCTTTATTGTACTTTAAAATATATTTATATTATATATATATTTTTTTAAAATATATATAGTACTTGTTACAATTCGAATAATAAATAACTGATAAATTATTTTAGTTATTTAAATTGAGTTTCAAATAAATAAATTTTTTTAAATTGTTTAATTTACAGCATTAAAAAATATAGAAGTCTAGTAGAATTAAAATTAAAAATGTAAATTAATTATTTATTTAAATCAATCATTACAATAATAAAATGATTATTTTACAATTGTTTTTTATGAAAATTATAAAAAAATTTTAATTAATAATTTTTGTTTTATAAATTATTTATAAAACAAATGCTAATTAAAATAAAGTGCAAGTTTAAGTTTATCATTTTATTTAATATGATATTCTATTTCGATGTAGATAAATATTTACTAGAAATTTTTAATATAACAACCGTTATCCAAGAATATTTATAATTATTATATTATTTGTATTTGTATTAATGTATTTTAAAGATTATTTAAAAAATTTATATAAAATATATTTATCCTAAATGTACATAAATTAAGAGTTATATCATGCATAAAATAAATTGTTGAAATTTCAATAATTTATTTTCCTCTATACTGCGAAATACTATTTATTTAATTTTAGAAATAAAATATAATTGTATAAATAAATCATTTTTCTAAATATGTAAAAAAATTTTATAATAAAATATATTTTCGAAATAATTTGTTCCAGTTTATTTTAAAACAATACAATTATATTTATTCTTTTAAATAAGAGAATATAAATAATGTAGTAAGCCTATGCTTAAATTGCTTTAAAGTATACTTTTTACTTGCAGTCTTTTTTTTTAAACTAAAGTATTTAATAACTTGACAAGATTTTTTGTATTGTGGAAAATAAATAAAAATAAATTAAGGTGCTTTTGTTGCTCGTTTTATGATTATATATCATTTTATATCATCCTCAAATAAATAAATAAGACTCGGCAGAAATTCAAGCGCACATCAAGCCTTAAAGTAAATCAAAATATTGATACGACAGCAGATAACCAAAAACTTCGGTTTATCATATAATTCAAATGATGAGCATGTAGGACGGCGGGCAACTGTGAGTGAGGGGGGGGGATAAAAAGGACAGCAGCATACCTTTGTCGCAAACTGAAAATCCATAAATGAAACGCACAATCAGCAGCGGCTACGATCGCAGCCGGAGCCGCTGCATCGTTGCACGCAAGCTGAATACACTGAACATCGCACGCTCTTCATCCCCCAATGACACGATTGATTCACCCCTTTTTTTCCTTTCCTTTTTCCAAGGACCAAACTTTAACAAACTTTAATCAAAGTCCTCGGTCTACCCTGACACACTGAATTAATTATCTATGCTCTCATGGGTATGCTTTTACTTTATTTTCCTATTCGCAGGTAAAAATGATTCGTCCTATATGGATCCAAAAAACGTATGAGAATTCCAAAGAAAAAACTGGAGAATAACAAGGTTGAGTATTCAATTGAGATAATAAGCACTGAAATGATGGAGGTCGTGCCCAGACACTTGAACCTACACTTCTGTATTACACGAGTTTCCCACTCTCGCCTTCCCTATGAACACATTTTTTCTCTCGCCTTAATATTTGATCATGCGCGTAGGATGAAAACACCCTCACGCAGTCGCCATTTCTCCAACAGCTGAGCATCCAAGTGAAAGCTCTCGTGCGCGCGCAACGAACTTTTGTCAGCTCCCGCTACCCCTAAAACATGACATCTGCTCCGAGTTTTACCGCAATTTATGCTGAATTTTGTGTAATATCTTGTACTTAATATAAATTCTAAGCAATCAAAAATTTGTTTACCATTTTGCTTTAGGAGACATTTGAATTTGAAACAAGCAAACACTTATTCAACATTTTCCGAGGTGTATTTTAAAGCTATAAACGAAGATAAACACGAGCAACGTAAAAGGATAAGTATATAGATTAATATTCTTATCCAAAATAGTTGAAAATTATATTAAATCACATGATAGTAAAAAGCGTTATTAAATAATGTTCATTATAATATTTTTTCAAATTAATGAAATCGGAAAATTTATTAGTATGAAAAGGTAATGATCGATAGCATAAAGTTATACATGAAATAAGTTCTTTAATAAAAATACCGATACTAAAACTCTGTAAATCTTATAAATAAAAAAGTAGCCAAAAATTTTAAAAATACCTGACACATGTATTTTAAGAGCAACGAGTACCGAGAAAATTCGTGCGCGCGCATAAAAACTTTCGTTTTCAATCATAGTTATTCAAATATTATTAATAACTTATTATTGCGTTCTTACTAATTTTCACGTAGGATATTTTATAAAGAAATCGCCTTCAATAATTATTTCATTATACATATTTTAAAATTTATTTTATTTATCCTAAGTTTATATTTCTATAAATGTGTTAAAATTGTTGAATTATTATTAAAAAATTTTTTCTTCAAAAATATTTATTTTAAGCCTACGTTTCTTTTTTTTTTCCTCTAAATGCCCAATGATAATATATAAAAATGATGATATTCATAACCTGATCATTTCTTAGTTCTATATTATAAGATTATTTTAATAATTTAAGTTGTATTTATACAAAAATTTTGATGTCTGTTGAAGAATTTAGTATTGATTAAATGAGTTAAAAATGTGTAAATATTTAACTAATAATCTGAAAAAGCTAAAATTGTATACAAATAAAGTGCATATACATCACAGAACTATAGTTCTAAATTTAAAAAAATAAAAATGTTACAAATGCTTTAATTAATTTAAAAATTTTCTGATTTCTGGAATATTTCTCAGCTTTTTTTAATCGGCTTGTATAAAAATACATTTTCTTTATAATTTTAGTAGTTATAAATCACTTGTTGATACTATAGTGTTCAAATTATGAATATTCATTTTATAGCAAAAAAAGTAAAAGAAAAATGCATTTTTTCCTTAAAATTGTTAATAAAAAGAAAACCCTGAATATCATGAATAGCATTTTAGAAAATAAAAATCTACTAATATCTTTACGAATTTTGATATATATCACTAGATGCTCTTTTGTGACCTAAAAAGTGCTTTATTGCTTAGATTATTTGTATTCAATTAATTTGAACTTTTAAATTTGATTTAATGTATCTTATCGGATACACTGGGAATTATTTTTTCAAATCTACCTATTTCAATTCATGTAATAAAATGTATACCTGTGGATTATTACAGAATCATACTACATGAATATAAAAAAATTTAAATAAAAAAATACATTAAATTTTAATGTAAAAAAATAAAAAAAAAAACCACTAAATATAGATATCGGAACCATCTAGAGATCAGAAGTAATAAATTATGCCTCATAAAAATTTATAAATTAAATGAAAGAGATCCTTATTATAGAGAAAAGGTACTCCAAGTAATCATTCGGAAAATTAAATTTTTTTTTTTTGAAATAAAAGAAATACACTATTAAGGTGAAACGTGTCAAAAATAAATATTAATTATAAATGAATATTAATTTACAATTATCAAAATTAATGATATATATATACATATTAATGAGTGGAGTTTTTATCGTATAAAAAAATTAGTGTAATATTTAATAATCTATAAGAAATTATTATTTTAATATTGCTATTATTATATAAATTCTATTGCGTTTGATAGAAGAAATTGAAAAAAATTGGATACATCAATTAGATTTTTTATTTTAAAAATTTATTTGAAATAACGTGTATTTGTTCATTTCAATTATCTACTATCATCCATAGTTATTAAAAATTTTTATTAGGAATTGTACATCTATCATAAAAAATAAAAATAAAGTTTTTAAGCTATCACAATTCAATATAAAAGATATTTTATCCTCTCGTTATTTATATAACAATGTATCTTTATAATTGTTATAAAGTGCATAACAAAATAAAAACTAAAATTAAAATATGTACATGTTTTTAACAATTTTAAACAAAATTTATTATTGTTTAGCTATTGATACAAACGAGGATCTCCTTTCGTAATTTTGAAAAAAGGTTTATAATTTTTCTTACTTCTTTTATTACTATGAGCCTGCAGATGTGCTGTAATTACATCATAGAATGTATCTCGTTTCAACTGTAAATAATCTCTATGGCGAAGTTGAAGAATCAAAAATCCACCTGTATGATTTATGTGTTCGCGCAATGATCCAAGTAAAATTCTAAGTTCACTCATACCTAAAAAACAAAAAAATATAAAATAAGTTTTTTTAAAATTTTTTTTTATTTATTTACAAATTTTTTAATTTTTATTTTATTAATTAATTACTTTTCCGTATTTTAGATAATATTTCACTTAAATTATAACGATAATTTTTTATTTTAAATTTTTCGTTTACGTATTACGATGTGACTTTTTTCACTAATTATAAGTATTAAATCCAAAATTATTATTAAATTAATATAAATTGTAAAATTGATTTTTATATTACTATACCATATCAGTTTGTGAGGGAAGGCCTCACTATTCGTGGAAGCCGCGACGTCACGGGAGAGAGAGAAAGAAAGCAAGTCGTGCCCACTCTCCCGTATGGAATTGAATGGTGCCGGCGGGAAGGGGGCCTAGCTCCCCCCCCCCCAACGCTCGCCGTCGCGCGATGGCAGCGGAGCTCTCTCTCTCTCTCAGGCGCTCGGAAAGGCGCTAGTGCGCTCCGTCACTCGCAAGGGCAAGGACGGAGGATAGTTACTGCTTTGTTGTTTTTGCATGCGGCTCGGTCAAGCCGACTCGCTTTAATTAAAATACGAGACGCCGCTGGCCCTAGAGCAGAGTATAAAAATCTGAGTCAAAGCCAAGTCGGCGCCCTTCGAACAGCAGCTCGCTTAGCGATCATAGCCTAGTAGAAGTCTCGAGCAAGTAACCCTTCTTTTTCAAGAAGACTCGCTTGACAAATACCATCTTCTTTTTTTTTCAGGAAGACCAAGCTTCCACCTCGCACACCAACATTTATGTAAAACGTGTGAATAAAACCGAGGATCTTTACATAACCGCCGCTTGTCATTTATTTTGTGGCTCCCCTCCTCTTTAATACTTTCAGGAGGACTACCAGCACCCTGGCTCCGGCGAGCCACCTCCGAGCGGGAGCCCAGGTTGTAGTAAAAAATGCTGCTGCTTCGTTACAAGTTAATGAATAACAAGTTAACAAAATCTATTTTTAAATTTTAACTATGTTAATAAATCAGTAATATTTGTATTAAATCAAGAAACCTAAAAATTTTAAATTAAAAAGTGTAAAAATTCATAACAAAGTAAATCTTATAAAAAAGATTTTGTCCGGATAATATTGTACATAAAATGTATAAATATTAGATTAATAATCATCAGTACTAAAAAAATTTAAATAGTTTTACAAAATACTTTTGAAAATTTAAGTAAAAATATGACTCTGATACTGATACAAATATATTTAAAAATTTTTATACTGTGATAATAATAAGAAATTTGTTGTTAAAGCTATATACATTATTATTATATATATATTTTTTTGTATTCTTACATATTTTTATTTAAATTATTAAGCAATATTATTAATAATATAATTTATGCACACTTTAACAAGGTCAAAGGGAAATGTTTAATTTAGTTTTTATTTTCTCATTTTTCTCTCTGTCTTTTTTTCTTTTCTATCACTCTTTTCTCCTTATTTTTTCTAAACTTTTTTAATCATTCTTATTGTATTTCATATTTTTTATAATCATACTGTACTAGTTTTCTTTCTTTCTTTTTCCTTCTTCTTACAGATTTATCACTAATAACAGACTATCTACTTTATACTTTTTACATATAATTAGTCTTTTATTGTTACACTATTTCAACATCTCAATCACTGGTCTTTTAAGAATATATTGTACAAATATAGAGACAGAAAACAACTGCAAATCATTCTTCAATGATGTCAATTCTTATTTATTTTTTATTTAATCTTCGAGTCACGTCTCTTTCTCAAAAGTATTAGAAAAAAATCGATCGTCACTTATCATTATTCCTACCTCTTATAGTATGCTATATATTATACTCAGAGTCACGCACATCTTCGTTATCAGAGATTAACACAAAGTATAGTCTTTTAAAAATATGTATATATGTTGACTTAATAAAATTTTATCAAAATTTTTTCATCGGACACGCATATGTTTTATAAATGATTTTCTAAAAAATCTCTATAATATAAAAATGCGATATTCTTAATTCAGGTTTTCGAACAACGAGTATTTTTAACCCAATTTTATACTTTAAATTACATTCTAAGTTATATCTCGAAAAACGTTATTGATATTGTGTAACTTGCTGATAAGTACCATCCATATTTGTTTGTTAAAGGGCAGTTTTTGATGTACGTATTCCTGCGTTATAATATTCACTAATTATGTAATATCTGTATAATCTTTTGTGATCTTTTAACATATTTACTTGCAATATAATAATTGTATAATTTTATTAATAAACGTCCCCAATAAAGACGAGGGATTCTTTGTTGGAACGTGAATAAAAGAATTAAAAATTAAAAATACAACTTTTGTTCATTCCTCACCTCACTGGGTCAAAAATTATCCTTTAATTATTCATTATTATTTTATAACGAACAGTTTTTCTGATTCTATCTATAAAATATTATTGTGAAAATTTTAAAGAGAAAAAAAGTTTGTTGTTATGTATATGAACAATGTTTTTTTTACACTCTTTAACCAAAAAATAAAAATAAAATAATTAAATAAATATATCTATAAATATATGTACAATATAATATTAAATTACAATTAATTAATTTCAACATAGTTTAGCATAATGTAATATATTCTCTTACATTTTAGCTCTAACCGAGTCTTTTGCAAATATGTTCTATAATATCGACGTGATTTCCATGAAGAATTAGTAGATTCAATTTCAGATCTATTCTGACTTCCATTCGCTCCATAAATATCTATCAAAAGTTGATTGACTAGAGATGATACCATGATCTCTTGTTTTACTATTGTTGATGTTGGTGGCGATGGGTATGTCTTTTATAATTTAAGTAATAAATTAAAAAATAATTAATAAAACATTTTTAATATCCATATGTATTTAAATTATCTAAAAAATATAGCGTTTAGTGTATTTTTTATTTAAATTTATTTAGGTTAATGTTAACTGTAATTATATTGATAATTTTTATTGCATTGAAGTAAAAATTTAATAAATATTACAAAAAATTATTTTTAATTTAATTTTTTATTGTAAAGTCTTATTTGACTCTATTTTTTGGCTATAAAATAGATTTTACATATTTATTTAAGCACTAAATTTAATTTATTGTAGATATACATATATACTTATAATAATATTGAGTTAATTTATAGAACAAAAATGTATTAAATTTTTTTTAAATTATTCCCATATTGAAATTTTCAATAAAATTATTAATACATTAAATGCAGGATTCAGAGCCGGCAGATCCACGATAGACAATATATAAATACTGAAGCACATAACTAACAAGATGATAAAGGCAAAAAAGAAAATATATGTGCTGTTTGTGGATCTAAATAAAATATTGCCGGAATTGTAAATAAAATAAATAATAAATAAATATTAATACATTAAATATTATATATAGTCTATTCTTAATTTTTTAAAAAAATATTCTTTATCATGAATAATAAAATATATAAGTTTCGTATGTTATATAATTTTTAACGCAATGCATTTATTAAATAATTGGTTTCAATATAAGATAACTATATATTATTATGTAAAATTTGTTTAGAAACACCTTCCATCTTGTTTATTTAGAAAAAATTAAAGATCCGGATGAGGTGCAATATGAAAAAAACAAGTTATTCCTATTATTTCGCCAACGCTTCGACATTGTCATTGTCAAGGCTAATGTGTCATTGCAAGTCGGTATTATACGACGCGTTTGTTGCAACATCACAATTTAAATGTCACATCTAAATCACAATCACATTTAAATGGTGATGTTGCGACTAATACGAAATAATTGGAATAATTTGTGTTATTTATATTGCACCTCTCTTGGATCTTTAATTTTTTCTAAAGAAATATATATTATTATATTTTTGTTGATAAATTATTATTCATAGAACACTAATTATATTATTTATCTATTGCATTCAAAGTGAGTACAATATATTAAAAATTTTTAAATTCTTTTAAAAAATTTTATTTGTGAAGATTTAATCTACTACTAAATTATACTCGCGTTATATTTATTTGTATTACATCACTTTTACAATTAAATCATTGAAGAAATATAATTAATAATTTTAAGTTATATTCATATTTATTCATTTTTAAATAATTAAATACTGTATTGATTATGAAAAAAAAAATTAATATATTATTAAATATTTTGAAAATAATTATTTTGACTTAAAAAGTTATAACATTAAAAAATTTATAAAAAATATAAAAATATTTTTACTGTGCTCATGAAAAATATAGATAGTATAAATATAAATCAATACATTGAGTTAAGAATTGGAGAAATAAGAATTGGTATCACTAATAAATTATTGATACACATAAAAACAAGAAAATTTATTATGAAAAACTTAAAAAATATTTAACAAAAGTGTTTGATTAACTATTGAAAACGACAGATCAAATAATAAATAATAGAAGAAGAATAATAGAATAAAACCAATTAATGCATAAATAATTTCTTGATTTAGTATATAATAATAAAAAATGCAATAGTATTTTACCGAAGAATTAGTATAAATTATCTGTTAATATCTAGTCAATTTTAAAAAACTATTGGTATCATAGAATATCAGTACCTTTCGCCTTTTCTCGAAATTTTGGTCCTTCGAAGTTTCCTGGACGGGTGCATAGTTTCGACTGGGTTTCGACAGTGAATATTCCAAATATCTTGATCTAGTGTATGTATCAAGCTCGGTTTCCCGAGTATAACTCTGATGACCTGCCGCAATACTCCGGCGCCTCGTCCCGAAGTAAACCCGCCGATTCAACTCCAAAAAATTCGGACCTTCCACATATTGATGAAGGAGATTTTGCCGTTTGCTCCAATTTATGGGCAAAAGATCGCTACTGCCTCCTTGATGCGTGACAACTACGTCTCCGAAAACGCGTTCACTTTCAACACAAACACACTTTATCCGGTAACTGAGCTCCAGATCTCGACCGGCAATCGGCGCCACCTGGCATTTCATCTTCTCCATTATTCGACTCTCCTGAATGATTCATTTTACACACTCATCCTTAATCCCCCATTCTGCTGAAAATATCATTTAACAACACTATTAACAACATGTAAATTGAGTCGATCGTGGACAATTGTGGAACGGATTCGCAATTGTTACCCTTTACCATTCCACTAAAGAACCCGACATAATTATAAATACATTTAAATAATTGTATTTGGAAATTTTACGAAAAATAATTTGCATGATAGTGGAGAATAGTTATTGTCGTTAACCACTCGGTAAAAAAATTAAACTTACAAAATTTATAAAATTTAATCTATTATTTTACAATCTATTCTTTCTACTGTGACCTCATTTACTCCAACTCATTTACGTAAGCTTACTCATAATCATCTATACATGATTCGTTAAATAAACTATATTTCAAAAAATGATAAATCAAGTTTATTATACACCACTACTAATAATCATCAATTTGTAGATTTTGTACGAAAGCATTAATTTTGAATTAATTTTTCAACAAAAGTTACATTCTTAAAAAAAGATTCTTAATTTATCTATTAAGTATTATAATTAATACACATAGGATAAAATTATTTAAAAATTAAAATTTTGTCAAAAAATAATTCATAAGAATATTATTTATAATACTTGTACTGATGCATTATATAAAATATTTTTATGTAATTGTATATTCAAAAATATAAACATATACATATCCATATATAAGTTTGTTATTTTTATATTCATTATCAAATATAGTTGTTCAAATATATTTATGAATATTTATAGATTATTTATACAAAATATTATTTATTTTCAAAACTATTTATTATGTTTCAAAAAAATAAATTGTAAATCATTATAAATATTATACAATAATAATACAAAAAGCTTCAAACATTTATTATATTTAATTAAGAATAGAACTTGAATAAATAAATTGTTTGCAAAAACTAATTCTAGCTAGAAATATTATTCGTGTCAATTTATAATGATAAATAAAAAAATATGTATGATATATTATTGTAATGATTAATTTTTAAATGATATGAAAGTAAATATTCATCATAAAAGATATTATATCACACTAAAAAATAATTATTTATTTTTTAATCATACTATTTTACTTTATTACTTTAATTAAAAATATATTTTTAACTAAAATTAGTAAATTGTTACATTTAAATTTCTGAAAAATTTAATCAATCAATCGAACTACGTCATTTTCATAATTAAATAATATAATTTTTAATTATAGCGTATAATAATTTCATATAAATTACATGTATCAAATGAAAAAACATATATTTAAAAATAAATATATATGTTTTATGTTAAATTCTATGTAAAAAGTAAATATTTTTGATACAATCGTCAGTTGTTTTAAATATAATTAGAATAAATAATAATTAATGTTGCAAGTATTTTTATTACAAATTTTATATTTTACATAGAATTTCTGAATTTCAAATATAAGAATTGTGTATAAAGTTCAGAAGATTTTAAAATGACTGTAATGTATTGTGATAAAACAGTGAATATTAAAGTAATAAAATAGTGTGATTATTAATTTCTAAAGAGTTTAAGTTACGTATTAAAGTAGACATATAATTTAATAAAAAATTATTCGGCTCTCGATAGTAAATAAATAAGATTATATTCTTCCTGACAATTAGAAAATTAAATGGAATTGTGAATTTGAAAAATATAAATATATTATAACGAGTAAGCACATCTAATTATTTTATTCACGTAAATAGATTATCATGTGACTTAATAAAATTCAAGTCAATAAATAACGTACAATAACTATAGATATACAGTTATTTCAAATATTATTGTACAGGCTTCCGTGATAAATGTTATCGTGGTGCTATACTTTACCTTCGTTACGTATAAGTAATTTAATCTTTATTTTCTATATTGTAGTAAAAAAAAGTCAATAAATACGCATATAAATAATGGTTTTAATATATTTATAATTAAATGATATGTGAATTAAAGTAGATAAAATAATATATAATAATAAAAATCATGTAATATATATTTATTTTTATTTCCGTGATTTCAAATTTTAATGGCATTTCAATTTTTATATGAGTAGTAGCTTTAAAAAATTAATGAAAAATTTGAGCACATTTAACTATGATTATTAATAACAATTACTAGTATTTTTAAAAAAATTTTTATGCAGTAAAAATATTCACTATTTATTACAAAGTTTTTATTAATAATTATCAATTAGCAAACGAAGCCCTCAGAAATATGTAACGTTATTCTTAAAAACAAATTACAAATGGACTTACACTTGAGTTTCTTGAAGACTGCGGTCATTATTTTTTTATTAAATTGTAAATTGACTCATATTGCTTAAGCAATGCAGACAAATTAAACAGCCGTTTCACTTTTTATCTCAGCATAAGAATTAAGGAGTGAAAAAGAAGATCAATAATTTGAACAATAAATTGAAAATTCAGATATCCAGAAGCGAATAATTTCTTCAACAACCTAGGTATAAACGAGTTGTTGGACGGAAAAAGAAAAAGAGTTCGATGTCGTAACAAATTTTTACTGCGCTACTAGACGTTAGGTGACTATCTCAGATTTGCAAACCACGGCGATACCTACACACATGCTGAAACGAACAAGAGTCAAACCTCAACTGGAACTGTCGGTGATAATGATACCTTTTATTGAGTCCGTGCACACATGCAAACCGTTGCCCGTTGGCCATTTGTTTGCAGAAAAATAGAGGCGACGTGTGTATGCAAATGTGTGTGTATGCTTACTATGTACGTTGATCAACTCTACTAAACTGATAAAATATTTAACAAATCAAATTAGTCTCGTGGTCTTGCTAGAAAATTTTATTTTTTCCAATGTGCTGCATTCGAAATACATTTTATTTGAATTTATTGAGAGTATCATTAAATTAATCGATGTTGAATACAAAAATATTTTTATCGGAAAAATCATCTTTTGTTTAGTTAGCACTTTTTTCACTTATTTAATTTTTATTTAAAGTGTACTACTATATTTATTTTTTAAACTAACAACTCAATGGTGACTAGAATCATTTTTTACAATTAAACATATGATAATAAAAAAAAATGTATATTTCTCCGAATGTCTTTATTTTCATTATTTATTTTAAATAAATTTTCTATTAAAATATATTTTAATTCTGGTATTTTTAAATTACAGTATAAATTATTGACCTATGATGCGTTTACGTTATTTTTTATTGATGTATTAATTAAATATATAAACTGATATTAAGAAAATTTAATTCATTATTAATTTAAACTTTATTCACATTTTTTGTGAATTTGTGAATTATTATTACTATTACTACTATTCACACGAGAAAATTTATTATCTGTATAAATAGAAAAATTAATATGAATATATATTTTAGTAGATATATAATGTTTATTAACAGCCGAAAATTGTCTCTATATTTTAGTACTTTGGAGTGAATATAATAGTAAATTTATGGACACGTATTATTTTTCATGGAGGTAGCGGAAATAGACGATGATTGGTGAAATATTTATGTATTTATTTATTTTATTTTAATTCTTTATTTAGCAAGGATGAGTTTAAAAATTGTTAAATTATTAACAATTATTAGAAGGATTTTTCAACGAATCGGAATAAACGCGAAATTTGATCTATGTTCTTCTTCTCGAGGGCAAAAAACAGTGACGGGGGGGGGGGATTCGTGACTCGCTGTTGGGGATTGACGCACGTCTTGAGGATTATCATGCTCGTCGAATGTACCCCGGACGCATCTTAATCTTACACTCTGGGGCTCCCCAGGTCCTATCATAAATCCATGGCATAAAAACCCGTCGCCTTATTAATTGCTACGTCATATTTATTGTGAGGCCTATTCGCAATATGTCTTAATTTTCTCCCGCCCCATTCTGCACGGGGTTTTCATTACCCAAAGTCTGAATCCACTAAGGTTTCGCGCCGCACCTCATCTTTGTAAACTCGGCTTTCTTCCATCGGCTCGTTTCGTTTATTCATAACACATACATGGTGCATCCACGAAGTATTGAGTTTTTTTTTCATTTTGCTCCTATTCGTCGTAGAAATTTTGGAAGGGTCTTAAAATGTCGACAAACTCTTTCCGCATTTGTCTTTTTTTTTTTTTTTTGTTTTTCAATAATTAGGCGCGGCAGGATTTAACTTCGCGCGAAGGATGTTTTTCAGTTTTTTGACACGACGCGATGGAGCGATTACTCGTACAACGTTACGCGATAAAGTTTTATTTGCAATTAAAAAAAAACAATGTAGAAACGTATAAAATGTTGCAAGAAGCATATGGACATAATTGTATGTCAAAATTGTAAAATGAAAAATGGCACAGAGCTTTTAAAGAGAATTACCAAGATCATCAACGAGCCTCGATCTGGCCGCCCAAAATGCTTTCGAATGGCTAGGAACACCCGGCGCGTCTTAGAAATTTAAAATTCAGACCGTTTTAATGATTAGAGTAATCGTGGAAAAACTGAATTTAACACGATCTACAGTGTAAAATATAGTGCAAAAAAAGTTATAAATGTGAAAATTTTTGAAAAACAATAAAATTAAAGAGTTTGAAGTTGAATTTGAAATTTGGGAAACACGCCTTCAAAAATGTGTTGATACAGGAGGAAATTATTTTGAAGAATTTAAAATTTTTATTTCACACTGTTTATAACTCCACCAATAAATCATTTTTCAAAAAAGAAAGGTAAGAATTTTTTTTTTTATAATCTTTGAACAAAACATTCTCGCGTAGTGGTTTTCCGCTAATCGTTTCAACGCGCCGTGTCAAAAATTTGAAAAACACCCTTCACGCGAAGTTAAATCCTGCAACGCCTAATTATCGAAAAGCAAAAAAAAAAGACAAATGCGGAAAGAGTTTGTTGATATTTTAAAACCTCTCCCGAATTATTACGATGAATAGGCGCAAAATGAAAAAAAAACTCGATACTTCGTGGATGCACCATGTATATTATATTATTGTTGTTATAGCACTAATTTAAATATGATTTTCATAACTTACAATTATATTTTCAAAAGTAATATAACGTCGTATATTTATAAAGATAAAGATTTTTACTCATCAAATGAATTATTAAATGAAATATCATAATCATCAAAAATCATATTCATGAAATCGAACATAAATTATTTAAATTTGTTTTGGGTTAAAAAAAAGTATATTATTTTATTTTGAAATAAATTTATTTAATTACTTTTTCTATTTATAGCGGTATAGGCAGAAATTTGAAAATGATTATTTAATTAAATTTTGTCAAGAATAATTTAATATTTATATATGAGTTTTTATATTATTTAGTAACTATTATATATATCTAATGAAATACATATACATGCATGTGTACACAATTTTATTTACTTACAGTATTAGGTCCTGATATTTCTGAACATGATATTGATAGTATAAATTTTATATTTATTGTAGGAATTAAAATTTACTTATGCAGTTATAAAAAGGAACTTTAATGAACATTCATTCCGATAAATATTCGTTTTACTTATATACCATATAAATATTTGTCTTGATATTTAATTAACCCTCTATGTAGTTTAAATTAACGGAATTAAATTTTTCAATAAAAAAATGTTAATTTAAATTATTAGAATAATTTTATATAATATTGTGTAAGTCAGAACACTTAAATTTAAATAAAAATACTCCATTAAAACATTATATTTCTGTTATGAGTAAAATTTACAAGAAGATAATAATATAATAATTAATAATGAAATTGAAAAAAAAAAAAGTAATATCAATGTTTTATTTTAAACCGAATACTCTATTCATGAAATTGAAAAATTAAGTGCAGACATAATTTAATATCTTCTTTTTATAATATAAGCAAATATAATGCTTATGTTAATATTATATTAAAAAATATATATAATTTTTATACAATATTTACAAACTTTTTTTCTATGAAATTAAGAATTAAGAAGTTTTTGCTAACGTTCAATGATTTATCGTTACTTTTAAATTTTAATAGGACTATATACACTTATTTACTTATTTAAAAAAAGGATTATGAATTAAATTACAAATTTTCATTCAATAATATTCATTATAAATATTTATAAAAATTTTTTAAAAAATGCGATGAAATTAAAAACAAAACTATAATCAATCTACAAAAACATAAAATATTGATTTTATATTTTATTAATTAATTTACTCTCATTTCCATACATAAATAATTTCTTTTAAATTTAAAGGAGAAAAAGCGATAAAACACTAAATTGCAATATTTTTCACGTTAAAAAGACAATGAACACATATATTTGATAAAAATTTCTTTCACTTTTCTATTCAATTAAGAAACTATACTTTCAGTTTTAATATCTTAAATCATTCTTGCTTCTCTACTCGTTCGTACTCTCTCTTTCTCTTTAAATTTATTCATAATTCAAATATTAGAACTTTTGAAAAATTTTTTTTAATATTTAAAGAAATTTCTTATAATAAATATATATTAAATTCACAATTTTTTATTAATATATAATTTTATTGCTTTAATAATAGTACATTCCATTGTTTTTTTAACAAGAAAAACATGTATTCATTATTTTTATATCAAAATATGAATTATGAGAATTTTTGAAATTGTTTATTTATATTTGAAACTAACAATACCATTTCAAAAATAATTACAACATAAAATGTTGATTCATTTTTGTAAATCTATTTTTATTACTATAAAAAAATTTTTATCAAAAATAATTTATCCTAATTTTCTAGAACATATAATACTATATTAAAATTTAAAAATATTCAGTATCGCATTAATAACTATTAAATTAATAAATTTTATCTAAGAGTATAAAATATTCCTTGATTAAATTCTAATTAATTTGTTAATTAAATTTATTTTAAAAACTAACTAAATATTTTTAATCTTCATTTTCATATGAAAATATTTTTTGCTTTTTTTATAAAAATTTATTTATGCTTAATATACTACAGTTACTTTACTTAAACATTTATAATAATTTTATAAATTACAAACTGTAAATGGAATATTAAGAAACAAATATTGTTTTCTTCTTTTAATTACATTTATAAATTACCTAAATTAGTATTAATTAAAGTATTAGAATTATGTACATATTTTACAAATATAAAAATATTTAAAGAATTAATTTTTGTTATTCACAACTGTTATCACAACAGCAACATCACATAAATATAAATTGTTTATTTTTTTTAATTACCATAAAATTATAATATAAAAAACTTTATGTACATAAATATTATGCAAAAAATAATAATAGTATTTATAAATTCAAGTCTTTTTAAACTTTACTTAGTAATCTCCACTTTCAGTCACTAAAGATATTTTATTTTTTGTTCTTAGTTCACTTATTTTTCGTGCTTCTTCTTTTTCAAAATAATTTTTTTCATCTGCATTCATATTACAAATTTTGTTCATTTCATTTTCAAGTCTTCTTCTAGATATTTTTTCATATTCTTTTAATTCTGGAAATTCATCACTTAAATCTTCAATTTCTGCTTGCTTCTTTATCTCTTGATGTTCAATATTTTCAAAATTGGTTATTGTTTTTATATGTTTTGATTTTTTCTTCTTTGCTTTGACAATAGGAGTAATACTATCTTTAGAAGTATTCTGAAAATTTAATAATTTTAATATCTTCCAATTTTTTATAAAGAATAATCCTGCAATTGCTTTATAAATTATGCAATCAATATTTTCAAATAAAATATTTATTATTCTTATAAACAAATTTTACAGTTTACTGAATACTTAGATTCCAATAAAAAATCATACAAAAGCTTTTGTAATATTTAAATTGAACTTTTTAGATATCATTTTTTTTTCAAGAATCATTTTTATATTCAATTATTTCATTTTTTCTATGAATACTGCATACCTTAAAAATTATTTCTTTCAAACAATATATTAAACTATTTATCTATTTATTAACTATTTATCAATTATCTATTCAAATTAATTACCATAACATAACATTAACAAAATTAAATTGGATTAATAAGCATGGTAAATTTTATTTTTTAAATAAAAATATATAAATAAATAATAAAAAGTTTTAAGATTATATTATAAATTTAGTGTCAACTTTTCATCATTAAATATTATTAAGCAATAGATCGTAAATAATAATTGTGATAATGAAGCACTTGAAAATAAAATTAATTTCATATTTGTATACAAATCAAAATGTTTGAATATGTTTTACATACAGAATGAATGACTTCAATAGCTTGTCTATCATTTCTGTCCAATAACATTGATGGTGGAGGTGGTTGTTTACCATGGAGATATAAATGAATGAATGGTCCTACTCTAAATCCCATTGATCCACCAAAAAAAAGAAATATTAATATACCAATTATAATTGGCATACATATAAATAATGGCCCTTTTACTATAGCACTTACAGGCCATGACAGTGTTCCTATAATTTTTATTTAATAAAATTTATTTGTTTATATTTTTTTTGCATTTTTCAATACTTTAGTTTTGCAAATTTACCTGTATAAGTTTCTATAGATTGTGATAAATAATAAGCAGCAACTGATACTGGATAGAACAAGAATTTACTGCACATATGATTCAAAGCATGTATAGGTGTTACTTTTAATACAGGATCTGACATAACTGCATCGTAATATTGAACACAATCATCTTTAGCAAAACCTGTATATCTACTAATTAAAAATGTTATTGACGAGGAAAAATTAATATCATTTTCCTGACATACACTGGGTGACATTGAATACATTTTTTGCATAGCTGCTGACTTTATTATACTTTCCTGTACATAAAAAAATAGGGTCAAGGATATTTACTAGAATTAATAAGTAAATTATAAATCATAATTATAACAGTAGAGATATAATAAATAAATAAATAAGTATTTACAAACCTGAACAAGCTCCCACCAAGTCATTAAATAACTTATGACAAATATAATATCGAAAATTAATATAATTACTCTAAATCTTGTCCACTTTACTTTAAGACTAATAAGAATTACAAACACAGTTAAAAGTATTGTTCCAAAAATTATTTTCTAAAAATAATATACAAAACTATATTTAATGAGTATAATAAACTTTTAAAAAGTTAATAAGAAATACAATTTAAAAATAATTAAATAAAATCTAATTAATTACATTTAAATTTAAAATGTTTATTATATCAAATATAAGGTTAAACTACTCACATTTTGGTAAAGATAGATTCTTAATTCATCAGTATATGAAAGAACATTATCAAATAAATTTGTTTGAATTGGACGTATAACATTACTAATAATTCTATCAATTTGCCTAATAGAAACCTTTCCTTCTCCAAAACCCTTAATTATTTCCAATTCTTCAATAGTAGCTTGTAGATCCAATTTTCCATAAACTACACCATCAACTGACTAAGCAAACAAAATTATAATTCTTTATAAAATTTTATTAAATGAATTATTCAAATAAGCTTACCTTAAAACTTGATTTTAATACCAACATATTTATCAATCGTCTAGCAAAAACTTCATAAGGACTATCTTTACAATATAACTGATTATTACTCACATCCTTTGAAACACTGAAAATTGATAAATAATATTATTTTATCAGATATAATACAATTTATTAGATCCAAAATTGTTGTACTTACATGTTATTACTGTCTTGATTTAAATCATCGTAATTCTTAGGTATTTCTATTGATTTTGTTTGACGATTATAATATAATGAATGTGGATCCACAATTTGAGAATCTTGCCTGTACATTAAAATAAATAAAACAATTTATCAAAATAATGTTTATAAATTTTATAATAAATGTTTGATATAAGAAAATAAAGTACAAATATAATTGAAAATGAATACTTACACATACTGTGAAATTTGTTCATAAACATTATCAGTACAAAATACAATTTTTAACTGAGTATATAAAACACAAAATAAACCAAAGAACATATGTTGATTAAAGTATTTCATGATTTTTTGCGCAGTTCAATTATAAAATTTTTTAATGATCTTCTTAACCTTGTATCAAACAAAATTATAAAGAAAATACAACTTTTAAAATTGCTTGTTATCTTGTAACATTTGAAAGTTGGATGCAATGTTTAATCCTCTGGTAGTTCAGTATAAAGGTGAAGTTTGTTTAACGAAAACTTAATGTCATAGAAATCAATTATTAAGAACGCACATTAAATTTGACAGAAGTAAACTGCAGAGACTGACGTCATGATTCACATAACATAACACAAAAAGTGATGGAAACTTAAAACTTATGAATTAAAAATTTGTAAAAAAATTATATAAAAAAAATAAACAATTGTTGGTAAGGCATAAGAAAATTAAATTTTAAATAAAAATAATAATAATGTAAAATATTATAAAATAAATGAAAACATGATTCTTATTGTATTGAAAGGGAAATATAAAAAATAATAGAATTTCAATTACAATTTATAAATAGTATTAAATATTTTGTGTAGTTTTCCATAATATATAAAAATAAAAAAGAGCTGTATAAATTGTTATTAATAATAAAATATTAGTGTAGACCACAGAAGAGTAAATAAGAGAATGTTAAGTTCAATGCTTTACATAAGAAACAAACATGGTGATTAAAATATCTTTTCTCTCTCTCGCACTTCCAAAGTGATTTTAGCGCTGCGGGTGGACACATGGGAAATTAAGAAAAATTTTTTATAAGCACTTCGAAACCTATTAAAAAAAAAAGGTATATACAGCTATATGAACTACGAGTAAAAAAAAGAGACATCTGAAATATTTCGAGCTTTGAAAATAATTTAATATAACTGAAAACATTTTTATTAATAATTTTATGATTATTTCAATTTTTTATTGAAATGTAAATGATAATCATAAAATTATTAATAAAAATGTTTTCAGTTATATTAAATTATTTTCAAAGCTCGAAATATTTCAGATGTCTCTTTTTTTTACTCGTAGTTCATATAGCTGTATATACCTTTTTTTTTTAATAGGTTTCGAAGTGCTTATAAAAAATTTTTGTTTTATAGAGTAAGAAGATAATTCAGCTGCCGTAAATAATCTTGAAACTTACAAATTAAAAATAATATTAAATAAAAGTAGAAAAAAAATTTTAACAAATTATTTTCAAAACAATATAAAAATATATATTGTCTTTAAAATATTATGAAATAATATAAATCTTTATGTGCTTAGAATTTTTAAAAGCGATGTATAAGTACAGTAAATTCGCTTGCTCTATCAATTGTATACGAAAAGATTTACATACAATAGTGAGACTATAAACTAATACTTTTAATATTTCATCTGTGCCATTTGCAGATTTTGAACTTCGACGCAAGTAAAGCAATAAATTTATTACCTACTACTTTTACTAGTGCATGAAGAATTTCTCTTATTTTTAATATTAAAAACAGAGATGAAAATGTTTTTTGAAGACAATTTTACCAATTTTAATAAATTTGAGGAAAAAAAAAATTTGAGAAAATTTGTTAATTTTACTAATTATAAACAATTTTAATAAATTATTTGATGAAAAAAAAATTTATATATTACCAAAATTTAACAAAAAAATTCGATTCATTTTTTTAAATAATTCTAATAGATTTAATATAATGTTTTAGCTTTATTCTCAAAGAATCTTTAAAAATTTTGTTCAGGAAAACGAAAATGCAATTGCAGTAAAATTTGTTTCCCGTAGAAATGAAAATATTCGTCAAACATCTGTGTGACAAATTGCACGAAACAATAATCTTTTATGAGAAACACCAAACAAGTGCGAAAAATTTTGTGTTACGAAGATTTTGTTTGAAAATTTCTTTAAATGCACCTTTTCCATCTCTTAAAATACCATAATTATGATATCAGCAATAAGGGAGGTGGAGGTGCATGCTGTACTAATTATGATACCAGCAATAAGGGGGTGGGGTACCCGCTGTACCTTCTGTGCTAATTATGATACCAGGAATAAGGGGGTGGGTACCCGCTGTACCTGCTGCACTAATTATGATACCAGCAATAAGGGGGTGGGGTTAATAAATAAAATTGATAAATTTTAAATAAATAAATAATATTGGAAAACCAAATTATTCTAATAATAGTATCTATTTTTTTCTATTATTAATTCTTCTATAATTTATTTAAAAAAGTATTAAATATTAAACTTACAAATGAAGAAAACAATATTTATTTGAAATAGTACCATGGAAATAGATATTTATGCAAATATACATACTTTTGAATTGTAAATACAAATGCGGAGAAAATTTATATGTGTATATTTGTATTTTAAATTAATATTTCATTAATATATTTTATAAATAATAATTATAAAATTTTTAATTATTGGTATATTTAACAGTTGATGAAAATAATTAAAGCTTAAAAATTAGGATAATCTTTCATTTTAACTTGGATGTTTTGCTAAAAATTTTAATTGTGTTACTGACGTATGATACTTCGGTTTTACTCGGGCGCACGTTATTTATTTTGCGCAGAGTTGACGGAGATTTTCGTTATTTCCTTCGCGGAAAACCAAAAAGTAGGGCCGTCATGCGATACGTTTTGGTGGGGTTTTGATGGGGCGCCGTACGAGTCAAAACCTCGGCGCGATACAAGAGGTATCGCGTCTAAGTACGAAAATTACACGAGGGTAATTATAGGAAAGGCAAGCGAGGGAAATGCGATAGTTGACGGGCGATATGTCAGCCACACTGGGTCAATTCTGCGTATTATTATTGTTTTCGTTAAATTTTAAGGATTAGCCGTAAGCCGTGTAGTCATTAAAGAAAAATTGTAACGCGAGGCTTTTTCCTCTCGGCATCCAGCGGGAGGTTTTTTATGCCGATAACACAGAAATCAATGCGTTTGTAAATACGTAAATCACCCGCATCTTAAATAATAAAGAAAATATCGAATAGTGATATTCTTAGAGATAAGTTTATTTGTAAGATTATATTGTAAACTCGAGGAAAAGTGGCAGCTGTGGGCGGTCTGAGAGAAATAAAAATTTTACTTTTTCTTGAGCTTTTCGACAGTGAGCATCGATCGCTTAAATTTTCCTCGAGTCGCGCTACATTTAATTTAGCATTTTGTTAAATACATATAATTTCTTTGTAAAAAATAAAGATCCTGGACTGAAAGAGCATTTTAATATTTATTTACCATCATTTATTTTTTTTCTAAATTTTGTAATCATTTAATTAATTTTAACTGAAAGAAACAATTGGTGCCGAAACCCGGGAACTATTAATACTCGGGCATTTAGTGACGCAGTGATATTCGTGAAAAACTTGAATTAAATTTAATTTGGAAGTGAGATGGCGCCGAAACGAACGAAAACATCGAAGCAAGGAGTAGCATGTTCAGCAGCCAAGCGGCCTAGGAATGCTGCAGCAAATCCAAGAGCAAGAAGGACCGAAAGTCTTCAAACGCTGGACAATTGCGAGCCGGCGTAGACTACGAGATGCACACGAGCAGCAGCACGATTGAGGGAAAATCTGGACCTACCTTAATCCTTGTCATCGTCAACGCAACGTGAGGAACCGGACGACAACGATGCCAACCTGAGTGACGAGGCAGAATCGCTGATGACGGGCGATTTTCAGCGGCGAGAGCGTGAGAATATTAATTTCCATAAAAATGTATCTGCGCGCGAGATTTTAAACTTACTAGAGAAGAGTTTAGAAAAGCGCGATGCGTCGTCGAATATGTCTAACGCGCATCTGCTTTATTGAATGTCACGAGTAAAGGGATTACCGGAATTTACCGGCGACGCGTTACAGTGGCGGCGTTTTAAAAACGCATTTGAAATTTCTTCGATTTCGGGAGAATACACCGATATTGAGAACGTAGAAAGATTGGATGCGGCAATAAATGATAAAGCGCGTGAAGTAGTCGGAAATTTGCTCGCGACAGGTCATAACGCAACGTTGATCATGAAGACCTTGGAACTGCACTTTGGAAACAAGAGGGCTGTGACTGTAAAAATCGTGAAGGAAATGAGAATGTTACCGTCGCTAAAAAATCGCGAAATAAAATTATTAGATTTCGCGACAAAGATCAGCAACGCGACGATAACGTTAAAATCTTTGAACATTGCGATTACGTCGTTGCCCGAAGAATTGATAGAAATAGTGGCAAATAAATTGCCTGATACTTTGCAATACATGTTTAATAATTATTCGGCGGAATTAAATGATGACAAAGCGGAATGGGAAAAGCTTAGTGATTTTTTATATAAGGAAGCTGAAAAAGCCGTGAAGACCGGAATAGGTAACTCTGATGTGACAAATGAAGTAAAAACTAAGTCAAATATTATGAAGAAAACTGTTTACGCGTTAGATGAAGCGGAGGCTACGAGCTCAACCGAAGGGCACAATGAAAAAAAAGGGTGTTTGATTTGTAATGACGGCGTGCATTCAATTGATGATTGTGCGACTTTCAAAGAAGCGACAAGTGATAAGAAGTGGGAATTTGCCAAGCGTTTGCAGTTGTGTTTCCGATGTTTAGGACGCGGGCATAACCGTTTTAATTGCAAATCGCGAGGATGCGACAGGTGTAAAAGACCTCATCACGCGTTACTGCATTCCGACAAAAAAAATAAAAAGGGTGAGGAAAATATAACTAATAACACGGATAATACGACTGACGCGGACAATCAACAACGCGAGATAGTTTTGTGCGCTACTGAGGAGGAATTATGACTAAGCCGTCAAACGCCGAAAGTTCTATTAAAGATTGTACCGATTCGCGTCGGTAAAAACCATTTGTTTACTAATACCTTCGCACTTTTAGACGAAGGCTCAACCGTAACTCTGATAGACGCGGATATTGCACGTCAATTAAAAATTCGCGGACCCAATTTAAATATACAGCTGGAAAGTATAGGCGGAGTAAAATCGCTTTCCACGTGCGAAAAAATAGATTTTAATATAATAGGAACGGAAGGTGTATTCAAACTAAAGGGTGTAATTACAGTGGAAAATCTAAACATTCATACGCAATCTATTTCCGACGAGTTGGCTAAAAAGATTGAAAACAAAATAAAAAATACGAAGATTGAGCGATACAAAAGGCCAATGGTAAAAATGCTGATAGGACAGGACAACTGGCGTCTAATAGTTTCGCGACAAATTTTTGAAGTAGGGATAAACAACCTAGCGGTTTCTCACTGTAATTTGGGATGGGTTGTACACGGGAATGCAAAAGAATCCAGAGGAGCATGACTCGACACGTGGTATATGCGAAATACAAACATCGAGAGTAAGCGCGCAGACGAAAATTTAGATAAATTAATTAGAGATTTTTTCGGACTGGAAAATATAGGTATAAATGACGAAGTTTTAAAAAAAGGGGCGAACGATCGCACGACAAAAATTCTTGAGGAAACGAGTAAAAAAATTGAAGGTGGTTGGGAAGTCGGTCTGCTATGGAAGACAAGTTCTTCATCTAAAATCAATTGTTTTAATATTGCCATAAATCGACTTCTTTATCTCGAACGAAAAATGGACTGGGACTCGAATTACTGTAAATTATACTACAAAGAGATGCAAATATTAATAGATGAGGGTTACGCGAAAAAGGTAAAAGCGAATGATAAAAGAGCGACTACCTGGTTTTTGCCACATTTTGAAGTTCTCAATGCAAATAAACCTGACAAAATTCGGATCGTTTTCGACGCAGCAGCTAAAGCATCGGAGGTTAGCTTAAACGACATGCTCGAGGCGGGGCCGGATCTTTTAAAGTCATTATCGGGAATATTAACGCGTTTTCGCAGGTATGCGGTTGCGGTGAAAGCGGACATATCCGATATGTTTTTACATGTTAAAATAAGAGACAAGGATTTGGTGGCTCAGAGATTTTTATGGAGGGGTTATGATCGGTTTAAAGAGCCCGAATTGTATGAAATGCGATGTTTGATATTCGGAGCAAAATCGTCGCCGACATCGGCGATTTTTATCAAAGACAAAAATGCTAATTGTTTCAAAGAAAAATATCCTGAAGCGGCGGAAAGCATTATTTCAAACAGTTACATGGACGATTACCTAATGAGTACCGGGACCGAAGAGGAAGCAATTGCGATAGTTAAAAACGTTATAGAAATAAATGCGGAAGCAAATTTCAAAATGCATGCGATAAATCTGTTCCAAAAGAGAGGTGAAAGGGGTGAAATATCTAGCGCTCTGATTAGCAATTTAGGCGACAAAGAAAGGGAGAGAGTGTTAGGTTTAGTGTGGGACAGAAAAACAGATAGGCTTAGGTTCAACGTACAGTTAAATAAAATTCCGGATGACATAAAAAACAAAAGCAAGACGCCTACAAAACGCGAAGTACTACGAATCGTAATGTCTATCTTCGATCCCCTAGGAATTATCGCTCCGTTCACCTTGAGATCAAAGGTCTTAATGCGAGAAATCTGGCGCAGTGGAGTAAAATGGGATAGTGAGATCCGCGAGGAGGAGAAACCGGGTTGGGTTGGTTGGTTAAATGATTTAGAGATGGTGGAATATTGTAGTGTACCTCGATGTTTAATTCCGAACAAAAATACAAGCACAAAAACAGAATTACACGTTTTTTGTGACGCGAGCTCAATAGCTTTTGCGGCCGTTTGCTATTTAAGAATAACGCAAATTGAAAGCCCGGTACGAGTAGAATTATTGATGGCAAAAAGCAGAGTTGCGCCATTGAAACCCATTACAATCCCGAGATTAGAATTGTTGGCGGCTTTATTGGGTGCGAGATTAGGAAGATTCATAGAGAGAGAATTACAAATTGAAATCAGATCACGAACGTTTTGGTCAGATTCGTCTGTGGTGCTCGCGTGGATTAACTCAGAAGCCCAATCTAAACAAATATTTGTCGCCAATCGATTAGCGGAAATAGGGGAGTTAACGCAAGTCGCGGAGTGGCGGTGGGTGCCGACGACAGAAAATCCAGCTGATGACGCGACAAGAGTAAGTAATAAAGCTATTAAGGATAACGATTCACGCTGGTTTAAGGGCCCAACGTTTTTAAGAGACAACGCAGAGTCGTGGCCGCGAGAACAAATTTTAGACGGAGATGAAAGACTGAAAATAAATGCGCTCGAATCAAGAAAAATACGAATATTTCACATTTTTGAAAAAAAAAGACACGCTCTCGTTGTGCGTTAAATTGCTAGGTTGGCGTTTGTTCGTAAATATAGTGAAACGTGTAAGAAAATTATTTTTTAGATGGAGCAAGAAAACTGAGACAGTTCCGAAAAATAAACAGATAGCGCGGAAGATTTCATATATCGGAAAATACAAGCCGAAAGTTTCGAGAACGACATAAACGATTTGATTAAAAGGAACACGGTGAAAAAACACAGTCGAATTAAAAAATTAAACCCTTATTTAGATGAGAAGAGGATTTTGAGATGCGACGGACGTGTAAGTAGCGCACGCAACATTGCCAATTTCAACAATACGCCGATAATTTTAGACGGCGAACACCCAGCAACGCGATTGTTAATTCGTGAATACCATCGACGATTTCATCATGGCAGCGACGAGACTGTCCGAAACGAACTGAGACAACAATATTTAATTACAGGGCTTCGTAAATCTTTAAAATCAATAGTCGCGAAATGCCTAATATGTAAGATTTATAGAGGCAAACCGCGACCCCCGATGATGGGTGACTTACCTCCAGGGCGCGTAGCAGTACGCGAGAGGCCTTTCAGCCATTGCGGGGTTGATTATTTCGGCCCGTACTCAATAAAGGTTGGACGAAGAAGGGAAAAGCGCTGGGGAATTATCTTTACGTGCCTCACGACCCGCGCAATTCACCTTGAAATAGCACACTCGTTAAGCGCGAGTTCGGCGATCATGGCGCTTGACCGACTATCCGCGAAAAGAGGCGTTCCCATGACAATGTACAGCGACAATGGGACCAATTTCGGGGGGGCGGATAAAGAATTGCGCTCTGCTATAGCCGGACTAGACAAAGAGAAAATAAGATATCAGGCCACGAGTAGAAAAATAACTTGGTGTTTTAATCTGCCTGATGCCGCGCACATGGGGGGAGCATGGGAGCGCCTAATCAGATCTGTGAAAAACAGCTTGAAGATCATCTTAAGAGAGCAAGCACCGACCGACGAAATTTTTCAAACTTTAATGGTAGAAGCAGAACATACAGTAAACTCACGACCGTTAACACATGTTTCTGTAGATCCGCGTGATGAGGAAGCTTTGACACCAAATCATTTTCTAATAGGAACAGCAGCACGATTGAGGGAAAATCTGGACCTACCTGTTCAATGTACATATGAAAATTCTGAATGTCATTCAAATCTTTATTTTTAACTTAGAATTTGTAATGGTTATTCTTTTTCAAATTAAATTTGTAAAAATAAATGAATTCATTATATTTAACTATTTTTATGTAATTAATACTATGTACTCATATATAACAATTAATATTACTATTACTTTCAATCAATATAAAAAATAATCCACTGATATTCTCTGATTACTTGTATTATGAATTGAATATTTAAAAACATATTATTAACTTCATGATATTAAAATTGTTTTTATTAGCTTAATTTATTAATAATAAGTTAAAATCCAAGATATTAAATAAAAATGCAATTTTCAAATATATCATTTATTATTAATGGCTTTAAAAAAAAATTATATTTTACTGAAAATTATAATTTAAATTGATTTTTTATAATCAACAATAACTTATAGCATCAAATGCTACATATTTTTATTAACTTTTCACAGAAATATATAATATTATTATATAAAATATTTAATGAATATAAAAATTAATTTATCGATTATGAACATTTAATCAATGTGTATGAAATATATATATGAGGCTTTCTAAAGTCAATTATTTCTTTAATTTCCAAATATTACTTTTGAATTTTGAAAATGCTCTTGAAAAAATTATTAAAATTTAAATTAAGTTCCAATAAATGATTTTAAAAACTTGTTCAACATACTCTTTATTTGTATATTTTTCAAAGAAAATATAAATATATATATTTATTTATTTATTTAAATTTTTATTTATTTAATTATTTATATATTTATTTACTTATTTATTTATTTATTTATTTATATATTAAATTATTTCTATTATATATATATACATATATTTATTTATTCAGTTGTACATTGTATTTGTGTTTTTTTATATGTACTATTGCATTTATTACATTTATATAGAGTTACAAGTAAATGCATAAGAATATTATGTTTTTTATTTACACGTTGATCATTATTGTGCTGTATCAATTAGCAACTGATAATATATTTAACTTATAGTACATGCTATTTAAAATGTAAGACTTTTTATATCAAATATTGCATTGAGAGAGCAATATTGAAAAAATAATTTATTGTTAAAGTAATAATTGTAAAATTGCTTAGTTATTAAGAATAATAATATGTGTTAATAATTCATATTTGCTTAAAAAATTTAAATAGCCAAAGATTCATGTATTACTGTCATTATAATTATTATTAAATATGAAATTATTTTACTATTAGAATAATATATATAATTAAATAAAATACATACAAGTCTTTATTTCTTTGCATCATCCTTTTATTATCAGTAAGCTACAAAAAAAGGATTTTCATCCATGTTAAAGAAATACAATTATCTTATACATTCTAATAACTTTTGTTTGACATAAAAAATAACATAAGAAAAAATACACTTACAAAATTTAACAATTAAGGAAAACCAATATCTTTCCACACAAAAGATTTCTATAAAGATGTCCTATATAATAAC
Source organism: Eupristina koningsbergeri (assembly GCA_018907245.1). Taxonomy (NCBI): domain Eukaryota; kingdom Metazoa; phylum Arthropoda; class Insecta; order Hymenoptera; family Agaonidae; genus Eupristina; species Eupristina koningsbergeri. Next base: position 3,302,940 of record JACCHV010000110.1, read on the forward strand.
TTCTTTGAAAGGCTTGAATATTTGTATTAAACACAATACTTTTAATAACAACACAATTTAAAAATGTTCACTAATATATAAAACATATCTTTAAAAATAATAATAAGTTTATTTACAGGTAATTTACACTTTATTGAACTAAATATGTTTATTTTGTAAACCACCACAAATAAATAAAACATTTTAAAATATAACATCATTTTAATAATAGTAATTGCTATCACTGGTAAGTTAAAATTGTATTAAAAAAATATTTTTTTTAACTAACACAAAAATGCAAATGTATTTTTAAAAAAAATAATAAGTTTATTTGCTGCTAATTAACACTTTTATTAAACTTTTTGGTATATTACTAAGGGAACGCGCACTCTTGTTGAAAGAACTTTTCTTACTGTTCAAAAATTTTAAGAAATGAGAAGTAAACACATGTGTCAGATTATCAGTGCCGGCTCACGAAAAAGGACACATGGGGTTATAGAAAGTGTAGGGTTCTGTATTTTCTTGATACTTGTACATGGGTATTTGTTTCCAGTCTTCCCATTTACAGTTGGACCCCGCTGGTCCGACCCAAAGGGGTTTAACCAGGGGAAGTCAACTCTATATAAGGGAACTGGCAATAAATGCAGCAGATGGGCCACGGAAAGGTTGTGATGTAAAAGAAAGTGCCCGCTCCAATATAATTTGAAATTTCCTAAATTTTATAATAATTACATATAATTATATACCATATTATTGCATTCAATATAAAAATTAATTTTTCATCAATGTTAGTTACAATTTAGACAAATTTAATAGAATCATATCACCCCATATATCCCTTTTCGTAAGCCGGTATTGGTAACCCGGTACATGTGTCTACATTATTTTTTTCAAAGAATTTTAACCAAAGAACAGATTTTAAGCTTTAGCAGTTATAAAAGTCTATCGAGAAGAGTGTGAATAATCCATTTTACTCTCTGTTAAAAATGTATGTGTATTTTTAATTTCTTGTAAAGTTTATAAGTGTTAATTATAAAGTAACTTTACATATAAATTTAAAAAATTTTTTTATATATATTTTTTAAAGATTTAAAATTTATAATTATTAAGAACTAAATATACATGGTGAAATTTAGGAATTGAAACAACCATTTTTATAGGTAAGTTGATAAATTTAGTAAATATATTTTAATCAAAAGACTCTGTTCAATGTGCTTTGGAATTTTAAATATGCAACGACACTTGCTCGTTGCTAGAAGCATCGAGACGGTTCCTTACCCTCCTCGAAGCTTCACCCGCTTTTAGACCAATATGTTGTTTTGTATAATGGTACACGTCGAGCCACATCAGGGCCCCGGGGAAAGGGGACGACGGCCGCTCGGGTAACTCGGTTACAAGTCCCCCGCAGTGTTCTGCGCGAATCACCGTGTCGCGACGAATCAAAGCGCGAGATCGATCATGTAACAGCGTAAGCGTAACAACCGAGATGATGTCACACCTCGCAGCGCTCGACTAGGGAGCAGAACCTTTTTGGCTATCTTTCTAAGCACTCCTTTCTCATTTTACTTCCACTGTTCACGATTACGTGTCAGCAATCGTTCACAACTCTCCGTCATCACATTATCTTGGCGAGAAACATTCCGGGCCATTCATGATTCCTTGTCGGTCTACTATTTTAAAGAGCATTTGTTGGCAAAAGCCCTTCCCTCTTAACTGACTGACATTTTACGCTCATAGTGCAATATTGCGCTAGTCGAAATATTTCAAAAATTTATTCGTTTTCTCTAGTATCGCGCACAATCGTAATTTTATTTTTCGGTAAACTCGTTCTCTTCCCCGTAAAAATATATTGTTTATGAGTCTCAAACGTCTATTTTGATTTTTTACTCGAAATAAATTTATTCGAGAATATCTTCGGTGAAGTAATTATCGTGATATGATTATTCGAATCAAAGTAAAACTAATGACCCATAGATAACCTGTCCGTTTATATCGTTGTCCGTGACCCGCCTGGAGGTCAAAGAATGTACACAAACTTTGAAATGTTAACTCAATTTGAAATTTACGAAATAAATATTTTATAAAGTAATTGTTTAGAAATAATTACTCTAAATCTCCAAAAGAGAAATATGTTTAGTTTTTTCACGTATTTCCTTGTTGTTATCAGTGACTAAACCGGAGATCACTTCCAAGGATAATTAAATTATAATATTATTTAATTTAACAGCTTTAATTTGTCGGTAGTAATTTATATATTTCTTGTTATATTTAAGCAAACTGAACATTAAATCTCTCTCTCTCTCTCTCTCTCTCTCTCTCTCTCTTTCTCTTTCTCTAGTGTACTGATAGTCCTCTATTAATTGTATACTATTTTATAAAATATTTAAAAACCAAAATTATTTACCTGAGTTTTCTATCCATATTTGTTGACGCTCAACTGTTGCTAGAAATCTAAATAGTTTAAGATTGTCTCTTGTGTTAAAATAATTTAAATATTGGCACTTATCATAAACACTAAGGTTCTTCATTTTTAAAATGTTTAAAAAAATATGTAATAAAATTAGAAAAACAATAAAATTATATGAATAATTAAGAATTTGCGAACTTTATAAAACTTTTAATTTAAAAATTTAATGCTTCCACCACTCATCGAAGCACAATTGTAAATGACGGATTTGTTGTTGTTTAAATCACGAAGAACTATAAGTTAAACGTTTATGTTTATATAAAATTTAAAGGTCCTCAGAATTAACCGTCATTACTCTTTATAATGTAAATTTTAGATTCATACAAAACAATAATAAATCGAAATATCCAACGTAAGATAATATAGGTCGTCTTAAATATCATTAGAGTAGCCGCGATCTTGAAAACAAAAACATAATGCTACATATATATAAAAACATACACAAATTACATATACTAATTGTTGGGGCAGTTTTCCGTTTAGTGCATTTTTCACTTCGTGAAAAGGGAAAGTGCACGGAAACTGCCGAATCTTGTAAATATTGGAAAGGGGGGGACAGGCCCGAAAACGAATTTTGACCTGCGTGGGATCCGGCGCGGGGGAGATGAGTAATTCTTCTTGCGACGTCGCGCCTAATGCACTTGCGGTGCATTTCTCTCGATATCTCGCCGTTATTTTCTTGCTCTCGTGTGTGAGAGTTTTCTCGTTTTCTTGCGTTGCGTGCGTGTGTTGTGTATGATGTCTCGTGTGAGACGTCTGGTGGATCCAGAAGCCCGGGACCTATCGTTCCCCTGTTCCTACGGCGGCGCCCGGCGATCTTCTCCAGGGTGGGTGCTGACGAGCACCAGGACCGCCCCGCTTCTCGCAGCGCGTCTTCCGACGCCCCCGCTGCCTTATTGCTCGAACGTGAGCCGCCATTTGCGAGCGCCTGTGTGCGCTAATTCATCGCGTGCGTGAAACACTCTCTGTAAGTTTTATACATTTCTTATCCGACGCACCAAGGCTTTTCCCCCTGACGCAGGGGGTTTTTATGCCGCGTCAAATAAATTCTATTGTATTTGTTGTCTCGCGATTCTATTATTTCATTTAATTTCAAGCTTGCAGCAATAATTTCCTCTTCCTCACTCCTTAACATTATTGATTCTAATTAATTCATGAATTATATATAAATCTTAATTCTTTTGCATAATTGAGGTAAGTCTCAAACACTAATTGAAAAAAATTTAATACGATTTCGTATTTCCAAAACGCGAAGCAATAATTGAAAGTTATTTAAAGGAACAATTATGTACCATGAATAAAAAACATAAATATTTATGTGAAAAAAATGTATAACAATATTTATTTCAAAACATATATGAATTGTACCTGATGATTTTTTACTTATTAGCAGTGAACTATTTAGTAAGGATAAAACCAAATTAATATTGACGTAGATGAAATCTAAATGATATATAAAATATTATATAGTTAAAAGAGTCATGATATTGATATACAGATTAGAAAAAATGATAGAATTCATGTCAGATATAGTTCATTATGAAAATAATTGCGGAGGACTCCCATACCTTTATACATATCTGCATTTTTTGAAACTGCACTTAAAAAATTAAAGGATTTTATATCTGAAAATTTCTAAATCCTTTTTTAGATTTTAATAATATTTTTAAATTATGACGTAAGAAATAAAAAGATGTAGAAATCCTGATCAGCGTTGTTTTTTTAAACAATATCGGTTGAGTTTGTATTTCTCATATACTTATAAATACACGGATTTTTTTAATTTATATTTGAAAATTCAAATGTTTCAGTTGCTGAAAAATTGTTAAAAGTTTTTCTAAAACATACTAGATATAAAAATATTTGTCAACTTACCAATTGCATTTTTGAAATAGTATTTTTAAACATGTATCATTGTATAAGAAGTAAAAAATTTAAATTATAACGCCGTGTGTATCCTGAGCATGAGAGAGAGAGAGAGAGAGAGAGAGAGAGAGAGAGCTTGAAAGAGTGAGAAAGATAGACATGTCATTAAAATATGGTTCGAATATTAATTGTAAATAAAGTACTATAAAAAATTGTTATTAAATGAATATATAAATACTGAAGTAAATGGATGCTAATACATATACATACATGTGTATTTATATTGCGAAAACCAATTAATCAGATAATAACTTTTTTAATTTAATTTATTATTTGAAAAATAATAAAATACAAGTTTTAATAAAGTATTTTAAAAAATTACTCGTAAATTTAAATAAATAAATTTTACTTTTAAAAAAATAAGTGCTAAAGATAATTGTATTAGTTTTTAATAAGATTGGATGAGAAAAGAATAAAAGCGATATATATAAATAAATTTTATTTACAATTATTCTCAATATTATACAAATGAATTATAATGCTAGAATTTGGTCGTAGTAAAGCTAGCATAGCTATAAGCATTCATTGTAGTCGTATATACATGTACATAACGTTGCGTATGTGTTTCATTTGAAAAAGCTGCTTTTGCTCGGCTAATCGTCTTTCATTTTTGTACTACAAATTCGTGTTTAATTTTCATCTCTGGTCATACGAAGAACCCCGCTATGCCTTTTCTTATCCCCACCATGCTTCCAATGGGCATATCCATGGGCATCCATAATAGGCAGCAGCTTCTTGCCACCGAATTTTGTGGACACGCTTCTCTATGCTACCGCGCAATCTCCCAATTCTTCTCTGGTTCTAGTCACTATGGCTCTAGTTGTTTTTCGTCTACCACCTTATTTTTTCTCAATTTTTTCTCCCTTTTCTACACTCTACATCCTCTACATATTTAATTGACATCGTTCAAAATATAGTGAACAAAAATTATGTATTCAAAATAAAACAAAGGTTAATCCTGAATATATCTTTAACTAATAAATTTGTTTTTGTTCTGAATGATACAATTACATTGTTATTAGTTAAACAATTATTAGTGAGTTAAAATATTTTGAACATATATTTCAAAATTTGGAGTTATGCGTCACAATATATTACACTAAAAAATCTCATTAATATTTAGTTTATTTTTAAGTATTTACAATTAATTTTATTATATTTAAAATATAGTTCATGACTTGTTTTTTTTTTTTAATATACCATTTAATATATAATATTATATGTATAACTTTTTAATTTATTTATAAATAAGTGTATAAGCATATATATATATACATATAGAGATATGTGTGTATAAAATTTCATATTTTTTTAATTTTACATTTAAAATATAAACTTTTTTAAATTTTAAAATTACTATATCCTATTGCTTTAATAAAAATATTGTGGGTATTTTCAAAATTATAAAAAAAAATTTTATTTATTTTTATTTTATTATAATACTTTAATGTATTTTTCTAATACAGTAAATCGATACTATAATTTACTACTAAAATCGATAAATAATTTACTATGGCACTTACAACGTCAAGTTCATCAGGTATTCCTGATAAACACTGGCAACCACCATTTGTATCTCTTGAAACAACGTAAGAATATACAATATTTTTATTGAATTACAATATAATACTTATTATTTTTATAAACTTAATATATTTTAAGCTTAATTTATATTATTTTTAACAGGATGGGAGAAGTAGTTGTTGAACTTTATTGGAAACATGCACCAATAACATGCAGAAATTTTGCAGAACTTGCGAGAAGAGGATATTACAATGGTACTAAATTCCATCGTATAATAAGGGATTTTATGATTCAAGGTGGAGATCCTACAGGTACTGGAAAAGGAGGAAGTTCCATATATGGAGAATGCTTTGATGATGAGATTCATGATGATTTAAAACATACAGGTAATATTTGGTTCATTAAATAGATATTATTTACATGTAGTTATTCAGATTTATACAAATTTAAACAATAAACATATATTGTTTCCAATTAAAAGAAGTAAAAATTAAATTAATTTCATAGTAAGTTGATGTTTAAATTAAATTAAATTGATTTAATTTAATTTATTAATATTTCATTCAACATTAACATTTATCTATTATTTTAAAAACTTTATATGATATAAGAATAGTGTTTGGGTTAGGATAAATATTTTTGAAATAGGTAAATGGTTTTTAAAAATTGTTAATACTTTAAAAATTCATACAGGTGCTGGTATTTTGTCAATGGCAAATGCTGGACCAGATACAAATGGATCACAATTTTTTATTACATTAGCTCCAACGCAATGGTTGGATGGAAAACATGCAATTTTTGGTAACCATTAATATTAATAAATTATTTTTAATTAATGACTCTTGAATTATGAATTATTATTACTATTAAATTAATTATTATAAATTATTAAAAATCATAATTTAAAAAATTACATAAATATATTAATAATAATAATTTTTTAATTTATAGGAAGGATTCACACTGGTATGGCAATAATCAAACGAATAGGACTTGTAGAAACAGATAAAAATGACAGACCAATTGATGATGTAAAAATAATAAAAGGGTCTATTAAAAATATGTAAATAATAATTTCTATTTCGTATAAAATGAAATTATAATATTCATAAGGAAGATATTTAATAAGAAATTTTATTTAATTATTCAATATTTTATTTATAAAAAATTTTCAATAAAATGTAATATCATATTTAATATATGAATTTATAATTTAGTACTACAATATTTTGTTTAAATTATTTTAAAATAATCAGAATAATCCAAATGTTTTTATAATGTTATATTTTTGGAATAATAATCAATAACATGATTTAGGTGATTTTAACTTAATTTATTATATATTGTATACTCTCTCAAACTAAACTACTACCACTTAGCAAAAGTACATGAATGTAGATTAATATTTTTTAAAATCAAGAAATTTAATTGTTACATGTATAGGTAATATGACAAAAAATAAAAACATATCAAAACTTTTATTGAGTCAGTAATTTTTTAAATGGATTTTGAAATAAAATATTTTTAATCTTCTGCAAAGTGTTGTTGCAAAAACACAATAAAATTAAAATATTGAGAAATTAATATTTATACAATTATTAATCTATCTGAAATAAAATTTTTTTTCTTATAAGTTTTTTTTCAAATTCTTAATAGTTAAATGTTTAAAGTTACAGAACATCTTATTAAGATACTAATAAGATGTTCTGTATGTATATATTCTGTATAGACATAAATTAAGAAAAATCAGTTTCAAATTAAATAACTTTATCTAAATATAAAAAAAATTATTGTATCATTTATTATAACAACTTTGTTTTAAATATTTTAATTAGTTATAATAATATGCTATGCGAATTTTCTTCTTATAAGTAGTAAAATTTGTTTAATTATTAAATTATAATAATCTCGATCAACAAATAGAATTTTTAAAATTTTTGTACAATTCAACTCATTTTCCACTTTTTTGTGTAAGAAAATATGTATTAAGGATTCATACTAATAAAAATATTAATAAAAATAACATAAAAATATTTTACACGTCACTTCAATAATTAATTTAATAATGTTAACTTTATTCAATAAAAAACTAAATTTACTATACTAAATATATAATTTTAAATTAAATATTTAATATTTAAATAAAAAGTCTTTTTTTATCATATGCTTTAAAATTTATAATTTTATTTGATTTAATGATGAAATTGAATCAGTTATTACTACTCGTTATTAATATTAATTAATACCATATTTATTCATTTATAAGATTTCCAATGAAATAGAATCTTTATAAAGATTTGTAATATTGTACATGACTATTAAATATCTTATAATTTCTTAACAATGTATACTTATGTGTTTTTTTTTATATTCTTTATAAACTCAAATAATTCCTGAAATTTTTTTGATTATTATATTATATCTACGTACATTTTATATAACATAGATAGAAAAAAAAACAATTTAAAATAGAAATTTCATTAAAACAATAAACAATAAGCACTATGTATATAATAAATGTATAATAATAGTATAAATATGAAATTATTTAATATTTCAAAATATGATGTCAAGATATATAATAACTAAATATTTTATATATGGAATTTAAATCAAGTCCAAATATAATTATAAATTTAACTTTATTTGAATTATTTAATGTTTCTTATCAGAATTAAAGTACAATTTTAAATGACAATTGTATTATTATGGTAACTATGATACAAGTTTATTATTTTTTGATAATTTGTGGACAAAGAAAATGTATTTTATTTTTATTGATATATGTTCTTGTATTATTTATAAACCTAAAACATTAATGTCAAACATTTATTAATTTTTTTTTTAAGAGTGAAATCTATTCAAAAATAAAAAATCTCATAAGTTGTAGATGCTTGATACTTATCAAAATAAAATTAATTTTAAACTTATAATCAATTTTAAACTAATAATAATTGTCACGTATATAATATTACAATCGCATACGCAACGAATAAGTAGTACTTGCGTCAACTAACGTAGACAAAACATTAGGAAATTGACAATGAGGGAATCGAACTGAGTAACATGAAACCCGCGAGTAATAAGGACTTCTGAATTCGTTAAATTTTGAAAATTCAAAACAGGAGGCGATGATAAATATGCAGGGGTCAATCGAAAGACAACACCAGAGACAGCTAACAGAAAGATAATCAAGCAGAAAAACACAGAGGGAGAATTTGCGGATTTTGCAATTCTCTATACAGCGCAAGTAATAAGTAAAATCGGAAGAAAACGGAGGGTCATTCTTATGTCGACTTCTAATCTGACTCTTACATTCCGGTTCGGGAACTACTATCATTTTTTTTTATATAATCGGGATTTAGTTTTTTGGCAACACGAACCATTGTAACACACGTCATCTCGCTCTCTCACTCTCTCGTTCATTAAGAGAGATAATAAAAAGGACAATATTAATTAAATCGCTTTTTTTTTATTGATAATTCCGAACCTTACGAAGATCGAAACGCTTTGATCGTTTCGACTAGGAGAGGAAGATCCTGAGTAAATTCGTGATTCAGTTATCAAAGAATATATATAATTGCGACTGGTTAAATACGCAACATAATTAATTAAAATCTTTATTTGCTTTATTTTTTTACCATCAAAAATCAAGTTTTTTAAAAAAATTTATCTGCACATGTAAAGCAATATATAAATAAGTTCGAATAAATATAAAAACTTTTTATAACTGAATTAAGAAACCGGAAAAACGAGAATAACTGAATAATAATTATATAATAATTGAATAATAATTATATAAAGTAAACAAATGGACTTATCAATTTGATACTTAGCATTTCGTATGTTCAAAGTTTCAAATAAAACTTCATGTGTTTGAAATCTATTTTAATAAATATTAATGAGGAAAAATAATAATAACTGAGAAGGAACTACCAATAAAAAAATTAATTTATTTATTTTTTTAAGAATTCTGTTTTATATGTTAATGGTTATATAATATTTTTAAAACATACTTTGTACATAAATTTGAACAATTATCACAATTCATACACTTATTTTATCATAACCGTAAAATGTATGTATTACAATGAAGCAGACTACCCAAATAAAAAATTAAAAATAAAATATTATCATTTTTTTCTAATTTGCATATCAATGACAAATAGAATTTTTTTGCCTTGTTTAAATGAATAATAAAATAGTTTATATAATTAATTTCAATTTTAACGTAGACTATTTTAATTACGGGATAATATTATGATAATTAAATTTATTAGTTTTATGATTTTAAGTTTTTTAAAGACTTATTTTATCTTAATAACATTTAATTGAATGTTCTGACTCAGTACAGTTGTAGAATAATTTATATATTTATAAATCAATTAATAATTTTATTTTTTTATCGTCATAATTTTTTAAAATATATACATGTATTGTTACTTACATCACTTCGATTTTATAAAAATATGTATTAAAATAAATTTTAAATAAAATTTAATAAAACGTACCAATTATATTTAAAGTACCAAGAATTTTTATTATTAAAGACTAATAATAAGATATACAAGTATTTTTAGCAACTCTAAAGTCATGAATTATTTCAATAATTATCACATAATTTAAAGAAAAAATTGTAAAGACTTCATTTCAAATAATATCAACATATCGATAGCATTAGATAAATAAATTTATAAATTTGTCAAGAATTGATTTGATAAATATCAAAAATATAATAAAAAAAATTATAAGACATTAATAGTAAAATCATTAGTTTTAGTAAATAAATGAATTATTAAATTCGCAATACTTATATTCAACAATTCACATTCAACAAATTAATATTTGATGCACAAAATATTCAGTTTTAGAACAGATCTTAAAACTATATGAGACATGATTAAAATTGAAAATATAATATTGGAAAGAAATGTTATACATATTAATAAACTGACAAAAAAAAAATTTTTAAGAATATGCAACAAAATTAAAAGGTACGTTCATAATTTATGAACACATATTTTGCAATCTCAATTTAAAAAAAACATCGTCTTATTTAAGAATATTATTTTTAAATTATACAAATATATTCATATATTGTGATTTAAATAATTACTCTACTGGAGAATTAACACTATAAAATTTTATTGTAACTTTAATATCGTTAGTTGGAATATTTGAAAACAAATTCCTTACAAGTGTGAATGAAAAACAAATAGTTTTTGCATCGGTAAATATAATATAATTAATTTTGTCAAAATTTTGTTTCGATCTATTATAAAAAAATTCTCTTTTGTTGGCTTTTTAATGTTAAAAATACACTAATGCTTAAGAAATTCTTCTAAATATCTCTTGAACATTAGTATAAGAAAAAAAATAAATTTTTAAAGGAATTACAGATAGATTAAAAGAATTTTCTTCATAAATATATTTTATAAATAAACTAAAATAAACAATACTGTTTCTTTAAATATTATAAAATAATTTATTCAATGTTTTTTACTAAAGACAATAACGAAATTAGTGAACTGATATAATAGAAATAAAACACTCTGATGCTCATTATTGCATTAGAAACGTATGTATTTTAAAGAAGTAAGCTAGTCAATTTCATTTTTACCGATACCATAATTTTTATTTAACAAAATATGTACGAAAATATAAAATACTATTACTAAATTTAATACTGAACGCAAAAAGATGTTTTTTATTGTACAACTTAGCCTATATTTTTAGAATTTTCAGTAAGAGAATTGTCTTTAATTCTATGGAATTGTATATTTAATATATTAAATATCAAACTTATTGTTTCTCATAGCAATAACTATAAATCAAATAATATATTAAAATTGTTAAAATATTTTGAAAATATATGTACAAATTTAAATAGATAAACTATTAGTTATAAAAAGAGATATGAACACAACTTACTTAATATAAATCTATAAATCAGTGGATTGGTATACTAGTTACTCGAGGTATAAGTAATGTGTTACCGTTAAAGGACAAATAAAATGTTAAGATAATTATTCAGTTTAAATATGTAGAATCGTGTAAGATTGCTTATTAAAATGAAATAATCATATTCAAACGAAACACTGTAAGACCATTTATATACTCCATAATAGAGCAAATCCAATTGAGTTGATTAACTGGTTCCAAAAATGGATCTATCAAATAATAAAAATTGATGTAGAATATCAATAAATGTATGATTTATTTATTCACTATATTTTCAATGAATGTATGATTCATTCTAGTCGCTACAAAACTAGAATTTAAATAACATACTTAGTTTTATTAGTTAGTTTTTATACCATGTATTTAAAAAAAAAATGAAACTGTACAGACCAAACATAAGGGTGTATATGATTAATACTTCATACGATTATCTTACATACTTAAAGTGTACCTTTATGTTACGTACTCATTATAATTTATGTACCACTCTAAATATAAGTATCAAGGTCATCTCTATTAAATTATGAAAAATTTGAAAGCTTAATCTAAGTTATGAAATAATAAGATAAACAGAAATCTATTTTAATATTTTAATATTAATCCAATGATCCATCAATATCAACAATAAAATTTAATACGTTATACTCTATAATAAAAAATTTTAAATAAAAACATAAATTATATACTCATACATTTTAATTTTATGGAATACAGAAACAAAAGATAACAAAATAAATATGGGTTTAAAAAAAAAATAAAACAATAACATCTGTTAAAGCTGGAAAAATACGTTCATTTTTAAGTCATGTGGCGGTAATCAGAATTTAAGATGATCGAATAAAATTTATAAATATTAAGCATTTTTTAAGCCAAGACATAATCAGAGTCACAAATTATCAAACAACGTGTTTAGCTTTTTAAATTTCCTTGTAGAAATAATTACTTTTTATTTATTTTGGATACTAAATTAAACAATTTTTTAATTTAACTTATATTTTAAATTTTTGTAAGAAATGATTTAAATTAAAAAAAAAAAAAACATTTATGTCAATATTAAAAAGAAGTGCTTATTAACAATAGAGTATTGACATTTTTGCAGAGTATGTACAGGTAAATTAAATTAAATGAAAAATTAATTAACTAATCAATTAAAGTAGAAAATTTTGAATATGAACTATTTGTAAAATTTTTAAATATTTTCGTTTTAATTAAATGATTTACAGTATAGAAATATTAAATACAAAATGATAAAATAAAATATAATATAAAATAAAATATAGATTTTATTAAAACAATTGATTATTGAGTGGTAATATTTATGTTATAAATGTTATGTGATAAAATTGCATATAATATTATTTAATATTTAAAAAATATAAAATATGAATATATAAATTGATTCAATTTATACTATAATTTAAGTCCAATTTAAATATATTAATTTAACATTATATAAATTATTTAATTTTTCTTATAAGCTATAAACTTTAATTCTGAATCTATAATATCATTATTACTGTCATATAAGTTATCAATTTTCACATACTGAATAAAATATTTACTTTTTAGTGATATATATTCATATAGCGTCGTAATATCAAATACATTTATTGAAATTTTAATAAACGATAAAGTCTAAGAAAACATAGAAAAATAATAAATCTTATGTACTAGTCAGAGTTATAAAATTAATTTAAAATATGTATTTAAAGATGTTATTTTTATGTTATTTTTTATTATTATTAAAAGTCAAGCTGTTGTAATATTTGAATATATGTGTACAATATTCTGAAAAGGTTTTCACATAAAAATTATGTATTAAATGAATCAAAATCTCGAGAAAGTCAAAATAACATATATAAGACTACATAGATCATATGAAAGATATTATTTAAAATAAATAATAATAAAAAATATTAAATTTAAAATAATTTTTTATCTAAATTTACTAAATTAAATAATACATACTATAATGATGCAATGTTTTAAATGTACACTATTTCAATTTTTTTTTTTTTTTAAATTTTTGGTAGTGTAATGAAAATGTACTATATGCTACTATAATTTTCTTTAAAAAAAACTTTAAAGAAAATCATATATTTATTTTTAAATTTATAAATGAATACAGATGTTTATTGATATTTTATCAATTCTTTTATAAAGATAAAGAGCATTTTTTAAATTCAATTTATAACTGACTCATAATTTTATAAATATTTTTGAAAGCCCACAATTTTTTAACAATTTAAAATACTTATTTCGAGCCTGTATGTGTATTTTTATATTTATTACTACAGCAAATATAATTAAAAAGTTTACAATAAGAATTATCGAAAGTTTGAATGAAATTTAGAAATGCTTATTCATAATTTTAGATTGTTATCAATATTTCGTTGGTTAAAATAGTAAAAGTATTTAATTTTAAAAAATAATCAGTATATTTTGCAAAGAATATTAGCATAATAATTCATATGAAGTATAATATATATTTAAAATGTTGTTGCATTAATAATCTAGGTATAATTAAAATTTTTTATATTTATTTCATAATTCAAATTTTACATTAATAGCACAACTTATATGTGACTTAAAATCATAATAATATTTTTCAATAAATAATTAATAAATAAAGAAAAATAATAAAATATTTTATTTTTAAGTATATATTTTTTTTATATTTTTATATTAAATATAAATATTTACTTAACTGTAATCATTTTAGTACTGTAGACACATATAAAATTTAATTGGTTTTTGAAAATAAAGTAAGATAATGATTTTTAATAAGTGTATACTATTATAATAAGTGTAATAATATTTGCTTAAATATTTAAGATTTCTTTACTATAAAAAAAGTTGATTTTTTCAATTTACATATTTATTTTAGTTTTTTTTATTTTTTATTATGTTTCAGTATGCGTTTCCACATCTACTTTTTATTTATTCAATTTGTAATATTTTGTAAGTAACAACAATAATTTATAGTGTTCTTTCTTAAATGATAAATGTAGTAGCCAAAAATTATTTTTAGGTAATTTATACAGTGTCACAAACGGAATGATTGGACAGAATATTCGAATTGCGAGGCCTATGGAATTTCCTTTCGTTGCATCAATAGCAAGATTTGTTTATGAGGATAATCAACTAATGCTAAAACATTATTGTACGGGTTCACTTATTACATTAAAAGATATTCTAACTGCGGAAAATTGTTTTCTAAAGGAGGAGAAACATTTTATTCGAGTAATGGTTGGTTCAAATGATTTAATGCGTGGTGATAAATTTAATGTCTTATGGTGGGTTGGATATACACAATGGGCCCACTTTAACAACATAGTTCCGTCATTTAAAAACAACGACATCGGTATAATGAGGGTACGTTATTTTTTAAATGAAATTTATAATAATTTTTGTAATAATATATTAGTCCATAAATTAACCTAATAATTAATATATAAAAATTGATGCTATTTATTTTAATAATTATCAATCAACTTTACCCACCAATATTTCAAGTTAATCAAATTTAAGATGAATATAAGTAATAAAAACAATTCATTAATATTCAGAAATTTGGTATTATAAAGATTGACACAGTATATAAATCGAAGCATACGAAGTACTCAACAATAATAAAAATTGAATATGATAAACTTAAATTTATCTTATTAAAATAATTATAAATTAAACAAATGGCTAAATTTATGATTGTATTTTTAGATATCCCGTGAAATAACTTATGTAACTCCGGGGAGTACCTTAGGCACGTTATCTTACGGTTTCTTTGGATTGACGGTCACAGCAGCGGGATGGGGTACAACAGAAACTGGTATCATCCCCACCCTTATGAGGGTGGCAAATTTATTTGTTTTAACAAATGCCGAATGTGAAACCAGAGTTGAAAGAATACAGGGACAAAAATATTCTGTCCCACCCAGATACCTATGTACTGCTGCAAGACCAGTTGCATTGTTGCATACGGTAATTAAGAAAAATATAATAAATTCCCAATAATTTCTTAAAAATTTGGTTTTCTTTTCATTATGAAATGTCATTATTACATAATTTTGTGTTTGTTAAGATGGAAATTAAATAAATTGAATTTTAATTTATACCAAACAAAATTTAAATTTAAGTACTTGATAAAATTATCTTTTTTTTATTTAATCAAATTATTTGAATGGAATACTTTAACATTGATACTTTTTTTACTTAATAACCATTATTAATATTGAAAAAATCCAACAGTTACCAGAAAAATGAAATTTAGTTTTGACCAATTAAAATAATTCTAATAATTGTTTTCAACTTTTCTCTGTAACTCATTAACATTATTATGTTAACATAATTTAAAATAAAATTTTTATTTTTATTATTATTTAATTATTGAGATATATTTTAATCTAATTAGATAATTTTATTTAATAATAATAATAATGATATGAACGGCAATTTAGCATCATTTTAGTTTCAATTGACTGTAGTTGTAAACTTATTATAATGGCTTGAATTCCATTTAATATAAAAAATATAATTCTAGAAGTGACAATTTTTTATTAATTGGGTGTTGTGTTTCATTATAATTTCATTATTCTGATATAAACATTTTATTTCCATTAAAATAAAAAAAAAATAAATATGTTATAGATTATAATATTTAAACTAATTTTAACATTCAATTTAGGTAAAATTTTTGTTAAATATTAAAAATTTCTAGTAAATGTAACTTTTTTAATTAATTGACTTTTACATAATTTTGTAGGAAGATGTTGGTGGTCCATTAATTTATGATGGTAAAATTATCGGGGTTAGTATTTCAACTGTCCCATTACCCGGACAGACAATTCATGAAGATAGTATGAATTTTCATTTAGCTTTGGAACATTATGATAATTATATAGAAGATGTCACAAAAGCTAATTAACCAAAAATTTTTCATAAATTATATCGATGTACATTTATTTGTTAAGGACTTAATAAAATTATTTTATGAATAATTATAATTAGCAATTGTAATTATTAATTTTATAATAGATCGATTAAAGTATTTACGTTGGATAAATTTTTTTTATTAATTCTCAATGATTCAAAATTTATATTTTCTTCTACAGGACTAGGTTTCTTTGTTGATTAATATAAATTAATATTTTACAAACTTATTAATTTAATTAATTTAAGCTTATTAATTTACTTGAAAATTAATATTGAATAAAATATTTTCTATACAAAAATTATTATGTAAATAGCATTGCTCTATGTTAATTAAAATGAAATTTAATAGAGGGAATGTATTATTAGTAGGAGCAAAAATCCTCTCCCGAGGATTGTTACCTTGTCATGATAGAGTATTTTGGCTGCTACGGTATAAGAAAAGTAGCATGCTTTAGATTTGTCTTGCTTGAGAAAGATAAATTGTGAAGGACTAAGGACCTCAGTTAATTCAGAACTCTTCATATACGAATAACAATGAATGGGTGAATGAATGAAGCGATCTCTCTAAAAAAGACCCTTTTACATGTTGATGTTTGTGATGAATGCATGATGATAACTTTGAGCGGATGTTTAGTTTAATTCTCGGGTCAAGGCATGCTAGACAGCTCTATCTTTCATTATGGAAGCGAAAATTGCACGAGAACACCTTGTTGATCAGACATCAACTAAGAGCAATTCCCCAACTTGCCGAAAGCGATAGTTTCGGTTTGGAAACATTCACAATACTTGTACACCTATACATATACACAACAGGGAAGCTTCTAGAAGTATGATTCGCAGGGTTGAGGATGAGTTTGTATCGGAGCTCTGGAAGTATCTGGAGGGCACAGGGGAGAATCTGACGGTCGCGCACTTAGTCCTGTAGCGAACTAACCACCCAGTCCTGGTTTCCTATCAGCCGTTGTAAAATCTTCGTCAACTCGTATTGTTTGAATGGTGCCCAAGTTAGGCCATGCAGGTTGACAGGGAGCTCTAGTACTGAAGGAACTTTGTGAAGTAGTGAATTTATTAATTTGATAATTTCCCGTGCTGTACACAATATTAAATATTAGTTTTCACTGCTCAAATAAATATAAAAGTAAGGGACGAATTCTGTAAAATAATTACTGTTTGGGATAACAGTAATTTCTCGGACACATCAAACAAGCAAACACTTCACTATTTTAAATTATATAATTGAATTGACTAATTAACTAATTCAATTATATTGGTCACCAGTACTAATCAAAATTATGAATATATAATCATAAAAACTCTTACCAACATTGCAGATCTTAATAATAATTTCAACAATACCTTGATTTAATATATAAATTGCTATCATAGTAATAATAATGGCAAAAATATTTATGTAATTTACATTAATAATATATCAATATAAATTTACATTTCGTTTCCTCTTTCTCTCTATATCTCTATTTATTCTCTCTATTCCTACAATATTTTATTAATCTCTTGATTTATAATTATTTTTTTATCGCCTATATCTATCACTTTTATTTTTAATTATTAAATTATTAATCTTCCAACTGTTAAAATTATTTAGATGTTATTCCGAAGAACACTGAAAAATGAATTTTCCCATTCGACTTGAATTTTGTACTAAAATATTTCAATTTACGAGACCTTTTTCTCTATTACAAATAATATATTTCTATGTTAATGGATTTATTAAAGCCAGGCTAATTATTATAAAAAATAATTATAAAATAATATTATAAAAAATACTTTGCTTTCTGGGAATACGGAATCGGAGCGAGCATGGCTGATGGATAAGGTTTAATAGCCAACAAGTTTCCGGAACATTGTAGTTGAGATCTAACAATTGTAGTTAGTCATTATGTGGATGACTTCTAAAGGAATGTTAAAATTATAATAGCAGCAGTTTACTACCCTTTTGATAACCGTAATTGTACACCAAGGAGTGCCTTAATGGAGAACTGTAACTCTAGGGGACTAGACTTGATCATAGGATGTGACACGAATGTGTAACACACCGTGTGGGCTCCGATACAAATAATAAGGGCGACGAGCTTATCAAATTTTTGCCTGATACAAAGACGGATGTACTAAACAAAGATAATAGAACGACCTTTCAGAATTCAATCAGGAAGGAGATCATTGACGTAACCATAACCACAATTGAGTTGGGTAAGATGTGTGTGGATTCGAAAGTTTCCGATGAGATCTCTAGATCCGACTACAATTACATTACTTTATGGCTTAAGGAAAAAGATCAAGGCAGAGAATCAACCAAAACTGTAGGAGAACAAACTGAATAAATTACCAAGTGAACTTACATAATAAACTTGCAAATTTTTAACTTACAATCGACTTCAAATTCACTCTGAAATACAGGATAGAGACTGCAACGAATACCATAACAGAGGTTTATAAATAAAATTGAAAACTGAGCTGAAAAAAGAAAATTAAAAGAGCCCCATGGTGAATCTTCGAATTCGAGCAACTACGTAAAAAGGTCAGAAAGTTGTACGATAAATTCTATCTTCTTCGAACTAAGAAAAGCGAAGTTCGAGTTAATTTCAATGAGGCTAGAAAAATGTATAAGAAAACCATTACACAAACAAAAGAAAACGGGTGAAGAAGATATAGTGAAGAAATGCCGTGAGTCATGGACATTACTAGGTTCTGCCGTATACTTCAAGATCTACCATCAAACACCTATGACTCGATAACAATGGAGAATAGAAAGTAGGTAACTAACACAAGCTCTCTTAGCTTTTATTTTTGCCCACTTTTCGGACTTCAGAGCTGATCCAATCAATGTAAATCACTTGATTGGAAGAAGAGAATATGACTGCGACTAGGAAAGGGAACATGGGTTGCAGGTGATGTTAAAAGAGCATCTAGATAACAGAGCATTTTCTCTGCAATTATTTTGTTTTCAGAACTTTAGACAGAGCACCTAGGGGACACCCGTCATAAATCACACTGAACTTAGAAGATGCAGCTTGAGTGATATTCTAAGCACCGTCAAGAGAATTGATTCTCGGCTGACAATGTTATGCAGTGTGACTATAGAACAATATTTAAGTAGGGAATAAATGCTTTTTACATGATTATCTATTTGAGAGATATGGAATGAGATCTTTATGTGGGTGGACAATCTGGAACCATCCACACATCGCAAGGACAGCCATAGGAGAATGGAACTTGACTGCTTCGACGACTAGGAACACTCTCTTTGGCACCGCAATGGAGGTGAGGATATAAATCAGGTCGACTGGTTGCATGAAAGGGCTTACTCTAGTAAAATTTGCTTAAATGCCAGCATGCTATTTGCTTTTTGTCATACCCTCGTCGTAGGAACATTGTATTGTATGGGGTTTGAGTGGGTGACAAGGATTAGCGACAATGAGCTTTTGCCTGAGTATGTGCGGAGATAGCACGTCCTCGACCACAGGCCGTCGGTCCCTATTTCTTCTGACTTAACTAAACTAAAACGATAAAAATGACCGCCATTAATATACAAATTACATTTTCGATATTTTTATTGATTATACGATTAGTATACTAAAGTTATAACATATTACGATAAATGTTAACAAATATAGATTTTATTTAATAAAAATTTAACTCAAAACCTCCAATTAAACAATATTATATTCACCAATCATTTGTAAATAAAAATATAAATGTATATAAATAAAAAATAAATTTTTAATTAATAATAATATTAAAAAAATTATTAAACTTCGTAGCAGTAATTTATATACTATATTAAATCATTGTAACAATATTTCTATTGAGCAAATTGTTACACAAATAGGTAATAACGAAAGTAAAAGATAAATGAGAATATTATACTTAACAATTGTTAATGAGATTAAAAATTAATAAGTAACTTTATTAGTTATAATAATGGGATTGCTACGAATCAAATTTTACAATTTGTCTTACATTTTTTTTTTTATCGTTTCTTTTTATACATGAGTCGAAACAAATATTTAATGACAAAACTGTCTACCTCGATAAACCCATCAATACTTAGAACAGGAATAGTTTGAAAAGTTTACCTATTACATGTTTTTATAAACTATAAGATTATTAAAATGATGAAATATGTTTAAAATTTAAATCACGATATTAGTATAATAAATAGAGATACTAAATATAGATAATGAATAAGGTTGTAATAAATAAAGATAAAAAAATATAAACATATAAAAGGATAATAATAAATATAAAATGCAGAGAATAGAAATAAAATACACCACAAAAATAAAATAAACTAATTTATTTGCATAGATAAATAGTTGCATTAATCTTTATACTTACATGTTTTAAGCATTTATAATAAATAAAGAAACAATGAATGGATAATCAAGCTAGATAAATACAAAATTAAAAATTCAAAGTTAATCAAACAAACACAGAAGCAATCCATAGATGTTAAAATATATTTGTAATTTGAAACAAAAGAAATAATAGAAATGTTCATTAAAACCCTTTATTTTCTATAAGATTATAAGGGATTGGTAGAAATTCTTGACTTTGTGAAATAACAAATTATGCTTAAAAAAATATTAAGTTTCACACAGGAAAAACTCCTATGAAGAGATGAATCTCTTGTTAGAAAATTAGCATATAAGGAAGTGATTCTATTAAGCAAATTGTCATCTGGTCCGAATCATTATACGGACAAGTTATTTAACCTTAATTTTTAAGCTATTAAATCGCTTCATCTAGTATTTCTAAGAACAAGTTATCTCAGTTAAATATTTCTTGAGTTTCAAAAAATTTCCACTTTTTACTCTATTTTAATTTATTCATTTTTGATAACAGTTTTATTTCATCATATAGAATTATAAAATTATCGATGTAATTTTAATTTATATAGTTTAATATATGTGCTGATTATGCATATATGAAAAGCATAATATTTGGGAATATGATACAAATTAAAAAAGAAAAGCAATATAATGAGAAAAAATTTATACCATAATAATACTATTAAATAATATAAATTTAAATTTAATTCATTTAAATAAAATCATTAGAATATAAACAGAAAAAAATAATAATAAAAATGAAAGATTTAAATGAAAAAAATTTTTTGTATGGTGCAAGAATTAGATACATTTATTTAAATAATGCAGGCTTAGGAATTGTATTTAATAAGAGTTTACTATGCAATTAAATTATATTTTGAGTCAGATTGAAATATTGAGTTATTTTATTTTTTAAGTTTTCTAAACCTAAATTAAATTCAATTTAAAGAAAGATTATTGGATAAAAAAGTTAATGAATATGGTTAATATATATAGATATAATGAAAAATCTTAAAATTAGTTAGTATTATTCAACAAATATTTTCAATGATTCTATGTAATACGATTTTGTTTAAATTAAATAATTAAACAAATATTGTTCTTACTAAATATGCTTATTTTTAGAATTTTCACAATTTGGAAAAAATTATTCCATTAAATGTCTATTATCTAAATATACTAAAAAAAATAAAAAAGGATAGATAATAATGTTTTACGTATATATAGTACAATTAATTATTCAAGTTAAGCTGTGCAAATAAATTTTTATACAATTGATACAAAGTAAAAAATCATAAAATTTTATAATAAACTATTTATATATTAAAGATTATTTATGTTTTTGTATAAAATAAAAAAATGAAATATATATTTATTTACGTAATAGTATTTATTATATAGAATTTTCCATTTTTCTTACAAATTTTTAAACAAATTTTATATATAAATATCTAAATTTATTTAATATTTTTCGTATTATTTAAACAAAAAAATAATATAATTTATATGTACCGTAGGATGTGAATTAGCGCATAAACATAGGTATGTCTAATAATTCACGTAATATAATGTAGACGGTACATGTTCATATTTAACAAAAATTACTGACACACCTAGTAATTTAAGCAGTGCTGTTTATAAAATTTTTTATTTTTATTTTACCAGAGAAAGCCTTAAAATTAAAAGAATATTATTAATACTCATATCGAAGTGATATAGGTGTAATGATAACTTGACGATGACAATTTACCTTTGTTTCAGTACCAAATTATGGTTTTTTTTTGCTTTAACAATGGGCTTATTACATAGCTATGTATACTGTTTATAAGAGTTTATACACTGCTGAAGATAATTAGTGCTACTTATCATTATGTAGCAATATCAAAGTAATAATGAAACTTTGAGATTTCTTATTTTAGATTATAGTATCAAACTCCTATAGTAATATGACTTAATTCAAACATATTAATGATTATTTTCTTTAATAGTAGCATAATTATAATCACGCAAATGTATTAATAATTATCAAAAAGAATAAATAATAGAATATCAAATATAGTTCTCTTAACTTATAACTATAAACTTTCCAAAGAAATTCGTTATTACAAATACTAATAACTGTATGATAATAGTAAATGTAATATAACATATTTTTTAATGATTAATATATTTTAAGTATCATGTAATATCAAACGTAAATTTACAATTTACATTTACAATTTGTATTTACATTTAAATAAATTATGCATACTGTTGATCAAAATAATTTTATAACTCAAATTATATGCATAATTATTTAATGTGAAAGGTATTGGTTTGGAATTTATGCCTTTATTGCATTTAAAGTAATTGTAATATTAATTTAAATTAACTACTGTTTTTTTGGACGTATGAATCTTTGTTCTTCATAAAACTTACATTTACAAATTTATTTTAATATCAGATATGTAAATTTTCAATACACACATTTTTGAAACATATAAATAGTTGTTCGGTTTATCAATATCTTTCTTGCTTGAATGATAATAGAAGTGAGTGACTGACAGTTATAAATTTATATTTTTCAATTTGGCACATCAAATTCGGGTATTATTTTTATTTTTATCGAATGTATTTGTATCGATCTATTATATAATTATTTGAAAGTAACTAAATAACCATTTTTTAATATGAAATTAATAATTATTTATAAAAGATTTTAAAAAGTCAATAAATATTTTTATTTGGCAAAATAAATATATTATACAATATCATTATATTTATATGCTATATTGCAATGTCATGTATCCATATATTAAAATAAATTTTTTGTTTTAAAGCCGAGAAAAAATGCGAGAATATTTTATACACAAATTTTTTATCAATATTTAAATTTAATTCTAGAAATAATTATTAAATTTATTAAATTATTTTGAAATAATTTGAATGTTTTTTATTCCTTAATATAAAAAAACTAATAAAAGTATATAAAACATATTAAAAATTATGTAATATTAAATATTGTTTCTGTATATAATTCTTGAGCAAATAGAACTATAATGATTTCATCTATAACTAATGAGATAAAACTATAAATAGTTTATTTATGATATAAAATTACCAAATGTTTCACTTATATATAAACTTTTTTTTAGAATGCGGATAGAAAATTACTTGTTATCTCTTCTGTACACAATTCATTGTAAGTAAAAATCGAATAAAAAAATCTTTGATTGTACTAATAAGATATCAATAAATAATTTAAAGAGATCGCTCTAATAATACAGTAATGCTAATGGAATAAAAGTTTTGTTTTAATTAGGCTTTTTAAATATAAATGCCTTTGTTGGAGAAAGAGTCCGACGAGCGTCACCGGTTCGAGATCGGTATGTGGTATCGATCCAGAGAGAATCAATTACCCACACTGAGGATGATCACATTTGCTCAGGAACGCTTGTTTCTAAGAGAGATGTGTTGACCACGGAAAATTGCGTAAACGATGAAATGGCAAATGGTTTTCAAGTTGTAATGGGATCCACAGATCTGACGTTTGGTTTCAAATTTTACCCCAAATGGTGGGTAAGATATATTGAATGGATACGTCAAAAAAATTTAATGACTTCGTTTGATATAAACGATATAATAATGATAAGAGTAAGAGACTTTCTATTTTATATAAAGTAAAATTCCACAATACCAATGCTCAAAGTTACAGGATTTAGTCTAAATATTTTTTAGCTGACAGAATCAGTGCCGCATTCAATCAATCCTGCACCTTTATTCCATGCTAGAACCGAGACTTTGCAGGGACAATTAGTTGATGCATTAGGTTGGGGAATGTTGTACAATCATAAAGTATCTAAGTATTTAATGCACGCAAGACTATCGATTATAAATAATACAGACTGTGAAAATAGAGTTGAAGCTCTTCAGCGCAGGAGATTTATAATTTCTACAAGATATCTGTGCACTGTATCAAATCCATATGCACTGATTACCACCGTAAGTATTATAGCTATTAAAATAATTCTACGATTATCAAAAAAAGGAGTTTTAAATTCATTTTCATATCTTATTTGTAATATTATATAATCTTGTAAGTTATACCCATAAGGCAAGAAGTTGTTTGGTTTTTTTTTAAAAAAAAAAACTCAAAAAGAATTGTTGTTGATTAATAAAATTATAAAAATATCTATGAAATTTCAAAAATGAGTATAACATATACTTATGCAATTTTTACTTTAATTATGATCAAGTAAATTGTAATTACTTGACCATCAATTAATAAATATTTTTGCGAAATCGTATAGATTAAAGTTCAATTTTTAGTTCAACATAAATCTAAAATTTTTTTAAAAAACTTCAACAATACTTTTATTGACTTTCAATAATCAAGTTTCTATTTTAGTTAAATACAACAAATTTTAAATTATAAAGATAAATTTTAGACAGAAAATAAAAAATTTGATATTGCATTCTAAAATTCAGCAAATATTTATGTTCTTTTGATTCTATTTTTTTAACATCATATTTTATTTTGTAAAAAATTAATGTGTACGAAACTAAGTCTTTATTATAAAAATTCATATTATTGAGGTATTTTTTTTTATTGTAAATACTCAATATAGTATTTATTACTAAATAACATTTTTGTAATTTTATTAATAAATAATATTTTATCGCAAAATAATAAAACATTGATAATACTTAATTTATACTAGTTTAATGAAAATATTAACAGTAAAAACCATATTTTTTAAATGTAATTAACACATTTGTATGTAAATAAATTATGTAAATAAATTTATAAAGTAATAGTTGTAAATACATTATTATATGTTAATGATTATTTTGTAATTATAAATAAAATTAATGTTAATTGTTATGTATATACAATAGTTGTATTTTATAAGTTACATTCGTTTGTTTAATAATTATTTTAATTTATTAAGTAAAGTAAATTCATAAGTAATTAAAATATAATTATTTATATTTTTATTATTTGATTTAATTAATATATAAAACTCTTGGTAGATTTTATTTTTTAATGAAAAATTTTTTTAATAATGACTTATAAGATTTATAATAATCGGACAAAATTTTTCGCGATTAACTAATTCTTACTTTGTTTCTTTTATTTTCATTATTTTCAACTCTATAAAAGATTTTTATGCATCTATGATCAAAAAGTGCAGTTCCAACATAAAATCTTTTCTTTATTAAACAATCTAATTATACCACGTTTATAATTCTAATAGAGAGATAATTTTTCAAATATTTTTTGATTAAAAAAATATATAAATATATATATATATTTACTTAAAATTAAATGTAAATTATATGGAAGAATAGTGGCAAAATTATTTTAAATCCAACAAAATATATTTAAATATGTTTAAATAGGTTTTAATATATTTTTAAATGTATTTATATGTGCACAAAATAATATGAGCAAATATTATTCAGTTCAATTTTTAATATTTAAATATTTTAATTAATTGGCTTTTCAGGGTGACAGTGGTGGTCCAGTTATGTATGAGAATTTATTAATAGCTATCAATTTACAATCAGTTCCAGCAAATGTAGAACCATTTCATCCTCAAAAAGTCAACCTTCATTTGATTCTTGAGAACTATAGACATTTTATTTATGATATCATAAATAATATTGATGTATAATTTTGAAGGCATTTTATTGTAAATTTGATAAATTATAATTTAGTATATTCATATATAAATTAAAAAAACTTATAGAAATATGTTATTTATTTTGAAAATATTTTATTCTCATCGGATTAATTTATGATTATTTTTTATTCCAAATTTTCTTTCCTTAATTCTTACATTAACCATTCCAATTTAAAATATTAAACATTTAATTTTATAACAAATATTATGATAATTATATATAATAATAATTAAAGTAGAAAAGTAATAGCATTGAATAATTAATTTTTAGTTGAATAATTTTTAGTTGAATTTGGATTTATTTTATTGACTTTGAATATGTCTTTGGGATTATAGGTAATAATTGTAGACGAAGTTTTCAAGACTAATCGTTTATTGCAGACCTTAACTTAATTCTGTACAGTCTAAAACTAGAGCTTGTGACATTTCGTGTGTTAATTCAGAGAGACTAGTCATGCTTTAGTATTCCGAATAGAAATAAAGATGATTACCAAAAGCATATAAATAATTATATGTATGAATATGTATCAATCAATGAATACCGTCAGATTGGATAGTTAGATGAACTATAAATACTATCAAGATTTACTAAAGAGAAATTCTTTTGTACAAACTATTATTAGAAATACTGGATTAAATAAGCTTGAACTAGAATCAATATGAAAAATATACTACAAAAAAGCTGCCATAAACAATAGGACGATAATCTCAGTATTGATGTACTAAAATATTAAACAAAAAATACGATACCTGTGAATATAAAGTAAAACCAAAAAACAATCGAATAATGTTAAATGATTTGGATAGTCAGGATTAATTGACATTGAGCCCCTAACGACATCCTAACCTAGGTAACAGGAATAACAAATATATTAGAAAAATTATACGCCCCATTATAGATCATTATAAATTTGACTATCATATTAATAATATTGATCAAATGATAAAAAATACTTGCAGATGATATGGAGTTAAATTCAAGATAACGCAACATGTTTAACGTTATTGTGTTGCTTTTATCATGGATATGAGCATGTATGCAGAATAAAAAATTCCCTTACTTTACTCTAAAGATCTAAGCGCTCAATATCATTTTATACGTTGCCATAGACTTAGATAAACAATTGGTATAGTAGGTAGAAGAAATCGCATGTAAAAGAACACTCGGTAAGCTTCTTATGGAAACTAATCTGTTCAGGATTAAAAAGGTTTTCATGTTCAATCAAAGTTATGACCGGTACCAATGCATATTAAAAGTGACTAACACCAAGAAATAAAGCAAGCGCTTGGATTTCTTTGTTGAGGCAATGGATGAATATCACTTTGTTCGAATCAGCAGCATTCCTATATTCCTAAAACCATTTATTATTTTAAATATTTTTAAAGCTTTATTATGGCAAAGTATTTAATTGTCTTAAAATATTAATCAATTATAAAATTGATTGAAAAGAATTTTTTTGAAGAACATTTATTAGCATATACATGTACTTTGTATAGTTATAAATTGTCAGTTTTATATTACAATAATCAATTTATAAAATATTTATCACTGATTTAAATAAATGACTACTAAAAAAAAATTATTTACATTGTTCATCATAAATATAAAAGTAACGAGATGGTTTTTCATATCCCAAATCATGGAACGGTAAAACGTCACATTACATGGCGTCCGATCTCATCTATTTGTCCATGGATTGGCGTTGGACTCTGTAAGGTTACATCCGATTAAACTGAAATTGAATTATGACATTTAGTATGCGTTGTTCTCGTTAATTCCTTGATTTTTAAAGACAATTGACTGCGAGTCGCTCCTGTAACTCCTGTTCTTTTATATACTTTGTTCTCTGCATAACGCTCGATTGTATTATTTTTCGATTCTCATCATGAGGTAGCAATGAGCAGCTGCAAGTAATTCTTCTTATTTCTTGCAATGCCTGTGATAGAAACTGAGTAACCAGGCGACGTGCAAAATGAAATCAATCGTAGAACGTAAGATATGCGAATTATTGGCGTACGCGAAAATCTGGATTTTTTTAGATAATCTAAACTATTTTTACAAAATGTAAAATATAGGATTTTTTTAATATAATTAAAAAACCAAAATCCTACAATGCATTAAGCTAATGTAAATTTAGAAAATGTTTACATAATTTAATTAAAAATAGTATTTTACTAATAAACTAATAATTCGATTGAACTAAAAATGTGTAAAAATAAAGTATGCATCCAAAACTAGTATGCATTCAAAAAATTGAAAAATAACAAAGTTACAAATTTATCAATTAATTTAAAAAATTTTTTCACTTCTAATTTACTATTCAATTTACACATAAAAAAATTTCCTTCATAATTTTATTAGTTATAATTTGTCTATTGATACTGTAATATTAACATTACAACTTTATATTTTATAATAAAAAAAAATACAATTTTATGTTAAAATTGTTAATAAACAAAATATTTTTATATATTTAATAAAACTGAATATTTTTATTAACAAATTAACAATCTGCTAATTTTTTTTACAATATTTCATACATGTAGTTAGCTGATATTTCCTATTCTAAAACGTGCTCTATTGTTTGATCTAGTCTTTTATATACAGTTATAAAGAAAACTCTTTAAAGATACTTATTTAATAAATACTCAAATGGTATTATGTAGAAAGATAATATATATAATTTTGTTTAAATTAAAAAAATATAGAAAATTAATTTTACTGATAATGGTTATTTACAAATTCTTTCATTATTCTGGAATAGAATTATTCAATTGAATGTCTATTATTTAAATACATTTAAAAAATAAGAGCACAGGTAAAGATAGAAATAAAAAAATATAAAAAAGATAAATTAATGTTCAAAATATAGATGGTATAATTAATTAATCAACTTAAGCTGTGTAAATAAGTTATTATACAATTAACAAATATTAAAAGATCATAAAATTTTATATCATATTATTTATGCACCAAAAAGTATTTTTTATATGTATTATATTTTTATAAAATAAAAAAAAGAAATTTAAATTTTTTAATGCAATAGTCCTTATCATATAGATTTGTCTATTTTTACTTAAATTTCTTAAACAATTATTTTCACATTATAATAATTTTTCATTTTTATAAAATATTCTGAATTAAATATATTGTAATAAGAATAAACATGTATCTCTAATATATTCTAAATAATTTAACGTAATTCGAATGTTTTAAAATTCAAAATAATATGAGTAATGTTTAATCTAATACAAACAACATTAACAATTATTTTATGTAATAATAGTTCAATTACTAGATTAAACATTTTTCAATAAATATCAAAAAGAAATGATATTGAAATATCAGACACAGTATTCTTAAATTCTAATAATACTCTTTCAAAAGAAATTTCTTATTGAAAATGTTAATCGCAGAATGATAATAGTATATGTGATGTATCATATTTTTTTCAACGATTAACATCTTGTACATATGATATAATATCAAACATAGATTTACTAATAATTTATATTTAACTTTAAATAAATTATGTACACTATTAATCACGATAATTTTATGTCTCAAAATTATACATACAAGCATTTTATGCAAAAGGTATTTGGAGTAATATGGAATTAGTATGGAATTTATGCCTTTATTGTATTTAAAATAAAAGCTAATATTAATTTAAATCAACTACTGTTTCCTTTTTTTTTTATTTTTTTTTTTTTTTTTTATTGATGTATAAATCTTTGTTCTACGAACAATTTAAATTTGCAAATTTATTTTAATATTAGATATGTAAATTTTCTGTGTATACATTTTTAAAATATATAAATAGTTGTGCAGGTTATCACTGTATTCCTTACTTAATGATAATAGAAGTACGTGATTTACAGTAATACATTTATATTTTCCGAATTGGCATATAAAATTCGGGTATAATTTTCACTTTAATTGAATATATTTTTATTGAGCACCAATAAAATTACTCAAATGTAAACCAATATTTTTGAATATGAAGTAATTATTTATATCTAATGATTTTAAAAAACAATAAACTTTTTTATCTGTAAGATAAAATAAAACTATCCTAATATATTGTAGTTTTTACTAGCTAAAAAAAAATTCGAGAATATTGTATATTTTTAAAATGAAAATTAAATTCTAGGAATAATTATTAAATTTATTAAATAACTTTGAAATAATTTTTTATATCTTAATTTTATAAAAATAAAAATATACAAAGCACATAAAAAATTATTTAATATTAAATATTGTTCTTGTAAATAATTGTTGAGCAAATAAAGCTATAGTGATTTAGTCTATAATAATGTGGAAAAACTCCTTTAAATATTTTATTTATATTTTGTAAATACTAAAATTTTCACTCATCTGTTAACTTTTTTTAGAATGCGGAGTAAAATATACTTTTTATTCCTCCAGTGCGTAAGCCTTTGTAAGTAAAAAAGAATCTTTGATTTTACTAATATGATATCAATATATATTTCATTTGTTTATCAAATTACTGTTTTTATTGAATTTTGATTCTTGGCATGAAATTAATAAAATTATAAATATAATAGCGTCTAAAAATAGGAAAGTTTTCTGTTAATTAGGTTTTTTAGCTACAAATGCCTTTGTTGGAGAAAAAGTTAGACAAGCTGAAATAACACGACACCGGTATGTGGTATCGATTCAAAAAGCTGGAGAAACTCAAACGGAGGATGATCATATTTGTACAGGAATACTTGTTTCTAAAAGAGATGTTTTGACCGTGGAACATTGTGTGACTATGGAGATAGTGCTAGAGGGTCTTCAAGTTATTATCGGTTTCCGAGATATGACAGAAGGTTTGAAATACTTCCCCAAATGGTGGTTAGGATATAATGAATGGATACGGCAAAAAGATTTAATGACCGAGTATGAAATAAATGATATAGCAGTGATAAGAGTAAGTGATTTTCTATTGTTTGAAAATAACATTTAATGATCTTAATGCTTAAAACTACGGGATTTATTGTAAATACTATTTAGCTGATAGATGAAGTGCCAGATTCGATTGATATTGGTGTTTTATATACCGGTGAAAGTCAGAGTAGAGATGGCGAAACTATTGAAGCATTCGGTTGGGGGATGTTGTACAACATGCAAGTATCTAGATATTTAATGCAGGCAACACTAACGGTTTTAAATAACACGGATTGTGAAAACAGAATTGAAAGGCTTTCGCACGAAAGATATTCAATCCCTTCAAGATTTATGTGTACTTATGCAGATCCATTTGCACTGTTAACTTATGTAAGTATTAGAATGATTTTACCATAATTAAAAAAAGAATTGTCAAATTGACCTTCATGTTTTATTTGTAACATTATATAATCTTCAAAATGATACCTACAGGATAAGCACTTATTTGATTTATTAAAAAAAACTGAAATGAGATTGTTGATTAATAATATATTACACAAACACCTATGAAATCCCACAAATGACATGAATCTAACACTTTTGAATAATCCTCCAGCATTCATTCTATTGAATTATTACAATTAAGTTTCTATTATTCCCAAATATAACAAATTTTAAACAGAAAATAAAAAATTTGATATTGCATTCTAAAATTCAACAAATATTTTTATTTTTATTCTATTTTTTTAGGTTTATATTTTATTACTTAAGAAAGTAAGGTGTATCAAACTATAGAATAATATAATAAATAAAGTTGTCTTTTAAAATAACAACAATGTATTCTTATGAATATACTAGTCATCTGATATTTTTTATAATTTATATATGTATAATACCGAACCAAGAAATTACTGTACAAGATAAATAATTGCTGGGTAAAGTTTTAAAGTGATATAAATGAGAATGCATTCGATTAAAAAATTAATTTTTATCATTGTAGATCATAATAGACGCGTGTATATAAAATTACAGCAGTGTAGCCCAATATTATCGCTACGAAATTTATTCAAAATATTTCTATTACTCGGGTTCAAACCAAATAAAGCTATTGAAATTTATTTTTATTTTGTTTTTTTGATAAAGAAGCTGAAAAGAGAAAAATTCATTTTCAACCGTCGAAGATTGTTTATGAGTAGGTTTGGACTTGTACTGATTAAATTCTCCCCTCGTGAAGAAAGTCGACCGAAACGATAAAGTGATAAACAACTAACTAATGTTTATTATGAAGCTTCTGTGAGAGAGTTATCAAAGAATATGGCCTATCAATTTGATAAAGATAAAGATATAATGTATCTTCACTGTTCTCACTTTACAGTTGGTATAATTCCAAACAAAATATTAAAATTTTATATCATGTTTGTACGATATTTCTTCTAGCGAAAGAAACTTGAATTATTTGAGAATCTGAGTATTGTGGGAAAATCCATGCGAATTTAAGAAGGATGTAAGAGTTTTCATGCAAGATACGATGACTAATTCATACAATTTTCTATTTTTATACAAGTAATAATGCTTTTTCATGGAAAATTTGGAGATCATACCCAAGATTCTGATATCGAACGAAATAATGACGCTAATTATTGCTTTTAATACGCTTTTTTAATCTAATTTTTTATCGTAAGTTTGAACACTTACGATATTTTGGTGTTTCTGATGAAAAAATAGAGATACTGGCGACCCTTTCTGATATTTTTCTTGACTACACTAGTTTTAGAGTTTCAAGGGATTGATTAAATGAAATTTAAGTTTAGGTATTTGATTGGACAATAAATCTAAGGTGTTATTTAGGATAATTAGAAAAGGCTAAATTTTGTAAGAAGATGGCCTTTAATTTATTGAACTTAATTTCCAACTTTTTATAACTTATCTGGAGGAGAAGTATTGGTAGAAAATTCATCAAGGTTGTAGATCGTTTCGAGTTGATATAGGCTATGATAACGGCTATGTCATGTGAACATTGGGTGACCTTAATTGATAATTTTGAGTTATGGAAAGAAACAAGCTTTGAATCTTGAGAAACACTTACTATAATAAGTGTCAATTATGAAAGGCTCGTACCTTGTTTAATGCAGAATATTCATATGTCGGAGAAAAGATTTGACAGCTCACAAAAGATATTAAGGGAAGTTGAATAAGATGAATTTATAAACGAGCCGTTAATGATATTCTTTATTTATATAAAATAAATCCATATAAGTGTGTGTAGTTATTGACCTCATAAATTATTTCAGTAACTTTTAAAGTTGATAATTTGTGCATGTTTTCTTGTAAGACTGAAATAAATATGGGGATAATACGATTTGAAGAGAAGAAAGTTTCGAAATGTCTGACTAAAATAGTTTCGATCACCTAATTCAAAGAAGAAAGAAGGCTAAATGATCTAAACCTGTTGGGATCTGAAGGTTGCTTGATAGTTGTACGAATAAAGACGACGTATGTTATTTTACAAGCTGAGGGAAAATAGTGAAGTAACAAGAAGTATTAATGATATCAGAGATTATAACGAGAAATTTTTTGGAAAGTGTTTTCAGAACACTTTTTCACGTAACCGACGCTTTCCTAGTAAATAATAAACGAAATATGTTTATAACTTCTTTGGGGGAAGGTAAGAATAAGATTCGTGTTGAAGGAAAGATATGAATGACGAGCTAAGATAAAGACGCGTGCCGCATGCTATGCAGTGGAGAAAAAGGCGATTTAATATACGAAACACTTACATGCTTGCAATGAAACTTTTCCTTAAACAATCAGAAATGATCTCAAGACATACAGAAGAGGTTGTTAGACATTCGAACATACAAATCTATCCTCTATGAATTTTGGCACTTCGTCCTTTTCATGTTTTAAATATTACAGTACTGGAGGTTGCGTTTCAATGATGGAAATTGATAAGTCGATTGAAACTTCATTAAATCTCAAACGATGTACTATTAAATATTCAAAATAAAAAATATTTTTGAATAGATACAAAATAAATATAAACTTTTTGATATAAAATAATTTTACTTATTATTTATTATGTATTTATTGTTTATTTATTAAAGAAATAACATTTATACGATATATAATATAATTTCAATATTATTTTTTTTATAAATTAAATTAAATAATATTTAAAATTCTTCGAAATCCATACTTTTTACTTAACCAAATAATTGATAACAGATGTAATAAAATAAATTAATTTGCTTTATACAAAAATTCTTATTTTCATAGTGAACGTATTAAAATATATTGTTCTACTTAACTTTCCAATTTATCACAATTATAAAACAATAAAAATGCAAAGGTGATAATATAATTTTACAAAATGCACATTATACAAAAATATTTTCGATAATTAAATAAATATCTGCTTTCTCTTTCATTTAAATCATACTTATCCATTTTTCCATCCACTTCATGAGGCATCTCTTCTTTTTTCTTCTTTGAACATCCTTACAATTTTCATTTTTACATATAACAAAGAGCTATTATTTTGTAAACATTTCCACCACTGAAACTTATTTCATTAAATTTCCCTTTTTTTTCTAGAGCATCATTAATGAATTGGCCGTTCATTTACCTTTCACCTTTTATTTTATACATGATTGTACATCTTTTTTTTTGCTTTTGTACGTCTAAAAAAACATTTTGTCCATTATGATTGCTTATTTATTTAAATTTATCTACAATGCGACATTTGTTCTTTTCATATATAACTTCTCGAAAAATGAACGGGTATCTTAATTAATATTTTGGTATTTTTTATTGTGGAGTTTTGTTCACTTTTACTATGTTATAAATAATGTCATAATACTAAAATTTATAAATTATTCTTAAAACAACAACGTATTGACGGAATATTTTCGTTTTACGATTGCATGTTGTATCAAAAACTAAAATATCTAATTTAAATTAAAGTTGATCAGATATCTATATATGATTAACAATACTACATATTTATTTTAAAAGAAAAAAAAATTAATTTAGATTAATAAACCAAAACTTATTATTAACTACCTCATAATTTTATTAAAAGTATTTATTTAAACTAAAGATATTTGTAAAATGTAATTTAGTAATTGTACAAATATGAGTTACGAATATGAATATATAGTTACAATTGCATATAAATTATTGTGTCGATGATAATTTTCTAATTATAAATGAAATTTATTTTACAATTTAATATATTTTATTGCTTGCATTTATATGTTTTTAAATTATTTGTACTTAATAAACAAATAAATGAAATTCATAAGTAATTAAAATATAAGTTTTTTTTATAATTCTTTGATTTACTCAATACATAAAATAACTGGTATACTTTACTTTTTGGTAATATTTTATCTAAATTATCTTACTATTATTTGTAAAAATTTTAATAAATAATTATGTATTAAATTAAATGGTAACAGGTAAATAATACATTTTTGTTTTTTATCGTATTTACTTTTTAACTTTTAGCAAATTATTATATTACACAATTAAAACATATATAAAATGTTTAATCTTTATATAATCAATTAATTCTATATAAATAGAAAAACCTATCTAATTAAAAAAATTAAATATAAAATTAATCGTGTATATTAACTTAAAATTGAACATAAAATAAATGTAAGAATAATGACAAAATTATTTAAAGTTTAATAAGATACCTTAAACTATGTTTAACTATTTTGAGATATTTTTGTTCAAAAATAAGCACACAAAATAATATGAAAAAATATTATTTTTAATTTTTAATCGTTTTCTATTCGTTTAAAAATCTAAATTATTTTTAAAATTATTTTATCTAATTTTCATAATTTTATGCTATTTTAGGGTGACAGTGGAGGTCCAGTGTTATATAATCAACTTTTAATAGCTCTCAATTTACACGCAGTTCCATTAGAAAACGAACCATTCAATCAGGAAAAAGTGAACCTTCATTTGATTATTGATCCGTTCAGACAATTTATTTTTGATGTCATATATAATATAGAAGACTAAATTGGAAGTCATTCTACTATAAATTTCATCAATTACTATTAATTTTATTCATATATAAATTGAAAACAAAAAATTTATTGTTTTTTTTTTAATACTACTAATTTTGTAGTAATTTATAAATAATGTAAAATTAATTTTATTTTTTTAAATATATATTTGTGGAAGTGAGAATGAATGAAAGCAAAAAAGAATATAAGAGTCATAGAGAGACAGAGAGAGAGAGAGAGAGAGAGAGAGAGAGAGAGTGAGAGTGAGAGAGTAATACACACCATTTCTCTTGAAAATAATAATTTGAAAGTTTTTCTTTTTTCGTAAATCTACTTCGCATGCACTAATTTTTACCAATTCGTTTGTAAATGTTGAGGAATCAACTCGTCTCAGTTTAGATTTAATTTTCATAATTGTTGCATCATTATTTGCTTAAAACGTTATCACTCCTAATAATTTTAACAGGTCAAACAGCTGTGCCATCTTAAATCACACAGTGTGCTTTGTAATCATTATATTTTATGCAAAAGATTTCATGGTGCTGCAAATAATAGCCATGAGTGATTCCTAATAAACGTCAAGAAGTTTTTGAGTCTCATTATTCAATTAAATATTATTGAATACGTTCAATCCATAGATTAATATTTTGGATCTATTTGCCACCCATTTATGTAATTTTAAACTTCTGAACTCACCGTCTTTAACAATACTGTTGAATCATTCTTGAATTTAATTAGTTCATTTTCATTTTAGACGCAAAATGTAAGGACATCAGCGTAAAAATAATTTTTTAAATATTTAATTGTGTTAGGATATCGCGCATCTTGATCTAATATTAAGTAAATTAACGTTCTCATAACTAATACATCATGAGTTGTAGCTTGTATTACACTTTTTTCAAAATTTCCAGCAATGAATACATTGTGTAAGCGAAAGAGATTTGTGTAATTGCAGTAATATCCTTTTAAATGTTAGGCTTATTTAGTAATGTATCATTAAACGATATTTTATTTTTTATCCTTATGGAGCTATCATACACGACACAGACGTTGTTGAGTTTTCTTCCATAATTCGAATAATATATCTAGTGTGCTATGAAAACATCAATACTGAATTTTTTCTCACTTGACTAATTGTCGCAGTGGTTTACAAAAAGTCGGAAAATGTGCATGTAAGTTTTTTCTATCTTTCCTTTTTTTTCTTTTTCTTTTGAAATCACTAGAAGTAGTAGAATTTTTTGTTTTTCAACCTAGAAAAACGACACAATGAACCAACTGGAGGAACAACTTTATATAATGAAATTATGTAAGCAACTTGAAAAAAATACTATACAGACTTTTGAAATATTCAAAGAGGTTTTTAAAAATAAGTAAATGTGAATATTGCAATGTGAAAAATGACATAAGGCCTTTAATTTTGAGGAGGGATGAAATTAAATTACCAACCAATTCCATTATAGATGCTCAAAAATAGCCGGAACCGATACCAACGCCCAAAGTGTGCATAAAGTTTTAACTTTAAATTGTAGCTTAATGATCAGGATAATCGATGAAACTCTGAATGTATCAACATTTCATGCAGATAGTCTTAAAGGCCCTTTTAATATTTAAAATGTTTGTCTACAAAATTTTACCACGTAGCGATGTTCCACCAAAAATTCCATCGCACCGTATTATAAGATTAAAAAACATGCTTAGTACCAAATGAAATCCTCCCGTTCTTGCTAATCATAAAAAAGGGAGAATAGGAAAAGATTTTCCTGCACATTTTTCTATCTTTCCGAAAATATTGTAATCAATAGTCGAGTGAGAAAAAATTCAACTTCGATACTTACTTAACACATCATGTATTTTGCAAACTTACATAGTTGAAATTATTTAGTTTGATCTTACCATGAAACAATAACATGTAAAATTATATATTTTCTATTAATATGTCAATTTTACGACAAATGTTAAATTTAGGGTCAACAAACTCAATATTTTAGTTAATTTTTGTTTATAGTTACTTACATATTTTGATGGTACCACACTTGTTATAGCTGTTAATGCTACAAATTCATATAATTTTTTATACGTGTAGGTTCTTGATTTTTTATATTAAATTTATGTGTGTTCTCTATATTATATATAAGATTCTCAAACGCAATACGAAATGAGCGCTGATTTAATAGATTTTCATGAAGAGAAAGAATTTTATTTTCGGGGAACAATGATTTTTACAGCATTGATATAACTGTAGACTAATTTTTTTACGGAAAACATTGTGACTTAGGCATAATTTACATTTACTTATATTATTTATTTCATCCTTTTTGCAATTAATATACATTTTCAAATTCTTCACGAGTAACATTTTTTGTATAATTTGGTGTTGCACTTTCTTCTAATAGAAATTCTATCTCAAATTAGATTATACAAAATAAATGATAAATTTTCTTTAAATTTACGTTTCGCGATTCAATATCAATATTTTCTACATTCAGGGTATTTTTTGGTTTATTTTTTTTTTCCTCTTAAAAAATGGAATCACACATTTGATGAATTATCGAAAAACATTTTGTACTTTGATTATTGCGTTTTCTTTAAGATACAAATAGAAGTAATGAATGTGAAAGGGATAAGAATAATAGTTATGATTATTATTATTAATAAAATAATAGGAAAGAAAGAGACGATTAACTTACGGTATTGACGATCTCGCTGTCCCAACAGTGGTTGCTTTCTGAATAAATGTCAACGACAGTATGTTTTGATCATTTAATTGGATGTTACACAAAGGGAACAAGCAGATTTATATTATCCACCAACTCCTTTAGCTGCTTTTCCAATTGCTAGAGATGTATTAATTTCTTAATTTTTCGTATGTTGTTTGTCGTAACTGTCCTTGATTACATGCAGGTATTAGTATATTAATTAAAGATATTTTTAATTAAAAAATATTAAAATTATTCACAAAATTCAAATTATCTCCTCATAATACATATTTGAAAAACGTAATATTTGGAAATATGATATAAATTTAAAAAAAGCAATACAATAAGACAAAATTTTAAATAATAATACTACAATTAAATATTATTAATTTTAATTTAATACATTTAAATAAAAACATTAGAAAATAAACAAACTAATGTATATGGTTAATATATATAGATAAAGTGAAGGTCCTGAAAATCAGTCAGTATTATTCTACAAATATTTTAATGACTCAATGCAGAAAAATAATACTATTTTGATTAAATTAATTAATTAAATAAACATTGTTTTTACTTAATGTGCTTATTCATAAAATTGTTTTAAATTTAAATAAAATTATTCAATTGAACGTCTATTATCTAAACAGACTAATAAAATAAGATTATAAGGAGAGATATAAAAAAGGATAGATGACAATGTTTTACATAATACGACTAATTATTCAACTTAAGCTGTGTAAATAAGTTATTATACAATTGACAAAAATTAAAAAATCATAAAATTTTATATTATATTATTTATGGATTAAAAGGTATTTTTTATATTTATA
Organism: Eupristina koningsbergeri; assembly: GCA_018907245.1. Classification (NCBI taxonomy): domain Eukaryota; kingdom Metazoa; phylum Arthropoda; class Insecta; order Hymenoptera; family Agaonidae; genus Eupristina; species Eupristina koningsbergeri. The sequence continues at coordinate 3,343,194 of JACCHV010000110.1, forward strand.
TAAAATAAAAAAAAGAAATTTAAGTTTTTTAATGCAATAGTACTTATAAAGATTTGGTTATTTTTACTTAAATTTCTTAAACAATTATTTTCATATTATAATAAATTATTGATTATTATAAAATATTTTGAATTAAATATATCGTAACAAGAATAAACATGTATCTAATATATTCTAAATAAATCTACATTTATTTAACATAATTCGAATGTTTTAATTTCAAAATAATATAGGAATATTTAATATATAATGAATTATATGAACAATTAATTTCTATAATAATAGGGCAATTACCAATAATAAACATTTTTTAATAATTATCAATAAGAAAACATAATGGAATATCATATGCAGTATTTTTAAATTCTAAAAATATAGTTTTAAATGAAATTTGTTATTTTAAATTTTTAAATGGAAATAGCTACATGATAATAAACGTATCATATTTTTTAAATGTTTAATTTCTTTTGCATGTGATATAATATCAAACGTAGATTTACTATTGATTTATATTTATCTTTAAATAAATTATGTACACTATTAATGATAACTTTATGTCTCAAAATTATACGTACAAGTATTTTATGCAAAAAGTATTAATATGAAATTTATGCCTTTATTACATTCAAAATAAAAGCTAATATTAATTTAAATAGACTACTGTTTCATTTTTTTTGACGCAGAAATCTTAGCTCTCCGCAAAATTTAAATTTACAAACTTATTTTAATATTAGATATGTAAATTTTCTATGTATACATTTTAAAATATATAAATAGTTGTGCAGTTTATCACTGTATTCTTTGCTTCAATTATAATATAAGTAAGTGACTTCTAGTGACATATTTATATTATCGAATTTTGCGCATAAACTTTGGGTATTGTTTTTATTTTAATCAAAGAAATTTATATTGACGCTCAAAAAAATTATTTAAATCTATACAAGTACTAATTTAATATAAAATGAATAAATATATTTAAAAGATTTTAATAATCAATAAATCTTTTTATTTTCGAAATATCAAAATATTTTCGGAACATAATTTAATTTCTAAGATCTAGAGAAAAGTAAGAATACATTGGATATAAATTGATATTAAAATAAAATTCTATGAATAACATTAAAATGTATTGAATCATTCTCAACTAATTTTTAAAATTTTCAATACTTTAATAAAGATTAATTTAGTTTAATTATATGAAATATCTTTTTTTCATTATTTATGTTTTTGTACATATGTGTTGATAGAATTACTTTGTGTCAAGAAATTTTTTATTTCTTAATCTTATGGAAATAAAACAATATTTAAACCTCTTTAAAAATTATTGAATATTAAATATTATTCTTGTACATAATTGTTGAGTAAATAGAGCTATAATGACTTTATCTATAAATAATGCTTTAAATATTTTATTTATGTTTTGTAAATACTAAATTTGTGTTAACTTTTTTTAGAATGCGGAGTAAAATATACTTTTTATTCCTCCAGTGCATAATCCTTTGTAAGTAAAAAAGAATCTTTGATTTTACTGATACGATATCAATATATATTTAATTTAAAATTTGATATGGAGCACCTTCCATTGTTATAATTAGATATTGAAAAAGGATCCAATATAGGTGCAGGTAATGAATAAAATCAAAGTTTATTTGAATGTATATCGTCGACGTTTCGACAAGTAATCACTTGTCTTTGTTTGGACAATAATTATAGTGCAGGTATACGCCGGTGTTCTACGACGTATCAGTCGTAACATCACAATTACTTAGGTACTCAGGTACATGTGACGTTACGTATTGTGTTCGTAGAATACCGGAGTGTACCTGCACTATAATTATTGTCCAAACAAAGACAAGTGATTACTTGTCGAAACGTCGACGATATACATTCAAATAAACTTTGATTTTATTCATTACCTGCACCTATATTGGATTCTTTTTCAATATCTAATATATTTCATTTGTTTATCAAATTTATTACTGTATTTATTGAATTTTGATTATCGTCTTTAAATTAATAAAATTAGAATTTTAATAATGTACTGAAACTAACAAAATTTTCTGTTAACTAGACTTTTTAATTACAAATGCCTTTGTTGGAGAAAAAGTTAGACAAGCTGAAATAACACATCGATATGTGGCGTCGATTCAAAAAGCTGGAGACACCCAAAGTGAAGATGATCACATTTGCACAGGAACACTTGTTTCTAGGAAAGATGTTTTGACCGCAGAACATTGTGTTACTTTCGACGTAGAAGATGGTATTCAAATTATTATAGGTTATCGAGATATGAGACAAGGGCTTAAATTCTTGCCAAAGTGGTGGATAACATATAATGATTGGGCAAAACAAAAAGATATAGAGAAGGAATATGCAATAAATGATGTAGCAATGATAAGAGTAGGTAACTTTTTATTGTATAAAAATAACATTCATTGATACTAATGTTTCAAATTATGACCTTTATTGAAAATCCATTGTAGCTGCAAATTGATGTACCAACTTCAATTGATGTTGGAGCTTTATTTCTCAGTAGAACTCGATACATGATTGGTGAACATGTGGAAGCATTCGGTTGGGGAATGTTATATAACCTGCAAGTATCTAGATATTTAATGCAGGCAACACTAACGGTTTTAAACAATACGGAATGTGAAAATAGAATTGAAGCTCTTCAACATAGGAGACTCACAATTTCTACGAGATTTCTATGTACTTATGCAGATCCATATGCAATATTGACCTACGTGAGTATGATAATTATTAATATGATGTAACTAAAATATTAATCCATCGAACCAAACTTTATCAAAAGCTTGGCATATCAACTAAGTAATAATCAAGGAGCATCAGCTTCTAATAATCAGTATTTTGACTTACGAAAACTATTTCAAAAATCGAGAATTGTTTTATGCATGTCAATAAAATCTAATATTTCATACAAAAAATGCGTTGCACTTTTTTTTATCTTTAGCTATTGGAAGATTCAAGTTGTTTTCTTGATTTAAGAATAAAAATTAGAGTGGTATGTCAGGGTGATAATAATTACAAAAGACTTGCATTCAAAATTACAATATATTTGTGTGGAAAAATTTTAAGAATGCCGTTGTTAATATTGTTATTAAATTAATAAAAGTAGATTTGTTTTAATAGAAATTTATTAATAATAATACACAACTAAATAAAAGTATATTGAAATGCTATCTCAAGGTTAGTTAGACACGAACTGATTTTACAAGTTTATAGAAAAATTGTAAAAGGGCAAAAATTTTCTAGCTACACACATATAATTAAAGTAAATCTGTACGAGTTTCTACTCGTACAAATTAAGATATTACAAATTAAGCCCAGAGCTGATAAGTAATTCACCTTAATAATAAGCAGAGATACACAGAATTTTCCCAACAGGTAATATTAAGGAAATAAAATAATATATTATCATTTTTCAACAAATATTATTTTCATCATTATGCGGAGAAAATTAATTTAATTATTTATCAATTTTTTAAGCCGAAATGGGGAATATTCTGAAAAAAGACGACAAGAATGTTTTTAAAAAGTTTTAAATTTGATTATATAAATTAGAATGAAATACAGTAGATTTGCAGAGAAATCATTGCTTCTGCAAGCAATCAACAAAAATAGTCCATATTTCTTAGAATCCGAGTTAAAAGTTGTATTATTATGAATTAAAGAAAAGGAGAGATTTTTTGGTATTTACGAAGAAATTTCAATATTTTTCGAAGGTACTTAAAATAGATTTCAGCTTCCGAGATGTATTTAGAAAAACATCTCTAACCTCAAAATTTTCATGAATCACATATTAAACAAAATTGAGATTTTTTTTATACGGAAGATAATATTTTGTTACTTGTGATAAACCCTATTTTTCGTATTAATGGAACTAATAATTTTCGATGGAAATGAAATACTATGGTGTTAGATGAAAATGGAAATAAAGCTACAGTTCGATATATAGAATATCATTGCTTAATAAAATATATAGTCGAAGAAAAAATCCGCCGGCAATCTTATTAGGAAAGATTACATTCAGAGATATGAAAATTTTAATCAATACATATATTCTAGAAGGGGAATCTCTCAAAAAGAAGAAATATTTAAAATAACTGAAATATTATCGAAAGATAAACGTTAAAGGGCTACACCACAAAGAAGTAGAAAAATGATTTTTCAATAAAAAATAAGATATAAGTTTTAATAATTTTTTTTATAAAAATAAACTTACATACTATAAAATAAAAAAACAGATTCTGTACAATAATAGATAACTTATTATTAATTACCTCATAATTTTATTAAAAGTATTTATTTAAACTAAAGATATTTGTAAAATGTAATTTAGTAATTGTACAAATATGAGTTACGAATATGAATATATAGTTACAATTGCATATAAATTATTGTGTCGATGATAATTTTCTAATTATAAATGAAATTTATTTTACAATTTAATATATTTTATTGCTTGCATTTATATGTTTTTAAATTATTTGTACTTAATAAACAAATAAATGAAATTCATAAGTAATTAAAATATGTTTTTTTTATAATTCTTTGATTTACTCAATACATAAAATAACTGGTATACTTTACTTTTTGGTAATATTTTATCTAAATTATCTTACTATTATTTGTAAAAATTTTAATAAATAATTATGTATTAAATTAAATGGTAACAGGTAAATAATACATTTTTGTTTTTTATCGTATTTACTTTTTAACTTTTAGCAAATTATTATATTACACAATTAAAACATATATAAAATGTTTAATCTTTATATAATCAATTAATTCTATATAAATAGAAAAACCTATCTAATTAAAAAAATTAAATATAAAATTAATCGTGTATATTAACTTAAAATTGAACATAAAATAAATGTAAGAATAATGACAAAATTATTTAAAGTTTAATAAGATACCTTAAACTATGTTTAACTATTTTGAGATATTTTTGTTCAAAAATAAGCACACAAAATAATATGAAAAAATATTATTTTTAATTTTTAATCGTTTTCTATTCGTTTAAAAATCTAAATTATTTTTAAAATTATTTTATCTAATTTTCATAATTTTATGCTATTTTAGGGTGACAGTGGAGGTCCAGTGTTATATAATCAGCTTATAACAGCTATGAATTTGCAATCAATTCCATTAGAAGATGAACCATTCAATCAACAAAAAGTGAACCTTCATTTGTTTATTGAACCCTACAGACCATTTATTTTTGATGTTATAAATAATTATAATGAATAATTTCGATGGTATTCTATTTAAATATTAGTAAATAAATTCACATTAAATATAAAAAAAAATTATTATTTATTTTTCAAATATTTTTAATGTCTTGATAGTAATTTATTAGGAAAGATTTTGGACATCACAAATTTGATACATCCGACAACTCGATAAATACTTAATATTTAAATCTAATTTTTTTTTAATGCTCCATGACTTAAATTAACTGCACCCTTGTAGAAGTTCAAGAAAACAATTAGTTATAATAGAAAAAATAAAACAAAAACTTATAAGATCTGAACTACAAATAATGCGTATGTAAAAAAATAGCAAGAAAATTTGAATATGAATATGTAAGAATGTCTTAACTTAAAAACCATACTATGAAAATAATTGTTAACAAAAATAAATAAAACAAATAAAGAGACCAATAATGATATAAATGGAATAAAACTTATGATACACAAAATAACTGTATTATAATTCATTTATTAAATTTAATATATATTTTATACAGTAAAACCTGAAAAAATGATGAATCTGCACACAAATCTTTGTAGGTCAGTTCGAGAATACTGTATCATTAAAACAAAGTAGATTTCATTAATATACCTTAATTTTTTGTTAAAAAAATGTAATAAATTAAATGTATACACAATTATTTTTTATTTAATATTGAGTTCAAGGGTCAATGAATCTAGTCCATTTTTTTGTTTTTTGTTTTGTGTATGAAATTGCAACTATTTTATTCTTCAAACTCTAATTTTTTGAAAAATATTTGAATCTGCTAACTATCACCCCATCAGATTTTTGGTCTCTATCAGCAGAATTGATAAGAAAAGAACATCAAAGAAAAAACATCTTCTCCCATTTTTCAATTCGGATTCGAACAAAGCCACAGCTTCATTTATTGACTCATTCGGATCATCGAGTTTTGTCAAAAATAGATTCTTCTATTCTATCGCTATACATCTTTCTGGTATGAAGCTGGCCTTCGACCGAATTTGGCACAAAGGTATCATATATAAATTTGTCACCTTCGGATTTTCTCCCTATATCATGGGCAACATCAGTGTCTATATTTTAAACAGAATATTCCAGATTTGGTGCGGTACTGCCTTCTTCACTTCTAGATCGATTTGTTCTGATGTCCTCCATGGTTCTAAACTAGGCCCCATTCTACTTAATATATCATTCCGAAACATTCCCAACATTTTTTTCTCTTACCACCTCGCAATATACGGACAACATCGCATTCTGAACTCCCATCATTTCAAGTTAATGCCTGTCTTCGGATCAATCGCATCTTTTTCTACTTTATTAAAATGCTACTATATTGTTGAATCGTCATTAATTACAAGAAATCACAATGCAGTTTCTTCTAATATATTTCTTTTCTAAGATAAAAAAGAAATATCCCCTTGCATGTATTAATATCATCAGTATTTTTGCTCCATAGCTCCATAGTATGGCGATAAAGTACCTAAGGCTTAAATTCGACTTTAAAATTATCTAAAATAAACAGGTGAATACCGTCCGTTAAAAACTTAATGCGGCTTAAATTCGTCTAATTCCTTTCTATAAAAACTCCAGAATCTTCAACTCCATCAAACTTCAGACTTTTACATCTTTTATTCGCGGTATAGTCTTGTAAGGCATACACGTTCAAAGCAATGCCAACACCCTTCCAATTCTTCAACAGAATTACTCCTGGATTTTATACTATTTCCTCAAATATCTCTGATATGTATAAACTTATATATTTAAACCAAAATAATCCCACTTGATTAATATGGCCGTACTGGCTTTTAAATCCTGTTTTCCGATGGTTAATCATAGCAAAACCTTTAATAAATACTTTTTGTGACTCTACCCCTTCACTCAAAAATAGATTCCTTGGCCCTTTTTCTTGGTGAAAACTTATACTTCTATCCTTTCGTAATTTTTCGCATCTCGATCTAGTTACTATTACTAATCAATTTACTTTTTCATCATCCTTACCTTCTTTTTTACGATACACTCTGATACTTCTATTACTCCTTCCATAATATCATATCTTATTTAGTTTTCTGAAAAGCAAGATTGCAAGATTTTTAGTCACTACAACCATTCCAAGGAGTAGGTAAGTTGAACATTACTCACTACTTAATTTTTTGTCGATATTAATAAGTTGATTTTTGTCTTCGCTGCCTTGGTGACCATACACTTTCTGTCAAAAAAAAGAAACAAAACAAAAATCAGTTTAACAGGGCTTAAATATAGTATTATACAAAACTGAAAGCAAATAGTGCTATTTTAGTGTTGAGTAACAAGACAAGTAAGCCTTCATTAAATAAAAAATAATTTCGGGTTTCTAACAATCATTCTCATGTTCCTTCCCATTTTTCTCAATCCCCCATCCAAAAAAAAAAAGAAAATTCATAACAACTCTTCTTTTTTTAAAATAATATGTTATATTTGAACCAAAAATAAAGAAGCAAGATACTTTTAAAACTCAAAGTATTAGTAAAAAAAAATTAGAAAATAATATAACTCATTATTCAGGATTCTTCTCGAATTTACAAAGAGTAGTCCATCGCAGGTCTACTCGGCCGATGGTCAACGAATATTATAAATCACCCAAAGGATCGGGTGACTTTTGGGAAGAGGTCTCTTCCGCGACGACCTAATCGGAAAATTTATGACGGGGAAAGTCGATCAGGGATAGGGTTTTTCCTCGCAAGAAGCGGAAGAGGCTTCACTTGGATTTTCGACCTTGATTTGAATACAACTCTGTTGTATTTATTTTTGTAACGACAATTTCGGAATTGACGCGCCTTTTGGACGGCATTTTGTGCTTATTATCGCAGTCGCGATTGTGATTTGTACGGTGTTATATATGTTTACATTATAAGTATTGCGGATTGCTTTACAAACAATTTGCGTGTTCGAGTTAGTGCGATTATACGGGTGTGTGTATGTGTGTAAAAATCTAACCCGGTTCCTCGCTACGGTGGAGAGGTGAGATCGACGGCTAGTAGAGCCTACGCAGAGGACCTACTCATCAACGGCGCCCACCCTCGACGAGTTAGCTTCAGTGGCTATTATTCGCCCCTCTCCGACTCCTTCAGCAGCGGGAAGGAGTTAAGTTTTGGCTTTGAAAGCGGTACAGCCTACACGAAGGTTATGAGATCTGGCGAGGAAATTGCGGCGGAAGGCTTTTCTCCCCACTGGAGGGTTTCTATACCAGGTAGGGTACTAAATAAAATAATACAATAACAAGTAAAAACACAACTCTTGTCTCTTTAATCCCGAAATTCCCCTTATTAATATTTGATAAAATTCTATTGCACTCATAACATAAAAATTCATGCCGTAGCATCAAAAGACAAAGATCTCGGTAATCATAAACATCTAGAAGCTCATGAAAAAAGCTAATCTAAAAGTGACGTTCAACCCAGGAAACTTAAAGGTTTGTAAGTGTACAAACTATTTTTACGTATTTTTACATTCAATATATTTACATGGAGTCTGTCACACTAAATTCTATATCTCAATTTACCAGGTACAGTTCCACAATAGGCCTGCATACTGACTCTTTCTATTGTAATATTACACAACAATATGAAAACAATATGACTAAAAAATTAAAAACTGTCAACAAAAATATGTGCAAATTGACGAAGATTAATACACAAATTAAGTTCCTACTCAATTGTAATGCTGAAAATGTCATCCCCACCAACATCAGTCAACATATAAACCGTTTGAAATTAACGTTTGTTTACAGTAAGACATGTCAACTAAAACTAGATAAAATTATAAATAATTTTAACAAAAAATTTTTAAAAATAATTATTATGGATATTCATATAAAAAAAAATAAGTTAAAGAAAACAATCAACGATTTAATTACTAATATTAATAACACTGACATTGACCAAACGATAATGAATCATTTTTTTAAGAACGTTGAATGCAAATGCAATCTGCTGTACGAAAAATACAATAAAAAACTAAATAAAAAATTACATAAATTGACTAAACATAAACAAAATATTAACATAAATAATTACAAAGAAAAATGTGTCAAAAATATATCAGACTGTCAACTCTCGGACTATGTTATTGATGTTACCTTTCTCGGACCAAAATTTAACATGACCAAGGGTATATCCCACAATGACGCTGTTAATGTTATCAAAAATATTGAGACTGTATTACCTAGTCTTAATATCGACTATAACAAAAAAAGAGACATACGAGAGATAATAGTTAACAATATTAAATATTTCATTAAAAATACCGATAAAAAGATACATAAGAAAAGTAATTTAATATCAAAAATTAAAAAAACCAAAAAATTTTTTAATAGTAATAAAAATATATTTTGTACACATGCGGATAAAAGGAATGTTTCTCACCTCTCGAGGACTCTTAGGGATTCAGAGGGAAAAGAAATTTTTGTGGGTTAAATATAATATTCAAAGATTTATTTAAACTTCAACGTGCGCTCACGTCGAAAGGCAAAAGATTAGTGCTCACAATTCCTTCGCTACCCATGGCGATCCCGGTCTCCCCTCCACTGTTCGCCAGGGTTTACAATATTTAATTTTCCGCTTCTCCTCGGCATAAAAAACCCCTTTGCCATCAGGGGAAAAAGCTTTACAATATACTTGTTTATAACCTAATTGCCGCCCGTCCACCGTCCATCCGAGGTATGTCCCGGCTCGCTCGACGACCCACCGGGACGCTTTTCGCTAACACCTTTTCCCGGATCGCACGACGACCCCCCGGGTATTCCTGGTCCTCCGTCGGTATCTGGCTTTACGCACGTCTGCGCAGCGGGTATCCGACCCGTCCAGGCCCAGTTCGCTCGACGCCCCCCTAGGCCTGTACGGACAGCCTCGCACGACGTCCCAGCTGTTTCCCAGATGTGTCTTCGCCATTTTACCTGGATGGAGCGGTCCGCTTGCAATTACTTTATTACATTTATATAAATTCGCTTAAAACAAACACATGAGTCGCCAGATGGACCCGCGCCGCACGTGACTCGGTCGCGCTTGTTGGGTCCCATACTTGACCGCTCGCGCCGCTAATTACACACACCTAGCCGCCCGCTGTGGTAGGTACCCCATACTAGCCGACCGTCGTGGCAGGTGCGTCGCACTTGTTTACCTACCGCGAATAGGTGCAACGCACTTTGTAAATTTTTACATCCTAATATTTTTAACAAACTCTCCCCCCTGTAAAAATTCCTATCATTATTCGCTTGCCATTAATTTTATTAATTTGTGTGTTGCGCGCGTATAGATGCCTCTTGGTGTTAGTACCTCGACGCAACGCGTCTGCTGGCTCGACCCGGGGTATACTTTGACGACTTTTCCCTTCTTCCACACATTCCTGGGACTTTGAGCGTCCATTATTAAGACTATGTCTCCTTCCGATATAGATTCGCCCTTCTTCGTCCATTTCGTGCGAGGTATCAAGGTGGGTAAGTATTCACGCAACCATCGACGCCAAAAGTTGTCCGCGAGATTCTGCACTAAACGCCATTGCTTTCTAGAGCTCGTCTCTAGATGCTTGTAGCTGCCTAATGGTAAGGCTCCGGAGGATGACCCTATTAGGAAGTGGTTAGGCGTAAGCGCCTCCTCGTCGCGAGGATCAACCGGTACATGGGTTAAGGGTCTTGAATTAACCGTGTGCTCGATTTCGACCATGGTTGTTATCAACACTTCCTCAGTGACTGTTTGATCCTTCAGAATGGTGTTTAGGGCGACCTTGACGGAGCGGATCAAGCGTTCCCACGCTCCCCCCATGTGCGCCGCATCGGGAGGGTTGAATCGCCACGATATTCTTCGTGTCTCGGCGTAGTCTACTATATTGTTGCGGTCTAAATTATGAAACTCCTTTTTAATTCCGATTCGGCGCCTCTAAAATTTGTCCCATTATCGCTGTAGACTACGGATGGGGCACCTCGACGCGCCGATAGCCGCTGCAGGGCCATGATCGTCGATGCGGTACTCAGTGATGCTGCCAACTCGAGGTGTATCGCGCGAGTCGTTAGGCAGGTAAACAATACCCCCCAACGTTTTTCCCGGCGTCTTCCGATCTTTATGAAGTACGGGCCGAAGTAGTCCACTCCGCAGTGGCTGAACGGCCGCTGTCGAATTGCTAATCTACCCGCGGGTAAGTCGGCCATTAAGGGAGTTTTTGGTTTCCCTCTTTGAAGCCGACACGTTAGGCATTGGTGTACGATGGATTTGATAGCCACTCGTATCCCGGTAATGTAATAAGTTTGGAGTAGCTCATTCCTCACCGCTTCGTCGCTACCATGATAAAATCGACGATGATACGATTTTATCAGTTCCCTGGTAAAGGGGTGCTTTCCGTCCAGAACAATCGGATTGTTGTTAAACCCCTCTTGTCCGTGCATTTTCGACGCTCGGCCGTTTGCTCGTAGAATACCGGATCCGTCCACATACGGGTTTATTGCTTTAAGTTTACTCGTCGGCTTTATTTCTTTACCTCGTTTCAGTTTGTTTATTTCGCACGCAAAACTATCGTGTTGTATCCGCCTATACAAATATTCTTACGCTCTTTGGATCTCGTCAATCGTATCCTGCCTTTCGCGACCGTTACACCACTTGTCAAACGCTCGACGCACACGCCTGGTCACTATAATTAATCCACGCCAGCCTATTAACCTAGCATATAATGGAAAGTCAGTTTCGGTTTGCCAGGTCGCGAATACACATTCCTTTTTTAATTCTACTTTTTCTAATCGCTCCTTTTCCTTTTCGTTGATATTCTTCTCTAATGGCCAGTTTGCTTCGCTCTCTTCCAGTAGATATGCCGGGCCTTTAAACCATCGCGAACCCGTATTGAGTGCTCCTGTCTCTATTCTTGTGGCATCGTCGGCGGGGTTTTCTTTAGACGGTACCCATCGCCATTCTCTCACAGTGGTGGTATCGAGGATTTCTGTTAACCTATTCGCGACAAATATCTGGCGATCTCGCGTACCGCCTCGCAACCATGCTAAAAGTATCGCCGAATCGGTCCAAATGACCCTCTTTGATACCACTAAATCTAGTTCAGTCGTTATGTATTTCATTACTCGTGCTCCCAATAAGGCCGCTTGTAGCTCTAGTCGCGGTATTGTTAATGGTTTCCGTGGTGCTACTCGACTTTTGGCCATCAAGATGTTCACCCTTGCTGTATTTCCTTCGACTACCCTGATGTAGGCCGCTGTCGCGTACGCCTTTGTGCTGGCGTCGCAAAAAACGTGCACCTCTATTTTCGTGTTCTCCAGATCCCCATAAATTAAACATCTTGGTATGCTACAGAATTTTACATCTTCGAGTCTTTTACGCCAAGCTCGCCAGCCTACTTCTTCTTCATCTCGGATCTCCTCGTCCCAGTCTACGCCACTACGCCAAACTTCTTGCATTATTATTTTCGCGAGCATAGAGAGTGGCGTTAATAATCCCAATGGATCAAACACGGACATTATGAATTGTAGCATTTCTCTCTTGGTCGGTTTTCTCTGCGATTTTGTTAGATCCCCCGGCAAATTCGAAAAGGTGATATTAAATTTAAACGCATCGGTCTCTTTATCCCAAATTAAACCCAATGTTTTCTCTTTTGAATTTTCGCATAACCTAGTCTCGTTTTTCCTACTTATCTGGTCTTTACTTACAATATTATCCAATACTCGTGCGCTGTTGCATGCCCACCCATGCATATCGAACCTAGCTGCCTTATTTATCTTAATCACGTTTTTTATCATCATATTAGCTTCCTCTTCCGTCGCGACGCTCATCAAATAGTCGTCCATATAACTGTTTCGCTCTATGCTTTTTGCCGCTTTCGGGTGTAGGCGTTTAAAATTCTCGGCGTTTTTATTTTTTACATATATCACCGTCGCTGGCGAGGATTTCGCGCCAAAAATAAGGCTAGACATCTCATATGTGTCGGGTTCCGCGCTTTCGATCTCCTTTCTCCACAGGAATCTTTGGGCGCCTCTATCGCGGTCAATCACGCTAATCCTCAGGAACATATCTGAAATGTCCGCTTTAAATCCTATTTTAAATTTTCGGAATCTTAATAAAACTCCCGGTAACGATTCGAGCAAATCGGGACCCGTATCAAGCTGATCGTTCAAGCTGATTCCTCGCGTTTTGGCCGCTGCATCGAAAACTAAGCGGATTTTCCCGGGCTTGTTATGATTCAACACCCCGAAGTGTGGTAAATACCAAAGACGTTCGCGTTTCTCATCTCCGGTTACCCTTTTAGCATACCCCATGTTAATGAATCTATTTAATTCCGCTCGGTATAATGCCGCGTATCCCGGATCCTTTTTTAATCTCTTTTCCAATGTGAATAGCCTTTTCCTCGCCGTATCTATTCCATTGGTATTGGGCGTTTCGTCGTCCTTCCACAATAACCCTACCTGCCATCCCTCTCGCCCACGCACGCATGTATCTTGTAAAATCTTTTCGGCTCTCGAATATTTTTTATTTTTTAAACTGTCGCCGCTCACGCCTATATTCTCTAACTCGAAGTATTCTCGTATCATTCTGTCAAGCGCATCATCTCTGGACTTCGGTCTTTTCGCCTGCTCACCAGCCACGTGCATGCATATCCTTCCTGACGGGGTTGGCTCGCGCAATATACCGTGCACGGTCCAACCTAAATTTGTACGCGACAGGGCTAGGCCATTTCCATACTCTTTCACTTCTCGCGTAACAATCAACTCCCAATTATCCTGCCCTATCAGTATGCTCGCATTTTCTGTCTCTATTGACGGTATCTCTATTTCGTTGTCCGTTTGAAACAGTCTTTTAACGACTTCCCCCGAGATCGCCGGAACTGGCAGGTTAAGACCTTTGATTATTATCGCGCCCTTTAATTTAGCCGATCCAGAACTCCCGGTAACGTTTATCGTTGCCTTCTCATTACCGACAATTTCCCGTTCACCCCCCAATCCTGTCAATTTGATCTTTATTCGGGATCCGGCTACACCTACTTTCCGCGCGACTCGTTCGTCAATCAAAGTCACCGTTGAACCTTCATCTAATAGAGCTACCACGTCTTCGCTACCCCGATTGCCCGTTACAGTTAGTTTTACAGTCTTCAAAAACGCCGACGGTGTATTCACTAGTCAGCTTTTCTCAGCATTCCCCGCGGCGGAATCCAACCGGCGCGTTTGGCTGCTCGAATCGCCGTTGTCAGCCCACGCGTCTTGATTCGCAGCACCGCTATTCGCGTGCAGCATCTCGTGATGTTCTCGCTTACATTGTGTGCATGGCGCCTCTTTACAGGTACTCCGCGGGTGGCCAGATTTTAGGCATTTATAACACAACCGATATCGCTTAACAAGGGTCCATCTTTGGTTGACGTTCACTTTCTTGAACTCGTCGCACGCATTGACATTATGCTCGCCGGTACCGCAAATTACGCATCTCCTTTTTTTCTCCGCCTTTCCCTTGCCTCTTCTGCCTTTATCCTTTGTTGTACACGCCTAAGCGAATCTATCCGATCGTTTGTGGCGTTTGCTAACGGTCGAGCCTTCTGATCGCGATTCTTTTGCTAACTTCATCCCTTTAAACAGCCCCGCATCCGCTGCCAGTTTCGCCTCCCGCATCAGGTATATACTTAGTTTTTCGATGTCCGTGATGTTCTCCTCCATTTCGCTCGCAAACTTATTATATCCGCTCTGCAGGGATAGCGGTATTTTAGACGCAATTGACTCTCTTAAATCGTACGCTTGCAGTAGCCCTTCTACTTTCATAGTTTTACATGCCGACATCGCGTTTCGAAGATTTACCGCGAATTGCATTAACGTTATTTCCCCGGATGCGATGGCCGGCATTTTTTTTAAATCCTCGATTATGGTTCGCGCTGCGCTTCGATTGTCTCCATACTGCAGTTCTAGCGTCTCCATAATAAGTTCCGCGTCTCCATTTGACACTATTAGTGAGTGAACTCGTTTGCGCGCTTCTCCCTTCAACGCTAAAAGGAGGCGTGAAATATTTTCCTCCGCCGAGTATATGTTCGCTGTTCTCTCGTAGTTCCGCTTAAAGTACAGCCATTCCGATTCATTCCCCGAAAACTCCGGTAATCGTTTGGAGCTAGTTAGTCGTTGTAACAGTCGAGTATTTTCCTCCCGAAGCGAAGACTCGCGGACAGAACTTAAACTACGTTCTAGTTCCTGGATTCGCATTCTCATCGCGCTTATTTCCTCTACCGATATCTTACTTTGCATTACGGTGCTACTGATAATACGTGGACCGCTTCCTCCTGCCAGCATCGGTGATTCGTTCGTCTCCATTTCCTCCTGGTAGTCCTCTCGGCTAGTCGAGGGCCGACGCGGTGGCGTTTTCCGCAACCCCCTTTCTCCTTCCTTCGGGCTTGCGGTGTTCGACTTCCTTGCGGATTTGCTCAGGAGGCTGCGGGTCGATATAGGTCCTCTGCTCCTTTTCGCCGTCGTTCCCGGCTGGGCCGTATCCGTTACTGCTGTGCTGCGCTTCTTATTTGGAGCCATCACTCAAATGTATGCTTTGGTTCCCTTCCACTAAACACGCGTTTTACACACACTGTTACCCGCTCTCGCTAGATGAACTCGAGAAGTGCTAATTAATTCCTGGCTGTCAGTCCCGGGTTTCGGCACCAAAATTGTTTCTCACCTCTCGAGGACTCTTAGGGATTCAGAGGGAAAAGAAATTTTTGTGGGTGAAATATAATATTCAAAGATTTATTTAAACTTCAACGTGCGCTCACGTCGAAAGGCAAAAGATTAGTGCTCACAATTCCTTCGCTACCCATGGCGATCCCGGTCTCCCCTCCACTGTTCGCCAGGGTTTACAATATTTAATTTTCCGCTTCTCCTCGGCATAAAAAACCCCTTTGCCATCAGGGGAAAAAGCCTTACAATATACTTGTTTATAACCTAATTGCCGCCCGTCCACCGTCCATCCGAGGTATGTCCCGGCTCGCTCGACGACCCACCGGGACGATTTTCGCTAACACCTTTTCCCGGATCGCACGACGACCCCCCGGGTATTCCTGGTCCTCCGTCGGTATCTGGCTTTACGCACGTCTGCGCAGCGGGTATCCGACCCGTCCAGGCCCAGTTCGCTCGACGCCCCCCTAGGCCTGTACGGACAGCCTCGCACGACGTCCCAGCTGTTTCCCAGATGTGTCTTCGCCATTTTACCTGGATGGAGCGGTCCGCTTGCAATTACTTTATTACATTTATACAAATTCGCTTAAAACAAACACATGAGTCGCCAGAAGAACCCGCGCCGCACGTGACTCGGTCGCGCTTGTTGGGTCCCATACTTGACCGCTCGCGCCGCTAATTACACACACCTAGCCGCCCGCTGTGGTAGGTACCCCATACTAGCCGACCGTCGTGGCAGGTGCGTCGCACTTGTTTACCTACCGCGAATAGGTGCAACGCACTTTGTAAATTTTTACATCCTAATATTTTTAACAAGGAATATAACTGTTGTCATGAATACATTGGTACTCAAAAATGCATAATTTATTGGGTGATAACAACATTTATAAAAAAATCGAAAAAAATCCATTATTGAAACTCCAATCCAATGTACAAACGATTGATAAACATTTAAACGAACAAGAATATTTGTATAAAAAATACAGCATTTTCGAAATTTGTCAGTAACATACTAGTTTAGCGAAAGCGTACGGACTTCTTAAAATACATAAAATTGACATACCTTTGAGACCAATTATTTCCAGTCTTAACTGTCCTACGCAATTTCTTTCAAAAATTCTATTATTTTCTCTAAAAAAATGTATACCACCACCGCAGTCCAAAATCATCAACAGTTTTGATTTGATTGATAAAATTAAGAACTTTCACGTCCCCGACAATCACATGTTCCTTTCGCTTGGCGTAAACTCTTTGTTTACAAACGTCACCAAGGAGCTTGTAATCCGAAGTTTAGAAAAACGCGTTTCTTATATTAATTATGCTTGCAAAATACCCTTCTACAAAATTATATATATAACTATAACCAATTTCCTCTTTGACAATACTTATTTTTCTTTTAACGGCAATACTTACCAGCAAATTTATGGTACCCCAATGGGCTCTCCGATTTCGCCTATTTTTGCAGATATGGTAATGGAAGACCTTGAGAAAGAGAATCTTAACATTCTAAAAAACCAACATAACTATTCTCCTGTTTTCTACTATAGATATGTAGATGATACTGTTTTTTGCATAAAAAACAGTAAAGTCGATCTAATTGTAAAAATATTCAACGATTATGATCCTCATCTACAGTTTATACATAAAGTAGAAAGGTCAAATCATTTAAACTTTCTCGACATTACCGTACAAAAAACCAACAACAAAATTCTGACAGATTAGTATCAAAAACCGATGTGCTCCAATAGAATAATTAATTTCCTGTCACATCACTCTATTAGCCAAAACAGAAATATTGTATATATCCTTGTAGACAGGGCAGTGTTATTATCTGACATAAGTTACCACAGTGACAATTTAAAGTAAGTGCGTAACATCATATATAATAACGACTACCCCTTCTACTTTTATGAAAAAAATTTAAAACATAGACTGAGAAAAATTAAATACAATAATTCTCTAAATAACGACCCAAAAAAAACTTTTCACGATATAATTTCAATTCCATATATAAATACATTTTATGAAAAAATCTACAATGCATTAAAAACTTATAACATCAATACGGTGCCCATAATTAACAACAAATTGAATAATATTATAAAATTAGGGAAAGACAAACAAACAAAATGGGAAACAGCCGGCGTCGTTTACAAAATAAAGTGTAAAGACTGTAAAGCTACCTACATAGGTGAAACAAAACGTAATTTAAAAAAACGTATGTGCGAGTACAAAAAAGTTCAAAATACCAACTCTATGATACAATTGCACTCGCAAAATAATGAATATAGCATAGATTGGGACAATGTTATAATTTTGGACAGAGAAAATAATTATAGAAAAAGACAAATCTCAGAAATGCTGCATATACAATTAAATATCAACACTGTAAACAAAAATGAAGATACGAAGATTTTAAACGGTCTCTATAAACATTTGACGCCAATGATGACGCGGTACTCAGCTGAGACATAATCCTCGACACATTGTTACTTTGGTGTATTCGAACTTGACATATCGACAACGCAAGTCGTGCTAAAATTCTACATTCGAATATACTAAGGTAATAACAAACTTTGTATTTTATAAATTAATGTAATATAATAGTTTTTTATAATTGTTGTAAATTTATCAATAAAACAGAGGTCTCAAGAAGACAACGAAAATTAATCGAAATGTTGCCTAAAAACAGCAATTAAAAAAGTGTTTTATTCACAACCACACCCACAAGGAACCTTACACAATCAATACATTTTTACGTATGTAATTGTTTTTGGGATGCTATTTTTTTATTTCCACGTTTACATACATATATATTATGATTATTTATTTATTTATTTATTTAATAAAGGTAGCAATTTTTAAGTAATAAAATACATGAATAATGATAATTTTTACCTTTTTATTTTCAAATATCTATTTTTTTTAGAATATGTATATATAATCAAACTAAATTGTTTTTCTATTACAATAAAATAGTTTTTATTCTTTTATAAAATGTATAATTATAGTGTGTAATACCCCAATATTTTAAGTAACACTTCCTCACTTAATTTTCTTAAGCTTGCAAAATGAAATCTTTAAAAGTATAATACCACGAATTATAAACGGAAAATAGGTAATATAATGAAGACAAAACACACTATTTCATTACTAACTTATATCAAGGACTAGAAAGATGTTCAATTAGAAATATTACATGAACAACGAACTATTGCTAAATATGAAAAAAGTAAAGAAATAAAATAAACAAGCTCATAAATCAGGTGATCAACTAAAGTCATTTACCTATGAGCCCTTATTAATAACTATAACGTAGCATAGAGTGGATAAAAATTACATATGATATAAAAAGCGGAGTATAACACAAAAATACGCATTTTACTTTTGGTCTTAGTATACTTTCAATTCAAGTTATTGTCAAATATTGAGGACTCTTTAAGCCTAGAAAAAAATCTGAATTGATGACAGCCTATTATCAATATAGAATTTACCCACATCATCTTTTTGGATAATACACTCACTAATCAACAATCACTGTGAAACCGATAACACAAGTAATATAAGATATATTTATCGACAAGTAGTAATTCATTTTGCAATAATTATATTTTAAAACATGATATTCTTTAGATCTACGAGGCATAAAAAACCTTCTGCTGGGTTTATAAAAGACAAAGCTATAAGATCTTGTTACAATAAGCAAGTTAATCTTAACAATATTAAAAAACAATACGAAAATTACAATCTAAAAACGCCCTTCACATTTTATATAGGTCTTAAAAGAATTTTGCCTAAATCATCCTTATGCTTATAATTTATAAGTTTTTTAATGATTAGCCTTCTTTGCCAAAACATTATCTTATTCCGATTTTTTGTTTTTTACAAGAATACCTTCTGTATCGCGCCGGGATTTCAACTCGCTCGTTGACCCATTGAAATCCTACCGAGATATATTGTACGACGCTCAAATGTGTCGGTTTTCAATGGAAAAAACCCTACAAACTCATAAATTATTTATGTTTATCGCGTTTCAATGCCTGAATTCTGGGCATTCCTTCACTTTCTTTAAAATACTTATATTTCGAACTCTTGCTATTCTAATGTTTCACTGTTCACACTCAATATTAAGCAAAATATGTACAAAATGCGCACTATAATTTATTATGAGCTAAATTATCTTACAAGCTTACAAAATACATACATATATTATATCTACGATTAAACTAATTAATTAAATTGTTATTAAAACTAACTCCATTTTTTATATTATATGATTTTCTATTGAAATAGGTAATAATTACTAATATAGTCATTTACAATCTGAAGTTTCATAAACATTATTTAGCACCACCCACATTTATTGTCTTGCTTAAACACATAATAGTTAAATTAACGATCATATTTATTATGTGGAATCATTTACAAATATAAAGGAAGTACACTGTACTCTGCTTATATATATATATGCATGGTCTGTCCATAAAGTATTGAGTTCTTTTTTTTTTTTAAATCACTATTGATCACACAGATATGGAAGAGATCATAAAATATGAGAGGCAGTTTTTTCTATTTATCCCTTTTTTTGGTTTTTTTAATAATTAAAAACGGTACAATTTTGCTTCGCGTGAATATTTTTCAGTTTTCCAATATAGCACGATGAAGCACCTAGTGGAACAGAGCTATGTGGTAAAATTTTGCCTTGGCAAAAATACTGTAGAGATTTTTTTAATATTAAAAAAAGTTTTTAAGGGTATCTGTATGCATATGTTGATAAATTCGAGTGTTATCGATTACTCTGATCCTTAAATGATACTTTGAACTCATAATTTTATTTGAGCATTAAAATCGATCGGGATGCTTTTGAGTACTGAGAACCAGAATAATCGATAATTTTCTAGAAAACCTTATGTAATTTTTCTAATTGTAATTTACACGTAATTTTATTTTTAATCATTTTTATTTAACATTTAAAAACCTACATAGCATTTTATTGAGTCACAAACAAATTTTTACTATGAAAATCTGCTCCAACAGTCATTTCATCGTGTCCTGTTAGAAAATAAAAAACCTGCTTCACATGAAGTAAAATTCTGCAACATCCAATGATCGATGATTAAAAAAAATGGAATAATTACAAAAAACTCTCAAGCATAATTCCAATATTCCCGAAATCGTTACGATAATTATGCCTTAAAAAAAATATTTCTACAAACGGTAAATTATATTAGAATTTTAGTTAATAATCAAAAGATAAACAATAACTACTTCATTATCCAATTATATGAATTTATGAAATACATAATGATAAAATGTATTTTATTATAAAAATTTATATATACTTTGATAAAAGTTTTTATTACGTTATGTTTTTATGTAGTCAAGTTAATCTATCATGTTTAATATGTTTCAGATTTCATTATGATAATTTATTTAATAATATTAAATTAAAAATCAAGTATAAAATTATTTATTAGAAGTTTTGTTCATAAATATTTGTTAAAATACAATTTAATTATGTGTAATTTAATTTAACATTTAATTTTATTTGTTTATTCATCGTTTTCATATTATAATCATTTTATAAAATGATTCTTGCTTATTTAAAAAAAAAAGAATAATTAAAAAATATTACTATTGAATATTCTAAACACAAAACTTATCGTTTAAACTATAAATAGAATTTTTAATCACTTTCAGCTATAAATATATTGAATCAATATAT
This sequence comes from Eupristina koningsbergeri, assembly GCA_018907245.1. Lineage (NCBI taxonomy): Eukaryota > Metazoa > Arthropoda > Insecta > Hymenoptera > Agaonidae > Eupristina > Eupristina koningsbergeri. The sequence goes on from JACCHV010000110.1 coordinate 3,364,841, forward strand.
ACGAAATGTACAAGGTACTAGAAAACTTTCATAATGTATAATAATAATAATTTATATGTTTTGCATTATAAATTATATTTAAATATTATAAATACTTTAAATGAATTTAGAATAGGCTTGCTCGCTCAATTTTTTTTCTCCAGATTTTGTTCTTTCTGATAAGATAATCTTCGACATCTAGGTGAGTCGTAAAGTAGCCCAACATTGACACGAAACGAATCGGTTAAATTAGAGACCATTGTCGTTTCCTTTTGTTTGTATATATCACGATGTAAGAAAAATAACGAGAACAGGTAAAGATGAAAAGATGCGCAATAGCAATTAGAAAATGTATTCTCGTGTTTATAAAAAGGATAAAACACGGGCCTTCCGGAAATGAAATATAACTGATTAAACGTCGAAACAAATAGAACGATTGCTCATAATAAGTCATAGATGTAAATCCTACTTGTAGCCGAAATAAAATCTTATAAAATTTGTTAAATTAATAATCTAATTGTAAAAAAATAGCCAAAAAGAATATAAAAATTCAATAATTACATAATTTCTTAATCAACGATTTAACTGAAATTCAATCCGCGAAAATTGGTTAAATTAACGAATTAATTAATTATAAACAAATTATAAACAAATTACCGAAAACATTAAATTTCAATATTTAAATGATTTTCTCATCGAAACCAAATCTTTGTAAAATTTGTTAACTTAACAAATTAATTAATTATAAACAAATTATAAACAAATTAACAAAATTTAAAATTTCAACGATTAAATTGTTCTCTATCAATAATTCAACTGAAACTAAGCGTTTATAAAATTTGTTAAATTGACGAATTTATAATTATAAATAAATTATAAACAAAATATAAAAAAATCAAAAGTTATAATGATCGATCCATAATTCATTCAACGCTAAACGAAATACATTATTTCGAGCATTAAAACAGCGCAATCAAATTTTAAGTAAAAATGTTAAAGTATCTCGAACAAACGAGACTCATAACCGAAAAGGCAAATAGTTTTTTCAGCGACCCAAAAAAATAATGAACAATATGAAATTCCACTGGGATTTCCACGCAACGAAAATTGCATGTCAAATAATTACCTTCGAAAACACGTGTTAGCGTAGAAACTAAAAATCGTCTACGAGGAAAAGATTTTTCTTCACGCTTAGTACGACCCAATGCAAACATAATAAAGTTTCCCTTTTGGAGGAATTTATGAGATCAGAGATAGATAATGCGCGCAACCTCGTTGAGAAATCAGTTGATAATTGTTTATAAAAGGGACCAAGTTCGGATCCAAAAAAGACTTAGTTTGTGATCAGTTGTCATTCAGACTCTCTGCAGTTTTCTTTCGAGCCATCTGCCCATTTTTTCATCGCGAGCAAATCCACTCTGAGATTCAGCAAGACTGTTGGGTGCATTATCTACTTCATTCTCAACAACACCATAAGTGTACCAAGGGTCAAATTCTGTAATTCTCCAAGGACTTTTTAAATTTTATACAAGTAAGCAGAAATAAACATTATGTCTTTCCTAAATATTTTCTTGATTATTTTAATTTATCTGTATGCCTCGAGTGAATTCCCATCTCGCGTTCATTCATCCTCGCCTAATATAAATATTTTCGTGATTTCTTGTGTATTCTCCTTCCCAAAAGCTAGTGTGCGAAAATGCAGGCTAAAAGGGAGAAATCTAATCGGACGTCGATAGTTTTAACAAGGATCAGTGCGGTTTTTGTAAATCCACGGGTTTTTGAAAGGAAGATGATCGTTTCTAGTTCGAATCGTTCGGTAACTCGCGAATTGTCGTTTGAGTTTCACGTGCGAAAAAAATATACGTGTTCAAGGACGTGTCATAAAATTAAATCAGAGCTAATGCGCAAAACCGTAGGTTCATTACTAGTTTAATTTGAATAATTAATTCCATGGACGTAACACTTGTATCTATTACTTACATTTTATGCAAAAAATGTTTTTCCTATAAGTTTTACAAAATTAATGAATTTAATATTATATCCATAATTTAATATTTTTCAAATTTATTTAAGAAATATATTAAACAAATAATAAAAACACTGAAAATATAAAACTAAATATAAACATAAAAAAATCTATTAAATATAACAGGTCTTAAAATTAATCTTAAATTTGATCACATGTTTACTTTAATATAATGAAATACTAAATTTTCGTTACAATTTTTATTCATACTATTTAAATCAACAGCTGAATATACACATACGAAAAACATGATAATGGAAAGATGGAATACAAATTAAAAGAAAGGAATGTTCTGAAAATAAAAATTTTTATTAAAATTTTACCATTAGAGAAATAAAAATAATAATAAAAATAAAGAATATAAATGAAAAATTGTTTTTTGTGATGCATGAAATAATTACAGCTGCTTAAGTAACGCTTTAATTTACAATTATATTACATTTGGAATTAGATTGAAATATTGAGTTATTTTATTTTCTAAGTCTTATACTTCTGAATGATATCCAATTGAAAACGAGATTATTGAAAACAAACAAATAAATATGGTTTATTTATATAGATATAATAAAAATTCCTAAAAATAAGCTAGTATTATTTAACAATTATCTTCAATAACTCAATGTAATACGATTTTGTTTAAATTAAATAATTAAACAAATATTTTTCTTATTGAATATGCTTATTTTTAGAATTTTCACAATATGGAAAAAAAATTATTCAATTAAATGTCTATTGTCTAAATACACTAAAAAAAATAGAACATAGGTAAAAATATAAATAAAAAATTAAAAAAAGATAAATTAATGTTTTACATATAGACATTACAGTATGAATAATTATTCAAGTTAAGCTGTGTAAATAAGTTATATATTGTATAAAAAGTAATAGATCACACAATTTATAAGATATTATTCATATATCAAAAAGTATTTATATATTTAGAAGTGGAAAAAAGAAATATAGGTTAATTAATCAAAGAATATTCAAGAAATTTAAACGAAAATGCTAAATAATATATATAATATAATATAAATAATAATTTAATAATATGAATAATTTATAACACAACATACAAAATAAAATAATAATTGTTTTCTTTAATTGTAATATAACTCCAGAATACGCATTTTTTATAATTATCAAAAAGAACGTACAATAAAATATCAAATATATTATTGTTAAATTTTAAACATAAACATTCAAAAGAAATTTTTTATTGTAAATGTAAATAATGGAATGATAATAGTATATGTGATCTGTCATATTTTTTACATATAATATCCAACATAAATTTTGTAATGATTTATATTTTATTATAAATAAATTATGTATATTTTTAATAACGATAATTTTATGTTATAAAATTGTACATACAAGGATTTTATGCAACAGGCATTAGGATGGAATTCATGTATTTATCATGTTTAAAGTAGAAACTAATATGAATATCAATTGACTAATATTTCTTTTTCGCATATTTTTTTTTATGTAAAAATCTTACAAAAAATACTTAAATTTACAAATATATTTTAATATTAGATATGTAAATCTTCTATGTATACATTTTTGACACATATAAATAGTTGTGAGTTTTATCACTTTATTCTTTGTTTGAATGATAATAAAAGTAAGTGATTTTCAGTGAAACATTTATAATTTGCACATAGAATTCAGGTATTTTTTTTATTTTAATTGCATGTATTTGTATCGATCTTTTATATAATTATTTAAAATTATAGGATTCTAACAAATCATTTTTTAAATATGAAATCAATAAATTATATTTAAAAAAATTGTAAAAATCAATAATCTTTTTTATTGCCAAAAGAAATATATTATACCATATCATTGTATTTATATGTTATATTATAATATCATACATATATATGTGTCTTAAAATAAATTTTATTTTTTCAAGTCGAAAAAAAAAATTAGAAACAAATGTTTTATTGATATTTAAATTAAATTCTATAAAAAATTAGTAAATCATTCTGAAATAATTTGTATATTTTTTATTCATTATTATAAAAAACCACAAATTTATATAAAGCACATGAAAAATTACATGCTATTAAATATTCTTCTTGTATATAAATCTTAAGCTAGTAGAGCTATAATATCTTGATTTATAAAAAATATGGAAAAAATATGAAAAACTACTTTAAATATTTTATTTGTTTTGTAAAAACTAAATTTTTCTCTTATCTATAATTTTTTTTTTTTAGAATGCAAACTGAAATATACTTTTTATTCTTCCAATGTGTAACCCTTTGTAAGTAAAAAAGAATTTTTGATTTTGTTGATGTGATAAAAATAAATAATTTGAAGATGTTATTCCAACAATAAAATAAATCTAAGAAAAAAAAGTTTTATTTTAATTAGGTTTCTTAAATACAAATGCCTTTATTGGACAAAGAGTTCGACAAGCGGAAATAACACGATTTCGATATGTGGCATCGATACAAAAAGCTGGACAAACCCAAAATGAGAATGATCACATTTGCACAGGAATACTTGTGTCCATAAAAGATGTTTTGACCGTGGAGCGATGTGTGAGTGTGAATCTAAGTGGTATTCAAATTGTTTTGGGAGCCACAGATATGACACTTGGTTGGAAAACTTACCCTAAGTGGTGGTTGAAGTATAATGAATGGATACGACAAAATCATTTAGTCGGAGAGCATGAAATGAATGATATTGCAATAATAAGAGTAAGTGATCTTTAGTTTTATTAAAAGTTAAATTCGATGATAATAATGTTTATAAGATCAGTATTTATTGTAAATAATATTTAGTTGGTAAGACCAGTGCCAAATACGATCCACCCTGTAATCATGCATGTCGGTGAAAGTCAAGGTTTGCACGGAGAATTTGTTGACTCATTTGGTTGGGGGATGCTTTACAATGGACATGTATCTAGGTTATTAATGCAAGCATCACTAAAAATTCTGAACAACACGGACTGCGAGGATAGAGTTGAAGCTCTTCAGCACAAGAGATATGCAATTCCTTCAAGATTTTTATGTACTTATTCAGATCCATTTGCTATACTGACTCGTGTAAGTAATACAATTATTAAAGTAATTTAGTATTATCAAAAATGTATGGTCAAATTTACCTCCATGTCTGTTTTACTATTTTACATTATTTTTAAGTATTATTTGTGCTGCGTGCAAATCGAGGTTTATATTCACGTTTTCTGTAATAAAAATACTAATGATATTGAGAAAAATGTACGACAGGAGAAGATAAAAGGATACAGAACTTTTGAGATTAATAGACTTTTGTAAAATGTAATAAAATAGAAATAAGAGAAAAATATGGATTTAAATAGATAAAAGGGTAATAATAATAAAATATACTTTGACTTCTTGGACAAGACAACATATTCTAATAAAACTTATGTTTTAATAGAGTACAACTGCTCTAAAACGATCTCTATTTAACACTGATTTACAAATTTTGTCAGTCTACTTTGAAGGAAAAGTATCGTAATTCGAGAAATTTTCGTAAATATTGGACAAGATTAATTTAAACATTTTTATTTTTAACACCCGATTCTCGATAATCTTATATAGTTTAAACAATAGAGCACTTTTTAGGTCATGAAAAAAGCAGCTGTTGATGCATATAAAAATTCGAAAAAAATCAGTAGATTCTTATTTTCTAAAATACAATTTATGATATTCAGGGTTTTTTTAGTGGTTTTGTTATAAAATAAAAAGTATTAATTTTAACACTATAGTATCAACGTGTGATTTATAGCTATATATGAATAAAATTAATTTTTTCATAAACCAATTGGAAAATTAGAAATTGAGAAATTTTCCAAAAAATGGAAAATTATTAAATTAATTAAAATATTTATAACTTATTTTTTTTAATATTTAGAACTATAGTTTTGAGAAATTAAAGTAATTGAATGTGTAGTTTACTTGTACAAAATTTTAGCTTGATCAGATTATTAGTATTTAACTGGTGATAATAATGTTAATTAAATTATGCAAAAATTTGAATCCAGCTTGCATGTAGACCGAGTCGATTTCAAATTTTTAATAATCATTCACGTTCAGAATTTTACTGCCTAAAAATATATTTATTATAATTTTTAAAATCACATACATATAATTCTTCGTAATATAGAAGTAAACGTTTTTAAATTATTGAAGCGTACAAAGAACAGTTTAAGTATTTTAAATGTGCGAAACTGAAAAATAAGAGAGACAGAGAGACAGAAGATAAGAGTATAAAGAAATGTGTCAATTTTTTGTAAAAGTTTGTTTAATAACTAGTATTTGATCAATATATACATAACATACATGTATTCATAATGGTTTCCAAGGCAACAGGCAATATTTGTGTTTCCACTATTAAATATCTTCACAATCGAAACATGGCAAATATATGAAATCTAACACGAATTTGTAATTTTTCCCCATATTTCACTTTATTTAAATTTTTCATTTCGCATAAATTACGGCACTCACTAATACATTTCAATCATATGTGTCCCTTTTAACTCCTTAAGCAGAGGTTGGCTCTGTCTATTATGGTAAGATTGGACAGAGAAACTAATTATACGTGGTTTGTCTATGAAGTATCGAGATTTTGCCTTTCATTTTGCGGCTATTGGTCGTAGAAATTTTGAAGGGGTTTTAAAATATCGACAAAACCTTTTCCTATTAGTTCTTTTTTTTATTTTTTGAATAATTAGGTGCGGCAAGATTTAACTTTGCGTGAAAGGTGTTTTTCAAATTTTTGACATGGCGCGCTGAAGCGATTAGTTGAGAAGCCCTGCGCGAGAATGCTTCGTTTAAAAATTATAAAAAAAAGAATACACTTACCTTTTTTATGAAAGATCATTTATTGGTGAACTTATGGACTGAATGAAACATAATTTAAAACTCCTCAAAATAATTTCCGCCTACATCAAGGCATTTACGAAGACGAGCTTTCCAAGTTTCAAAGGCATCTTCAAATGATCTTTTCTCGGCCCTCTTTAAAAGCTTTATATTATTTTGCACGTTGTGATTTTGACATACAATTATGTTCATACACTTTTTTTGATATTCTAAATGTTTCCGCACCATTTTTTTTTTAATCGCAAACACAATTTTATCGCATAACTCTGTTTGAGTAGTTGCTTGTGTCAAAAAATTGAAAAGTACCCTTCGCGTGAAGTTAAATCCTGCTGCACCTAATTATTAAAAAAAAAAGAAAAAAAGAAGGGACTAATAGGAAAAGGTTTTATCGACATTTTAAGACCTCTTCCAAATTTCTACGATTAATAACCACAAAATGAAAAATAAAATCTTGATACTTCGTGGACAAACTATATATGTAGCCTCTGTCACACTAACCTATTTCTGGAACTCCTGATTATAACTGTTATACATTAATCCAGGAAATTTCTATCAGACTGCAAATTCCCACAATAATATATTATAAAAAATCAATGACATCCCACATATTAAGATAATATATAGTTATGCAATTTTCTATTTTAATTTTGTTAAGGCTAATTGGTATAGTGAAACATTAACTGATAAATATTTTTACGAAAATGAATAGGCTTAGATTCATTTCCTAGTTCACAGAGACACAAAACTGACATCTTTGAAAAATGCTTCTAGTGACTTCTGATTATCTAGTTTAGCTTCTAGTCGAATGCAATAAATTTGAAATAATAAATATAAATTTTAATCAATTAGAAAATAAAAACATTGATATTGCATTCAAAAATTTAGCAAATATTCTTATTCTTTTGATTATATTTTTTTAGTGGTATATGTTACTCCTTAAGAAATTAACATATACGAAGCCAAAGTCAACGTATAGTAAATTTTCGTACCTCACTTTTTTCATTTATTGCTTTTTTAGGGTGACAGTGGTGGTCCAGTTTTATATCAGGAACGTTTAATTGCTATCAATTTACAAGCAATTCCATTAGATGAAGAACCATTTAATCATCACAAAGTTAACCTTCATTTGATTCTGGATCCTTACAGGCATTTTATTTTTGATGCTATATATAATATTGATATATGATTTTGAAGGTATTCGGATGTATATTTTATTAATTATTATTAAATATATTTACATATAAAATGAAAAAACATATTATTTATTTTTATATTTTATTGCTTTGTCAGTAGTTTACAAATATTACAAAATTAATTTTTTTTCAATATTTTTTATCCTAAATTTTTTTTTCTTATTTTTTATATTAATTAATCCCATTTTAATATTTAATTTTCAGTAAAGGATTAAAATTATAACAATTATAAAAATAATTCGAGTAGAAAAATAAAAAAAAATTCAAAAATTTATGATTTAATTCGATTAATATTATTTAAATTTTTAATTATATAAAAAATGAATCATTAAATATATAAATATATATAATAAATTTTCATAGAATATTTCTTAAATATTAACTGATACAATATTTCTTTGATATATACTTTTTTTCCTTTTCATCGAATTATTGTAAGATATTATAATACCTTTTTGAATAAATGAAAAGTAGGTTTTTCATTATCATAGTACAATTTTTTTAAAATCATCATAGTTTAAGAAATAATGATTCGATTATCCAATTGCATAAATCTCTTAATTGTATTTTGATTAAATATATTTTGTTTTTAAAAATTAAAACAATCTTAATAAAAGTTTTTATTACATTTCATTCTTATACATGTAGATTAATTTATAATTTTTAATATTTTAAAAATTTCATTAAGACAATGTATTTAATAATGTTATAATAAAAATTAATTACCAAATTAATCACCAAAAGTTTTTTGTTTATAAAATATATGTCAATATGTATATATTTAATCTGATTAATTTTCATAGTCGATTTTATATCTCTTTAATCAATTCATAAATTAATTATAATTTTTTTTATTATTTTTATAAATTCTACATACAGATTATATTAATAAATGTTATGCAACAGATCATGCATCAAATGCATTTTGACAAAATTTAATACATAAGAAATATAACCTATTGTGTATTTTCTTATTTTTATAATGAAATTTTTTATGTACATATTTATTTATTACATATTTATTATGTATTATTTGTTAAAAATTTTACGTGATATTTTTTCTTCTTTCATTTCGCAAATTATAGGAATATATTACAAAAATGTTAAGGTTAATATGATTTTATTTTTTATATCACTGATTAACTCGTTAAATTGTTATAAATCTATAACTATATTTGATTATTGAACTCAACAATTCACGCAAAATATCATAATCTACAAACACAATTTATTAAAAATATTTATTATTTTAAATATTAAATCAATTTTTATTTATTAAAAAAAATAAATATTTTCATACTTCATGTTTTATATTTATATTCTTTTTTCTACTTTATATTTAAAAAAATTTTTTCTTTTTTTATATAAATTTGTTTATTGTTTTATACATAAATATTTCTTAAAATATAGCAAAAAAAAAAGATTACATTTTAAACAACTTTCTTTTTGACGTTCATTCTAAATAAATAACAGAAAAACCTTTTCTATTACTTTTTGCATTTTTTTTGATATTCTAAATGTTTCCGCACCATTTTTTTTTTTAATCGCAAACACAATTTTATCGCATAACTCTGTTTGAGTAGTCGCTTATGTCAAAAAATTGAAAAGTACCCTTCGCGCGAAGTTAAATTCTGCTGCATCTAATTATTAAAAAAAAAAAAAAAGAAGGGACAAATGCGAAAAGAGTTTGTCGACATTTTAAGACCCTTCCCAAATTTCTACGACGAATAGGAGCAAAATGAAAAAAAAACTCGATTCTTCGTGGATGCACCATGTATGTTACATTACCTATAAATTTCAGCCTTAATATTAATTTTTTAAATTTTTTATTATATATATTTACAAAGATTAAATATACTTTGAACAAATACTACGTAAATGTTCGAGCTTTCCAGAGAATATTATGGCATCATTATAAAATGCTATAAATATCTGTACAAGAAACTTATAAAAATGATTTATTTATTATCAGTTTTACAGAAAATTATATAAAAAATTTTTATAAAATCTTAAAAAATTCAAAAAACAAAAATATTTATTATTTATTCAAATACTTATTAAAAAATTAAGATTTCATTAGTATGTTAAGTACATCATAACAAAATTAAAATTTGTAATAAACGAATAATAACAGAAAAATAGAACCATTATGAAAAAAAATTAAAATTTTTTCAATTTTTCAATAATAAAATTTAAATTATATGTATTACTTATAATAGAAAAGTTGTTTTTAATTATTAAATATGAAAATATAAAATATAAAAGTTATTTTATGTTTACATTTAACTTTAAATTTTAAATTATATATATACAAATTATAAATAAATTTTTTAAATTTTGTTCTTTTATCTTATTTTAATCATTATACTTTTATACTTTTTATTTCTAATATTTACTTTTCTTTTCATTATTTTTTACACTATAGATCTATCCTGAAATATTGATATATCTCAATTTATTAATATAATAATATCTATAAATTTTGCAAGCGATTACCGTTTACGGATTATTTTTATCCTATATAATTTTAAAGAAAGAATTGATTTTTACATCTTCTTTCATTTCTTTTTTTAAACTATTTTTAAATAATAAACATTAGTAATTTTATACAATAAATACATTTTCAATTTTAATCAAGAGTATTTTTAAATCAAACTTATAATATATATTTTAATATATATTACAACGAATATTATTAATCCTTAGGCAAAATATTAATGAGATTATTCAATTCTTCATTATACACATACACGTATATGCGTTTCAAATATAGATGTATGTCCACTCAAATGCGTACATATTTGTACATACCTTTTTGAGTTTACTAAGACAAATTTAATATGAAATTACTAACTGTATTTATCAATTATACAAGTAAAAAAAATGTAGTACCAAACCAGTTAACAACAGTTTATCATTTTATTTTAAGGTTTGTTGCATTACCGGTACATGACATTTCATAATTTCACATAATCGATTTCTAATTGGTCGCAACTCTATTACAGGTTGCTCCCAATCAACTGAATTTAATTGTGACAGAAGTACAGATAAATCTTCTTCGCTTACATCCATTTCATCTCCATATAGTGTAAGAGATTCATACAAACGATAAGCTGTGGCTTTCCTTATGTATTTAAATTTGTGACAAAGGTATATACTTAATTGAGAAAAGGCACTCTTGCTTATAGAACCGCGAACTTGTAACAAATGGCAAAAAATCTTAACACTATTGAGTTGAGACTGTGTGGCTTTGATGCTTTTATTTTCTTTTTTAAGAAGTGTTAAAATTCGTCGCGGTATTTCATTATCAGCATCATCTAAAACACTTTGAATACATCCTGAGTTTAACAAACGGTCCAGAAAGGCTAAACTTGCACAAATCATACGATCATCTCCATGACAAGCTTCAAATAAACTGCAAATCTCTTGACAGAGTTTCATCATTGCTTTAATATCTAGTTGTTGAAGATATGAAAATAATGATGCACTGGAATGTTTTACCAAAGACTCGGATAAGCCTCCAATACTGAAAATAATACCTCTTAAAATATGTGGGACATAAGGCGGAAATGATAACATTTGTATAAAAAGTGGAATTGTTTCATTTTCTGATTTCCAGTCTATATACTTTTGATTATCATTATCTTGTGAAAAAAGATTTTTTAATTCTGTATGGTATGGAATATTAGGCAATTTACTGTGAATTAAAGAATGTACTGCAGGTCCTGCTTTAGCTCTAGTTCTGTCTATGCGTTCAACTGATTGCTGAGAGATTCCTCCAATAATTTTTGTCATTAACTCTTCATTTAAAGCAGCAGTATATCCAGCTTCAAAAGTTAAATTTGTCAATGTAAGTATTCCAGAAATAGCAGCTTCTCGCACCCAAGAACCAATATCACCTCGATTATCATTTGTATAGTCTGCAAGTCCATTAAAAAAACAAATATACAAATCATTTATGAAGGATTTCCATTGTTCTGATTTCTTTAGACCTAATGTTTCACATAATTTTTTTAAAGAGTTTATAGCTTCCTTTCTACTTTCGGCCCATAATATTGTATCATTTGTTAAGTCACAACATTGCATGAGTTTTTTAAATATATCATTTCCTTTCTCTTCTAAAACAGATTCCGGAAAATAACCAATAGCTTGAGCAAAACCTATTCTGTTTATTTGATTACTTGTTGAAAGAAGATTTTGCAGATATCGATTTATGACATTATGTCTTTTTTCTGGATTCCAAGATGAATAATATTCAGTCAAAAATGCTGTTTGTGATTCGGCAGATTTAATTCTGACAGATAATACTTCAGTCCCTAAACACTCTTCTAATAGATTTTGCCAATCATTTAAAATATCTTCAGAATTTACACGAAAATGCACAATTGAAAGATTTCTTATCAAAGTTACACAAGCTTGCTTTATAATTTCCCCACCTAATCCTCTAAATTGTCCACGTTTACGACATGTACTCACAATATTTTGAATATCAAAAGAATTTTCTTCAATAATTTTACTTATATCATGGCCTACATTGTACAATGCAAGAAAAATTTCAGCAATAGCAAGAATTGAACCATGACAATAAAATGAATCAATTGAATTAACAAAATCCATCAATGTTGGTAGCATTTTTTTAATAGTATACTCTGTACTAAATACTGCCAGATTATTTAGTGCTTTTGCTGCAAGTTCTCTTATTGTTATATCCCAATGTGTAACTTTCTTTTTTATAAGATGATCACAAAATGGTTTCAAATAACCTTCATATTTTGCTATGTATACACTGATTTTAAGAAATGCATTACTACGAACTCCTACTGCAAGATAGTCTGATGCAGAAACAATTTCGATACCATGAGGAAAATTTCCTTGTCTCCCAACAATTTCTTGAAATGCTGCAGAAGCTGCTCTACGACAATTAATTTGTCTATCAAAACAAGTTACAATTAAGAGAGCTGTAGTAATTTCTTTAACATAAGGTTCAAAAATATGTGGTTCAAACGCTCTTGCAAAAGACCAACTAACAAAACATGCAGCATCTCTTATGATAGAACCAATTGGTCCATGTGCTCTAGGTTCATCAAAAAGTAATCCTTGAATAACTAATGGAATAATATCTTTTAATCGATATGGTAAAAGTAAACCTCTCCTTCCTAATTCAGCCAATGCCAAGCATCCTCCATGCCAAGCAGTTTCAGATTCTCGAGATAAGAATAAGTTAAGAACAAAACCAAGCACATCGTCTGCTAAATCAATTGGTAATCGAGCCGTTATTCTTCCAATTCCTTTTGCAGCAGACCATCGAATTATTAAGGATTTATCCTGTAAACCTTTTATTAGATATTCCAGTATATCTTCCATGCATGGTGGAATTTCATGATCTTCAGAAATAGTAAAATCCTCAGTTACTTCATTGTTTTCAGTCTTAATTTCTATATTGCTGTTTTCAGATTCATGTTTAACCAAATTATTTAGAATGATTGTATTAGATGGTTTTTTATACTGCCATGGAGTAATATTTGGTTTTAATAATGTTATACCTATACGCTGAATAATTTTTATTAGAAATTTTCTAACAAGATCTGCAGAATTGCTACTTAATTTACTTTCTAACATTTTATCAAGAATCATTTGAGTATAAGGCACAATATCATCTCTGCAACTGTGTTTTATAATAGCTGCTATTATTGCTAATGGTCTATAATTTAAAGAATCATTTTCAAAGTGATTTAAAGACCACAGAATCATATCTTCTAAATAATGCTCTTTTACATCAACTCTATTTAAAAAATTTGCCATTAAGTATATTGCTGCATTTGAACAAGAATCTTTTGAAGTGCAATAATTTTTACAAATCTGTATAACTCTAAACATAATAGGTTGCTGGGGATTTTCTATCGATGGATCATTATCCAAGCGTGACAATGCAAATGGAATTTTACATATAATTGATAGCCATATCAAAAGTACATAACGTGTTTGCCAGTTTTCTTTGTCATCCATTTTTTGTTTTTCTATCATTTCAAGAACTGAGATAAAATCTGTTACCTCGTGTGGTAGATGTATGGCAATCTTCTTGTAAGTTTTTACACTCATTATAATATAAATATACTTAAAAACATAATGATTTAGATCATCGAAGTTAGTCCTCTCCTTTATGAGCTGAATTAGTGGGCTTAAAAAGCTTTCAAGGTAAGAATCAAGCAGTTGAGGCAAATCTTGATATTTTTTTAATATAAAACAAAAACGGTCATGATTCTTCTCCAAAGTTCTAGTAGGAAAATCTGGTACACATAGCTGTTGTATATAGTAATTAATATCTTTGATATCTTCAGTTAAATTGAGCTCTTCCCCAGATTTACAGTAATCGGAATCATTTTCACTTACAATCATTATAAAAAAACTTTCATAAACACTTGATAATATAAATTCCAATATTTAAGATAACCTAAAATAATTAATGGTCCGTTTAAACAAATAACTAATAGTAACGATGTAGCATATTGATTTTTCAGATATGTTACGAAGATTCGTCATTGGTATAGACTTGTAGGAAGACCAGAGGTCGTTGGTCCTTTCACGATCAGGTCCTCACGATGCGCCATTTCTCGCGAAACCAACGAACTTTTCATTCACCCAATCGTTTTTTTATTGAATCAATATCTGATTTTACTTCATCACAATACTGATTTTTATTTACCCATTTTTAAATAAAAATAATAAAAATAGTACACGTATTTAGATTTAAAATTAATTCGAATTTAATATTTAAAACATTTTGACAAATCATTACTTTCAAATCTCAAATTTCTAATATAAAAATAAAATTAATTCAATTTCTAGGAACACACAACTTTCCCCTTATAAACAAATTTTATAAAACGTTACAGTCTGTAATTATTAAATGATATAGTTAAATATTTACTTTAATAGAGGTTGTAAATATTAATAAATTTCCTCGATAATTTATAATTATAATTTTTATTTATTTTTTTAACTATCTAGGAACGCTTGTTTATTGCTGTATCACTTCTGTATTTTTAAAAAAATATGAATTATATAATTAATAATTTAAAAAAGGTCATTAAATTACGTATGTAAATGAATAATAATCCAATAACCATCCATGTACTGCATATTCATTACATAATTTAAAAGAGTATTTGTACAAATGAAAATAAAATTTCATAATTTGATTACAGTTAGTTATTATTATTATGAAATTAAAATTGACTATTTATTTTATTAGGTTTAAACATGTAATAAAATTGAAAAAAATAGAATTAAATATAGTCATTGTAATTAATGTAAAATAGTTGAGATACTAATGAGGCGTAGGTATTAATTTAAGCCTGACAAACTCAGTTTGCAAAGTTATAATACTAATCATATAATTAATTGAAAAATTATGTACTTAAAGTGCTAGATTGAATGCCCTCTACAGGTGAGTTGCTGAATTTGGGGTCGATTGAAAAAAATCTTGATCATTTCATGGTTGCTCATTCTTGGAGCCAAACTTTGACATTGAAAACTCACTTTTCCCGGTGTGTGATTGACAGAAAATTTGGTGTATTACGTTAGCTTTATTTATTTGGTAAAAAATGTCGGAGATATTATTTGAACCTGACGTACCCGGTGTTGTACAACGTCTCGCTACTATCATCGAAAAATGTGCAAACGAAGCAATTGAGACTGAGGATATTTTCAAAATTGGCTTATCCGGTAACTTTTGTCGCTTTATTTTTACTCTTTTAATTTCATTGTTTGTTTGTTGGCAATTAGTTAATTTTAGAAAAAATACTTTAAAAGGGTGACATTATGTTAAATTTACTTACACAAATTAATAAGCTTGCAAATCAAGAAATCCTATGTAAGGTTATTTATAATAAATTGCAAAGTTGATTTTTGAAGATGATGCAATAAATTTATTAAAATCGCTATGTCTCTATTTATGATAATTATTTTTTTATACTTTTTCTAATACTTAAATCATAAATTATGAATCCTCGATCAAAATTATTTGTGAGATTTATTTATTGCAATAAAGGAGGATCAGTGGTAAAATTTCTCTCAGAAGGCCTTGCCACAATTTCCACAGATTGGAGCAAATGGAGATTCTTTTTTTGTGATGAGAGAATTGTCTCCTTTGAAAATAATGAATCAACATATGGGTTGTATAGAGCAAGTATAGTTGGAAAAGTTCCTATTACTGAAGATCAATTTATAAAAATTGATCCAAATCTATCAGGTATTAATAAATTTTATGTTTCTCCATTTTTTATAAAATAAAAATAAATATTAAAATATATCCGTATTCATTGATTACTTTTTAAAAATATTTTTTAGCGGAAGAAGCATCAAAGGATTATATAAAAAAAATGTCTGTATATTTTCCTCCTGATAGTATTCCAAGGTTTGATGTTCTACTTCTTGGAGTGGGACCAGATGGCCATACCTGTTCATTGTTTCCTAATCATCGATTGTTAGAAGAAACAAGTTTATGGGTGTGTCCAATATATGACTCTCCTAAACCACCATCTTCAAGAATTACATTAACATTTCCTGTGATCAATAATGCAAGAACATGTATTTTTGCAGTAACTGGTGCAACTAAACAGGAGATGGTCAAAGTTAGTTTCTTATTTAAAATTTCTTGCATTAATAAATAATTTAATTTTAAAATTCTAGTTTGAATCATTCAACTGAAAATTTAATAAAAATAATTTAATTAGAAAAAACACAAGGAATTTAAAATCTAATTGAAGTGATTTATTTATATAATTTATTCACACATTTTAACATTAGTATAAAAATTTTTATGTGGAAAAATAATTATTATAGTTGTTCTATATTATTGTATATAATTAAATTTATATTAATCGTATTAATAGAAAATTTCATACAATTTGTTAAAATCTTTTCGAAAATGATATTTTTAATTTATTTAAAAAATTAAATTAAATAAAAAGTTTTATGTACATTAATACTATTTTTTTTCAGCGTATTTTAAAAGACAAAGAAAATTTACCAGCAACGAGAGTACAACCAACGAATGGATCTCTATACTGGATTTTGGACAAAGATGCTGCAGGAGGTTTATAGTTTACTAGTAATAATTGTTTGTGTAATATTACATTCCACTTTGTAATTTATTCTACTACATTCGTTGGGATTTTATACATTTATGTTAACGATAACTTTTGTGTGATATAGTTAAAAAAATGAAAATATAAGTAGTCAATTAATATATTGAAAAAATATGACGAACATAGCTGCTGATAAATGTAAGCATGGTATTTACCCGTGCGATATATTATCCATTTTACGGCCTAATTATAATTTTTAAAAAGAAAAGTACTTAACAAATCAGTCACTTTTAAAGGTTGTACATTGATAATTTAGCAATGATTTGAGTGATCTGAAAACTTCATACTTGATAATTTGATTAAAAATAAACTTTAAAAATAATTACAATTAAATTTTCTAGGATATTTATTAACTGTTGTCATGACAAATTTATTTAGATCTGTTATTATTAAGATCAAATTCCTTAAAATTTTATATTGCAATTTATAATTGCTTATAAGTATACAAATGAAACATGAATTATAAAATTAAATCAGTCTTAAATTAGTACCTATAAGCTCAAATTATAAAGAATAATATTTAAATATTTTCATATAAATGTTTACTTTTTGAAAAAAATCTTTAAAGAATTGTAATTTTGTGTTTGAATATTTATCAAACTTTAAGATACATATCACTAAAAGCTAAATAAAGAGAAATAATAAAATATAATTCACATAAATTATTATACAAAATTACAATTTATTTTGAAAATATTTCATTTATAAACCCAATTTAAATAATTAAAAAACATTAAAAATATATTAAAACTTTAACTTTAGTTTGTTTAATTAAATTAATATAAATTAATACAAATGTAAATACTTTGTGAATAAATTATTATTTGTAGATTCATAAATAAATAATAAAAAGATCAATTTTATGGATAAGTCAATAAATTACATTTATTCATAGAAAAAAAACTATCAATATACATTCAGATACGAGCCATACAAAAAAACTATATAAAGTCACTGACTCGTTTTCGCTGTAATTCACTTAAAGTCATGTATAATAACTTTTCAGTTCTACAAAGCGAACCCGTCTTCTTCGCAATATACGAACCGAAATGTTATCTTTGCTCTTCAGTTTTTAAACATTTTTGCAATCAAAGTATTTTTTATACATAACTAATTGATAATATAACGAGTCTTCATTTTATACTAATATTATTATTATTATTATTATTATTATTATTATTATTATTATTATTATTATTAACGTCTCGAAGAATTCCTCTTAGAACCAGTTTTAAGATACAATATCGAATAACCGAATTTTTTTTTATAAATTTTTGTTGGATTATTTTTATTTATCAACAACACGATTATTAATTAAACAGGCCAAAAAGCGAGATTCGAAGACGCGTATATTTTACATAAATATTTTTCTAACTACAGTGTACAAGAACTTGATTTACAATATTTTCGTCTTTTTTTATTTAACTAAGGAATGAATGGCATTATGTTTATGATTTGATTGAACTTAGATGGGTATTTATTTCATTTTTGATTGGCATAAAACAATCAATGAATCATTAATCATTATTTTATTTGGATTTAAGTGAAACTTATTAAATTTAAATACCGTGTACGATTCAATAATAAATATTAACTTTCATTGATGCAAGTGAGAAACATCAGTCGTTGAATTGTACACTAATCTTGTTTCGATTTATTTTTTGTTTTGACCTTATAACCAGACTTATCACAGTGTAAGTATATCGTACTACTTATCACGTTATCAACCTCGAGAGAAAAAATCAGTCGATCCCTTCCAAACCTGCTGTATAGGATTTACTTTCATTTATTCTCATATTCTGTTTCAAACTATTTAATCTTATTTTTCTTTTTTGGAATAGCCAGGAACAAAATTATCATTTAACAATAAATTCCCTTTACTAGCTTATTTCTATTGGAAATTTTCATTATAAACTTAAATTGATTAAAAAATTGATTATTGTACAAAACAAATAATTACAAAGTTAAATTAAAAATTGTTCAAAAAAGTAAAATAAATGGAGGACATTTTTCTAGCTATTCCGCAAACGAAAATTTTTGCTTTATTTTTATTTTTAGTACTTGGTCGATCATACACAATTTTAAATCATTCGTGCGTTTAATCTCTTTTTCTCCCTAACCGATTCTCGATAATCTATCGTAGACAGAATAATTCATGTATACTCTGCAAAAATATACACTACCTATATATATTATAAGTAATTGCAATGTCGTGAGAAAGTTGATAAGTCATATAACAATAAATAAATTGAGTTAATTACGATTAATCAGGAATATAATTTCATTCACATTAATGTTCATAATACTTAGGCACACGACTGAATAGTGCTTGTCCGATTTATTTTTTTTTCGAGTTTTGCTCTTGTTTTGAATTATTACTGTCCGTTTACATAATAAAATTACAGAATAATTTATTAAAAACGAATACGTCCTACAATATCTTCATCACGTCATGTTAACTCCTAGCGCCGAACGCACGTATTCGTATACGACGTAGCTCGTTGATACTGCTGGTGCGACCTATCAATGAAAAAATGTAATTAAAATCAAACAAATGTGTCAATTTACCAAAATCATGTTAATCGCATGACCATAGGTTTCAATAATTTTGGTTTTAAATACTCGTATTACTCATAATTTTATTCAAATTAAATAATGGTAAAATTTAATATTTTTTAATAACAGCATACTATTATTATTAATTTATACATTGATGTAATTTACATTTACCTTTGATAAGTACTTTTATAAAATTGAATTAAAATAGCTTGAAAAAATTAAAAAAGAATTTCTTATAAATCGTACGTGCAATACCGAAGTATTGCAAGTATATCTTATGTATAATTTTAAGTATTCGTACTAAGATAAATTTAACTATAACTATCATTAAAACTATTTATATTTAAAGTTATATGTAAACCATTTTATTAGTTGTAACAATATTACTTTGCTTATGAAAAATAAAAATTTATTGTCTTTGTACAAATCAATAATGTAAGTTTCAAATAATGACCATTAATGAAATTTTGTAAATCTTATACGAAAAAGTATTAATAAAAATATATAAATTATTATGAATAAGTCATTTCTTATAAGTTTCACTGTTAAAGAACTTGAAAAAAACTTTATTTATATTTAGTATTTAAATATGATAGATTTTATAAATTATCTTGAAAATTTTTTTTAATATTAATTATTAATATACATCCTTCAGTTAATTTATTTTTTGAAACAATGCAATTAAAAAATATAATTTTTTTTGTAATCCATAAAAATGTAATGTATATTCCATTGAAAAATTCCAATTAAAAAATAATTATAATTTGTATTAAAAAATATAATTTAAATTTGTAAAGCCATATTAATAGATTAAATACAAATCATATTTAAAATAGGAAAAAGTAATTGTGTAATTTGTAAAAAAACACCCTTATAAAATATGAATTTTTATTATTAATAATTTGTAAAAATAAGCTTGGTAAAAATTATATTATTCTTCTATTAAAAACATTTATTAAAGTATAATTAATTTATAAAATGGATGTTAATTGAACGTATGGTGGTGTGTTTAACTAATGTATTAATACTATGAATATTTTGTGATATTATCAAGTATTATTTCTAACTCAATTAAATTTTTTTTATTCATCATTTCAATGTTTAATTAAGTTATTATCTCATAGCCATATTTAATTTATCTCCAGTACAGTATTTTATATAAACTCAAAAATGTTATTTATTTTATTGTAATTTGCATTGTATGTAGGTTAAGTTAAGTTAGTTAAGTATGTTTCACCTTGAGAAAATTGGGCGTTAGACCTCGATAGAGTCCGCGGAAGCCTTCTCGTTTGAAGATGTCCGAGAAAATGCCGATCATGTTGCTCTGGCCATTCACCGGGCCAACCTGAGCTTGCAGTCGCGTTCTGACTAACGCCAACGGATACGAACAGACCTGACCTGCGGTGCTCGACACGGTGCCACATAATATCAGAAGCCAAATGGCCGGTTGCTCGTCTTTCCCATGCGTACGGATGTAGTTGTTTTTCAGAGTCTGGAATCAGTGACACTTTTATTGAAATGATTTTATATTTCAAATACCTTTGTATTTAAAATGTAAAACAATGTTTGGACAAATAAATGATATTTAATAATGTATAATATGTAATATAAAAATTATTCTAGCATTTTTTGCATTAAAAAGAAAAAAAAATTGATAAAACATTATTTATTTAAATATTTATTTATAACTATCTTTAATTAATTTAGAGTAGATAATACAGAAAAGATTAATATT
Organism: Eupristina koningsbergeri; assembly: GCA_018907245.1. Taxonomy (NCBI): domain Eukaryota; kingdom Metazoa; phylum Arthropoda; class Insecta; order Hymenoptera; family Agaonidae; genus Eupristina; species Eupristina koningsbergeri. The sequence continues at coordinate 3,386,344 of JACCHV010000110.1, forward strand.
TTAAAGTAAATTTACATGCTTCTGCATAAATATTTTATATTTTTATAATAACTATGATTTGAGAAAATAATATTTATTAAATGAACAAATAGTGATGAAAGGATTCAACTGACTAGTAGTAAAGTTGATTTTTAGTAAATTACTATATATTAAAAAAATGTTTGTATCTATTAAACGCATTCATAAACATTATAAGACTACAAGGATCATTGCATTTGTATTTCTTCAACTGTTAATTGAATAATATTACTAACCTCATATACAGCTAAATCAATTCCTGCATAGGGTAATATACCAATAAGATTGGGAATATAACCTCTGTAAAAAGTTTTCAAGCCTGCTTGACTATATATCTTTTGGGCTGCATCAACAATTCCTTTAAACTCTCCCGTTTTTCGAAGCGCTAGTCGAGTTTTTAATACCTGGAAAACATTTTTACTTAATAAAATGGTGTTTTAATAAATCTTTAATTAATTTTTATTAATTTATTATTATTTTCAAAGATGTCGAATAATTTATTTATTTTTTACTGAAATCGATATCTGAAATTTAATTTCTTAATTTTACTCATAATTTCATAAACAACAAATACATTTTATTTTTCATAGGTTTTGCTTTAAGATTTAAAGAATAATAATGATCAAAATTATTTGTGTTGTATTATGAATATTTAGTTAAAAAGGACAAACATTTCTAATTTATATATATATATATATATATATATATATGTATGTATACATATTTGCCATTAAAATGTACTTTATAAAACATTCTTTAAAATTTTTTTTTTAATTCGTTTATCGTATAATAATATTATTATTTAAATTGTTCGATTCATTTCTGTTAAATGTTATTATTGTCACACTGCACATCTTGAAGTTGTATAACTTGAATATTTCCTGACTCAGCATGCAAAAGTACAAGCAAAGCAATTCACGAGCTTCAAATAGGACAATTGATAAGATTGAAATAATTATAAATACACCGCTAAAGTAACTAGAAAATTGAAGAATTATTTAAAATCTACACCCTTTCTTTAAATAATGATCATAAGGAAATGAGAATAAAAAAAGGAAATATAAAGCTGTTAAGTTAGCAATAAATTTTCAAGAATAAGATGAGCTATAAAATATACCAAGCAAAGGGGTGAATCAAGGTATAATCATCCATTAGAGAAAGTTAAAGAAATTAGGAAATAAATCCTAACAATTAACATAAAAATTAAAATCAGTTTCATTTTATTAAAAAGGAAAGTAATTAATTAAAAAGATATCAAAACATATATTTATTATAAGCGAATTTTATCCATTTAATACAAAAATATTATTTTATATTCATTTGTTAACTTCTTATTTCATCGTTAACAATGATAGGAAATTACTTTATTATTTGCATTAAGTCCAGTTCAAATAACTGATAATTATATCAAATGATTAGTAACAATAAAAAATACTTGTATGAAAAATATTTATGACGAAAATACAAAGAAAGTAGAATAAAAAAAATTAATATCTAGCTAGTTATAAATAGTTTCTTTTAATTTCAATTTATAATATGAAGAATATACTATCAAATATTTTTAACAAAAAAAAAACTAATTTAATTAAATAATATTGTACACCTATTATTTGTCGATGCGAAAAACGTTACGGAAAAATGTTCAGATTAAAATCATTAAACAAAATTCATCGATATATTTATTTATTCAGTTATAAACAATAGAACGACAAATAAATAAATGTTTATGTAATTAATATCAAAGAATTGTTTGTAATATAAGTATTCATGGTTATATGAATTACATATAAATTATATTTAGAAGAATTTATTAAAAGTATCATTGACAAACTTTATTTCTCCAGGTTTTGTCCTCTTAATTTGACTTGACAAAAATTACAAGGAAAAGCGACAACGATGCAGCTTATCCTTTCAAAATGAAACAATCTCATTTGTGATGAACCTTGATCTTGAAAACTCACCTCAAGAGGATAAATGGCGGTCTGGCTGATGCCACCCGCAACCGATCCAGCGACAAATCTCTCATAAATGCTAAGGTCTCGGTTGTCTTCGCCTTTTATCATCCTCTTCACTTGTTCGTAGGCCATAAATTTGAGTGCGGTTTCAGGCCCGATTTTAAGTACATTTATACCATTTCCACGCCAGTAACTTTTCACTCCACCTTCTCGGAGCATATATTTGCTGCAACTGAAGATGTTACATTGACGGGAACCATGCACCTGTAAATAAAAAAGTCACATTACTTTACCATTATCATTATTTACTCCTTAAGACTATTATTATATTTAGATTTTCTTATTGCACTTCAACTTTTGAAGATTCTATTCATTCTCAATTTAAATAAAGCATATTATTATTTCCATTTTTTTGTTTATTTTGCTTTCGGCATATACCAAAGGTATTTACCAAATATTTTTCTGAATATAAAACATTATTTCTGAAATAACGTTTCAGTAAAGATAAACTATTTGCAAATATGGAATAGAAATAATTCAATTTTAATTCCAATTGTTGTACAAAGGGAGATTTTTCTTTTAAATTTCTACACACTATAAACATTCTATTATTATTATTATTATTATTATTATTATTATTATTATTATTATTATTATTATTATTATTGTTATTGTTGTTGTTGTTTTTATTTAATACACTAGGATATTTACTAAAAAGAAATTTTGTATAAATTGAAAATTGAAATAAATTTTGATTGCATACATATTATTTGACTTATTAAAGAAGTTAAATTGGTAATAAAACCTATATGTATGAATGATTTTTTTATATTTAAGATCTTAATGCAATAAAATACCTATTCATATTTTCATATTTAGTAAACAAATTATTTATAATTGATTACCCATACAAAATTTATTTTCGATTCAAAAGTAAATACAATGTACAAATAACTCGTCGTATTTTTATTAATATATTATTGATTTTTTAGGCAAGAAACACTCATAAAAAAGTAAACAGTTCACCACCTTCACTCATAACTTTAAATCAACACGCGAGTATGATTTGGTTTCATATTATATTTTTTATTATAAAACAAAACAATGACCTATTGTTTTGAAAATAATGAAATTAAATTAAGAAGATATTTCTTTATTAATATGTTACATATTATTATATTCTTCAAATAGAGTAACAAATAATTACGTTTGACTTAATACTTTATAAAAATTATAATCTAGAATTATTTATAGTGAAGCAAAAAAAAAATATATATATAAAGCATACGTTAAACAGAATATAAAATGTACAAAGTAAAAATGAAACAATTAGCTTTCTAAATATTATCAGACAAGTATGTCAATAACTTGGTAAAGCAGACATAATTAATTTTTTTAAGTCATTATAACATTATTGTCTACGCGAATTTTTTTTTTTTAACTTAGAGAATAAGTAATTTTTTATGTAGTTTCAATATTAGAAAAAACTAATTCCTACGTTTATAATATTTAATTTATACAAAAAAAAAACAACTTGTGTACATTAATAATACGAATAATATGAACTCATAACAATATATTTGTCTTTTCAAAATAAATTGTAAATATTATTTTATCTTGAATATTTATTAATTATGTCAGTTTCTTTTATAAAAATTGTATTTAATTTTATAAATATTTTTTTAAAATTCTGATATAAATGAGTGTTAACTTTTTTGTTATACAATAACAAAAGTAAATATACCAAATTATATCAATTAGTCAAAAGCTTTTTAATAGAAAATTTAAATTAATTAAAATTAACTTGAATTCAATTTATAGATATACAGTTAAATCAATCATTGATTATATTAAAGGGGCACAAAATTAAAAAAAAAAACATTTGTTTATCAGTTTTATGTATGCAATAATCGTATTAGTAATGCAATAAGTATTAGGGGAATTTTAAAAAATTTACATACTTATAAACCTTGTGTTAAATTAAACCCAATAAATGTTTAATCTATTTTTATAATACATATTTTTATATTAAAAATTCATGTGTCAAGAATTTTAATAAAAGTTTTTCTTTCAAAATTTCCATTTTAACGAAAAAAAACCCGAATAAAAATAAATTACACAAGTTTTTTTACCAAACTTTGAATCTAAAAAATTTTAAATAAGAAAAACAATGCAATTTTTGCAGAAATAAATTTCATCAAAAAATGTAAATTTTTTACCTAATAACTTCGTAAGAAATATTAGATTTTTTATCTTTATAATTGAAGATAAAATGTATACCTGGAGGTAAACTTTGATGCGGTCCAGAGGTGCAGTGCAGGTTCGGGAAACAGCCCCAGCGATGCCTCCGGCGACGAGGTGGCGCCACCACATCCCCGAGACCATTTCGCTATTGGTGAAGTCATCCGGTACGCCGATGTCTTCACCAATGTCCATGTACTATAAACAAAAAAAAATTTCCTTTTTCAAATTCTTGTATAAACAAGCCATTACTACATTAACTCCGCGGCATTCGTTTTTCCTCTCTCCCCAACTTTCTAATTTTCGCAACATGATATAATAATTTTTAGAAGAATTAGAACTCTTTTTCTTTTAATTACACAAGTTACAATAATAATTCATTTATAGAAAACTTAAATAAACGAATAATTCAATAAAATGCTTATTCTAGTTTGATAACTGTTTGTAGATAGATATTTCTAATGCTTACATGTATTGTATATCAACTTGAATTCGATTTGGTTATAATTTTGAGAATGTTATTTAGTTTTTAATTGCCATTAAAAATTTGATCCATAAAGACATGTTAAATCAATTTTTTAACATAAAATTAGGGAATAATCTTATCGTGGTATTAGGAATAAAAATTTTTTTTAAATGGCCTTATTTTACATGCTACTATAAATTATTTATTACTTAAAATATGAGATATGTGACAGAAACGATTGAAACTATAAAGTTCTCTTATAAATAATTTTTCCATTTTTTATTTTACTTGAAAAATTTATAAATTTAACATACTACTATTTTTATTAAACAAAAATTTTTATTTATTTCAAATTAATTAATTAATACTTTAGTATATATTTATATTATACTCGGCCACTTTTTTCTTTGTATACGTGTCTGCAAAGTAAAATTTAACACCAAAGTTGTTACTACAAATTTTATTTTGTTTTTCAATTTATCGTGTCTAAAATGTTGATAAACGATTAAAAAAATTAGCGAATAAAAGTTTATATTTGCTTTTCGGCTGTTAATCCTTTTAGTGAAATAATGAAAATGTACAGTAACAAACTTAATCCTTGCAATACTTTGATAATTAATAATAAAACAAATTAAAATTATCATTGCATCTGTAAAATAGCGTTTTTTTATTATAAGTTATTATTTTCATATAAAATCAAATTACCCAGTATTATCTTTTAATGTCAATCGTAAAATGATTGCAAGTAACACGTTCTTCAAAGTGTTAACTTATTACTTATATGAATTAAGAATTCCGTTTGTAATTCAGTAGCAAGTATTTACTATGATATTATTCGAGCTATTCCAATAATTTTTCAGAAAATGTGAATCGTAGCCATAAAATCGAATAATTAAGTTGAAAGCTCGATTGTAATGATCATAATACGTTCGAATATAGGAATAGAGGTCTTCAAGGTATTTCCTCTCGTTTATCTATTAATTATCGACATTTTTTTCATGTAAACGAAATATACGTAATAATCTACTTATGCATCAAAAGTATAAAACATGTGCATGACGTCGAAAGCAGAGGAAAATATGTATATAAATATATTTTTTTCAGAGGCATTTTGAATGCTGACAAGGAGTAAAATAAAAAGGAGAAATTGCCACGAGGAGGAGGAATAGTAACGGGGGGCCAAGATCACGATATGAGGAATTCTGAATTATCACCATTTTCATATCCCTGAAAAATGCGTTTTCCGCAACTCAGAAGCGCGAGGGTCGTGTTTCTTACACAATCACCGCCATCTCAGGAACAATCTTTACTCGATCCAATGAATAATCTTCATCTACTCGATTGAACTAATAACAAGATCAGGTCCTTATATTTTATATTAACACTCTTTTACCTTCATCGCCATTTCTCACCTGCGACTTACAATTCAAGGTAATACGAGTGAAAGTCACCCTAAAAAGCGTATTGTAGAAAACAATGCGTGGTGCATGTTTACACGTGCGTGACTTCATGGTTGCTTTTTTTCATAAATATTTAATAAGCACTTGCTAAGTATTATTATCGTATTATTCATTTTATCCACTTTAATATATTTTTTACTTCGCTCCGAATTTTTGGTCAAATAAGATTTACGAAATTTAATGGTACGATTTTATATCGTTTACATATTCAACAATATTTTTTACCAGCAATGAATGAATATTTCTTTGTATTTAAAAAGAATAAAAATAGTTTTAAACTAAATTGAAAAGATAGATATCAATTACAGCAAGAGAAACAAAAATAAATGAAGCCTTTTGTTGTCGATTATTAAATCACGCACAGCTTGAGGCAATTTTTTGATTAAAAGTTCAATTATTGAATAAAAAAAAAATAATTGTAATTGTATAAATAATTTTATTATTTATTCATTTAAACTTGATTTACTTAAAAAATATTAAATAATTTATTTAAGAACATACAAATTTCATGTTTTACAGACTGATTGCTAAATCATAAAGCCCTTTTTGAGTAATTACTTATTAAAAGTTAATATTCGAATATCTTGTTCAATATTGGCTTAGGAAAATTAATATTATATATAAGTGAATCTTATATAAAATATAAAAACATATGTCAGTATATTATAAGTATTTCGGAACATTATACTATTAAAATATAATTAAAGAAAAATTACAACTTTCTACATCTTCGTGTTACTTCAACTTTGATAAAATAAAATTCTAGCCAGGGAAATCGACGATTCGTGTTCATTCATGATCATGCATCATATCCATCGTTACAGAAACATTTAATTAAATAAATTTATCACAAATTAAGCTACTGAAAAATTATTGGCTTAAAAATTATATTTAATATTCTTTATCTAATAAGTTCGTAAGCTAATATTTATAAATTTACAAATAGTGTTTTCTAATTCATTTTTTACACGATGAGTTTTATTCTTCTACACGCCAAAAGCATTTTTAAAACGCAAGTCAATTTACATACGATTAGTATAGTGATTTATATATTCGTTCAGATAATTTTATGTTACTCTTCTTCTAGTCGAAAAAGCGCGAAATTTAAATAAGGCGTTTACTTTTATTATTAGGTTTATACTGTTCATCCGCGAACAACAATAAAAACAAAGACTAAGATGAGGAATTATATAAACGAAAATGGCTAGTATAACTTGTGACCATAATCACACATCAGCAAATTCTTATAAAGGATTGATATATTCTATTATATATGATACAATTTCCATTGATTAAATTTATTTTGAAATAAAAAGAATATATGGAATCTTCTTTATCGAATTGAAGAATTTTAGTTTTCATATTTCTTCTTTTATTATTTATTTTATTATTTTATTATACCACTCACATTTTAAGAACACTTTATTTGTAAAATAATTATGAATAAAATATTTTTAATTTAATAAGTATTTAAATGAAAAAAAACTATACTCTTTTATCGTATTCAATAATTAAACTTGGCCATTATGACCTTTTTACTTCTCTACAATTTATTTAGATAATCACTACTATTATTGTAAATATCTTTTTTATAATAAATATATCCAAGTCTAAAAATTACATTATTTTATAAATATTTTTTATTTCCATTATTTTTAATTTTCTTTTAAATTTTAATAGAATTTAATTGAATAATTTTCGAAAAGCTTAAATGAATATTATAAATTTCTTTGCATAAAGTGCAGATTTTCATAAATTAATATTTAACGAGAAATTTAAAAAAAGGTTTCTTCGATTTCCTTCGAAATGATCACGTAAGAGTTAATATAATTTTTATCATTGAATAAACCTAATGTATTTTGTTAAATTACGATGAAAGAATAGATGATAAAATTCTTTATCTATATTGACATTTAAGTAACTTTAAAACTACTTGGATTTTAATTGTCTACTGAATTATTAAATAAGTGTTAATGTAAATTAATAAAACGTTTGTATTAAATTCAAAATTTCTGTTAAAATTCAGCAACGTTCAATAAGTTGAAACATGAATAATTAGCAATTATCAATATTAATTTTTATTTCTTCTAATCATTCATTTCAAGGTCGACTAATTTTTCGAATCATTATTTTATATATAGAGAGACATTCAGCATAGCATTGGGATTTAATGAATGCAAAAATGAAGACTGTCACTCGAAAGGTAAAATTTCTTATTTGTATTTGTGAAACAATGAAAATGATCTTGCCGCGATTGAAATATACGTTGTCCTTGGCTAATTCGATTTATGGTAATGTTTTTAATGGTTGTAGACAGTAGTTAAAACGAGAAGCCACGTAATTGCCATCAGTCGCAAGCTTCTTTTTTCTTTTTCTAAACGAGAGCAATCATATGAAACCATAAGCATTCAAGTACCGACCTAAACTACTATAATAATATACAAGTATAAACTGCTATTTCCCTTCCCGAGAAACTGCAAATGTCAAATTTCCCTATCTGCGGTATTAAAAATTGAAATTACAGACAAATTGATCAAATTTTTCCAATGATTAATAAAAAATCAATTGCATAAGTAATTTTTTCACAAAGAGAATATATGTTTTTTATCAACGAGCGATGTCATTTGCAGAAAAATACCCAGTAATGTGTAAGTAAATCCGTTCTCTTTCTACAATAACAAATTTTCGTTATTGAATTTGTGTAATTAGTGTACGGGAGACGTAATGAATCGCGCGGTGCAAGATTAGAAACATAGTAGAACGTCGTCAAAAATATATTTTGCATTATTTTGCTCGGATGCATTTTATATCAGTTTCTTTAACCACATGTCACACGTCTATTTTATATAACTCGTTAAACTAATTACACACAAATGAGATTTGTTACATCTTATTGCTTCATAACTTTTCGAAAACGCAATCGAAATAACAGACACACGTTTATAGCCGTAACCTTCGTACGAAGTTCATACGAGCATACGAAAAATGAAAAAAGCCAAATGCGTTTGAAATCTACAAGTAAAAATTGTAATTAACGAAGATTAAGAAAAATAATTAACGATGCCATGTGACTAGTACCAGGTTTTCTCATGTGTGAAAAACGGTAAGGAAACTGTAATTGCATAACATGGGGATCCCGGATTACGTACGACACAACGGAAATTTTGAGCAACTTCACCTGCGCAGGTGATGATCGATAAGCCGCATCTTCGAGACTAAATTTTCCCGGAACACGATTCGAGAATACCTATAAATGCGGTTTTATGAAATTAATCCGTATGAAAATGTGGATTATGAATACGAGCACGATGTATCGTGGGCCGCCGACCTTCACCCGGATTATATCTCGGAGCCAACGGGTAACCTCTAAGACTGTCTGGCCTCGTCTCGAGAGTCCGCATCGCGAGATGGGGGACACTTAACTTCACGTAAATCTCGAGCCATAGGTCGCTGTCGATGTTATCGAGGGTGTCCATGACTGCGTCGAGGAAGCGCGCCGAGGCAACTAAGCGCTCCGAGTATCGCGGCAACCCAGACCCTTTCGCGCAAACGCAAGCACAGCCCTGCTCCCCGGACAACGTCACTAACTCCTTCTCCCACTCTCATCCCCAGGAAGTGGACCGTCAAGGCGATTTATCGCGGATCAGGGGTCAAAGGAAAGGAGGAGCTTCCGCTCGACAACGGAACTTTCTCCTGCTTTCGCATCGGGTTGTGGCACGTGCACTGACGACGAGGACGTCCCGAACGATCTTGCGTGATGAGCTGGTGACCCTCACGGTAAACTTGGCTTTTGGATGCGACGACAAGCGCTGCCGTCAATGCGGCACTTGAGCTTGAACTTTCGGCGGGAAATTTTGTAATTTTGACAAGTCCCAGCATTGTTGTATCGAGTTTCAGAAAGCTAATTCGTAAAACTAATTGCAATTAACATTGGAATGCTTTTGATGGTTAAACCACTTTTTTAGGTTGCCTTTTTCGGGAATATCAATGGTACTTAGTTTTACTTGCATATTTTAATGTAAAATAGGGAAATTATCGTATAGGCTCTTACACATATGCAATTGAAATTCAAAACACTACCGGACACATGTAGAAACATATATTAATTTATTATTTTTCACTTCATAGCCATTTCATTCACAACATTTCTTTTGTTTCGACTGACTCTAATCATTTAATCATTTATTCAATATTCCTGAACTCATAGTTTCCAATTTTCCTATACATTATTGAGTTACAAATTAATATATTAAACAACAAATTCTTTATTCAATAAAAAAAATTTTTTTTAGTCCATTATGATATCTATTAATTACAAAATGATTTTCATTGTATATTTTTATTATTACACAGAAAAATGAATATACATTAGAAAGAAAAACTTTAACTTTTACAGATACCTTCAAAAATAAATTATGAATTTTGCATGCAACAAAACTATTCGATCTTCAAAACTGAATTAAAGTTCAATTACTCAAGTTCTCAATTATATACTTAAAAAATGTTATTATTTTAAATATCTTTGAATATAACAAAAATTCTAAATGGATATATGTTCTATAACTTAAGGAACTATATAATAGACCAGAGCAATATATCAGTTTTTATGTCATGAAAAAGCAGGTAGGGATACATATAAAAAAAAATATTAAAAAATCAATAGCTTTTTTTTTTAATAATTTTAACGAAAAAATGGATTTTTTTTACTTTTTGTTATAAAATGAAAAATTAATTTAAAATTTTTAGTGTCAATAGATGATTTGTATATAATTTTGTATATAATAAAGATTTGTATATAAAATAAGCCGATTGGATAATTAAAAGATGAAAAAATTTCCAAAAACTAGAATTACCTTAAATTAAATAAAAAATTCGTAACTTTTTTAATTTCATATATTCAGAACTGTAGTTTTAAGAGATTAAATTGATTAATATGCACTTTATTTATACATAATTTTAGCCTAATCGGATTATTAATTTTCCATTAATATTAATATTAATAAAATTATGCGAAAATTTATAAAGTTATTTCCAGTTCAATGCATCGAACGATTTAAGTTTTTTCAACGGTTTTATGAAATATATTTGTAGTAGAACAAATCCTGTATCTTACATTTTGCAAAGATTACCTCAAAAATGTGGATGACAAAAAAGGCGGAGTTCGCTTAATTTGATGAGAAGAGGGAAGAAGAATAAATGAGGGGTTAGTTTCCGGGGATCCCACTTCTATTATTATATATTCAAATTCCTCGGTTTTTACTCTCCCCACTCCTCGGGCGCACAGTCGTTTTTGGTCACATTTATCCTCATATTTTATACAATCAAAAATATTTAAACGAAATGTAAGATACAGAATTTGTTGCGCAATAATTTTTTTTTTTTTAAATTATCGAAAAAACTAAAATCGTCTGGTGCATTAAGCTGAAAATAACTTGGTAAATTTTTGCATAATTTAATTAACACTAGTATTACTCGAAAACTAATAATCCAATCAAGCCAAAATTTTATTCAAATAAAGTGCATATTAACCGCTTTAATTTCATAAAATTAGAGTTCTAAATATAAAAAATAACAAAGTTACAAAGGTTTTAATTAATATAAAAATTTTCCAATAGGTTTATAAAAAAATGCATTTTATTCACAATTTAATAATTACACATCATCCATTGATACTATAGTGTTAAAATTAGGACTTTTCATTTTGTAATAAAAAAGTAAAAAAAACCTTGAATATCATGAGTAGCAATTTAGAAAACAAAAAGCTACTGATTTTATTACGAATTTTGATATGTATCTGAACTGCTTTTTTTTAATGACATAAAAAGTGTTATGGCTATGGCTTATAACTCGTGCTGATACTTACAAAAGAAAAAGAATTTAAAATCTAATAATTTCATTAACTTATCAAGAATTAAAATAAAATTTGAAGAGTATTAAGTAACAAAAGAAAATTAATGCAGAAGTTTATCATATTAAATAAAAAGTAAACTAATAATATTATTTGAGTATTGGTAAAAATTAAAGAGTTTAAAATTTAAGAAAATAAAATTAGAATTTATATAATTATTTTCAAGAATTGAAAATATCCTAAAAGTGAGACAACAATAAAAATAGGGGTAATATTTAAAAACAGCGTAATTTAAGGCGCAATTTATATCTTATATTCTTTAAATATTTTATTTTATGATTATAAATTACACTATTTTTTTACAGGTGTAAAAAGAATTTACAATGTTTTAAATATTGCATATTTAAAAAATATGTAAACAAAAAATATATAGAGCACAAAATATTTTGCAAAAATGTTGCAATCGAAATATTTCATTGTCGTGTAGAAAAAATATACAAAATGAATGGCAAGTCAATTAATTGAATAGAACACAGTGGCGTTCTCTCGAGTTTTTTCTAGTAATTTCTCAATGATCTCTTACGAAAACAAATAAAAGTGCCAAACGAAAATTTAATTACCATGAATATAACTCTGATGCAGAACTTAATCGGGCTCGTGTTTTTCCCTTAGGAGAAACAGAAAAGTATTTAATAAATATGTGAATAGAATTTATTAAATATGAATAATTGATTTGAAGTTCAATTTCATAGACAAAATTACATTAATGCATATTTTACGTAGAATATTTTGTATTAATTTATTATTAATATCTGTACAGATAATGTAAATAAGTTTATCTCTAAATTTCAATAAACATATTTGCGCATATTTTCATTTACAACTAATTCGAGGTATAAAACAATCTAATTTTATATTATCAAATATTTATTATTAAACATTAATGGTTATCGTTAAACTTTGTTAATATTTATGTCAAAGTATTGTTTAACATAAAATGACTATGAATCACAACATGAAAAATTTTTAACATCTCAACTATATGTATAAATAATGTTTATTGCAAGATTTACACTATTATTTTGTAAAAATAAATATTACTCAAAAGTAAAGATAAATAAATTAGTACATAAAATATCATTGTTGCAGTACTTTGCCAATCTATTTACATTTAACATTAAAATAAAAATTTGGAGGTACACGTCGCATATACTTAATTTAATACTTATTTTATATAAAAAAATTAAAACTCATCAGTAGTAAACGTTATCATTGATTTTTAAATCAATTTATTTCATTTATTGTTAAAAGTCTTGGAAAAATAAAGTGGAATGATAAAAAGTTCGTCAGTTCGTCCTGCCCATAAGTGCTATGTTCTGAATTACTCGAGATGTTTCGCGAAAATTCTTCCTCCCCCTATCTTTCTTGTTAACCTACGTCACCACAATTCACATACTGTATGTCACGCAAATTTATGACTCGTTATTACCCATTACAACAATGTACCGAGAGATGCGTACACATTGTCGTGGACTTCATGATGTCATATTTAGTCCAGAAACCACAAAACAGATTAGTTATTTGCTACCAGTACAATAGTCCGAGCTCTGGAGGGAGTGTAATTTCACTTTCAAAAATAATGATTTTAACGATGATTCAGTGCAGGACATTAATATTTCCGTAGTATTCAGAATATTTGTGAGTTCTAAACGGAAATTTAATGAGCCCAACATAGTGAACTCATTGTTAAACAATATTAATATTGCTGCCTAATTATTAATATATTTTTCATTTTTATGATTAAGTATTAACACATTACTTTATGTTAATTACAATATTCAAATTAATTTTACTGGAAAATAAAATTTTCATAAAATTTAAATCAACAATTTATAAATCATATATATTTTTTTAATTGGTATATAATTAAAATTTATCACGAAGTAATGTACACTATAATATATACTTGTATTTTACATATATTGGTTTACAAATTCAGCACTAAGATATACAAAATTTTAAATGAACATAAAATAAAATGGAGAAATCGCGTTAAAAAAAAATAACATTTTCACTACGTTAACAAATTTTCATTATGATATTTTTTATAAGAATTATAATTAATTATGCTATTATCAACAGTAGTTAAAATATAAGAACACATTTATAGAGGAATAAATGTAACGAAAAACATTTATTTTGACAAAAATCCATTGAATTTATTACATGTGAATATTATCACTAACTGCTAATAATTATAGTCCCATACAAAATGTATGTTGCAGGTATAACATAATATTTACAAACATTTAAATTTTCCCGTAATCTAGTGATAAAAAATAATTGATCACGAAGCATTTTGTAATAGTTATTTTTTATTAGTGACAACAAATTATCTAAACATATATTGCAAATCTTAAATATATGATGTATGGATAAATATCTTGCACGTTACGTTCAATTTTCATTTACGTAACCATACAAACATCAAAATATAAAAATTGCACTATATTTAAAAAATTCAATATAAATATAGTTTTAATATATTTCATAATTTTAGTTTTATACAATTGCAAAATCCCAAACAGAGATTGTCTAAAAAGAATTTCTTTTTGTCAACACCGTAAACAATATGAAAAATAATAATAAAATATAGTATTATAGAATTATAATAAACATAATTTAAAAAATTTGATTTGTTTTATACATAATATACTGGTAATAAATTTATGTTCAAAACTAACGACACACATACTTTCACCTAACTATGTATAATCCTTCGGACGTTTAAAATTTTTTTTAATTTTCACATCAAAGTTAAAATTACTTCACATAATAAGGAACAAAATAAAAATATGTTACAATTTTTTTTTTTTAATTCTAAATGATTAATTAAATTAAACAATTTATTACAAATGTATACGTTTATGTTTTAATAGTGATTAAAATTAAATATTTTTAAATAATTAAGCATCATTTATAATCTAAAAATTTATTTTTTCGCACTTTTGTAATAGTTTTATCATAAATTGCAAAATTGTACAAGGATAATGATATTTTATTTTATTTTTCTCAATTTATGTTCTTATCTGTTTGTAAGAAATTTTTAATTATTTTCTGATTAAATTTCGTAATGAAAATTAAAGATGGAATTGAAAAAGGATTATTACATTATTAGTATGCCACAAATTATTATGTAAATATATACTATTTTGTGCACTTATACTATACACATATGTATAACTTTATTACAAATTATTGACAATAAGTTATATTTAATTCATAATACATATGTTTATTGCATAAATATGAAATCTTAACCATTACACAATAAAAAATATGAAATATGTATTTTTAGAAATTGATTGAACTATATATTATTAATTACATAAATATTTCGAATACTATTGATACATATATTTTTGTATTGCACCATTTAGAAGAATAAAACATTTCATATTAATTGTTTAACGAGTACCTGTAATTGAGAATTAGATGATTAAATTCACCTATATAATTTACACTATTATTATATATATAATTATAATTAAAAGCTATTATTATTAAAATTAATTAATGATGATATTAGCTCAATATTTAAAACAATAATTGAATGTTATCAAAAATATAAAAATTCATTATTATGTGCATCAGAACTAGATTTAATTTTCTAAATATTCGCGAATGTATAAAAAAATATAATTTCTTTTTGATAAGTTAATAAAAAAAAACTATTAAATTGATACAGCTTCTGTAATAATTACAGCCCTACAAAAAATATTTAATTCTATCGTTTCATTAAAATAGTGCAAATATTGTATACATTATATACATTGTATATATTTATTTAGTTGTATGTTATGAGGTATAGTTTGATTAAAATTATTTTAATGATATAAATGGATTTTATTACTTTTCTAACTCTATAAAATATAATTTTTAAAAAATAGGGAAAACTTTTGGTATTTTCGTGCAAATGTTAGATGAGAAACATATTTCTCATATACTATACATTGTGATTTGAAATTCAGTTAATAATGATCATTGTCTGTATGTTTACTCCATTATTATTACCAGATGTACCTTATCTATTATAAGTTTACACAATTAATCTAAATAATTATACCAGAAAAAGTGTGATATTCATATTTTTTGAATAAAATTTAATATTCTAAGCTTTCTAAAGTTTATTTGTAACAATGTGGAAGTAAATTGTGAATATTCCCAAACTAAAATTTATCACATTACAAAGAAAACATAAAATAATATTTAACTATGAAATTATTTATTGTATAAAATAGAAAGAAGCTATCAAAGAATAAACATGTAAAACAATTTCTGTTTGCTGAATGAAACAATTATGTAATTAAAAATATTTAATCAATAAATGATAATTTCTAGGAATCTTTGCTAAATTGCCTTCATTTTATTATGAGTATTATGTGTCACGTTATTATACATAAAATTTGTTATAAAGTAAAATTAAAAATTATTTGATATTTGAAGTCAATATTATTTTATTAACAATCAAAAAATACATGTTTTTATACTTGTTACAAGTATTAAAATGTAAATAATTTGAAAATTTTCCAGTAATACAGTGAACACTTTAGAACTTTTTTTAATAAATTATAAATTGCAAATGCACACGATACTAATAGCTAAGAAACTCAGTACAAGAAATATGCGTTCTGTCAAGAAAAGTTAAATGTTACTCGTCCTAAGTTAACAAGTAATTAACACAACTTTCATTGTAACCCAACAAAAGCTAAAAGCATTAATCTCGTGACTCCGAAGGCTATTTTGCACAGGCAGAATGTGCATCAATGGACATGCCATCGATTTTGAGGTTATAACAGAGGTTCTGGTGCGTTCAAGCGTTTGTTTTGTTAATCCCCCCACCCCGTAAGTTCTCGTGTATTTAGAGTCGGGCGGACTGTTGCGCCCTAACACGTGTGTTCCAAGTCCCGATTGGTGGTCCCTAACACAGGCTGCTCTCCTTTATCAATTAAAGTGTTCGTGAACACTATCCTTAAATTGAACATGCTTATTCACAGAGAAGCCAGGCAACCCAACGAACATTCAAAACGTTATGCCGCTGGTTTATAACCTGTCATTACGTCAACAGTTTTCCTCGAAAGGAAGGCTGGGTTTCCCAGGAAAACCTAAGCGCAGTTACCCGTGGCGAACCATAAAAGTTTACGAGAATTCGCCTAGACTTGCTAAATAGGCCAGTCAGTTCCTATGTGGAGCGAGTGCCAAGAAGTTTCGAAACTGCACGCACATCCGAAAAAGCGAAATCTGGCGCTTCTAGACTTTAATTTCGCGAGCGAGCCCCTCGTCTTCACATTGTGTCTACGACCCGAAACGAGGGTCAACGGCTCCCTGGGATTTCTTGTGTTGCTCGACCCGCAAACTTCCACGCAAAACCTCTCAACAAAGCTCCGCTTGAGTACTCACCCGCTGGAGCTGCTCATGGTATTGATGCAGGAACTCAACACACACTGTACACCGGGACGAAATTATGTCCCGTTGCCTCAGCATCTCTCCTAACTCACGACTTTCACTTGCCGCCGTAAGTTACCGTGTGCAATCGCGCACTTACTCATTCACTGACAAATTGACTGACTGACTGACTGACTGACTAACAGACTACTTGAGGCCGAATCACCAACGTCGAGAGCGGCGCGACAATCGGGGAGCCCCACCCCCCGGGCTTTCCTCCAGAGTCCTCACCTCGCCATACCGCTGCATCGTCGACCCCCGTTTATATTTATTCCATGCAATTGTTTACTTTTCGTGTACACTCAAATTTTTATCATCAATTTTCGATGATTTGATCATTAGTCTCGTTGTATATCATGAATTATTCGTCTCGGTCAAATACTGTATTGGGTTTTCGAAAATGAGCCATGACGTTATTCAAATCTCAAATAACCTCGTATCTTTTTATTTTCGAGGACAAATCCATTGATTAACATTTACCAAATATACGCATGTCGTTAAATTAAATTTCGAATATTAATCAAATTTTATGAAATTTCATTTTCTATAAAAATAGCATGACGTTCCTTTAACTTTTTTTGTTTAAGCCTCGCGTTTTCAATTGTCGCCATTTGCATTTATAGGGTCGGAGCATAAATAGGTTCTTACAAAGTTTTCATTATCTATGATAAATATGATATATATTTTTAATGATACAAAGCTGAATCATACGCACGAGTCTTTTTAATTCATTTTTCACATCTACGCGTGCGAATTGTTCTAGAATTATTTGACAATATACTTTTACAAGATTTCACAGTCTTAATTATGCTACTACCAATGCATGATGATATATTTAATCATTTGACAAATACGTGTTTCCATGTTTATTAGTGAACGTATAATAAATTATACTCATTTTTTTTTGCGCAAACATCATATATTTTGTATTGCATTTATATAGTAGAAATTTATAACTAGTCATCCTAAAATAATTTAAATATATTAATTAATGTTTTAATTATATTTCAAAGCATTTAAAACTTTATGATTCAAGTTACATTATCTTTTTGATATTTTCCATTTAAACTATTTTTTTTTCTATATAATTTACATAATTCGTAGAATAATAGATAGTGCTTCACTGTCTCACTCATCATAATCTATTTATTTTGTCACTAAAATAATAACAATCATGAAAGCTACTATTTTTAATATTTAAAAAATTTGAAATTTATTAAATTTAATCTCACGCAAAAAATATTTATAAGTAAAAAAGAATGAAATTACAATATTAATATTATTTATAAACTTTAAATAATCACTTATTTTTATTCCCATAGATTGAAAAATAAATGATAATCTATTCTGATGAACTTGTATTTTCAGAATCAGTGACTAGAAAATACATTTTATTTTTTATCACGTCATCTCAACATCACAGAATTCTGAAAAATGCAACGAATTAATGTTGATGTAAACAAAACTAGAGAACATTGTATTTTCTACAATCTTTGTACAAGCAATTCGAATATTAATGACAATTAAAATAAATATTATTGATTGCTTGTCACTTTTCTTTCTCGCCATGCAGTACTTGTAAGTTTAATTGAATGCCTTTTTATCAGACTATTATCTCAATTTTAAAGCTTGAAATATCATTTTATATCAAAAAACAGTTATTAATTAAATGTTTCTTTCCGTACTACTTTGTTGATTAAATATTATAATAATATTATATTTTGACTTAACAAAATATTCCGTGTAAGCAGTAATTAATTGTTTGTACTTCAAAGTAAAGCAAATTGTTCAATTATTCTATGTTAATAATTTATAAATAAATTTAATTATTTCTCTAATAATTATGTGTAAATGCAAACACTATAAGATAATCATGTTTTACGTTTTGTTACTTGACGTGGGTAACGTTAAACGACGAAAATGTGAAGGAAGAGATAACGTCAAAAATACTCTAAGTACATTACAACTACATCTAAATTTCTAAAGTAAATAATAAAGGTTAATTTTTACATACAAACTTTAAATAGAGTAATTAAAATATTTTTACCGATAAAATATATATTTTGTATGAATTACTTGACGATAAATAAAGTAATATTTCAATAGTCTTTTACATCTAGTTTAAAAAATTTTAAAGGCTTAATTGTTAAATGTATGCTTTTTTTTTAATTTTAACTAGGTGTTAAAAAAAGTCTTGGTATTTATCAAATATATAGTTTTCATATTCTGAAGCATACTTTAGGTATATAATTGTAAATAAATCTTTTCCATAGTGAAACTAAATTATTTTCTCAAAATCAATTCATGCCCATCAAGTGCACCCAAGCAATCAAAGCTAATCCTAATATTCCGGGAAAAAATTGTCATGTCATTAAAATGACATTAAGATTTATTGGAAATTCGTGTGAATTTAATAAATTATGGGTTAATTTTTGAACGAAAGTGTTAACTTAAATGGGCCAGTAAAATTTATGAGGGTACACCAAGTTTTCTCACAAAAAGACAAGCATACTTTTCACCATTATCAAAAGGTCTCGCAAACTGGAAGAGATAGCGCAGTCTTTGGTATTCTTAAGTATGGCTATTGACTGTGATTCGAAAACTGAAGGTTTCCGAAACTTTTAAACGGGAAAACGAGATTCAGTAGTGGTCAGGACGTGTGAATGTAAAGAAATCGAATAGCCTCGAGCGTGACCGAAATCTTGAGAAGAAAATGTTGCAACAAATGAGATTTTACAAAAAGTTAATGGTGCACCTTGAACGAGAAAATGAGCTTTTAAAGAAAGAGAACGACTTGCTGCAAACGGAAATAAAAGAGCATAAAAAGCGTCACACCAATATTCCGGTAACCTTGAATCTTAACACCGAACAATCTATTCGCTACGCATCGTACCTGGTTCCCAAATTCAATGGCAGGTATCCGGTGGATTATGGACACGTCTGGCTCGAACTGTTCATCAAGTGTCAGGATATATTCTCCTGGACAGACGCCGAGACCTTCGTCGCAGCCAGACTCTCGATCAAGGGAGCTGCAAGACATTGGTTTGATACTCAACGAAGAGATGTTACAAATTGGAAAGCCTTTAAAGAAGTTTTCGAGAAGCGCTACGTCAGGGAGGAAAGTTGTTCACCGAGGGTCCATCTTGAGCTAGCGAAACGGAAATTGACGAAGAAAGAAAGTGTACAAAACTACATCAGAAGCATCGAGGAAATTGCTGCGATTATCCACCTTGACGACAAGTATATCAAAGAATATTTAATACACGGATTTACTAATGATGACATGATCAAATCTAGACTCAATGAGATTGACTCACTGAAAAAACTGAAAAATGCACTAGCCCAATATGGAAAAACGAGAATTTACGAAAGTACAAAAATAGACGTGAAATCCAGTGACCAGCAATATTATAATTGCAACCAAGTGAACCCTTCAAATACTTTGTGTGCTAAGAAGTTCGAAGCTGAATTATATAATTACATGGTCGATCTTATTGTTATATTAATTTTTATTTTAATATCTCAGTTTTTTACTTAAAAAATTAATCATAATAATATGTAGTTCTGAGTTTCAATCACTATTCTACCAAAAACTATTTAATCAATAATTCTCTTTTTTTTATTTATTATACAACTTCTTCTTGATTATTGTATTAAAAAAAATTATAAAAATAAATATGTATCATTTTCATTTTTATGTTATATATATATATATATATATATATATATATGTAATATTAATATTATTAGTATTATTTACATTATATTTATATTTGTATATATCGTTTATATATATTTATAAATTAAAATTTCTTACATTTTTTTTATATACTTTATTTTGAACGTAAAAAGTTTTGAGTGATTTATAAGAATTCATAATCTAAATATAAAAGTGAAACTTATACATTAAATGCAAGTGACATATATTGTATTAATCAAAAAATTTTACCCATTAAATAAACGATTTACAAGGATAATTTCAAGTTAAAAAATTTTTAAGATATCAAGAAATTACAAAATCAAGTTCACTCATCATTACTTTTTATAAAGTAATTCATTTTTTAAATAAATTGTGATAAATGTATAGCTTTATTGGATAATCAAATAATTTCTATACAACGATCTTGATTACATAAAATTGGTATAAGCTTGGTATTAATAAAATTTGAGTAATTGAAGAAAAAAAAAAATTTGCATATAAATTTAGAAGGAACATTTTGGCGTATATTGGTCAAAGAATGAATTTTTTAATTTGAATCCAAACGTCAGGCGCCAAATTAAGTTGAGACAAAGAATTTGTCAATAATTCGTTTTACATGTGTTGCATAGCTTAACGTTCATCAAATTAAACTTGGTTATCTTACTTTTGATTTTATGCATATCATAAAGTCAATTATTCATCCGTATATTTCCTCTCAAAATCTTTTAACCTCTTCTCGTTTTAATCTTTAACAATTTTACTATTTTTTTACTTTTAGCATCAATTATTTAAATTTTATCATATTACAAACTCGATGTTTTCTACTTTTAATTACAAATTTTGTAGAAATGTATAAAACATTAAAAACTTATTTATTACATCATTGAAATACATTAAAAAATTGATAGTCAAATAAATTTGAATAAGATTTCAACGTATCAATATTTATAACCAACTTATATAATAATAACGTTATTCTATAAAAACTCAAAACATTATTTGAATAAATTTTTACATGCATATGCACATATTTTTATTTAAAATATTACTATATGTAATCATTTGTATCAAGAAAGTGTGTAGTTATTTTAAATACAACAAAATACATTATAAAATCAATTATAAAATATTAAATTTTTTTTAGAATTATACGAGTTGTATATTAGTAAATCATTCAACTAGCTATTAAATTGGAAGTACTTATTTTATCATTGTTAGAAATTATCACATCTATAATTAAAATAACATAAAACATATTATATATTATTAAACATACTATTAACTAAAATGTCGATATATTAACATTTTAGGTTTATATCTATACATAATTAATTAAATACACACATAGTCAACATTTTAAATAATAATAATATTTAACAAATTAAAAATTATATAATTAACTAAAGCATTCATTATATTCATAATTTGAGAATATAAAAAAAAGGGTTTTTTTTTTGATAAATTAGTTTATAATTAATTTTACAGTCAATCATATCAATATTACAAATTTTTTTTATTTTTTATCAATTAATTCAAATTCTACTAACTAAATAATAAAATAAATAAAACGTTTTATTAAAAAAAAATTAAAATTATTTACATAGCCATTATTATATTTTTTATATAAATGAAGTAAATTATATAAAAATGATAAAATCCAGCATAAAATATATGTATTCAATATTGTTACATTAAAGCAGTAAAAATCAAATTATTAGTTCAGTTTTTATAATAATTTTAACTTAATCTATAATTGGTGTTAATAATTGAAATTTTTTATGAATTTATAATTATATACAAGAAATTATAAGAATATTTTATGAAAAAATATTTCATTCAAAAATTAAAAAATGTAATCCTAAAAATTTTTGTTTGCATTAATTATTTTAAATTTGAACCTAAAAAATTATTATAAAATGTTTACCAAAGACAAATCTTATTTTTTTTGTATACAAATTGGTAAAATATTATAAAAATTCCTTAAAAATGTACATTTTCATTTCAAACCGTGTTTTTTTATTTAATTTTAATATATTTTGATATTTGCAATGAACGTATTAATAATGATAAATTTAAAGGAAAATGGATCTAGAGTTTAGATTCTTTTTGAAGGTTGAATCGCATAATTATATGACAATATAAAAAAAATGATATAAATTTAAACACCAAAATTTTATGGATCTAATCTTTAAATCCATTTTAATCACAAACTTGGAGGCTAAGCCTTTGAATTATTTTAAATATATTAAATTTTGAACCTTTAACATGGGAAAAAATGCAGATATTGATATAGAGGAAGGTACGTTACTGATTTGATAGATTCGTGTATTAACAAGACAGTCTTATCGTCAAATAACGTGAATAAAGCCATTAGTAATAAAAGTGCAGACTTTAATAAGAAATTTTGCAACAATGATCCAAATTTTTTAATAGTTAATGAAAATTTCTTTTAAAGATATAATATGAAATTTTAAACTTAGTGTAGTTTTCTCATAATTAATTGATAAATAAAAAGTTATGAGAGTTGCAAATGTAACATGACTTCGCCCAGTATCTAAACATTAATTTTCAATTATTATTTTTAAATTTAACATATTTTTTTTATATAAATAAATCATATCTTAAATAATTAATTATTTAAACTTAAATACAGATTAATATACTTTTAATCATTTTAAAATAAATTTTTAAGTATTATATTTTATGAAAATGTTAACGAAGAAAATTATTTAATCTTTTGAATTTTTTTTAATTACGAATTTCCAATTACAAATAATAAACTAAATAAATTATACAATAAATAGAATATAAACATTTTTTCCTTCATTCAATTCAATAAAAGATAGAAATGTTCTAGAATCATTTATCATATCAGTTATTTTTAGCTAGTTTTTATGTGTTATTGCTGACTCAATGGCCCACTTTGTATCAGTGTACATATGCATGCATATATATATATATTGAACACATGCGTGCACATGTGTAATTATAAATTAGTTATAATTTTAAACGTGTATCCGAGTATTTATTGTTCTTTTAACATCTTACATTATAATTTAAATATTCATTGCTATATTTATTGTGCGTATCTTATACCATTATTTTAAGTATTTTTTTGTAGTTTATCGTATGAATTACATAATCATAAATATATAAATATAACTGTAAATTATTTTGATAACAATAAATTTTCTAGGCAAAACTAGGTTTTCTTCCTTCTTATTATATTACAAAAAAATGTATAAAATTTTTTGTTAAGCCAATATACTTTTTCATTAAATATAAAAGATAATAATATATGTCGAAATAGCTTGTAATGCGTCATAAAATGATATCAGAGTAAAATTTTATCTTTCAATACTATACAATGTATGCCCTACTATACAACAAAGTGATTTTATACGCATTTACGAATTAGATAATAACTATATAGTTAATATAATATATAAATTATCAATATTTTAAAAACAAGTTAATTAAAAAAGAAAAAAAAAAGATTTTTAACATAGGATTTAAAATATACATTTGATAAATAACAAATACATAATTAAACACAATATTGAATGTATCTCCAGTATTAATTGAATCGACTTGAAATAAAAAATATAATAATTATGATAATCAATACTTTATTAAAAAATAAAAAGTATATTATGATCTACATTTAATAATCGTATAAATTTAAGTATAAAATGTATGTGCATGGTATGGTATAAAAGTATTGAGGTTAATTTTTTTCATTACTCAAATGTTTGTCGCAGTGTTTTCGGAAGTATTGGAAAATGTGCAATGAAGTTCTTTTCAGTTTTCCTTTTTTTCTTTTTTTGATTACAATTGCCAGGAGTGGGAGGATTTGTCTTTGCGTAAAGCATGTTCTTCAAACTTGTAGCACGGTGCGAAGAAGCGTTTGGTAAAACAGTTTTACATGGAAAAATTTTACGTGAAACTTGAAAAAAACACTGTAAAGATTTTTGAAATATTAAAACAGGCCTTTAATGATAAGTAAATATTGAAATCGCAATGCAGAAAAATGAAATAAGGCTTTTCATTTTAAGGAGGGCCGGGATTCAATTAACAATGAACCCTGCTCTGAACGCCGAAAACCACCTTGAACTGATACCAACATCCAGCACGCGTACAAAATTTTGAGTTCAACCAATTGTTTATGTATCAAAAGAATCAATGACGCTCTGACTTTATTAATATTTGCATACAATTACTATTAAAAACCTTTTTTAACATTTATAACTTTCAACAGTGTATACGTACCCTGTATTATCCGATGATACATAGATTAGTTTTCATATTCAGGAACAAATCTTTATAAGTTTGATCAAGAATCTGAATCAAATATAACAAATTCTAAACGAATAAAAAACAAGTAAGAATTATAAATAAATAATATTTAGTTTACAAACTAACACAATTTTTAAAAAAAATTATAATTTGATGATTTTGAAACAAAATAATGATTAAATGCAATGTAGTTTTGTATAAATTCCAAAGAAAAAGAATTTTATTTTATATATTGTCTGTCCAAATCAATTTTTAATATTTAATTAAATATATTGGTTTAGTAATGAAATACACTATATTTCTTATTGCTTGTTCGTTTTTCGTTTATTATATTATTTTTACCTCTTTTCTAGTTAATGAATTTGGTATAAAACATATTTTTAATTTGTTCATCTGTTTTTACATGTCTGTTTTGGATATAAACTACGTACATACTCTGTCCCTGAAGTATCGAGTTTTTTTTATCATTTTGCGACTATTAGTCGTAGCTATTTGGGAGGGGTCTTAAAATGTAGAGGAAAGCTTTTTCCATTTATCCCCTTTTTTTCTATAATTTGAAGCAGCGGGATTTTACTTGGCGCGAAGGATTTTTTTTAGTTTTTTGACACGGCGCGATGGAGCGACTAGTGGAACAGGTCTACGCGATAAAATTTTGTTTGCTACTTAAAAAAAACAAGGCGGAAACTTTTAAAATGTTAAAAGAGACTTATAAAGATAATTGTATGTCAAAATCGCAATGTGGAAAATGGCAAAGAACTTTTAAAAATAGCCTGGAAAAGATAATCGATAAGTCTCTATTTGGACGCCCAAAAAGTTTTCTAATTTTTACAAACACTTGCTGCGTAATAAAAATTTTAAATTCGGGCTGCCAATTAACAGTTAGAGCAATAGCAGAAAAACTGAATTTAACGTGATCTTCGGTGCACAATTTAGTGCATAAAAATTTTGAAAAACATCAAAGCTGAGGAGTTTCAGACTGCCTTTGAGACCTGGAAAACTCGCCTTCGTAAATGCGTTGGTGCAGGGAGAAATTATTTTGAAGAGTTTTAAATTTTTTTTTCAAGCTTTATCTAAGTCCATTAATAAATCATATTTCATAAAAAAAGTTAATTTTTTTCTTTTTCTTTATAATCTTTAAACGAAACATTCACGCGTACCGTTTTTCCACTAATGAAAAACACCCTTCGTGCGAAGTAAAATCCTGTCGCATCTAATTATCAAAAAAAAATAAAAAAAAGGACAAATGGAAAATGCTTTCCTCTACATTTGAAGACCTCTCCAAAATCGCTGCGACCAATATTCGCCAAATGAAAAAAAAACCCCGATACTTCGGGGACAGACCATGTATACAATGATGTTTATTACTGCCAAATGTTAAACAATGATTTATTTTCAAGATATACAAAAATGAAAAAAAAAAACAAATTAAATACAGTATTATTTACGTATAATTAGGAAATGATGGAATCTCAAACTCTTTTGCAATCAGTAGGAGTATGTGCTGCACTTCATTGAAGTTTGGATAAAACAATGAAAACATCTACAAATTACGCAAAATGAATTAAATCGTGCGAGATAAAATCGTTGTTTTATCGCTTCCACTATACCTTGCTATTTTCCATATTTCCTCGCTTTTTTGATATAATGATTTTTATATGATTTTTCCGAATAAGAACACGTGCTTTACACGTGGCTGATGACGTAATAATGTCATGAGTACCCATGTAGTCATAACAGAACTCGCATTTATTTTCGACGAAACGCGTACACATATTAATATAAAGATTGAAAAAATGTAAACACAAGTGCGTATGTCTTAAGTTAACAATAAATGTAGTTGAGGCCTTACTTTTTAAAAATACATAACTTGCGCTGGAATTAAGTATTTTTTGCTTCATTCGTGAATTTAAGAATTTCAATTGACACATTCAAAGCAAATAAAGCAAAATACAAGGTGCAGTGAATTGTGTCAGTAATTCCATTGATAAAATATGATTTATTATTATTTATTATTAATTTAAAATTTCTTTGAAAATGAAAGTCAAATAATACACCGCGCAAAGTGAAACTATTATTTTCAATTTGATAAAATAAATATTTTTATCAAACATAATATTAATAAAAATTTAGAAATAAAATTCCCATTATCTCACTTATGTTTAAAAATTTATAATATGTTTTTTTATTGTATGCTACTGATAAGAAGATTCGTAGTTCCATAATTCTCATTTTAACTCACTAATTTCAAAACTGTTTAATATAATTTCAGGAAATAGTTCATGCTTATTTTTATTTTAAAATGTATAATTATTTTTTTAAAAATTATTTATTTAAAATATATAATTATAACTACTCAAGCAAATCCATAATCAATTTATTATTTAAAATTTTCACTAATACTTTAATCAATAATTTCTTTGTTAAAAAATCCGCTTGATTAATTCAAAGGATGCGTTTTATTTTCAAATTAACTATATATTTAAATGTAAAAATCAATTTCATTTGAAAGAAAGTATTTTACAATCAAGTTTATCAAGTTAAAATTTTATTTACGATTAAATAGTTATAATAATTTCATTCATTAGTTTCTAAACAGCACACATTAAAGTAATACTAAATGTTTTTTAAATTGAAAAAGTAAACTGAGTGATTTAATAAAATTATCGATTAAGAAAATGTTATACGATATCATGGGTCCAAAATTAAATAGTTGAAAAAAAAAATTCAATTTTTGCGTTATAAAATTTTTCAAATGCATTAGATCAAATTACCCAAAATATGTCCAAAATCACTCACTCTAACGATGAAAAGAGGGGCCATTTTTTTTAAGCCATTCGGTGCAACATTTCTTGATGCTCGCTCTGAATACTAATCATGTAGAATAAGTTTGGCACTTTGATCCGCGATTAAGAAAATTCGTAAATATTCTTATCTAAAGATAATTGAGAGTACGAGTTAGTAATATTTATCAGGACATAGGAATCGGCGCATGTTATGCATCCAAAGCAGTCAACTAAATTTTGACGTCACAAAAGCGAATGATGCAACGCTCCAATCATTACCTAATGATTAGCTTGCGGTTGGTGTCACCTTTGACGCAAAAGCTCAAATTCTCGATTAACTAACGATCTTCGTTAATCCAGCAGATATTTTTTAAACATTTGATTTAACAATAGAATTGTCAATCGAAATAAAGCCTTTAGACGTGAAAACATATTCTCGGGAATCTAAATGATGTCTGTATCACAATTATGATATTACGAAATTTCAATGTAACGATGATGACATCATCTACAGCACAACCATTATGATTTAGTTACATATTGAGGTACTTGAAAATATTAAAAAGCATGGGACCAGTAAATGTAAGTAACTTTCTGAAACTTATGAAAAATAATTAAAATCAACATTTGTAAATTACAAAGACTAAATTTTGAAGATATCAATTCTAGCAAAAAACTACACGTACATATAGACGTCATAGAATTATGTATTTCAGTTGAATAAATTAACAAGATGTTTTTCACTTTGAAGCAAATATAATAATTTAAACAAGAATACTAAGCAAATTATATTTTTATATTAAAAAAATCATTTAATATTATTTATTTTTTATTTTTAAAATATATTTCAGTTTTAATGTTAATGTACACAAATATTTGGGATTTAGTTATTTGTAATTTTTAATATTTATTGATTTAGTTATTTGTAATGTTTGTACACATAATTTTACAATTTGTCTTATTTAATCATAAAATAACATCTTTATTCAATAACCTATAAAAGATCTATAAGTAAAATAAAAATTGACATACGTGATTAAAATGTAACATGAAATTTGAAGAAAATCTAATATTTATGAAATAAGTTTCTTTCAAATATTAATTAAATAATTAAATGTACTACAAAAATACACATATTTATTTTAAAAACAAAAACAATGTTTGTAAATTAATAAATGCATTAAATTAAAAAATTATATAATCAGTTTTATTATGTTATTATATGAAGAAAATGTATTTTTTTTAAATATTGTAGAGGACTCGAAAACGTAAAATAATTTCCCAAGCAATAACTGGGAAACCCCGAAAATCGCTTAGCTCAGGAAACAAAAGGTACAAAGATCGCATTATCGATTGCGTCGGTCAGGTAAGACCTCCAGCAAATAAATGTACAACATTCAGGTCAATTCGACCGAGAACCTGGATACACACGTACGCACTTTTCCCGCAGCGAGTTTGTATAAATATATTGTATATATTGTTAGAAATAAAGTAACGTAAAACTCTTTCTTTCGCTTTTATTACGACACATAGCCGCCATACCCAAAATATCAAATTTATTTTAATTCTTAATTATGTTTATATATAATATTATAGATTTTTTAAAATAGTAATTAATATTTTATCAAAAAACAAAAATTTTAATGGAAGTCGTTTAAGATTATCATTAATTCAAACATGTGTCCGTTATATTTTAAGTGAGATAGTTGATAAATATAAACAAATAAATTTTTTAAAATACAAATGGTAAAATAATTATAATTTTTCTTTAGATACACGACTACACTCTTTATTCATTGAAAATTATAATCGTAATATTTTTAAATTTATATTTGATGTAAATAGTTTAATTTTATACTAAAAATAATATATCTGTTTTTCCGGAGGTCAACAAATTATATTAAATCAATCCAGAAATAATTAAAATAATTATTTTTCTTTTAATCATAAATCCAAAAATAAGTTTATAATATTATGTTAATATTCAAGTGTTTTACTAGCATTATAAAAATGACTTGCCTAATAATAATGACAATTATAAATAATAATAATAATAAAGATAATAATAAATAATAAATCTAACTTAGTGATAACGTTATTGATGAGTATTTTTTAAGCATACACATGTAACAATTAAATAATTATGTGACTCAAATTAAAAAGCTAATCAAGGCTCCTTATGAAAACTGATTTAAATTTGTATCAGCTTACAAAAACGATTTTTTTGTATTATACATTTCTTATTCTTATTTCCTATTTTTTCTGTATTTGAATTATTTCAACTTAGTTTTATTCGTAGACAAAGATATTCACTGATAAAATGCATTATTCATGGTTTGTATAATCTATCTTATTAAGAAAAGAATATTATCTAATTACACGTTTACAGAAATACGCTAGTTGATAATGAATTTTAAAAAATAACTAAATATTTTTATTATAATCTAAAGTGATAATATTTTTAAAAAATTAAAAAAATTTGTTTTTAATAAAAATAGTAAAAATAATTATTATACTTAAAAATGTACCAGAAGTATGATATGTACAAGATCTTTGATTGACTAATAATGTATACCTCAAATATTTTTTATTTCAATGCATAATTTACCAATCATTATTTAGCGTAAAATTGTGAATCATAATTATTAATTAATTTTACTTATTACTTGTAATTATTATTCATAATTACATAATTAATAATAATTACAATAATAATGTAATTATTTAATAATTCTTTAACTCATTTTACTTGCTATCAAATTATTGCGGTAAATTATGGCTTGTTTTTATATTATTTTTTATGTATTTTTCAATAAGCATGTTTATTTAATATCTGAATTTTTTTTCTCAATATGACTGACAGTTATTTAAATATAAATTATAAACATTTACTGAATAAATGTATTTTTCATTTAGTTTAATTGATAAAAATTTAACTGAAATTAATAAATTAATATTTTTTTGAATGAAATCGTTGAAAACATTGATTTCATTAATTTAATATTACTTTATATGACTTAAGATTGAAGGTTTTTATAGAAATTAAACTAAATTAAAATTAAAATCTGCGTGAATCTAGAAATGACATGTCCTCGAGAAGAAATTGCCTGTTTCCTACTTTCACAATTATTCCTTCTTTATATGACTTCACTGTTATTACTAATAAGAAATTAATTTTAGATAAGGCGAAATTAAAAATAAGGAATTTATTTAAATTTATATAATGAAACTAGTTTTAAAAAGTAGTAGTCTTAAATTAATTTTAAGAATAATCAATATAAATTTTTCTTTCGTTCTTTTTATAATATATTGAAAAAGAAAAAATTTCTTTAAATAAATTATTATAAGATATAATATACTATTGTTCATTAGATATTTATATTCTGAAGATGATATGGATATTAATTAAACGAAATCTATTTATAAATATTTAAAAGTTTGCAGATACTGTTGATTTTTTAAAATTTAAATATTAAATCATGTAAATAGTGGAATTAAAAAATATTGATGTTAAATAAAGAACGATAAAAAAAGAAGTTATAGAATAATGACGTATGTAATACGAATTGTACAACTTTAAATACCAAGAATTTAAGTGCAAATATTATCATATTGTACATTTAATAAATTTAATACTATATTATAGACATCATTTATAAGTATTAATATGAAAAATAAAATTTAAAAAATGGCTATTGAAATAAATCAAGATAATACAACTAATAAATCGATTTTGATTTTTTCTTTTATTTTATGAATAAATTAAACAGTATAATAAATTTTACTACCCTCATACATTAAAATTTTTAAAATTATGTTTGTCTACAATGATTCAAAATTTCAGTACGTAAATAATTTTATTTTTAACATATAATATTTACGTAAATAACAACTATATTTATAAATATTTAGTGCACCGGTATTTTATATTCCATAATTTTTATTCATAATTGTATTCATAATCTTCTTCAATATATTTCAAACGAAATATTTATTGTATACATTTTCCGGTATCTACACAAATGCATTACGTAAATAAATCGTACACGCAAAATATTTGTCATTGGTTTTTTTGTTTTTAAAAAAATAGCGATTGATAATTTATTTGTACAGCACACATGAGCATTACGAAGAGTGTTTATTGAGATTAAATGATTATTAGATAATCCAAATACACGAAGATCAATTTTTTTAAAATACATAAATATATTTTTAATTCAACTATAAAGAATGTTAAAATAAACAATGTATATGCAATGAGAATCAATATTATTTATTTGATATTAGTACAAGTACACAGTTTCAACCGAAAACTGCACCATTCTGATGTATAATATATAATAAATTAAGATTTCTTTAATCATTTACAAACAATTTAACAACAAATGACAAAATCATTTAAAAGTCTAAAATAAAAAAATTACTTCTCAAATGTGGAGATAAACGTTTGTGAGCTCTTGGAAAAAATTCCACTCGCAAATCGCACTGATCTTAAAAACATATTTATTTTTGCATAAAAATAAAAAAAAAACACTGGCATAGGTAAATATAAAATGAACATAAGTGCCGTTGTAGCAAAAATTCATGAACATAATGAAGAAGTGAAATGAAAGTGCAGTTTGCGCAAAAATGGCGACAACGATAATAAGAGTGGAGGAGATCGACTCCGAGGGAGACATCTGGAATCACCGCGTACGAATGCCCTCGTGGCGAACAGCTGATAATGAAGGTCACTAGCACTTACGAGGGAAACAAAGGTCACGAGACGACTAGGCGATGAGGCATACCGATGACGAAGAGGCCGGAGGACGAGCCCCCCGCTGACGACAAATCAGTAGACGCCGTCATGAGGAAAAATCAGTTTGATTTGCAAAAAACTAACGATAGCGTCACCGAGTGCTTGCACTCGTTCTTTGTAAGCAAATACGAATGCCAGCTACTTCTTTATTATGATTATATCGACGTGCACATTGTATCTTTTTGGAAAAATAATTCGTGCGGGTTTATGCTAGTTTATAAGAGATAAAAAATTATTTTTAACTTAAAATTTGGAAATGGATTCATGAGAATATTTATTGTTAACGATTTTATGTTTAGTACTTTATTCAGTACGTAAGTTTTTCCAATTATTAATTTAATTTCTTCTATTCAAAAAACTAAATTAAACGTATTAAAATATTTATTATTCCTAAAATATGGCTCATGAATTTATATACTTTTTATATATAATTTCGAGAATTTTTGCAGAGACATCATCAGTTTAACAATTAACAAACCATAAGATAAATTTGTTTTTCACGTACAATTAAAAAACATCATTATTCATTTAATTTATCAACATATCTAGATTTATAAATGGTAATAATGCTTAAAGGCACATTTCGATTTACTTTACAGGTAATGTAGATTGATCTATTATGTTTTATATAAAAAAGAGTCGAATGACGTATAATTATGAATACAAATTATACATCATAGATTTTAGTAGCCTTAATATGATCAAGTACAATGGATACTTGATGTGACGTATGAACTCGGAAAACTCCAGCATTGTCGTTTCTTAAAATATTGCAATAAGTGCATCTTCAAAAAGATAAATAGACCGAAAATATAGAAAAATATCTATATCATCGAATTGATATGCCAGCTACAACCAACTTGTAAATAACTGATTTGACAAATTTTTAACACTTATTCTGTTATTACTTTTTTCCCATAATAATTAATAAATAATATCCATGAAACAAATTGACCTTTATAAAAAAGAATACTCGAATTGAAGATGAATTGAAAATAAAGACTATTTATTTTTCATATTTATCTTGAAAATTATAAATTATTATTATAGTCAAATATCATTACAATAATCTAGTGTAATCTTTATTAAGTTAATTTTAAATAAGATAGTTGGCATAAGTATTGAAACAAATTAAATATATTAAACATCATAATAATTTATAATTTATAATTAAAAATGATGTAAACAAGTTCATCATTGTGAAGCTCTGGCAGAAAGTATAATCTATACATGTACAAAAATTGTTATTTTACTTACTAATATCTAATCTTCAACCAGGAAATCATGAATGATATAATTTTTTATAATAAAAATTTATTAGTGCGTTTATGCAATTACATTATAATTTTCCAATAAAATCAATAAAAATGAAAGTGTATAATTTTTCTTTAAATGATTGATGTAAAAAATGTGCTTTACACTCATAAATTAATCAGTACTTATTATATTATATTTTTCAATTTTATAAATTAAATTTTTATTATTCTTCTAAAATATTCTAATTAAAATTATATTTATAACTTAAATTAAAAAACACAAATTATTATTTTTTCAAGGAGAAAAAGTTTTTGAAATAAATATATTTTAAAACATGATTTAAAACTTCATCAATCAAAATTTTATAACAATCAAAGGCTTATTTTTTCTTACTTAAATATTGAATATTATATTAAAATAAAACTGAATTTTAACATAAATTATTGGTATTAATTTTATATTTATCAGATTCAAACAAAATTTTTAACTTCATGTTTTAGTAATTAAAAATTCACAGTATATTAAATTTTATTTATTAAAGATAATATGTTACTACAATAAAAAATTATATAAATTAAATATAATTTTATTAATTTTTGATTTATATTATTTTAGTAATATTACCCCTTATGTTAAAAATTTTATATGTATTTAAAAAATCTTTAAAATAAATTTGAAGTAACTTTTAATATAATAATGCAACATTCATTTTTGATGTATTGATAAATTTATTTCATATACCTTTTTTTGTAGATTAAATAAGTAATAAAGCATACATATAAAATAAAGTAGAATATTGTCTACATATGTTTACTATCGACGTATGATATTTATTTTTGTATATTTTTTTATACTGTACACATTTCATACGATATATAGATATCATGCAGTTATGTATATACATTATAACTTTTTAAACTTATAAATATTGAAGAGGTTATTGTGATTTTTTCTGCAACTTTTTAATTTGATCATTTAACAAGATTCTTCTTATATTATACTTATGACTAAAACAAAAATTTCATTTTATATATTGTTATAAAATTTATAAATGTATTAAAAACTGAACACAATAAATAAACAAATTTCTTAAAGTATTTTTTAAGTATGTACTATATAAATAATATATTGAAAAACTCTCAATTCATATAAAATTTATGTTAAATTTTGAAAATATTTATAAATACTAAATAAATAATAAGTCCTTCATCAATGAAACATTTATTCATTGATTTCTGATATATGAGTTATTGAAAATTGTACAAAAACAATAAAAATAACAAAAAAGGATTTTTAAAATAAATAAAATTAAAAAAATATAATCAAAAAAATTAAAAAAAAATAAATAAAAAAGATAAAAATGCCTGATTACAATTTTAGTGAATCGAAATACTTGATAAATTATGTCAACGTAGTATTTAGATTTTAATCAATACGTTAAAATATAAAAGTCTATTTATTAAAATATGGTATTATATTCAATGAGGTGTAGGATGTATAAATCTAGTTATTCTTAATTATTTTGCTAATGTTTCGAAAAGGTATCCCTTTTAGCTATTCTACACCTAACTGGATCCAATACTATATTTTAATAAACAATATGGAAGGTGCATATCATCAAATTTCACAACATAAAAGTCTATTGATAAAAAAATAATAAATATTTGAACGAATTTAAGACTTTTAATATGGTATTTATAAAATAATCAATGATTTTTTTTATAATTAAAAAAATTTTTGAAAAAATATTTTAAACTTTTAAAATGATAAGATTAAATATTAACAATATTTTATAAAAAATAGTTTTTTTATTTTGAATATAATAAATTTGTCTAAGAGTAAATTGAATAAACAATTAAAGTAATATTTAAAATTATTTTCCTCATATATATATAACTGCATTGAATTGTATATATTTTAACAATATTCTTTAATATTTAAATCAATGCTAAAATATTCAAGGATATTTTTTAAAGTATGCTTTTAGATTATAAAATTAGTATGAAAATATCAATATTTTAAGACTAAAAAAATTATATATATTCTAAACAATTTTTTTTACATATATTGTAAGTGTACAAAATTGTAAATTTAATGTTTCTAGTTATGAATTTAAAAATTAATTACAGTACATTTATAAAGCTCTTTAATCGATTGCATTAGCCCCTTAATTTCTTTTTTTATGTCATGATTAAACTTATTTATTACTATACATTAAAACTCACCGTGGAATGACGCCAATATTGAATAAGTTCATGAATATCACTAGTAGGTGCATAAAGTAAAAAGTCTCTCCATTCATTAAAACTAATATTAAGACTTCCATCTTTATCCATTCTATAAAAAATATATTTATACAATTAAAACTATTTTTGAAAAAAAAATGCAATTACATATTAATTTTTAATTGTTAAAAAAATTATAATTTAAATAAATTAAATGAAATGATTTAAAAATTTTAATCATCAAATTTTTTATCCATAATCTTATTTGTATGATAAAAAAATAAATTAATCGATTTTTATTGAAATTAAACAAACCTCTGTAGTAACTTTTTTGCTTCTGCTCTTTCCATTTCAATTCCAAGTTCTTTAAAAGCCTTTATCAATTCCTCTAAGTCGATTTTACCTGCAAATTAATAAAATACATTTAATAATTTTATTTTTAAATACTAATTATTTAATACAGGATCATTTAATCTTAAGACAAATCATCTTAAATAATAAAATTGAGGTCATGTTTTTAAATCAATTCAAAATATCATAATTCCGACATTTTTAATAATTATTAAATGAAGAAAATCTTACCGTCTTTATTTCTATCGAGGTCTGTGAATTGTAGCCGTAAATTTTTTTCATGTTCTCGTACATAATGAATGAATTCTGCCAGACTGATATCGCCACTTTTTGTTTGATCCGAGCGAGCCAAAAATTTCTAAAAATGTAAATTTTTATAATTAATTTTATTATAATTATTTGAAGTAAAAGAAAATGATACATATATATTTGTATAAAACAAATTTTTAAATTTATACTAGTAAAACGAATAATGACAGTTAATAAAAATGCAGTTGTAAATATTACAGACTACCACGAAGTCACATACAATTGAATAAAAAATAATAAAAAAAAATAATAAAAATTCATAATTATGCTAAAAAATAAATAAATGATATTTTGTTCTAAATTAAAACAATAATATTATAGTATTTAGTACAAAAATTATAAAAAATTTAAACAATACACTTACTACTGATTTACAATGTAATTGAAAAAAGCTCGAATGTTGTCTTTATGGAAGAAAATCTTTCAATTTGATAGACTAAATACTATATTTGTTGTATGATATTTTTATAACTAACAAATTCAAATACATTATTAAAAAACATTTTTTAAATTAAACTACAAATTTCTTATAAATTTCCGAGAGATTAATATTAGTAATTAATTTTATTTTTTAGAAGAGAATTATAAGAAATTTCCGCGATAAATTAATAGAAAAAATTATTCGTATGAAAATTGATATTTACTGGGGGTTTAAATTACAACGTATATTCTTTATCCTAATAATATTTTTCTATAAAAATTAAGTCGCTTGGTCATTAGACCTATGGTGGATATACTCATAAATAATTCGATAAGAAGTGAAGCTAATTGTATTTTTGTTTTGAATTTTTATACGTGTGTTTAATCATTTTTTTATTTATTTGCTTATTAATTGCCTTGATGTAGTAAAGTTTTGTAAACTCTACTTGTACATGTGCAGTGGTTTTTTTGTATAATAGGAAATATATAGACGAGTAATAATTGGTGTATTAAATTAGTATTAGATACACGTATAGACACTTAACCCTCATACATGGAGTCCTAACTAGTAAAATGCGTTTGCAATTCATAAAATTTTTGTTCGTCACGATGAAAAGTTAACAATCTAGAGAAATCCATAAGAATGTTGAACATTATATTTAAGTACAAAACATGTATATAAGTTTTAATATACCAAAAATTTTTTTTCTTTTATAACGTACAAATTTTTCTTATAGTATGATTGGTAACTAATAAATTAAATTGACAACTAAGATTAAGTAAGAAATATATTATTTAATTTTTTATCAGAAGCTCCTTTCATCGATACATTCATTTATTTCAGATATAATACTTAATAAAAATAAGTTTACAATATTTATTTTCTAACATTTTTAATGAAGAATATAGGTGATAAAATATAAAGATCAAATATTACTAAAGGAATATCTTATTGTATTATTAATTAAAATATAATTTTGCTTATCATAAAAATTAGAAATTTTTTCGATACTTTTACGGATGTATTACCGTTTTTAATGATATTTTCAATAGAAAAAAATTATATTTTTTGTTCAATCAAATAAATAAAAAACTATATTATCATTAAATATTAAAAATATTTTTCAATAAATTTTTAAATGGTGTGAAAACGTTTTCATAGATATAAAGTCATGAAAATTATAATTTGAATATTTGAATTCCAGTATTAATTTCTCGTTTTTTATGTAATTTCAACTCAACGAGTATCTAGTGCAAATTTCAATAGTATATTAAATCAGTACAATTGTCCAAATAAATGTAATATTAATAAATCCAAGTATGCAGGGTGAGGAATAGAATCAACCTGGGCGTAGTGCTCGTGAAGACCGGCTTCGTGCAAAGCCTTGGATAGATCATGGACATCGATGCGTCCATTGCCGTCAAGATCGAGGGTCTTAAAAAGCTTCCCCAGACGCTCCTCATCTTGGGCGGGTAACTCATGAAGATAGTGCGCTGGAGGTGGAGCCGTGGTCACAGCCGCTCCGAGCCCCTGGGCCCCCCTTGACAGGTTACCCACAGGCATATTTACCAGATCCTGGACCTCGGACCTCGGTAGTTCCTTTCAGGCCTATCGGAAGACCTGCGGATATCTCGTCGTGCCTTGTTTGGGCATTCTCGAGCTTCTCACCCTTCAGGATCTCCAACACCTTCTTTTACATTTACTTTATCAACGTATCTGCAAAATGCATTGTTTAAAACATAAATTTTATCCAAAAAAATTTTGTATCAATCAATAATAAGTATATAACTGAAGAAATTTTATTTAATCGTTAAAAAATTGTAATATTTTTTGACATTGAATTGAAATATTAATAGTTGATAAAAATATATTTTTAATAAATTAAAAATAAATAATGCATAAAGTTAAAATACTACTCAATTTTAAATGCATAATAAAATTTTAATATTTTAATTTTTATATTATTATATAAAAGTATCATTAAATTTTTAATAATCAAAACAGCGTTATAATGATTAAATAAGGTAATAATAGACAAGTGCTGTAAAAATCTACAACTATTTTATTGAATCATATTATTTCAATTATTAACCATCAACAGCACTTTTTATTTCAAGCGTTTTAATACACATGGTTTTATTTATTTTAAATTCAAAAATTTTGATTTAAAAATGAATCTTTTTATTTCAATAGATATATACTGATGACTACTTTTACATTAACTGAACACAAATTATCTAAAAAAAAATTACATATTCTTTTTTTGCATAAGGATTAGAAGATTTTTTTAATTTATGTATTTAAGCAGGATATATATTTCTTGTTAGATGGAATTATGTTTGGTTAAATTCTTTCTTTTATGGCTGTATTTGAGCTAATCTTAAGCCGAAATGCAAATATTCCTAACAGTTATTTTTCTATAGGTTTATTTTCTTTTAAAGCACTTTAGTTTTTTTTATAACCAATTAATTTATTCAATTTCAAGGTATCCTTTGTTAAAAAAAAATATTTTTATCATTTATATACTTTATTAATTTTTTAATTCTTATATATTTTACAAATTCAATAATATAGTAATACTATATATAAAGTATTAATTTTTTAAAACATATTTACAAAAGTACGAATCAATAAGACATATTAAAAATTTCAAAGTTTTGTTTACATAATTAGACCAAATCCATTAAATTTTCAACTATTTATTTTATTATCTGTCAAATTAGTTCATTTACTATTCATTTAATAATGCAATATTATTACTTTTGATTAAAAAACAATTTTATTTTCAAAAAATTTTTTTAAATAAAACTTGAGACTTGTTATTAAGCACAAATTTTTAATTTAAAAAAAAAGATATATAATTATTTACATGGGTATATAATATTTATGATACGGTAAACAGTAATTTATACTGCAGCAAGTTTTATCGAAAAACTTTATGCGTATCGCGTTAGCAAATAAAAAAATTGGAATACCCAATGTTACTCCCACATTAAGAAAATTAATTCTATAATATAAAAATTTTATTATTTTTTATTTTAATTTTATTTAATTTTTTATTATTTTAATTTTACAAAAAAATAAATTAAAATAAAAATATGTCAAGTATAAATTAAACTAAAATATACAAAAGAAAATTTTATAAAAAACTTCAGAAAATAAAAAGTATATAAAATGAAATAATATTCGTACGAGTTGCAAGTATTGTGTGAATACTTAGTAATAAGTTACAATTTATAGTAATTACATAAAATGTATAAAAAAATAATTTATTTATCATTATTTTGTTCATCGTGCATTACAAATTATTTTTAGTTCAAATATATTTTAAAATAACAGAATTAAAAATCAAATTATTCGTAGATACATACGAAGTTAAATATATCTACATACATGGTTCATCCACGAAGTATCGAATTTTTTTTTTCATTTTGCTCCTATTCGTCGTAGAAATTCGAGAGGGGTCTTAAAAAGTTGACAAATTCTTTCCGCATTTGTCCCTTTTTTTTTTGTTTTTTCGATAATTAGGTGCGGTAGGATTTTACTTCGTGCCAAGAGTGTTTTTCAATTTTTTGACACGGCGCTATGGAGCGACTACTCGAACAACGTTACGCGATAAAGTTTTGTTTGCAATTAAAAAAGCAGTTCGTAAACATGTAAAATGTTACAAGAAGCTTATGAAGATATTTGCATGTCAAAATCGCAAAATGGAAAATGGCACAGAGCTTTTAAAGAGGGCCGAGAAAGAATCATCGACGAGCCTCGATCTGGCCGCCCAAAATGCTTTCGAATGGCTAGGAACACCCGGCGCGTGTTAGAAATTTAAAATTTGGACTGTCGATTAACAGATAAAGCAATTCAGGAAAAACTGAATTAAACGCGATCTTAAGTGTACAATATGATGCATAAAATTTATAAATGCGAAAATTTTTTTAAAAACATCAAAACTGAAGAGTTTGAAGATGCATTTGAAATTGGGAAAAAATGCCTTCAAAAATGTGTTGATACAGGAGGAAACTATTTTGAAGAATTAAAAATTTTTATTTCACACTGTTTATAAATCCACCAATAAAACATCTTTCAAAAAAAAGATAAGAATTTTTTTTTTTTTTTAATCTTTGAACAAAACATTCTCACGTAGTAGTTTTCTACTAATCGCTTCAGCACGCCGTGTCAAAAATTTGAAAAACACCTTTCGCGCAAAGTTAAATCCTGCCGCACCCAATTATCGAAAAAACAAAAAAAAAGGGACAATTGCGGAAAGAGTTTGTCAACATTTGAAAACCCCTCCCAAACTTCTAATACGAATAGGCGCAAAATGAAAAAAAAAATTCGATACTTCGTGGATGAACCATGTATGTCGATTAAAAAATCTAATAGTGTATATAAATTAAAAAATTTTTTTTTAATTTTATTAATTAATTCGATTAATTAGATATTTAATCACTCACAAAAGAAGAAGAATGGTGTGTGTACATTTAATGTAAAAAAATAAAAGAGTTTACGTTTATTTTTTTATATTAAACTGAGCGTATATTAAAATTATATATCAAAGTAAATATTAAAAAAACTAAATTCATGTTATGTGAAAAATAAATTAAAGTGTAATTTTTCAGTATTTTACTACTTAGAATAGAAGTTTTAGATTTATTTGTAAGATATACATATATTATAGCAATATCACAATTTTCTAGAAGAATTAAAAATCTGAAACTACTGCTAAGAAAGTTTAATTTATGGAACATGATGATAAAATTATCTAGAATTATAAATTTAATACATTAATAAAAATTTATATGGTATTTTTATATATGAAAGAATACTTATTTTATGAATTAAAATTTTAAAAAAGTACTAAATAGAGATAATAATTAAATTTAATGTTAAATCGTAAAGACAATAATAAATGTATAATTTTTGGAATGATAAAATCCAATTATTTTACATATTGCTCAAGAATTAATTCGTTAAATTCTCTGTTTATATGCATTTTTTACATATTGTCATTTATCATTATGAATTAGGATTCCTCGAAAGAAACCTTCTGAATTTTATATTAAAGAATAATGTGAAAGTGTAGAAATAATCCGGTGTCGATCAAATACGCATTTTGTATTAAAACAATCTTATTTTTTTTTCTTTTTCATTACATGTATATTGTATGAAGTGTATGTAGAGTTTTTTTTCTCTTTTTTTATTAACAGCGTAAAAAGAAATAAAAGAATAGAATCACTGTTGAATTATATTTAACATAACCTTTGTGCTATAAAAATTATTTTTAAATAGTGTATACAATGAGTAAAAAAGAAAAGAAATTATTTATTGAATAAAAGAATAATTTTGAAACGGGTCATTGTTTATTAGATAAATTAATATATTTTTATTTTATAAAGTGAAAGCATATAAGGTAAATAAGTTTCATAATTGTTCCTGTTTCAGAGTGCCAGTTATTATTGCATATCTGCAATGCGTATTGTTCCAGTTCATAATTATTTTTGGGCTCCGTGCGGTGAAGAGAGAAATATCGAATGAATGCAAATGAAAGAACAACGAAAATATGTTTTTGCGAGGCCTGCTGTGTGTGTCTTAGGTTATTTCGGAGAGTCTCTTGCTGCTCGGGCGTCCGGAAGAAGAATTGTTCTTCCTTCCGGGTTAAGCCGGCGGAAAACCCTTTCTTCCGCCTCACTCTTTCCGTGGTCGTCTCCCAGGTCCCTTGTCGTCGGTGCCGTGGGGGAACTTGGCCCTAATCATTCCGGGAACAATTAGCCGGGTTCTTGACGGCTTTTCGGGGAAACTCCCGCGGGAAAAGCCCATGGCCTTCTTCGGGGGGGCCTCGTCGGCGTGATGTCCCGTCACCGGCCGTATGAGTGTGGGTCTGCGTGTGCAGATGTGTGTGTGTTCGTGTGTGTTAGTGGGGAAACCCCACAATTTGTAAGGTTTTTTTTATTTTATATCGATTTATTAATCATTTAAAAATGATTTTGAATATTACAAGTAATGTTTTTGAGATAAGATAATTCAATTTATTAAAATTTTTGAAATTAATACGATGGGCATAGCCATAATGCCATAAAAAATATTCTAAAAATAAATTCGCGTACATGCTCCTATTTTCATACGATTTATTTTAATTACAATTTAAATACATAATAAATTGTTTTATTTGTTTTTATAATAATATCATAGCTAAAATAGTTACACAAAAAAGTATGAAATTTGCACGATTAACTTAAATACGATTAACATAAACGTTAGCGATGCGTTATTTATATTTTTAAATCATTTATACTTCAAATGCACTCAATAAGTGAAGTTCTAATATTTTACGAAATATTACATAAATTCTACAAATGCTTATAATTGTTTTTTTTTATGAATGCAATTTTTGAAAATACTTTCTTGTAATGAAGATTAAACTTTTCTAATTGAAAAAAGTAAAATTTCTTTATTATCCAACCCTTTTATTTTACTTTAGTTTCACATTTCCAAATAAATGCTCATAAATTTAATAAATTTTTGTTGATACTCTAAATTGTTATTTCTATTACCATAAACATCAGAACGCTGGCAGCGTTCCTTGAACGTGTCAT
The DNA here is from genome assembly GCA_018907245.1 of Eupristina koningsbergeri. Classification (NCBI taxonomy): domain Eukaryota; kingdom Metazoa; phylum Arthropoda; class Insecta; order Hymenoptera; family Agaonidae; genus Eupristina; species Eupristina koningsbergeri. The sequence continues at coordinate 3,430,567 of JACCHV010000110.1, forward strand.
AAAAGACAAAAAGATAAACAATTAACTTTTCAACATTTTGTACGAATTTATTTTAATCAAGCTCATTGATACTAAATATAATTAACTAAGACCCTAAGTTGACTGCCGTAACATTAAAAGAATTTTCAATAATGAATTTAATAGCTCATACTATCTTTTCAAGGTACACCACAAAATCTGTGACTGGCGAACGCAGTTCACCAGGGTCACGTTCACTCTTACAAAAATTGATGCTTGGCGTCCTCGAGATGTCTCAGGGGAAACTACGAAAGGAAAATGCGTAACACTTGAATCGCAACGTCCACGTTTTCTATTCGAGATTGTTCCAGGAACATGGACAAGGACGGGGATTTGACCAGCAGAAATTGCAGTCTCTCGTCCTCGTAGACCTAGAGGACTCGAGGCTACGAATGCGTGGGTTTTCATTGTGATATCTGATGCGTGTACCGTTTGATTTTAAACGAACGTTTTTTTCTAATTCGAGAAGAGTGTTCGAGTTTGGTTCGAGTTCCTATTGGGGGCGTTTTTTAAGAAGACAAAATAACCCATGAGATCAGCGAATCAACTTTCGAGTTTATGGATTAAAAAATCCTCTCGGGTTGATTACTCCGAGTGTACAGAAATGGGATTTACATTGAGTTTAAATTACAGATTTGACTTACATTTGGCTACCTCCGTAATAAAATAAATATTTACGAATTTAGAACATTTTTTTGCTGGTGGCTTCTGCTTTCTCGACTGCGCTTACAATTACAGCCGAATACCTCGGAATGCTTTACACGCTTTACTTTAATAAAATTATCGATCGCCTCGGCAGCTCTCCACCTCGATCCGGTTGTGCATGGAGGTTTGCGGATGAATGAAAAGAGCGTGAAAACTTGGGAGACCTGTCATCACGAGGTCGAGTACACTTCTCGAATTGTATTTATAAATAGAAATTATTGGTGTGGGCCGAGGCGATTTTCGCGATCTTCGGTCTGCGAAACCATGTTTCCGGACCATAGGGAGAGCTGCGTGGAAGGTCGTAGTCTCCGAGACAAGTGCAGATCTGATGGGATCAGTTCGGTCGCTACTCAGCGAAATAGAAAGTCGGTGTGTGTGTGCGCGCATGGCGTTTCACAGCTGCATCCGACCGGGACACACCGTTCATGGGTATAAAAAAGAGAAGAAGAGAGAAAACGCGCGCGCGCACACGCAAACTCACATACGTATAGGGAGACGAACGAAGAGAAGAAGTAAAAGGCGGGATAATGTGCGCGACCAGGACTCCGGGGCATATGGAGCGCCGAGCTTTGGATCCCGACACGTGCAACAAGGGGGGACGTTATGCTTCGGTCTCGAGGCGGCGACAGAACGCACACAAGGAAAGGGACTCACCTTGGATTATAGGGATCCGAGGGATTCTATGGCGTAGTGCAGCTGCAGAACTACTGCAGGGCTTATACCTGGTTGTCCGGCCGCTGCTGATTTCGGACTTGGCCTTCCTCACACTCGCGGATCTACACAACTCCACCCGAGCTACAGTCAGCCGCAGGTGGAAGACGACAGACGAGTCGCTGCGATAGCGAACGGGAACGAAGGGAACTCGCCGAGAAGAGCTGCGTTCCTTGAATATCCGCGCGCGGAGCGACATCTGGTTCGGGTTGACGGCTGGCAGGTAACGTAGTCCTCGACTCCGAATCGGTATGTCGGAAATCCGGGACAATTGCTGCAAGTGTTTGACATGAATGTAACTGTTCGTCAGTTTTCTTGACGTACACACGTAGATCTTTAATGTGTGGGCCTGAACACGCAAGCTTTGTTTCGAATTGTGACTCCAACTTGCACTTTTATTTTTCATTTGCGTTCCATTGCAGAAACTCGTCAACGTGCATTCGTTGGGGTTGCGAATTTTACTGTCGCATACTTTGCATTTTTACTTTGAACACTCGGTTTAAAAATGCAATAAACCATTAGTATTTTCGTTGGTCAAGCTCGTCGAACAAAAACATGTACAATTTTCTTTAAAATTGTTCTCAACCACAAGATTTCAAATATGATTGTCAAAAAAAAAAATTTTTTTAAAAGTGCTTGGAAATTTACAGACATATTAAATCATATACTTTATTCATTTTTAAATAATATCTCTAAAATATTCAATATTTTACATAATTTTATTTTACAAGTACAAGTTCGTTTTTCACTTATACCTACAGAGCTCTATACATAAAAATGTATTAATATTAATAGTGATATTAATCACTAATATTCATAATTTAAATTGAAAGTCAATTTGTTTAAATAAACAAGGTTTTTTTTTAATATTTTAAATTACTTATATTAATAATATGTATACATGAATTTACTTAAACTTTGGACATGGCATTTTTTGAAATCTTTACATTAAATGAAAATACAATTTTTAATTATTTTAATATTAAATAAATTTAAAGTATAATATATAAATAAAATACAATTGATTTTATTTATCTTATGTATAATAAAACTATATAAAATTCTTCGATTTTTATGATTTTTAAATCTAACTATAAACTAATATAACTACGTTACAAAAAAATAAATTTAATATTTCTAACCAAATATTAGAAATACTCGGTTCGTACAAATTAATGAGAACAGCACAAATTAATAACTAATCATTTATTATAAACTTAATATTTCATTCATAACTATGCATATATTTTTTATAAATATAATAAAAATTTTCGAATTATTACAAATATAATATAATATATTTAACATGGATATTCAAACAATTACATTCAAAAACTAAACAAAATTTCCAAAAAATGTATTTAGGATAAAATATTTTTTCTTTTTAACTTACAACATTTAATGTTTAAATAAGCAACTTTATGCTTACTTTACCTTTTCGTTTTTAGTACTTTCGATATTTATTTTTTATACAATTTATATAATTAAAATTAATTTTAAAATAACGTTGCTGTTATTGTTTTTATATATTATTAATAATGATCGAAATTTTCATTCATATACTTTTCATATAATTTTCATTATAAAATGAATAAAAATAAAATAATTAACCAAAATATTTTTATATCAATGTAAAATATTTTTTTTATACCATTAGGAATTTGAAAATAAATTGTTAAAAACAATTGTGTTGATTATATAAATATATTAAATTTTCGGTCACATTACATTTTTTTGAATAAAAATTACAAAAATAATGCAAATAACATAAAATATGAATACAACAAAATGGATTTTCACGTGAACCAAAAAATCAGTAGTTTAGTTGTACTCTTTTATTTATTTAAATCTAAACAAAAAGAAAAAAAATATCAATTTTTAAAATGATTTTATTTAGTCTTCATCAGAATAATATTTTGATGCATAAATTTAGTGCACTAAGCTGCTTTTATAAGAATAAGTCCTACTTTTATCACCAAGTTTTTTATACACCGAATAATGAATATTTATTTATAATCTTGATTGATTACATACGATTATGCAGAATTTAAAGACAATTTTTTTTTGTTTTAAATACTGTCAAGTATTTTATAGGTAAAACTATTTTTTTTATAAAAATTAATTTTTCGTTATTCGATTAATAAAATAATTTAGAGGTGAAGATAGGACTTGCACATGCCCTTACACTTATATTCTTTTTTATTCTAGTTATTCAATTTGATTTTATTTATATTAATATTGTGCTCTATTCGGAGATTGAAAAAATATTATCAATATTCGAAATATTAACATTCAATTTTTTTTATTGCAATTTGCATCTCGTTGAGACTAAATTTATATCATTCATATTTTTATATATAAATAACTATAACAAATATATGAAAATGATAAAGTATAAAGAAGTACAATATCATGTATTATTTACTTGATTCTTTGCTATTTTAATGAACAGTATAATATTAATCAGATATTACCAAATTTATGTTACCAAATAAATATTTTTTTATTAAACGACTTTTAATTTATAAGCTACTAATTAATGTAATTATAGCAATTTAACATTACTTAAAAATAAACATTCATAATGTATCAATGTTAGTACAAGCATGTTTTTAATTAAATTGGGTGTAAAATATAAAGTAAATTGCTATTTACAAAAATCCAATTTTGTGCTAAATTAGTAATATTTTATCATGATAAGAATATAAAAAATAATTAATTCTTTTAACATTTTCTTATCAAATATGTTAGAAATTAAAATGTGTAGTATTAAATGCTGAATCTTAGTTTTATCGATAAATATTGTTATCGTCAGAATAAAATTATCAAATTTCAATTATTAATTTTTAGTATATATTCTATTAACAATCCAATTATACAAATTTTTTTTAGACATTTTAATAGATTTCATGTAAAATTTGTATATAAATATTTTTTATCGTATATAAACATTCTTTGAGCAATGAAGTTAATTTAATACAATCAATATCAAATACTAAAAATTATACAAATATTCAATACATGTAACATGTGTAAACAATAATATTTATAACAGTCAATCTCAATTTTTAAATTATGACTTTTATATTTACATGGATGTTCATTAATCTTTTATTCTAATTAAACATGGGAAAAGTAATTTGCAAGTTTTTATTTTATAATAATGAAAAATTTATAACAAATACATTCGATATTCTAATATCTCCAAATCTGTTACTTATCAAGAATAGTATCTATACATTTGTTTTTCTCAATAGTTAAAATACTTACATCCAATATTTTTTTTTTATTTTTTTTTATATAATTATTTAATTAAATGAAAAATTATATATCAAATTAGATTCGTTAATATAAAGATAATTCATATTTTTAAATAGTGATTTTAATATAAACAAAATGTTTTATTTAATTAATCGAATTGTTTATATTTAAAACAAAAAATGCAGTTATGAAATTAAAAATAATTATTATTTTATATTTTCTCTAATTTAGCCTAAAAAGAATCAAGTAAATATAACTTAATGAAAGTTTACGTTTTTTATAAAAACTTAAATGAAACATTTTTGTCAATCCGATACATAATCTTTTTAATTTTAAGAGCACAATTTGCAAGGATTGTAATTATTGCTTGTATAATAAATATCAATATAAGTCGCATAATATTGTAGAAAAACATGATTTAAAAGGTATTCGAACGTTAAAAAGTGTAAACTCTTTTTAACATTCATTATTCAGGCAGTTTTATGAGTAAACATTGGTTTTTTTTTTATTTCATTTAGCATTGTCCCACAGACAAGTTTTATTTGCGTATGATTCGCTCGAATTTTCGATATTCAAATTTAATTACGTATACATATCGATTTAGTTATTAGGAAAAAATAAATGTTTAATTATAAGAAATTTTATTTCTTTTTAAGTATGTATTTCAATTATGTATTAAAGACTTTTTATTCATGTTTAAAGTAAAAATTGATGCTTTCTAAATGCATTATTGTATATATAAAATTTAAACTCATTTGTTAAGCATTAAATAAAATCTAATGATTTTGACTTAATTTTATGTAATGTATTAAAATTCATATAAAATTAAATTATAATTAACTTAAAATGTATGTTTGTTTAGTAACACAAATATTGTTTCCAATCAATTCCATTTATTATAAATTTTTACAATAGTTGTGCTAATACTTAAATATTAATTATACATTAATATTTACGTATTAAATTAACAACTAATGGGAATGAAATTTTTACAGATCAAATTACCAACAAGAAATCTTTTAATCGTAATGAAAACATCACAATAATATAATCTAATATTTTACTATATTTATAAGATTTTCTTTTTACCATTGCCTTTAATATCATCAAAGTAACAAAGCTGCAAACAGTCACAATATTGTAAGAAAAAAATTACATTCAGGTATATAATTCGCCTAGTACGATAAGACATAATATTAAAAACACGTTATTTAACAATGGCAAAAAATATTTTTATCAACATTAACATATTAATTTGTCGTCATTATACAAAAATTCGAACGTATCATTCGTTACTCATGATTTTTTTTTAATTTGTGTACAATTTAATTAATACAAATAAAAGCAAAAAAAAAGGATGCTTTCCGTGATTAATAATGAATAATTATTTATTATTATCCGTCGAGTGAAGTATTTCCTAGTGTTTGTAAAAATTGATATATCAATATGCATTAATACGTTATGCTTACGATATATTATATTCAAAGACAGAACTTTCTTTTTTCTATTGTACAAATTTGAATTTTCTCATATGTATGTGTATTTTTTTTACTGTTTTTTTCTTATTTTTTTTTTATACCATTAACATAGATACGCGCGTATCATTTATCGTCATACATATATAAAGTGACATGTTTAACATGCAATTAATTTGAAGCTCGCACAAACATTATTTTGCGCTTTTTACTTCCCATTGTTTACACAGCCCTCCTTACTTTTGTAATTATTATTTATTTAATTATTTTGTCTCTTTTTCAGTCTACTTACTCGACATATACGCTAAAAATGTTATTTTCCTGGTGGAAATCTTTATTAGATAATTTTTTTAGTTTATTTAAAAATTTGCAAAATTACGTCTAACATTGATTAAGAGCACTAATAGAGAAAATGTAATTATTACTACAAATCTATATAAACAAATTTTTACCTATATGATTTTATATGAAATTTTATGCATTAAAAATAATTATACATACAAACACATTCTACATTTTCCAAAGTACTTTAACTTTATTATTTTAGATTATTTTTAATAATTTGGAAATTCAGTAATAATTACATTTTATTTCACTATATTTTTTCTATTATTGAATAAAAATAAATTCTATTTAATAATTATATATATTGAAACAATTTAATTGAATTTATCATTGGGTGAAAATAAAAATAAAAAACAGTCCGCCAGGAATAAAAGAGAGACGTACGAGTTAAGTGACCAAGTACTTGCCATTTTAAGAGATTCAGCGTAAAAGTAAGCAACATTTATATTAAAAAAAAAAAAAAAATGAAAGAGAAACGTACTCGTAAAAGTAAAAAAAACGTTAATACAAGAAATATAAATCGAACGATAACAAGTTTGCAAAATACACTTTTTTCGCATCAAATATTTTAAAGAAAAAAACTCCATTCTTCGTAATACAGTCTTAATTCGATTTTTTCAGCTATTAAAATGCATATTACGTTTTTTATCGAACTTCAAAAGCTGTAGGGGAAAAACAATTAAATTTGAAAAATCAAGTTGATGTCATTGCACCATTGTCTCTTTGTCATAAGAAATCAAGTATGTTCTGGAAAAATATTCTCTTGATTATAAAAATTTCATTCAATTTTTATTCATTTTTTATATTTGGAAGATTAGATTAAAAAAAAAATTGAGCATAATAATAATTTACTTGAAGTATGTCTTAAATATACTGATATCATAAATAAGTTCTTTTATACAACATAAAAAATGATATATATATATATATATAAACAAATATTGTGCCAGAACATATTTAGTTTCTTCAAAAAGGTATAAAAATAATCCTATTTTTTTACGATTGATGGTTTGCCATCTCCAAATATCTGGTGATCTCGTAAAAAGTCTATCAACACTTCCAATAAAACTGGAATCCATTATACAATCGACTATACATTATGTATCATAAAAAAACTAGAGTCAAATAAAATATAATTCCAATTTGATAGTTTTTTTTATCCTTTTTCGTAAAGTTGTGTCTTTACGAAAAGAAAAACAAATGAAAGAATTAATAATTCACAAACTGCGTAAACTTGAAAACATAATAAGAAAAATAATATTCCAAACAATGTACTAACAAAAAAAAAAAAAAAAAAAAAAAAATAAAAAATAAACAAAGAAGATAAATATAGAAATAGACAAAAAAAGTATCTTTTGTCTACATGAAATTGAAACGAAGAAAAAATGTAGAACCAGATGAAAAAAATAAAATCAAATTTTTTCTACATTAACGCTGTCAAAGCCAATGTGACTCTATATGTATTTCGCTTGAAAGCAAAGTCCGCATAATCGAACTTGATTTAAATATAACAAACAAAGAAAAAAACGTTGAAGAATCTGTAAAAACTTTGTTGAGCTCATATGTCGTAATTACAGATAATCGTAATTGTTTTCTTTTTAAATTGTGGTTACCAGTCTTTATCGTTTATCGACATTAGATATATATTTATATATATTTTTCTTTTATATTCATATATAATAAAAGAAATGCTTTACTCCTTTCTAGGCACAATAAAGAATGTTATTTTTTATGCGTCAAAAATGACGAAAACGTTTTCGTATCAACGTTGTTGGTTTTCTTGTTCATTGATTACGAAAAGACATTTCCTCTGAAGGAAAAAACAAAATTATGTGATTGCATATTGAATACGTATTCAATTTGTCTGCAATACATATATTCATATTGGATGATATAACTGTATAATATATTATATTGTATATATATAATATATTGAATTATATTATACATAAATATGTTTTTGACACTATAATATAAATATATTATTAATATTAATAATCATCTAAAATATATGTTGTATGCAGACAAAAGTTACGTACATTTATAATGTTATATAAAGTATTTTTTTTCCCCGAGTTCTTAAAGAAATTTTTTTTTTTGCATTTTTACTTATTCATTATATATAAATGTATGAATTTTTGTAAGCAAGACTATAAGAAATATTTCTTCAAGGATTTCGAGTGTATGAACATTATCAGGCTTGATGCACAGTGAACGATTTTATCTCAGATATAATTTTTTAACTATATAATAATGTGAAACTTTCCATAGATGGTTGTATTTTTATTTTATTAATTTTAATTATAAAGAGTCGAAAAAAAGAAATCTTGAAATTTGAGAACTCGTCGATTATAAACACACATACATTGTTCTAATATAAAAACAATAAAAACTTGTCTTTTAGTAAAACTAAAAATAAGTAAAGAAATTAGTGTATTAAAAAAAAGGATCTTTTAAAATTTATATTTTTAAAAGTATACCTGAAAATATATATTCGTCCGCAAAAAAATACGAACTTGAATATTTCTTCTGAAATTTCAAAATTTCTATTATAGATTCTTTGTTTGCTAATTCTCAACATTTATATGTTTTTTGTTCTACTTAAAATGTATCTATATTTTCATTTAACCTTTTAAATCCAGGTCAAATAACGTGTGTGTCTTTTATCGTTCCCCAGTACATATCGCAGCGATATTAATGAGTTTCACCCAACCAGCACACATATATAAATAAATATACTACACTCTGTCATGTTTATAAAACACTGACGATTAATTTCTGTTAAATTTTAACAAACCTCCTTATCTTCACACCAGCCACATACATATTTTGTTTTTGTAAAACAATGTTTTTTTCGTTCTTCAGATAATATAAACTATTTTTCAATGACTATGGAAAGACTCTACCACATTCGATGAACCATTTATTTTTCTTTTGGTTCGACGAAATAGGTAACGAAATAATGATTAACACTTCAGATTCACAGTTGGTTTGTTTTACCTTCTTTCATTTTTACTATAATAGTTTTTTAAATTCTCGTCTAAAAGTACGAATTCCTCGATTTATAATAGTATTTAGCCTCATTGAGGTTATGTTTAAATAAAATTTATACTTTTAGGTAATAGAAGCAAAAAATGAAAATAGGTATGGGTACATATCATCACAAAAATACAAAATTCTGATAGAGTTTGAAAACTATGTACAAACGAAATAGATAAGCAATCGACTTAAAACGCATATATGATTCTAAATTCACCCTTATAAAATAAATTTTGCCAAATATAGAATAGCAATATAAAGAGTGTACTAGTTAAGTTTGTTATCTAATCAGTTTACGAGAGCAAATATTCTGATCCTTTAATCATTTCTTCATATCTTCCTCTTTTGACCAAATCTTTTCATGTTCTTGCAGTTCTGATTCCCATCTTAACTCAAATTCTCTCATGTCGTTTGCAATATCGGTTTCGTACATATCATCCTTAAATAAATATAAATAAAATGGTATTTTTTTATTATTTAATATATATGCATTATTAATAATATAATTATGAAATTTAAATTGTAGAAATAATATACTTAGATATATTTTAAAATTTTTAAACTATACATCAATTTTTAAATAAACAAAACATTTTTACAATAATACAGTTTCCATAAATTTTATCCCTATAAATATAAAAATTTATTTAACATCTATTTATCATTACTATTAAAATCAAATGACTTTAATAGTACATGATAATAGCTATAAAAATTTACTTATATTGAATATCTGGATTATAAAATTGATGTTTTAATATACATCAATAGATAAAATATAAAATTATAATTATTGCACAATAATAATAATATTTATGAAATATTTCTGTATTAAATTTTAATTAAATTTTATAAGCACTTTATTTTTATGAACTATAAAAAATAATTTGAATTGTGAAATGAAAATGATTGATTTCTAACTTACCTCATCAGGTTTACAGTCCCTTATTGAGTTTTGATTAGCAATTAAATTGACAGGAGGTTGAATCCAAGCCATGTTACTATATGGACTCCAATTGCACACATCCTTTTCTTTCTCTCTGATTCCAGCCTCAATCATTTGTAACTCTTGCGCTAATCTTTCACCTTCAGTATATGTTGTGCCTTGAGTAGCAAGCTATTATACAAAAATTACACAAATTATAAAAATTACAAGTTTTTAACTTTTTTAACAAAATTTTTTTATTTACCTTTAAATCGTTAATTTTTTTCTCCAAATTTTTTAATTGTTGCTTAACCTTCTGTGATTCAATTATCAAACTGAAAAAAAAAATTTTTTTTTCTTAAATAATAAAAAAATATAACTATATAATACATTATAATTTATTGGAAATATATATTACATTAATTGCAAAATTAATAATTAAATTTTGATTATAAAACAAAATTTTTAAATTATACATACTCTTTTGACATACAGTCTTGACGAGGAATTTGCATTTGGGAAGCAGAGTCTGATAAATTTCGATTAAGAGTGATATATGCATCATTAAGACTGGAAGTAGTGATTTGCTGCATTCCTCCATTTGTGCCAATAGCAGTAAAAGCTAAGTAAATAAAATTAAGGGTATATGTTATGTATAAGTAAATGCTAATATATGGATTTCTAATTTTTTATATTATTTATATTTATTATGTTATTATATTATATTATATTATATTATCATTATAGTAAAAAGCATTCATAAAAATTTTATTTGTTTCAATAACAATTAGTATATAGTACTTTGATTCAAACATTTAAAATAAGCTTTTAGAATAGGCATTTTTAATTTTTGTATGTACAAATCATAAAGAAACATACGTTGATTAAAAAAACGAGAAGCTATAGGACTTGATGCCGGTACAGGTCGAAGAGACGAAATTGAAGTTGTAACTCCATCATTGAATAAGCCATTTTGTTGAACACCATTGGTTGGTCTATTATTAGAAATTTTTAATTGTTATAAAATTTAATTTTAAATAATAAATATTCATAATGCATGCAACAAAAATTAATTTTCAAATTTAGTAATTATTAACCATTAGATGTAATATATTTTTTTACCTTAAAATAGTTTTTGATAGTCTCGATATGGGACCATACTTATTAGCAGATGATGCATCAAAAGGTATAAATTCATCATCATAAAGTATGGAGGAGTCATTGCATATAAAATTATTAGTAAAATTAATATTTCCTGTCGGATTTGATTGGTTTGTAGGTGCATTTGTCCAAATAGAAAAATTAGGATATAATGAGTCACTTTGAATATCATAGTAATTCTGAAAAAAAAAAAAAAAATTATACAATACTTAATTTATTAATGTTATCTTAATAATTATATTTTTTTTAATAAATTTATTTTTAAAATTTCAGACGTACTTCAAATTAAAATATTATAGGTAAAAAGACATGTAATATGTAATACTTGATGTAAAAATTCTTTTTTAAAAAGTGATTAAACATTAAGCTGGCGTAATATAATCTCTATAAAACATTGATGTAATGATTATATGTAAATATATCACATATTATATATGAATTTCTACATATTTATATAAAACATTTAAGACTAGTATTGTAAATAGATTAAAATGTTCTAGTATGTATTTGTATATTATATCAATAAAATTTAAATTTACCTACAATATATTTAAAAAGCGAGTAAAATTTCAATGAAGCAATATATTAATCATGCGATAAGATTTCTAATAACTATATGTACCGCTTTTATTTGTGATGAAGTCTGCTTGCCGACGATGTTCTCAAGTTGATTGATGATCTCCATTCTGCGTTGAAGTAGTACTGCTAGTGTTTTTGCCGCAGTTCTTTGTTTTTTATTATTCCCACCACCGTTGTTATTATTATTATTGTTGGGAAGGACACTCTGCATCACAGGTCCAACCTGTGATGGGTCCCAAAGGTGAAAATTTCCTGCAGCATAATCAAGAGGTCCTGTTCCTGCAGGAACAATGTAATGGCCACATTGAATATCTTTTTGAGGTATCAGGCGTGAGACATTTTGTGTACTCGGCAACATGTAGTTCGCAAGTGAACCCATGAAGTTATTTTCATTGTTAACGTTTAGTGGTTGCACTGGGTTGTTTTTGTTCAGTTGATTAAAATCTGTAATAAGCATTTAAATAAATATATTAAATACACTTAAATGATATTTATTTTTTGACATGCAATTTGTGAAATGAAAGAATAGTTGGAATTTTGTTTATTTAAATACCGTGCCAATAATTAGTAAGAATAAAATTTCAACAATTTATATGTTTTCAAAACAGTATCATACTTTTTAATTTAAAACAAAAAGAATTTCAACTTTAAATGTAATTGAACATTCATAAAATAACAGTAATGAAAAGTTAATACATAAAATTATAAAATAATGTTATCATTCTTTTAAGAATATTTCAACTAATATTGAATGTTGGTGTTATAACCGATTGCTTAAAAATATGACTAAAAATAATTACATCTCAATATTATAGTAGTCCAAACAATAGAGCACTTTTTTTTAGTTCATTAAAAAAAGCAGCTACTGATACATATTAAAATTCGTGAAAAAATCAGTAAATTCTCATTTTCTAGAATCTAACTCATGAAATTCAAGGGGTTTTTTTATTTACAATTTTAATTAAAAAAATGCATTTTTTTATATTTTTTGTTATAAAATGAAAAATCTTAATTTTAACACAATAGAATCCATAGGCGATTTGAAGCTAATAAAATTGTGAATAAAATGCATTTTTTCATAAACCGATCGGTAAATTAGAAGCTGAGAAATTTACGAAAAATCAGAAAAATTTTAAATTAATTAAAAAATTTATAACTTTTTTTTTTAAAATTTAGAACTATAATTTTGAGAAATTAAAATAATTAATGAAGACTTTATTTTTAAAAATATTTGGCTTGGTCAGATTATTAGTTATATTTATCCTCATATTTTATGCAATCTTAAGTATTTAAATGAAATGTAATGTACAGGATTTGATTTGTAACAATTATATTTTTTAAAACCATCCAAAAAACTAAAATCGTCCGGTGCATTGAGCTGGAAATAACTTTGTAAATTTTCGCATAATTTAATCAACATTAGTATCACTCAAAAACTAATAATCTGATTAAGTTAAAATTACGTACAAAAAAAGTACATATTAATCATTTTAACCTCCCAAAACTAGAGTCCTAAATATCAAAAACTAAAATAGTTAAAAATTTTTTAATTAATTTAAAACTTATCTGATTTTTCGTAAATTTCTCAGCTTCTAATTTACCGATCGGTTTATGAAAAAATTCATTTTATTCACAATTTTATTAGTTACAAATCGCCCACTGATACTATAGTGTTAAAATTAAGACTTCTCATTTTATAACAAAAAATGTAAAAAAAAAAATGCATTTTTTCATTAAAATTGTTAATAAAAGAAACCCCTGAATATTATGAGTGGCATATTATATAATAAGAATTTACTGTTTTTTTCACGAATTTTAATATGCATCACTAGCTGCTTTTTTTCATTACCTAAAAAGTGCTCTATTGCTTGAACTATAGGTTTATTATGAAAACTATTATTTACCATTTTAAGATATTTACATTTCTTAAAATTTTACAAATTTTTAAAAATAAATATGTAAATATGTATAAAATTAAGTACAAATAGTGGTATTATTTTCCGAATTTGCTTATTTTTAATCTACTGATTTCATTCTTATTATAACAAGAACTTAATTGCAATTAAAAAGAAAATATTAGTATATAAATAAATAATTAAACAACATTAAAAATAATGTGAAAAATGGAACATTTAAATTGGCCTAATTGGATTTATCGAAATACTCACTTTCCCTGGGTACGCCATCGTGGTTCTTGTTAAAATTATTCGTAGTTGTGTCCTTGGACTGTTTAAAGCCCTTGTTTACTGCGTTGGGATTGACTGAGACGATGACAGATTTGTCAGTTTTGAGTTCCACAGTGCCATTGATGGATAAATTTGGTCTCGTAGTAACTTTGCGACTCTTTGAACGATATTTATCGAGTTCCACGTCGCTGTGAGCAAAGGTACAGCTGGTGGCACGTGGACAAGAACCTCGCAGTGCCAAATCCCTACACATGCTCACTTTATACTTGGATTGCCCGTTGTTATGAGAGTTTTCCTGAGATTTTCGGCTCCCATGTTGCTGAATAAATTCAACTAGGGCGCTGAGGACGATTTCAATAGCCTCTAGAGCTGCGCGACATTCTGCCCATGAAGGTGGTTCCGATTCTATCGAAGAACGAAGAAATATTTTTATAACATAAAAAAAAAATATCTTTTTATTTGATAACGTTATTATTTGACATGTATACATTTTTATTTTTGTCACTTTACTCACTTGTATTGTGATTTTTTATTGGATTTGTTCCAAATAATATTCGCATAATTATAAATTTTAATAAATTTTCAGTTTTTTCAGAAAATTTTTTTATAAAACACAATTAAAATCTTATAAAATAGTTTATTAGTAATTAAATTAATTACATAAGAATATATTACATTAATTAATAGATATAAAGAAATGTTACAAATACATTAATGTACAATGGTTTAAAATTGTAAGTATTTTTTTAAAGTTCGGTAATAAACGATATAAAACACAATTTTAAATGTATAATTAAACTATATTTTAATTAAACTTATTCTAATGATAATAACCTACATTAATCTCTATAAATATGCATATAATAAATCAAAAAAATTCTGTTTTAAAAATGAAATAATTTCATTTAATTTTATAAAAATTGAGTTTATATAAATTAAATTCTTTAAATGCATAATTATTATATATTACTATAAAAAATTTTGCAAAAAAAATGTGTGGCAGATTTTATGATTAATAATTATTTAATAATTAATACTATATTTTGTGCAATAATAGTTAGTATTTGTTATTTTAAATACAAATGCATCGGTTATTATATTAACTAATTGACGATTATGTAACAAATGTTCAAGTACATAAAAATAAAATAAAAATAAAAAATAAAATACATAAAAAAAATAAATATGCACCATGTCGATCAATATTTATTAATATCTTAACAAAACAATATTAAAAAGTTTAATTTTTATTATTTCAAAAATATTGGGACAATATGAAAAAAAATATTGTCATTATGTTAAGACACCCACAAAACCAATATCAAAATGAATTTCAATATTAAAATAACAATAATAAATATAAGTTAACATTTAAATACCAGGACTTGGATCGATGGCAGCCAATAACTCAAGTTGTGGCCTCAAAATGCTCAACTGTCCAGGATCGGGGGTGCGTTGCAAAGCAATAACAAGTTCTTGTACGCTCTGGGCAAATGACTGAGGCGTCTGCAATTTATCGATTATGCTCTGCATGTGCGACTTACGACCGGTGTCACCATAAAGAAGAGCTGACCATTGATCTGGGGCAATCCGCAATCCTGCTTCAGTAGCAATTTGGACGATTTGAGCGTCATGCTCACGACGTAGTGCTTCGTATGTTCGGAACTCCTCTTTCAACTGCATGAGAGATGAATCACCTTCACGTTTTGAAACCTTCCAAGAAATTCAAAATAAAGTTTCATTTCAATGATGATCGTGTAAAAAATAAATGTATTACGAAAATGATTTTATAGTAAATTTGTTGTATTGAAAATTATATAATAAATGTTATTTATTTCAAGTTTTTTTAACCAGTTTAATTTAAATATTGTGTATTGCTTTCTTCATTTTCTCACAAATACAATAACTATTAATTCAACTGAAATTTTTAATTTAATAAAATAATAAAATACCAGTGTATTTAAAACATTTTTATATACATTATATATTTTCAAGAAATATAGTCATAATATTAAATTTAATTTATTATATACCTTGAAGCAGCTAGCTCTGTAAAGAAGCTGTACTACATGTCCAATGCTAGTTTTAGAAGCTTGAGGGAAATGAGGTTCTAAGCGTTGTACTACAAACATAACTAATACTTTTCTAGATAGAGCTGATCCATCTTCAAGAGCTAAAAGTACAAGTTTCAGTACCTCTTCTTGCATACCTATTTTTAAAAAAATTATAAATTAACAATAAAATTATTAATAAATATTAATTGCAATTTAATTCATTTTAAATATATAACATTATGACTTTTTAAATATTCAGTATTGCAATAATAATGTATAGAATAGTAAAATGTATATATATATAATGAATTCAAATATTTTTTTATAGTACCCAATGCATAATATATCTACTTATGAGTCATATTTTAAATGATGTTTTCTTATTCAAATAGTGTTTATTTATATTTTTTATCAAACTTGTCATTTATTCATACATTATAACCTAATAATTATTTCAGATTTACGTCAAAAAATGTTTAACCTCTAAATTCTTCAACTATAAGTATTTATTCTAAAACAAATTATAGTTGTACTTAAATACCATAAATTAACACACCTGGTCCAAGAAATTGACATCCTCTAGCTCGAACGGCAGCCCACAGATTAGCACTTAGTTGTTGAGGATTTTGATGTTGTAAAATCAATTCTGTAACTGACCTTTCTCCCAAGCTTCTTGCAGCTCTTATGGCTCTTGCTCTTCCTTCTGATTCTACAAGTTGGCATCCAACTAAGGTCACCAACTTCCTTTGCATT
Source organism: Eupristina koningsbergeri (assembly GCA_018907245.1). NCBI lineage: Eukaryota > Metazoa > Arthropoda > Insecta > Hymenoptera > Agaonidae > Eupristina > Eupristina koningsbergeri. Next base: position 3,447,779 of record JACCHV010000110.1, read on the forward strand.
GGCCTAGATACTATACCTATACCTAAATAAATAATTAATTTATTAGTACACTTAGTTTTTTACATCATACACTTATTGATTAACAAAATATTAATATTATTTTTCATAAATTAGCTGTAATTTTTTTAATTTGATAAATTGAATTGTTCAAAAATGTTTTTGTTTTTGATCAGACAATTTAATTAATAATTAATTTACAAAATATAAATATTCATAATTTTTTGTCATAGAAAGATTTTATTAAATTAAAAAAAAACTTTTTCGTTATATTTAAATAAATAAAATAAAATAAATATTTTAATAAAATATTTGTTTTAAAGGAAATTTGTCAAATGTACTATTAAATTTTTTCTTTTTATAATAAGTTTATACTTTAATAAGTTTAAAATACAATTTATTTCAACTATGATAAAATTCAAACTATACCTGAAATATATAATTATCTGAACTTGATCTTTATTTTAATTTTGAAAATTTATTTTGAAATAAAATTAATAATTTTCCTCACAATAATGAAAAAGTATGTATTTACCAGTGGTATTATTAGGGGTGGCTTGGCATGGTTTGAGGTATAGTGCAAGCTCCTCAATACAACGCTTAGCCACAAGGTAATGAGTGAAATCTTCAGGGGATAAAAGTGATTGAAATGTAGCAGCATTGTTACTTGGTACAGAGTTGCCAACCAGTTGTAATAATGCTTCATTAACAGGTAGTTTCTCAATCTCTGTGTTAATGATACTCTATAAAAAAATAAAGAAACTAATTACACATAATTCATAATTAAATTAATTTAAACAATCAGTTATTAAAAATATATTGATATAAAAAATAAATCTGTAAATAAATATAATAAAAATATTATTGATTTTGTGTATAACCAATAATAATATTTCAGCCTTTAAATTCATCATTCAAAAATAGTTACATAAGTATTTTCAAAATTGTAAATTTTAATAAATATTAGAGTATAAAATTAATAAGAATTATAATATAATTAATAATTATTGGTTAACATTATATTGTATTGCAAACCTGATCAAAAGGACATTGTTTTCGATGAAGATTTGCTAAGCAAGTGCGGCATATTGTGTGTCCACATCCTAAAGATATAGGCCCACGAATAGCCACATCAAAGTCATGATAACAGACTGGACAAGAAAGAAATTCAGTCCACTGTGGTGCCTGTATTGGCATTCTATAAAAATCAAAGATATAAAAATAATTATATAAAAATTATAATAAGTGTATTATCTATGCTAAAAATAATTACTGAATGATGTCATGATTTAATTTTAAAAAAATGTAGTAAAAAATAAAAATACAGTTTTTAAATATATTTAATAACCATTCTATCAATCACATATAATATTAAAAATTTTTTAATAAATTCACAATCTGAATAAAGAAATTAACTTGATCAACTCACTCCACTGATATATCATAGTTTAATATCAAAATATTAACTTTACATATTTAAAAAAAAAAAAAATAATATAAAATATTAAAAGTGAAATAATTACTTAAAGCCCTTTTTACTTTTTATCCAAATTAGATAGTATATACTTGTTTAAAAAAATTACAATTAAATAAATATAAACTTTTAATTTTGTTGAAATATTGTTTTTGATCAATTTTTTAAGTCAATAGTTGATAGGTATTTTATTGTATTCATAATAGAAAAAATAATATTAATTTATAACCCTATAATAACATTTTAAAATTAAGTAGCGCATAAAAATCTTTGTCTTTTTTCTTGAAAAATATTTTTATTTTGAAAATTAAAGAAATATTTTCATGAATACATGAAAATTAAAATGTTTTATAAATAGCATGTATAAAAATGAAATCAAAAAATGTAATAATGCTCGATTTATTTTATTTGTAGAACATTGATTTTACAAACGTGAATGAATATTATAAAATTTTGTTCATATAAGATAATACAAAATGTTTATAATAATGTATATTATATTTATAATAATTTATGAAATATAAATATAAATGGCATGAGTTTAGCAATTATTTTATTAATCTAAATCAAATGGAAAATCGAATTTTAATAAAAACACAAAACCTACTAAACTCGAAATTTTACCTTTGACTACGCTAAAACTAGAGCATTAAAAATGAATAAATTTCCACATCTGGAAGAAAATGGAAAGAAATTACGCCATCGTCGTGTCAATTAATATTCATTTTTCTAAAATTCGAAAAAAACCTCCTGTAGACACTCCCTAAACTCAAACCCTTGTACAAAAATATACACATCGAGGATTAAAGATCCATTTACAAAAATTCTAAAGTCCAAATTTGTCGGTAGACACGAATTTGAAAAAAATAGCACATTGTTCATAACACATGATATTCTCGAGTCGAGGTATGTATAACTTCCAATGCTCGATTCGTCATTTCATCGAACTCTAGTGTGTATATGGATACTCCACCACATTTTTTTGTGCTTGTAATTCCGCACTAACTACAGCGCGATATCGAGGATATCACATTGAACTCACTGCGAGTCAACTTTTTTAAACAAAAAGAAAAACTCAAGACGATATTGCATATTCTTACCTCGTTTTTGCCTACAGAAAACATCACATTAATTAATAAATCACTTCGTAGTTCGCACGTAATTCTGCGCCATCGAAAACGTGAACGTCGTATAAAATGTATCTATGCACCTGTGTGCGTACGTGTGAACAAGATAACGCAATTTATCTCGTTGCGTTTATCTCAATTCAGTGCCAGAACAATCTGCCGGGTATTTTAAATGTCTCGATTAGTCAGATGGCGCCAGTTCTCCAAGAAATTTATCTACAAGATAAGCATTGTCCAATCACATGACCAAATGCTTGAATTACTTGACGATTTAAATTGTTGACGCAGCAAATAAATTTATTGTTACGCGAAATGACCATTTTCTATTTTTTCCATATTCTTAAAATATGAGCGGCTATTCTTTACGAAATACTTTCCATGATAATGAATTTATTTTTATAATAGATGACGTAAAAACGATTTTATTGTTTGCGGAGTATTTACTTATAATCGAATCTATTGCGATAAAGTTTGCTAATGTATACGCATGATTTTAATGTTTATGTGTGGTGAGCGTGTGCGTGCAAGGACAAAAATAATTTTTATTTTAAGAGATATGTTTGTGCAAACATTCATTGTTATTTACTTTTCACTTGATAAATCTTATTTTATTCATAAATAAATTTTAAAAATATTATAATATTCGCAATTTTATTTTCTTATTTAGAATAAAATTATTTAATAATGTACATATTTTCTGCATATTATTAATAATAATTTTGAACTCTTAAAATACAATTTCTATCAACAGAATAACCAAAAATATTTTTTATAAATATGTTTTATACAATGCGAAATTTTGAATTTCCTTTACTCAATGAAAATTTTTTTTTTATTTTACATGTAAAAATTATTTTATATAATATTATTTTTCATCACCTTCTTAAGAAATAAAAAATAAAACGTATCGTGGAGAACTAGAATTCACTTTTTCCTTGGACATAATTTTGTTTTTCTTAGTATCTGATTAACTAGTAATAAACATTAATTATTTTTCCATTTGAGAATGGAGTTATTACCTTTCTATTAGTTTAAATCAATAATAATCAAACTTCTCTATTTTTTTTTTATTTTTCAAACGATCCTAATTTGTAATAATTATTTATCCATTTCATTCATTGAAATTCACTTGTTATTGAATAAAAATATGGTATCAATTATTTGTCTTGCTTAAAAACTACAAACAATTTGAGAAAATTTTGTTTATGTTGTATTACTAATATATAGTTTAATTTTCTGTGCCATGAATAATTAAATATAAATAAGGGTTCGATCACTTTAATAGTCTATTTTATCTTAAATTTTGGTTCAAATTTATTGTATTATTTTTGTAGAATTCAAAATATTTATAAGTATATTATAATTTGATTTACTTTTTTACTACTTAAGTACTTGTAACAAATACAAATATAAATACTATATGGTATATTTATTGTATAAAAATTAATTTTACAAATATAATAAATTTATTAAAATAAAAATACATGATTTTTCTCTGTAGGAAATTGTTCATCTAGTTGTTTAAACTCAAACGCACATCGATTACGTTCATCATGCATATCAATTTCATGATAAAAGACACTCAATAAATACAAAGTACTTTTTAGCCTATCATTTGCTTCGAGCTTTTCAAGCAATGCTTTAGCTTTGTAAAGATGTTTTATTGCTTCCAACATCATATATTTTTTATTATCCTCTAATTGTTTTTCAGCATTGGCTGACAAACATTTTGCATAGGTAATATAAGCTCTTGCTTGATCATATAATCCACCATGAGCCAATATTTGAATAATTGGTTCTCGTACATTTCTTAAAGCTTGAAATGGCATTCTCATTAATAACTAAAAGTATTAATAATTTGAATTAATTTATTCATTATTTTTTAAACAAAAAAAATTACATTTTCTATTTACCTGACAATTAACAATATACATATTAACTAATGCTTCATAATATGATAAGTGATTACTCGTAGCTATATCTAAAGCAGAATTTAAAAGTAAAATTGAACTTGTTGCTGATTGTGGAGTTCCAGCATAAACAGAACCACACTTTATTTGACTGATGAGAAGCTTTGCTCGAACTTTCTGTTGTGGTGTAATATTTTCTAGTTTTTCAAGTTCATAAGCTAAATCTATAGCTTTTGGAAAATCATGTTTTGCACAAAAAACTTCTGCTAATCTGTTATAAATATACATAAAATTTTTTAATTAATTTTAATACAATAAAATATTTATGCAATAATGTAGTTATATTTTTAGGTTTTTACTATTTTATATGCCAATATAAAATCAATTTAAATTCATATTTTATGAATATATTTGAAGAATATAATTTGATTATAAAATTATTATTTTACAATAACAAAGACCAATGTTAAAATATGAAACAACCATTTGAAATGCCCTTAAAGTTATTAATTAATTATAATTTTATTTTATTAGCAGTATTATATTATATTTTACTATAACAAAATATACAAATTATGCATTAATAATTTTAAACTTCTTCCACTTATACATCTAACATCTGTGTTATAAAACTTTAAATGATTATTGATATATTTAAATTTTGTGTTTCAAATCCTATAATAGTAAATATTTAAATTATTTATAATCATGACAATAATAATATAATAATAATATAATCAACATAAAAATAACAGATTTAATGGAATCTTTGCACTCACTTAAATTTGCTCTCAATGGGATCTAGACTAGATATTTGTAATGCTATTTCCTCAGCAGTGGACCACTTTTCCTTTCTCATGAGCTTTGCAAACTCATGTAGCTGTTCACTCAGAGCCCATATCCTTCTGCTTGGTTGGTTTGGGAAGCGTTCCTTTGCATGGAAAAGCACGGCACTAGCCAAGGCATATTCACCCATTTCATTCAGAATGTTGGCCACAGTGACAACTGCCTGGCATGTCGATGGTCCATTGAACATCAGTTGCTTTTTCTCACCTGAGTTAAAAAGAAGCAACAGTTGGGCACAAACAGATGACATCTCTGTTTTACCATAATAAGCCCAAAGTGCTGTTTTCTCAGCATAGATCATCGACATCAAATCTATCATTGAATGTTGGCTGTTAAGTACATCTGATTTCGTTAGAGTCTGCAATATTAAATATCAAAATTATACAAAAATTTCTTTTTAATTGTTAAGAAATATGATTTATCATGTACTAATACACTTCATTTAGTTAGTAATGTATTCCTATTTAAAGTAAAAACTATTTAAAGCATATTTGCAAGTTTTTTTTTATTTTTTAGCAAACAATATTCATTTCTATTTAATATAAATAGTTATACAAAAAATTTATAATGTATACATTTTTTAAAGAAGAAAATAAAAATAAATATTGCCTTGACATGTACATAATCTTTATAAAATTAAATTTTAAATCAGTTCTGTGAATATTTTCCATTAAATTATACTTATTTAAATAGTGTTTTATAAAAATTATAAAACAACATTCTTACTTAAAATTTTAACATCATGTGAAATAATGTAATATTAATTATATTAACAGTTTTTTTTAATTATGTAGTAAATTGTACTAGAGTGAATAAATAACAATTGTAATATTTTTTTAAAATTACATATTCTAGCTTGATTAATGTACAAATTTATAGTTAAAATAAAATAAATTCTATTAATAAACATAAATTACCTCGAAAACGACTTGAGGGCTTTTACTTTCCATTGCAGAATTGTGAGCAGAAGCAATTAATGCTAAACTTGCAGTATGTATCATTCCTAATGCAGTGGCTTTAGCAATAGATCTTTCTATTAATGGACCTCTATAACATATGATAAAAATTAATCGAGTTCTTCAAATGATTTTGTTTATATATACATTATATATACATTCTTACTTATTTTTATCAGTTAAATAGTAAACCCATGAGTGAGCAAGTTGTAAACAAACATTGTCTCCTGCTTCTTGAGCCAACATAATAGCTTCTTTTAAAGCCAACTGAGCTAATTCTCTAATAAATAAAAAATATAAAACAAATTAAAAAATTATATTTTATATTTTTATTATATATTTTATAAATATATAATTTGGAAATATATTACTTATAGCCAAATTGTGCATGAAGTGCTGCTAAATTTAAAGCAGCATATCTAAATGTTCTTAATTTATCATCTGGAGATGGACGATTTTCTAAAGGAGCCAATCTATCAAAACAATGATATAAACTATCTAATGCTCCACAATACTCATTTACTCTTAAACAATTAAGATAGCTCAAATAATGCTAAAAGAAAAATTAATTTAATTTCTATATTAATTTTTTTAAAAATGTATATTCATACAAATATGCATTCATTAACATACAGCTTCTGCATAATAGGGACTGCTACTCAAAAGATCTTTTACAAGAGCTTGTAATTTTGCTGGTGGTAAAGCTTTGTGTTCATCAGTAAGAAGAGCATGTGCTTGTTGTGCAACAAGTAGTTCAGCTTGTCTTCCTCCCCAAATATTATCACTGATTATAAATAGAATTATATACAAATAGAAAATATTTTTTTAAATTTTTATAAAATGAATTTTAAATAAAAATTTTAGTAACTGAAACTTATTTTATTTAATAAATTAAAAGAATCTTAATTGAAAACTATTTTATCATTTGTCAATTATAGTTTATTTTTCAAAATGAAATCAAACTAATAATATTTATTGATAGATATTAATTGCTTTAAACATATAAATAAATTAGTATGATTGTTCTTACTTTTTTAAAAAAATATGTTCATCTTTTGATTCATCCATAGATATATTCATTTCATCAAAGTTTTTATTCACATAAACTTTTAAATCTTCAAAGAGTGCAACAACTTTACAAAATGTTAATTTTTCAAACAATATTATAGTTCGTCTCACGTAAAGACCAAGAACAGAATGTTTATTTAATAAAGCTACAAGTGGATTATCAATTATAGGTTTCATTAAATTTCCAAGACTATCAAAAAGATCTAACAGCTCTTTAACACCTCCTGAACATATAATATCTAAATCATTTTGAAGCTGAATACTAAAACGGTTTAATCCAAATTCAAATGAATTTATAACTGCAAACAAGTTTTTTTTATCTAAATCTGGTGACTAAAATAAAAGTTTTTTTTTAATTATAAATTTACTATATTGTTTAATAAATGTTGTTGATATTATCATTACCTGTATTAATTTTAATGCTATAATACAAAAGTTCCGTTTCTCAATATTAACTATAAATTAAATTTTCTATATTATTTTTTATATATGAAAATTTAATATTAAATAATTATTTACCTCTACTCCTGGAATCAGTGCAATAAATTTTTATAAACAATACAACTGCAATTTTGTAGGGAGATAAAGTTTCCCTTTGATTTTTCTTTACAGATCCATCAAAACTTAAGAATTCTTTATTCATCTTTGCTTTTTGTTCACTTTTATTTTTCAAAATAATTAATATTTAATGTAAAATTTGATGATATACTATGCATTTTTTTACCTTTTAAATGTTTATTTATTTTTATATAAGCATTTATTTAATCGTTATTTTCTGTGAATAACTTAAGAAGCATTCACAATTTTAATTATATGAGTTTATAGTTTTTCATTAAAATTCTATTGCTTATTAATTTATTTATAAGCATATTTTAAATAGAATCAAGAATACACTGTAATCGACGAATGTAGAAGCTGTTAAATATACATAATATTAATATAATAACCTCCAAAACATTAAAGAAATGTTATATTTTTTAATAGGATATTCTTAGAAAGATTCTTTAAATAGAATTTTCTATTTTGGTATAGTTTTAGATTAATAATTACATTTTATAATTGAATAATTTCATAAATATAAATATGAATATAAATTATTAATTTACATGTTACATATTTTGTAAAAATTTGCAAATTTATTTAATTAGAAAATGTTAGGTAAAATATCTTTAATATATTAATTAAAATAAAATTATCAATGCTTCCGATATTATAAATTCATTTTACTAATATATTTTGATTAAACAAGCATTACAATAATTTATATTTTTTATCAAAAATAAAAATTACGTATTATATGAAAAGAATAATGTTTATATAAAATGAAACATAATCACAGAACAGCATATAATATATAAAATACAAAATGTTTTTGGGTATAAATATGACGAAATAGTTTGATACATAGAACATTAATTTTTATTTCTTTATTATTTATTATTAAATTATTAATTTAAATTATCAAATAAATAATTAATATTTATTTTTATTTTTTATTTAAATAACTACCTTTTTTTAAAGATTATATTTATAAATTTAAAGAAAATCCGTACCTATTAATGTGACTTCACATTTTAATTATTATCATTATCTAACTGATGAATTTTTATTAAAATTTTAAAAATATTAAAATATAAATTAATGTAAAAATATCTAATATATATCTATTTTTATATTTTAATTATTTCTCGAAATGATATATTTCATTACTCTCAATTCTCGCGCTTATGAAATAAATTTATTGATAAAGAAGAAATTTGTTAGATCGATACAAATATATTTACATTAAACATACAACATTGTTTTTTGTAAGTATGAGGTTAAATACAAAATTAACGGCATCTGTCATCGCTTTTATTTCCAATGTTTTTATTTTTTTGTAAGTTAAAAGTAAATATAAAAGATATCTAATGATTTCCAAAACTTCATGGATTAATTAGATTGGATGAATTTTTTTTATTTTTTCGTATTAACTATTCTGTCAAGGTTAGTTTAATAGATTTCATTATTTGCATAATAGTAGAATTTTTTACACTCAAAACATTTAATTATTACAATTATGTTGAAGATTTTATTTAAACTTAAAAATTGATTTAATTTTAAATAGATCATGTAGAATTTAACTCATTCTCATGCTGGAATGTATACAATAATTTAATTGAATTACATCTATTTGGTATGTAAAGATTAAATTATGTACTTCTCTGAACATTGATAAGCTTTTTGAAGTAGATTAATTGCATTTTATTTTAAGAAAATGTCAAATTCAGAGGCAAGTGTTGGATGTGTTAGTGAGGTAACATTAGCAATTAGTAAAGCTAAAGCACCGCATCAAATAAACAATATACAAACACTTGACAGTCCAGGTTCTACATGTTCTGGAAATTCAAACTCTTTTACAGTTCACCGTTTTGATTATACAGATGATGAAAGTCAAAATGGAAATTCAGAATTTCAAGAATCATCAAATCCACATAATTTAAGAATACCTATTATTGGTTATGAAGTTATGGAAGAGAGAGCTCGATTTACAGTAAGAATATTGTTTTTTTTGAAGATAATGAGTATTATTAAATATAAAATCATTTTTTCATTAACATTATGTTGAATAGTATTCGAATTTTAATTTGTAAGTGTAAAATTATTGTAATTAAAAAATTCTAATAAAATTTTTACACTTTTAGGTGTATAAATTGAGAGTAGAATTTAAAAATGGAGATTGTTGGTTTGTCTTTCGCCGATATACAGATTTTGTTCGTTTATTTACACAGTTAAGACGACAAAAAGCTTCTATATCTCATTTATCTTTACCAAGAAAAAAATGGCTTGGTGATAATTTTGCTCCAAGCTTTCTTGAAGAAAGGATACGAGGATTACAAGCATTTGTTAATGGATTATTGAATAATTCAGATTTAGTTAGCTTGGGTTGTGTCAGAGAATTTTTTTGTCTAGATGAACCACCAGCTTTATCAGATACTGTAGAAGAATCTAGAGTATGCTCTGCTAATTAAAATTATAATTTATTTTAAAAAATTTTTTATTGCAAATATTTATTTTTATATTTTCTAAAATGTTTAAATACTTAGGCTATTTTTGAAGCATTGGAAGATACCATTTACCATTTACGCCAACAATTAAGAGAAAGAGATAATGCTCTTGCTGCTGAGACAAATCTTTGCAATGACTTACAAAAAAAGCTTCACAACGTTCTAACGTAAAAATATTAAATTTAATTATATAAATATGACTCTAAAAAATTAAATATTTTTTATAAAATATGTATAAATAAAAAATATTTTATTTTCAGAGAATCTCAAACTTGTCCTAATTGTGGTGCAAATAATAATTATTCCAATGTAGGAATATAGCAGAACCATATGAGCTTATTATTTATCATTATTTTTATAAATACTTTTCAAAAGCACTTTAAAAATAAGTTTATACATTATGGTATAGCTGTCATTTATTTATAAGATTTATTATTAATTTAGATGTAAATCTAAAGAAGACTATAATAATTCTGAAATATTAAATTATGAAGATTTAACCTCATATCCAAAAATTTACAATTATATGAAATTTTGTGAAATTTCAGTTTACTAATAAGTAGTTTAAATGGCCTTAGACAGTAATGTCTTATAAAACAACTATGTAATGAAATATTTTATGGTAAAACTATATTTTTTTAAATATTGTAACACATATTTTTGATTTAATTAATTTATTAAGAGTTTATAATATAATAATTATTATCTATGCATCAGTAATACTTATACATTAAAAATTTCTGTAATAATTTTTTAAAACATTTAAAAAAAATATTTTAGATGCTTGATATAAGAAGTAGAAAAGGGATGTGCAAGTGATAACGTTGAAATCTTTAAGAGAGTTTAATTAATTTTAAATTAATATTAACTAAAACATAAGTTAATTAATTTTAGTGAATATATTAATTACAATTATTGTTATGTTACTTTTCATTGCACTTGGTGTTTGTTATTCTTTATAGATTAAAGAAAAACAAATTATATCTATATTTTTATATAAATATATTACAATTAAGTGTTTTATATTCAATAAAAATATAATTTTAAATATGAAGAATTATTCTAAAAAATGTATACAAATATAAGGAAATTTTTTGAAGAGTTTCAAATAAAATATTTAAAATTTATTAATAATTATTAAATTGATTACTTCCAAAAAGAATTAAAAATTAATTCAAGTATTTAATTGTGGAGAATTTTATATAATGTGTTTACGATTTTGGTTTTCTATGTGCTTTTAATCTATTTTGAAATAAAGACATTATAATATATTGTATATTTTTAAAAAAGAAATTTTATTGTAAAAATGTCTGTTACGACGATTATGTATGTTTTTTAAATTGTATATGTATTTATACAATATTTAAAAAAAAAAAAACTTTTGTTATTACATATCACTATGTTTATTCTTTATATCAAATTACAAAAATTAAAAAATATAGGAAATATATAAAGATTTTTATTTTTACAGCCTCTCTTTCGAATTATTTTATATATTAATTTATTAGTTTTATAAATTAACTTTATTCATTGAAATTTTGTAATGTACTTTATCGGTTTTTACTTTTGATCGCACAAACTGGGATAACCATGAACAAGATATAAACTAAATTAAAATTTTTATTTTCTTTTATTTAAAAAATTATTAAATTTTTTGCTAGAGGAATTATGTCATTCATAATAGATTATCTACTAAATATCAAATCAATAAATTTGATTATTTTAAAAAACATTTACATTGTAAAAGATGAGGTTGCTTATTAATAAATATTATTATTTGGTAAAATTTTTATATATTTTAATATATATAATTAATATTAAAAGTAGTGGATTCGATTTCCCTGAAAACTCAATAATTTAATTATTAAAAATTTTAAAAAGTGGTGGAAACATAAGTTACTTCGAAGCAATTTTGTAATATTATTTGTAAATATTGAATATAACTGATACTATGATATGTAGATACTGTGAAGAAAAGGTCGAAACATTACATAGCTGGAACCAAGATATCCAATCCTCTCATACTTACCGAGGTGGTATATTATAGATTTTTTCAGCCGAGCTTGTTTTGGTTTTGCAGCTAGAACTTCTAGGTCAGTAGTTTTAAGAGGTAATACCATTAAGGATAAAAAAACACAGTATCGGTTTTTCACTTTATTACATTCTGTACTTGACTTTTGATCCGTGACAAATGGATCATTCACCACAAGAACCTCCTTTGTGTCGAAGTTTTCTGATTTTTCCTTTTTCCAAACATTGCAGAAGCCATTCAACCTCAACTTTCGTAATTCCTTCCTAATCTTCACAAGAATCTCTTAAATAAAATATCCCCAACATCTATTATTCTATTTTTATTATTTTTATTTTTTCTTATATACTTTATTTTATACTATTTTCTTTTATAGTGTCTAAATTTTTTTATGTGCTAGGCTTATATTTTTTATTCAATTAGAATGAATTTATTAAGTAAGATATAAATCAAGAATCAATACTGATTTAATTACTTTGTTAAATGCATTCTAACATTTATGTACATTTATTAATTTATAATTTTTTAATTGAAATATTTATTTATTAAACTCTTTATGTACGTATCTTATTCCTATCAATACAAGTATTTGTTTCTTTTGTAATTAATTATATTAAATATTTATCAACTGTATAAAATTAAAACATCTGTAATTAAATCAAGTCAAACGAATTCACTCAAAAAAGGAGCGATAAATTGTCAGAAAATTATCTGCGAATACATCAGAGTTTTGGATATACTGCACATTGTATATACATGTATTTTTGTCAATTAAATACTTAGCCATTATAAATCACATCAAAATAAATAGATGTAAACGATCATATTAAAATAGGGTTGGTTCTATTTTATAGTAATTATTAATTAATTATTAATAATGCAGAAATTTTAATATTTGCAAATGGTATAATGACTTTTTAAATTTATATGCAAATAGTAGCTTTTTTCACATTAAATTTTAGATGAAATCGATTTCTTTTACTTTTGAAAGTTTATACACTCATTTGTTCTCATAGATTTTATCAATCAATTTCAGCCTCTTTCAATCTTTTGACAATATATTGATTAGTAATTATTGGACAGAAAATTGTGTATGGAGACAATAATAAAGGAGTAAAACTACTTGTTGCTATTTAACGTTTATACAGGACGATTACGCAATAATATATTACATTATATATTTAAAAAAAAAAGTTATTGTATTTAAAAATGATAAGTATTTACAGTATGTTACTTTTTTATATATTATTCATAAATATAAAAAAATCATTTTTTCGACATTTATAACTGTATTCATTTTTCTTTTTTAACGAACTATATTATAAGTATAAGTGTAGTATATTTATAAGGATTTTTCTTTTCACAGCCTCTCGTTCAGATTATTTTACATGTGTAAATTTTAGTGACTTTTGCGAGTTTTGTCATTTAGCTTTTTCAGTTAAAATATTATCATCCGTGGTAGTATTGATTTTATTTTCGGTTTCATCAGGTGGAATTACCATGAATAACATTTGTATTAGATATGTAATCTTTTCTGTAAAATAAATAATTAATAATATATTATTATAATACCAAAATTATACTTTAATTGAAAAAAATAATTGTTTCTTACTTCATTTAATATATTGTAGAATTTATTACTTTCAATATGTTTTTTAACAATTTATTGCATAATTACAATCATTTATTAAATTTTATAATTATAAAAATAAATTTACATATACAAAATATTAAAATTTTTTCTTAAAAATATTTTTTATGAATTGTATAAAAAATTAATTTATTTTTATATTAAAATATTTTGATGTAATTATGCTATATTTTATGGAAACAAAATAACAATATTGCAATTTCTTGGAAAAATATTATTAATGAATAAATAAATTTGTGTATATAATAACTATAAAGATTTATATACTTTTTGGTCTTTGAATATTTACAATTTTATTTACTCATATAATTAAGCTAATAGTACTCATTCGTTACTTTGTTAAATTATAACATACATATTTTAAAACAAATGCGTATTTAAATTTTATAAATTACAATGCTTGGTTGTTATATTACATTATCGGTAATGTGGCTCAAATATTTAAATTCCATATAAAATTCTTATCTAAAAAATTTTAAATTATGAAAAGTGAATATAGACGATAGAAAAGTAACAGAAGTAAAAAAAATTGGCAGGAACTGTGATAATAATTTTATTTATCAAGTATATTTTTCAAAACCTATATAGTTTTTTACACAGTTAGTTTCAAAGATTTTAATTTTTGAAAGATTAGTATGAAGCAATCTTATTATTTATCGATTATATAAAGATAATATTAAGTAAAACTATGTACGCAAAGAATTTCTGTATTGCTTATCGATTGTTTTTTCAGATATGAATGTTATAAAATATTATCTATATGTTGCAATTTTACACGTAAATTTGTCAGGAGTAAAAGTCTGTTGAATAAAATTGAAATTAAATAATACAATTAATATTTAAAGTAGTATTTACGGGCAAATAATGTATTTAAAAGGTACATTTATTGGTAAAGCGGTGAATTTATATAATCTGATGAATAAAATGATAATTCTCTTTCAAAAAAAAGTTGAATTATCAAAAAAAGATAAAAACAATTTATTAAGGAAAATATCAGTTTAGTTTATCATTATTAGAAAAAAAGTGTAAAATAATAATTAAAAGTAGAGGCCGTGGAACAAAGAGATAAAAAATAGATAAAAGATATCATATCGATGGCCTAAATAAATTGATTTAACAGACATTTAAATGTTTAATTTTTGTCCAACAAAAATTTTGTTT
Organism: Eupristina koningsbergeri; assembly: GCA_018907245.1. Lineage (NCBI taxonomy): Eukaryota > Metazoa > Arthropoda > Insecta > Hymenoptera > Agaonidae > Eupristina > Eupristina koningsbergeri. Next base: position 3,463,045 of record JACCHV010000110.1, read on the forward strand.
GTAGGTAATTAAATTAGAGAAAAAATAGAAAAAGCAGCGTTTAAGTGGCAATGAAAAAAAATAGTTTAGAATTTAAAGATTTATAATTTAAGCAGTAAAAAATCAATGATTAATTAATTACAAAAAATAGTCGAGATGTTATTACTGAAAATGAAAAAGGAGTATAAAAAAAGTAGCAAAAAAAAATAAGAAAGTGAAGAATACGAACAAAGGAACTTTTAAAGGCGAACTAGTTTAAAATAGTTAAATCGTTTTTTGAGTATTTTATAGATAGTATATGTATCGTGCATACTTATTATTAATAGTTTAAAAACATATACTCACGCATAAACTTGTTTTTCTTTTTCTTATACAGGTAGATCCGGTGAATGACACACCCGAGAAGAACGAATGCAAGCACAAATACATATTTCTGGGATGGTTCTCCAATAATGGGCAGAAGCACGAGGAATATAGTTATGGCGAGAACTATCCATGGTATAATTTTGCCGAGTGAATTGCACGTAGATGCCGTAGATGTATTTCTTGAAAGTATTATGAGTGCAACCATGGCTATTCCATAGAAAACCCAGATGAGGAAACTAGCGAACTCAATAAGATCGATTATACTCCCCAGAAATATACAGATAAGGGTCAACAATCCCTGCAGGGCAACGGCTGGTGCAGGGGTCATCCGTTCGAAATGGACCCAACTGAAGAAACGAGGTACGTGACCTTCCCTTCCAGCGACGTAACAGAGTCTAAAAAAAAACATTTTACTTCATAAATTACATGACTTCGATATTACGTACATTGCAATATTCCCTCTTTGTAGCGACGTAACTCAAGGCTTTTAAATATACACGATATAAGATAAATTAAAAGTTTTTCTTTTTTGTCATGTTTTAGTTCTTTTTTTTATATCTTAAAATACAAAAATTTTTTACAGTACTTTGATAGCTATAATTGTGAAAAATATTTTTGTGGAAATGAATTTCAATAACAAAAGAATATTTTTAAAATGTTTATAGATATGAACGAATAATTTAATTAAATATAATTTTATTTAAATTTATTACACGAAAAATTATATTTTTAAATACAATATGTTTAATAATCGTTAGTACTTTTTCCTAAGACAGTTTCTTGGAATGTTCAATATGCATTACGTAATTGATATACTTTTATTAAAATTTAGTAAATAGTTTAAACTTTAGTTATATGTATATTTAACTACATTATATGAGATTCATGTTTTTATTAGCCACATTATACCAAATATATAGCAATTACATTTCCACAAATTAAAATAAAATTTTAGAATGATAAATAAGGATAGAAGATATATTTATTATAATATAAAAAAAAAAAAAATTAAAATCCATTAAAGAATCAAGTGTTTAGTCATGATTTGGAAGAATTGATAAGACTGTAATTAATATTGAATGTAAATTAAAATAAAGGAAGCCTAACCTTGCAACACCAAACTGTACGCTAAGACCACAACCGAAGGTCGAAAGAGCGACCCCCATGGGTATGGCAAAGCCCATCCATGCCGGAAGTACTTTCTCGGCCCAGGCGACAACCACAGCCGGAGCACTGATCATTTCGGCCTTGGTAAGGACTGACATGTAAACTAAGTTCATGGAGACGTAGAGTACCGTGACGACTGGTACCGCCACGAGGATGCTGCGGAGGATATTGACCTCAGGTTGTTGGACCTCTTCGGCGACGACGGCCGCCGCCGACCAGCCGTCGTATGCCCACAACCCGCTGTAGAAAGCTAGGGCAATTTGGCCTGTGCGAACATGCAAATTTGAATATCAGTGGAATTATGTAGTTCTACATTTATTTTCTTAACTCGATAAGCATTTACACACACGATTAATCCTTTCCAAGCACAATTTTTATCATCTATGTTATTTATTAAACGAATAAATAAATGAGCTGTAGAGGTATTTTTTATACTGAATTATAACGTAAACTTTATTCATTTGAATTTATTGAATTTGAGACATCAGTATCTCAAATGCAATAATTCTATTTTGGTTTATGGGAGTCGGTATATTTTTTTACCGATTAAAATGTATGAATTTTTTTTATTAAAAGCACTTATTGAAACATTGAAACATTAAATAAAAAATGTTTACCATAATAAATAATATTACAAAAAATAGTGTACATTATAATACGAATAATAATATATGACAATAAATACAATAAGCCAAAATATTTTCATAAGATAACTTTCACGACAATTGAAATTATTTTATTAATTTTTAACCAATCTTATTTCAGTAAAATAACTGTTTTTATAAATTAACAACTACTATTATAAAATATTTTATGTATTTTTATAATTGATGATATTGTATTAGAACATCATGTTACTCATAATTGATGTTAAAATTCTAAGAAAACCCTAAGTATGTACATAATTACATAAAATATATTCATTATATATTGAAAATTAGCTTATTTTATTATTATATATTATATTAATTTAGTTTATTTTATTTTATTTTATCCGTAAAATAGCATTTAAAACGTGTATTAATATCGAGTTATATTTAATATTATCATATTTCTGCCTTTTTTTTTTAATAGTCAAACAGTAATTTAATTAACTTTGATATCAAAATTATTTATTACATATTTGTAAAAGTATCATTAATATAATAATATATATATATAACTAAAAATAATTATTGAAACCTTAATGTGCAGTTTTATTTTTCATTATTAGAAACGAAAACTCAATTTATTTTTTTATATATTAATGTAATTATTTACTTTAGGATTAACATGATGTAAAAGACATAATTAACTTATACTTGTTATAAATTTTATGTGTATCTAAATATTTTTATTTTTATTGCTCATAAGTATAAATTAAATGAATAGAATACTTTTAACATTATGATTGTTATTTTTAATTAATTATTTATATATTTTGTTTGAGCGTCTACCTGTGAGGATGAATATGTCTAGTGTCGAGACGATTTTAATACGGACAATGGTCGATCTTAGTGAATTTACATTAGGGTTAGGTAGTGGGTGTGTACTCACTACCCAGCTGATTATTGAGTTTATGGTGCATAATACCAATGAAGACCTCTTAGAGTGTAAGAATGATATTGTTACGGCCCGAGCCAAAACGATTTATTAATATATACATAAATATATCTTTATTTCTTTTATTACTCTTATTTCCGTTGTCGTTTTTACTTAAAATATAAGACTGAAATGAATTAAGAATTTTTAAAGGGACATACTCTGTAAAAACGCACTCCGAAGCATGACGTAATCCAAATAGCTAATAAAATTTTTCTCAAACCTCGTAATGAGCACGTTCCATTACCAATATACGAACCATATGTATAGGGTAAATGCATTAAAAAAATGTAATCCAGACTCGAGCTCTATGAGAACTTATGCAGATGAAGGAAATGCCTGATCTTTACGCATGTGAAAGTGATAAAAGTGCATTTAGGACTGGAAAGGAAAATCTAACATCTTGCAGATGTGAAGACCGATCATACACAGAACAAAGTAGAAGCCGAAAAGCATAGACTGAAAATTATACAAAATCAAAACAACACAAGTCATGAACCCCAAAAATTAAGGTTACAAAGTCGATCATAAACATTTTCTTTTTTTTTTTCATCAGATTATTAATTAACAAACTAGCCGTCATTAACCAACAAACTAAATATTAAACAAATGATTTATTAACAATTAATTATTATAAACAAATTATTACTTAAACAATGATGTAACTAAAAAAATTTATCTTTTACAAATAAATATCAAGAAAAAAATAAATTGTTTAAACAAATTGTTAATTAACAAATTATTGTTATTAACAAATTACTAACTTAACGGAAGATTATTAACAGGTTGGTGATTTGCAATCGACATATTAATCAACAAAAAAAATTATTATTAACAAATTGTTAATGTATCAAACCAAAGAATTGCTCATACCAGGTTAATAATCTAATATAATAATTAAATGGATAGGAAATTGTTATATTATATTAAACCTAACTAAAAAATACACTAAATATTAATTTATTCATTGTGCACAGATTAATAAATTATATAAAATAAATATAATTTAATCCGTGCTATTCAAGAGCGAGTATACGCCCGAACATATTTTTTGCTTTAATTTATCAAAATAAAAAATAGCAAATTAATAAATTGAGTATAAAAAGACCAAGATATTTATCTGTCATTTAAATATGAAATTAATATTGTATGTTTAATAAAATATTTAGTAAATTGTAAATACAATTTATATTGTATTGTAAAAATATATATAGTTTTATTGATAATATATAAATGATTTATATTCACATCTTATCATGTTAATGATCTTATTATCAAATTATATTAGTTGCATTCAATTAGTACGTTTGCACTTTATTTTCATAATAAAAATAAATAAATAAATTGATATACTTAACTATTTTTTTATCAAAGAGACAAATACAATGTTATTTTTCATTACGCAAACTTTACAGTTTGTAAAGAGATTGTCTAATTTATTATATATTCATATTAAATATTTATTACATTACAAAGAAGACAAAAAAAACTAAATTTATTTCAAGGAGTTCTAGATTCGGAAAATATTATTAAATCCCCTGTTTTTCTTTATTAAATATTATTATTTAAATATATGTCATATTAACCAATTAAATTTATATATTTCACCATAAATTGCCATAAGAATTATTAAATATTATTATATTGAATTTTAGACAAGTAATGATAAATTATTAAATGTATAATTAATTTTTAAAGTTATAAATATAAAATCATTAATGGTGCTTTTTAATAATTATTTTATAATTTCTAATAAATTGATCTTTTATTATATAGTAAAATACTATAATGAATAATTTTGTATACCTTTTCACTTATTCTATTTGTAATTCTTTTCACTGTTAAAACGATTTCAATTGTTTTATTCAAGAATATTTTTAATATTACAGTCAAAGGTTTTTAAATTTTTTTTTGAATTTTTAAATAACTATAAACTTTTGATAATTAATTTTCAAACATACAATTTTCTATTATCTTATTTTTATTTTTAATATTTGATAAAATACACATGCTAGGAACATCATATATATATATTGAAAGAAAAAAAATCATCTAAATTTATATATTGGTTAGCAAACCAAGTATGTCTCTTTGATTTATTGATAAAAATCATGCAAATTATATGCAAAATAAATAATTATTAGTACAAATTTGATTGATATAATATTGCATACGAGACCTGGTGATGATGTCGTCTCTTTAAAAGGTTCATGTAGGAGTTCGGTATGTCCAGTTCCAATCCACCAAATGCCCCCAATAATAACCAGTAAACATGCACCTATTTTGAAAACCATAAAGATGTTCTGCATTTTTACGTACAGTTTCACACTGGTCATATTGATGTACACCATTATACCTAGTGCTAAAATAGCGATAAGGCTTTTGACCTGCGGATTTTTAAATCGAAATGTTAACATAAAATGTGCATGGAAAAAAGGATTTATTCAATATCACACATTAAAAATGTCGTTCTGCTATATGTGTTAAAGTAAAAAAGTGAAAAAATAAATTTTTTGAAACACGTATTATATAAGAGTTGAGGAGTATTTTTATATTTAATCCGTTGCATGTACCGAGAAAATAAAGATATTAAATTGAAAGTAAACATTTTATTCGAACGCGATAAAAAATAAATCGACAGAAGCTACTAAAATTCAAAAAGTCAGTTCTTTAATTACTTTAATGTGGGTTCAAATTTTCCATTTCTCCGAAACCTATACTGCATTTGTTATTACTATATTGACGATACTATACCGACTGTATTGCTATTATATTGATACTATATTGATATTTACACAAAAGTAGTAATAATAATGAATTCGAAGCTGAGGAAGAAAAAAAAATTGTGTTTACATTAAATATCTGCAAACCTCACCTGAGACCAAGTGCTGGGATCGAGGTGAGTGAAGTAAGTCGCAAAGGGCTGGACAAAGTACTCGGCGAAAGTGAGAATGATGACGGCGACTTCCGCCGGTCTCAGCACAAACACGAAGACCCAGGCGCAGATGAAAGCCGGCAACTGTCCGAAGTATGGGTGCAAAGGGGTGAAGGCTTCGATGAAGTATGAATACTCGGCGCCGGATCGCGGGACTATTTTACTCAACTCCGCAAACGCCAGGGCGCCAAGAAGCGATACGAAGCCACAGAGCGTCCACATGATCAGACATAGACCGATCGAACCTGAGCGATCCAAGGCACTCGTCGGGGACACGAAGATGCCCGATCCTGAAACAGTTTTACTTGGTAAGGCTATTTATCTTTTCATATATATTTCATGCAGTGAGACAGAAATAGTTAGGTAAGGAACATTTGTAAATAATTTATTTATTAGATCAAGCAATAGAGACCTTTTAATCCATGAAAAAGCCAGCTTATGATACATCTCAAAATTTGTAAAAAAAAACAGTAGATTCTTATTTTATAAAATGCCACTCATGATATTTCGGTTTTTTTTTTATTAATAATTTTAATGAAAAAATGCATTTTTTAATTTTTTTTTGTTATAAATTAAAAAGTTGTAATTTTAACACTATAGTGTCAATGGACGAGTTTAGCTAATAAAATTGTGAAGAAAATTCATTTTTATATAAACCGATCAAAAATTAGAAAACGATGTATGTAAGAAAGTTATATTTTGTATGACTTTTTATTTATATAATTAAATATTATAGAATCATATCAGTATTCGCATATAAAATTAGAATTTTTCTATGGTAAATTATTTTTATCGTATTAAACATAGATACAAAAGTTTTATTTGAAATATTATCCATTGCTAATCATAATATATTTCTTATTTTTCTAAAAATTGATAAATACTACGTCAAAAAACTATTATTCTTTTAAGAAATAATAGTGATTGTATTATTTTTATAAACTTGTATAATGATTAAAGGATTTTTCAACAAGTGTGTATCTCGTTAAAGCTAATGAAAAAGAAAGGAAGCCAAGTTTGACATTACAACCTGAATACGAAAGTATTTTTCAATCAATTATTTTCAATTCAATTATTTTTACTATCTGTAGTGATGTATTGTAGTAAAACAAATTAATTTGTCTTGATGTTTTTATATCCTAGTCATTTTTGACGCAATACTTGATTTGAATTCATTGCTTGTGTGAATAACTTTGACTATAATTAAATTCGATAGGTTTTAAAAATCCATAAAAAAAGTGTACGTCCTTTCAATCCCGTCAAACTTTTTTCATAGCAGTTTATCCTTGAAAATGATGTTAATGATTTTATAATTAGTCATTTTTTATAATGATTTATATTAACCCTAATCTTTTCTACTTAAACTTCCTGAAAAATCTCAACCTATTATAGTTTCAAGAAAAAATGACTTTTGTACCTGTAGCATTTACTTTTCAGTTGAAGCATAAATAATTTTCAGTTCTTCATTTTTGTAACATATTTTTTTATTTTTTTTAATGTTTTTCATTCTCTTCCATCTCTTTCAAATATTTGGGCAGCACTTGTCGTTCTTGCTCTACGTTTAATTGCTGAGATCAAACGTCATTTTTATATGATTGTAGTAAACTGTTTTCAATAATTTATGATGATCATACACCTTATCATTTTTCACATATAAATCGACATTTTGATATTATTAAATGACCTAAAACAATGAATAATTTAAAAATACTATAAAAAATAATTAAAAACTTATCTATTTTTATTTTAATAAAAATTTAGTGTGATTTTCTAACACTTTATTTAACTTTTAACAGAAAGTTAAAATTGTTTGCAAATCGAAACTTATTGATATAATATTAAATATATTGTATGCTACAAAAAAATAAGTTTGATATACTGTGACTTAAACATTTTTATTAATTGTTGAATAAAGAAAAGGTATAAATGATAACATTTGAAAATTATACCAACAGTCATTTATAGGCGAATTTTGATTTCATAGATGTACGTTTGATATTTTTTTTAATGCATATCATATTTAAACTAAATACTTAAAATAATAATTCCAATTTTTTGAATCATTTTTTGTAAAAACTTTTTTTTATTAAGAAATATTGATTGTATCAAATTTATTTAATTTAATGAAAAGTATTATTAAATGAATTCTTTTTGATAAATTTCTTATTCACAAAGAAGCATAAAGTAATTAGATTTAAACTATATAAAATCAAAACAAAAATAAAACTATAATAAATTAAAATAACGTTTAAGGAAAATTTTAAATATATTTTAAATAATTTATTAAATTAAATTTCTTTGGAACGCTTATTAATTTTATTAATCTGGTATGAAACTCTGAAAATTTGCATAAATATCGGAAAGTAAGCTCTTTGGCATTTTAAACAAAATACTTATTATACATCACGTACTTTGCCAAAATGAAAATATGCAAAAGTAAATTTTACCATGTGTATTTATAGAATGAACTTTGTATTTGTGGACTAGAGTTCTTGAATGTTTTTATTAAAATGTTATGTATTTTTATTCTATTTTTTTTTTATTTTTTTTAGAAAATAATCTAACACTATTGTGTATTCTGGATGAATTAAAATATCATATAAAATTTTAGATTTTAATTTTTTAAATAAGTATGTGAATTTTTCAAGTTGAATTTTTATATTTTATCTAATTTTCATGAAAATTGAATTATTTTACATTACCATAATAATAAAAAATACAAAGTATTATTAAGTGATATATTTTTTATTTTATAAAGAAAAATTTTAATGTACAACATACACTATTTTTACTATAAATGATAATTTATCAATATTATTTATGACATATTATTATTTTATTATTTATTATTTTTTTATATTATTTTTTTTTATGCTAATAAGATATATAACTATAAACATTATTGTGTAATTATTTCTTTATTGTAATTAATTAAATTAAATGTATTAAAATTTTTTGTATTTATTTTATAATGATTTATATATATAACAATATTTATAATAACAAAATTTTGTAAAATTTTGAAAAAAATGCCAATTAATAAAATCTTTAAAACCTCAATTATATACGCATATATATTATAGAACTTTGTATACATTGTACTTGCATAATATATGCAATATGAGTGAAAAATAATAAACATTTGAGACAATGTTTATTACTTATCAAATTAAAAATTTTACAAATAAATTAATGAATTTAATAGTTTTACATTATATAATTTAATATTAAATGTAAAATTTATTTCAAATAACATATTTTGAAAATAATAATTTTTTTGCAAAGAAATACCAATAATATTTAAATTTGAAATTACAATTGCAAAAAAAGTGAAGATTAAAAGAAATACGTATAGCGCATAAATAAAAAAAAATCAATATTAAATTCTATTAAAATTTTAGAGGAATAGAAATAATTAGAATTAAATTTAAAAAACAAAAAATTGTTTTAAACGAGTTACTAAAATATTTGTGTATTTTTTATTGATTTAGCTTGAACAACTCATTATTTCTTTTTAAGTTGGAAAAGAATTAAAATTTTAGGTATAATTTTCAATTTTTCATATTGTCTTTGAAATGGAATTGCGTACAATATGAAATAGAGTTTTCAAAGGCATTAGAGAGACCGTCACGATATTAATACTGCATGTATGTCGCGGTCAAGCCGATGTTCATTCTGGTTTACACAATAACTTAATTGTCTTTGTGTCTACCCGTGGCTGCGGATACATTAGACCAAATTCTTGCAAGCTTTTTTTTAGCTTTTAACTATGTATTATCAGAATAAGAAGAATTTTTCATATGAGCACAGGATACGAATATGATATAATCGTTATTTAACTTTGTGCTTCTTCCACGTAGAGAAATAAAAAATTTGCTCATGCAAAGTAATGGGAAACTTGAATAATAATATCTTCACATTAAATTCATAATATATGTTATGATTTAAAGAGTACTCTTATAAAATTATTTTATTGCTTTAACAAAATAATTTTTCGTTTACAAATAAATATTTTTTAATAATACTCGATCATTATTAACGCCTGTAGAATATATTGTTTGATTGATAAAATAATTATAAAAAATATGTGTAAAATATATATTGCGTATCGATTTTATAAATTTAATTTGAAAATGTCGCACATTCATAACAAATCAATTTGATTATATTAATTGAAATATTAAATAAATTCAAAACAATGAATAGAATAAAAGATTAATTTGTGAAATAAGATTATGTTTATTGTTTGCAGTAAATGGTTTCCCCACTATCATACATACATTAAAATTATGGATTTTTAGTTTATTTTATTTAATACAATAGAATATATGAGATTGATGTAGTAGTAGTTATGTTCAAAGACGATGGTTGTACTATATGCATTTGTAGATTTACATGTTATAAATAAAATTAAGATTTTAGAAAAAGCTCTCATTAAAGTTTGCATCAAATAATTCAGTTAATAATCAAATTTTTCTCACGCATCTAAGAAAACAAGTGTTAAAGGGAAATAATTTGAATAAAATAATTAATTAAAGTAAATAAATTGATAATCAATAGAAAACCATGGAAATAACACAATGAGATAATATTTTATTTCATGCGAGAGTGGGGGAAAAGAAAATCCACCTGAATTATTCAAAATCTCTTGAATGAATAAATGAAAAAAATTAATGAAAAGCATGTGTTTACCGATCATGACGGCCACGATTTGGCTAATAGCGCTGAAGAGTCCGAGTTCCCTCTTCAAACCCACGTGCTCAGCTTGCTTTTCCACTTCGGTTGACGTCATTTTGGTATTTTTACGCAAACTGCCAGTATTATTAGTAAGGTATGGAAACGCGAAGGAAACTAAAATAGGAAAATCCAACTGCACTGGAACGTGACGAACGGAGTGCGCGTGGTACTTTTGACGACTTGACCGTACACTGGAAGAGTTAATTGTTCGGCAGCCTTAGAATTGCCTGATAATCAACAGGCCAAATGTCAATCGCGGTCATTTCACAATTGGCAGTAGTGCCGGTGCGACAAGGCGAGACCGAGGGCGTGGACGGCAAAGTCGATGAGGACCGCACCGACACTCGTTTTCAAACCAGGGAACGCGAGCAACTACGGACCTCCGGAGCTCTAGGATAATTGTTGGTGTCGTTTGATAAGAGTCTACCGCTAACTGTCTGCCCCTCTCTGCCTTAGCTTTCCAATAAAAATCTCTCTCTCTCTCTCTCTCTCTCTTTCTGCTTGCCTCTCATTTTCTTCCCCTCTCCTCTCTTCCGGTGAAAAAAATAGCACCTGCCTACTTGGAGTCGAGGGTACCCCTCTGTTTCGTGAAGCTACCTACAGAGATTCTTGCTCATATTTATCTAATCTCTAAATTTTTATTTCGGTTATTCCAAACTCCGAGACAATTTTTCTTTGTATTCTGAAGATCATAATTAAGTTTTTTTATTGGCAATACAATTATTGCATTCGTTGTACGATACTTTTTTGTTGGTTACTCTTTAAAAATATTTCTTTATCAAAAGTTATTTGTCATTTACTCATTTGCCAAGAATATTACTTGCGTTATCTATTAGTTGTAAAGTAACGAGCACTTATACATTTTAACCGCTTAAATTATTTCAAATAAAAATTTATATTCTTACATTTTTTTATACATTTAGTGTAATTGTTTCACCCTTTTATAAAAATACACTTATAAATCACATTGTTGTATGCTGTTTTTGACACCTCGAACATTTATTTCATAAAAATTCCATCTTCATTATTTGTTTTCAAAACCCTCTTTTATATATTACATAAAATTATTTTAGAAGTAAGGATACACTATACAAAACTTATGCATACTAAAATATCGCTTATAGTATAATTTTTGACATAAATTTCATTAAATTCTTGTAAAATCAAATGTTTTTCCTGTACTACATAACCATATTATGTAATATCTTCTAATTTGTATATTAAGATTGATATTTTTTATTTTTAATGAAAATTCTAAATTATTTCCAAATTTTTTAGTTACTAAACAATTAATTAATTTATAATTGAAAATTTTTCACTATTAATTTCCTGCATTCATGGCGTAACTGTTGATTAAAAGTTGATTGATCTAGTAATATTATACAAAATACAAATCAATTTCTTTATTATTTAGTTTTTCGAAAGATAAAATTTTTATTAAAATTAGTAATTTAGTAATTAATTCTCATCACAATAATGAATTACGTATTAAAATAATATTTTAAATATAAACAATTAAATAAAACATAAAACTTCTATAGATATTGTTTTAACTATTAATATATGAGTGCTGATAATTGTTATATAAGTTTTAACTAATTATGTATTGATGCTACTAAATAAAGATAATTTTCAATCAACAATTACAGAATAAAAATTTCAATAATCTAACATTCAATATAAACAATAATTATTTAAAAAATATAATAAAGGAATGAAACAATAAACAATACAATATTTGTTTTGAAAGTACATGTAATCTTGAAATTATTACAATTTGATTTATGCCTAAAATAATAACTATTACGTATTAAAAAAAACTAATAATATCTTAAAGATTTTTATTATTATCAATATTTTATTGTACTTGGATAAAATAATTTAGATTTTTTTTATTCATAAATTTTATTTATTTATATTTTATTTTTATATTTATTTTTATTTATTTATTTAAATAAATTTTATTTTTATATTTACATGCTATAAAAAGTTTAATTAACTTTACAAGATTACATTGATATAGTTTTTTTCTTACGTAATAAGAAAAAAAATATTTAAATATATAAAAAAATTTTATTAAAAAAATAATAATTTTAACAAAATTAATTAGAATATGTGGTTGATCGTAATATAAATATTATCAGATAAAAATCAAATTGATTATTGAATGAAATGTAAGCTCTTAGTATATTAATAAAATTATTTTATACCAATACTTGTAAAAATAGTTCTATTATTTCAAATATACATTAATAATGTATTTATTTATGAATTTATTTATTTCGGTTTAATTACAATATCAGCATTGTCAAACAAATTAATAGTTGAGAAATAAATTAAGTAAAAAAAAGGGGAAAAATAAAACCTATTTTCTAATGACTTTTAATCTCAAAATTCCTAACTATTTCAATACAATTGTTACACTTGATACTTTTATTAATTTCCTTACTGACCTCATTCAGAGTAGAAGTAATCTGTTTAGAAATATACTTTACGTATATGCAGAAAATTCTATGTAAATCAGTATATACTTACAATATTGAAGATTTTTGTCATTAATACACTTAATTAAATGAAAAATTATGTATTAATGTTCTACAAAAAGTATAAACATAGAAATTGTATTGTCAAAAACATATATATCTAATGTATCGAATACTTTTCTATTGCATGTGTAATAGTCATAAAATATTTTTTATTTAAAAAATAATTTAATTTATGTATAATTTTAATGTACTTTAATTTCACATGTGTATGTATATGCATACGTGCATTCAGCCACGTATATGTTTGAACAAAATTCTATTAAAATAATTTGAAGATCAAAAACCATGTATGATATATAAGCAATGTTTCATAATTTTTTATTTATATTTGAAAGTTTTGAATTGAAAATAATTTTTAAATAAAATCATAGAATTTTTAAAATTATGATCAATTTAAATTTCATTTTATCTAATTATCATGAAATATACTAAATTTATATAACGAAAAATATTCCAACAGTTAATGAAAAACAATTTATTAATGTGGTAGGAGAAACTAGTACAGAGATATTAATGCATAGATAAATGCATTCCATAAGCAAGTTTATTATAATACTTAAATATGAATAAATACACGTATAAATAAATTATCTATTAAAACAATTTTTATTTGTGCATGTTTGAATTTGAACAACTTTCGAAAGCTTTTCTTACAAATTAATCATGAAAAATGTGGAAAAATTACACTGAAGTCCTGCTAATTATAAAAATTTGATATGTACAGTTCGAGATGCATCATTGCTATGAAAATGCGTTTTACTTCGCCTCTCACATTTATCAAGGTTTTGCGATAAAATAGCCGAGTAAAACTAGATTTCATTAAACTTTCACATAGCGAAGAAATTATTTATCTATTAATACTATGCGATTGTTCATTCACGGAATCGACTTCAGGTTTTTAACACCATAACCAATAACAAAAATTGTATGCAAATAATGCCGATTATGTGTTTATTTAGCATTACATACAAATAATCATCAACCAATTGTACTCGAGTGATTAAATAATTAACTGATTGATTGATTACTACTGTTAATATTAATACTGTTAATACTGTTAATAATAATTACTATTGTTAATATTTCGATAAACGAATTTATTCAATAAAACAAGATTATTATCTCACATTTATAAAATTTTTAAATAAAATAAATACGATGTAAAGAAAACTACCAGAGAAAAATTGATAGATACAGAAATAGATAAAAATTTCAAATTACTTAAAGAAACTTTCTTAATCGGTTAACGTATTTTAAAAATCAGGTCATCGTAATTTTCTGCTAATGATAAAAATGTTTAATTATAATTAATTTATATTGAAACTTAAATCTTTATTTAACTATTTTATTCAATTATTTTATTATTATATTTTATAAATTATAAATTATATTCAATTGTTTTATAAAAGTTGTAATTAATGTCATTAAATAGTATGTGTAATACGATCTATGTACACGTATCTACATGTATATAATAAATCGTACCAGAAGAAAAATATTTCTAGTACAGATAGTTGTAAATAAAATATTATTTATTATCTTATTTTTTTAAATTTAACATTTAAGGTACCATTATATAATTGTAAATTCAGCTAATTTAAAAGTGGTATTAAAAAAAAATTAGTTACAATAAAAAACAAAAATTTAAATATGATGTGATTACATATCAGATCGACAATAACATTATATTCGAAATAAAAATCATGCTATTTCTAATACATAAACTATTGATTAATAAGTGTTCGACCAAGATTCGGAATTTAAATAGAAATATGTTTATTAATACGATATTATTAAAGTAGCAAGTTTAATTATATGTAATATTAGGGAAAATATTGTTCAAATTAATATTGAATAATTATAAAAATAATTATAAATAAGAATAATATTACACGAGAATAGCTGGGATTTATTGAATTGTTTCTATTTTTAATTTAAATTGGTTATTTTTTTAAAATAAATATTGATTCTTTATCAGCTTAACAAGTATATAAAATTTTTTTTAATTTTTCGAATGTTTGACTTGTGTACATTATAAATTTTTACGTAGATAATCATATATGTCGATATATTATTTTTAAATAAATAGTTAAGTGTATATCAGTAAATGAGAGTAAATGAAGAAAATAAAAAGTATAAATTGTCTGAAACTGCGAACGGCTTATTCCTCTCGTAGATGACAACTTGCATGTTTTATTGGGAAGTAAAACAATGACCAAACCTCATCCTTTTTAAGGTTATAACTTATTTACGAATTACTAAATATTTGTTTGATTAGCCAAGATATTGTTAATATGAAATACACTACACTTTAAAATATAAATCACAGAAAATTACAGAATGTCAAGCCCTGTATTAAATTGAAAAACAATCTTGATGGATGAAATATTTTCTTTCTCTCTCGTACAGATTTAACGACATTGGCGCCTCTGATGAGTGTCAGGCCCAATAAAAAAAATTTTTTTAGTGCTATAAAACCTATATAAATTTTTAAAATAAATAATATATACTTATTTATACATTTAATAATAAGGAATTATAAGCATATATCTTAGAAAATATTTAATATATTTTTAATATATATTATTTGTGAAATATTATATAATTGTATGCTTTATGTTCATGTTATCTTTACGTTGAAACATATAATTTAATAAATACAAATAATATATACCATTAAATAAATCATATTTTTCAAAATATATAACATGTATGAAAAATAAAAAAATATATTACATATTAGCACTTTTTTATTCCTTGACACTTAACTTTTCCATTTTTCACTCGTGCTCGTGCACTATTGTATCAAGGTTGTTTGTTGAAATTTTTCCCATTTAAGTTTGGACTCCTCCGATGTAAATATTAATTTATTAAATGATTTATCGATAGATTTACCTAGTTTTAATTAATGAGTACCAGCAGGTAAAAATAATTCTCAAATAAAAATAGATTAAAAATAATTTCCTAAATTCGTTTTTTTTTCTAGTTCTAAAAAAAGATTCTCCGCTCTCTTATAACGTTCAATTGCAGTTTCAACATTGTGTCAACGTGTTGAAACCTTGAAACACGTTAAATAAAAGTTGTAAACTTCTGACACCATACTCACTCCCAGGTTACGGTATTACAATCGTTATATCACAGAACAGACATTAAGCGTTACATCGTTTCATCGTTATGAATTTAACTTTTTTGTTTTTTTGTTGCGGCACAAATTGGATTCCTTGATGTCACTTGAGCACAGCATTGGCCAGTTATTAATGTTAAAATGAGTTTCCGTGGGGGTTTGGCTGATAGGCGCTGCTGACCAGATGCCACGAAGTGACTATTGGGGAAGAACACAGAATCCGAATGAAAGGGTGCACGCAAACGCGAGTGTGGAGAGGGAAAATTACCGCGTCGTTCGTTCGAGTCTCGTGTCACCGAGTTGTATACGTTGCACCGCGTGAATGACGTCTAACACATCTGCAGAATTATGACTGCACCCGCGAAGGACATTTCGTTCGAGGTGTCTCCGACCATGTCAAAGGATCAGACACTAGCTGATATATTGTCAGAGATCTCATCCGAGGTGTTAACGAGCTGCAGTCCTGATGAAGCCTTCACACCCAATTATAAAAATGCCATTTTCCCACGTTCTAGGCCGCCGGACGCTCCAGTTACTGAAAAAACGCAGTCGGTATTTCATGAGGAAGAGACAATTGATCTTGAAGATAATTTCTATTTTGAATCTGATCATCTGGCTTTGAAAGGTAACAAGGATTATAGAGATTTGTTAAAGGTTATTGTGATTCTTCAAGCCCAGCGAACACAGGCCATCAAAGATTTGGATACATTATTGTTGGCGAAAAAAAAGGCATTGGAAGATCCGATAGCTTATGTAGCCAAAATACAAAATGGAGAAATGCCAGAATATCCTGGACCACAAAAAATTCCAGATCTTCCAGACATTGATTGGTCTAAATATAATGTATCACAACCTGATGGTAATATGAGGCCACAAACACGTTATGCTAAAACTGCACCTCCACCCAAAGAAACAATATCTGAAGAAAATAGTAATAAATTGCTTGTTAGAGGAAGAACTTATGATGAAACTAAACCAGATACTTTCAATAAATTATGGACAGTAGATGAACAAAGACGTTTAGAAGAATTATTAATAGAGTATCCTCCTGAAGATATTGAAATGCGACGATGGACTAAGATTGCTAAAGCTCTAGGTGAAAAGTTATCAAATTTTTGTATATATTTATATCGTTAAAATCAATTGGACTATTTATAATTAATATTAATTAATTATTTCAAAATATTTTTGTGATATGTGTTTATAAATAATCATTTTTTTATACTATATGCATAAGAAGGTGATATGGTACATGGAGATTAAAACTTTATAAAATTAATATTGTTATATTTAAAATAATAATATGAGTTAATATATATATACATATAATATTAATATACATCGTATTCTAATTTATATTTTTAGGAAATCGTACACCAAAACAAGTGTCTAGTAGAGTTCAAAAGTATTTTATTAAACTTACAAAAGCTGGACTTCCAATTCCAGGTAGGGGACCAAAAATAAAAAGTGAAATGAGAAGAACCCATAGTCGTCATAAAAGTAATTATACATCTTTTCGTAAATCAACATTTTTTCCTCATGAACAACTTCTTGATGAAATCCAAAGAAAACCTGACAAAGAAGGATCTGTGAGTTTAATATTTATTGAAAACAATCTTAAATTATATATTTATAATATTATTATTTTATAGTATTATTTTCAAGAATAGAAAATTAGAACTGGAATTAAATTTTTATCATAATTAATATTTACAATTTTATAAAAATAAAATTGGTATTGAGAAAAGAATTTAATTTATAAATTTTAATCTTAAAAAATAATTTTGAAAATTTCAGGATGATGATTTTATGACACCACATCAAACTGTTGAAGAAAATTTTGAATTAAAACAAATTGAATTATTACGTCAAGTTAAGGTTGAAAAAGATAACAATAATGAAATAACAGCTTATAGGCATTTGGGATACAAGGCGAGTTTTTTAATTTTGAAATACTGCAATTTTTATAATCAGAAAATCGTAAATTTTATTAAAAAAATATTATCAATTGGTTTAAAAAACGTTTTCTGTATTTGTAATTAATTTAATAAAAATATTTTGTACAAATTTTAATCATAAAACAATACAAAAAAAGACTAAAAGTTTAGAATAGAATATAAACAAATGTATCATAAATATTAATTTATTATTTGTATAAAATTTAATTTCTGAATACATAATTTAGTTTTAATGGAAACTATTTTTTATTTAGTGTTATATTTGTGGCGAAGAACCTATAAAAGGTATAAGATGGCACTGCCAAATGTGTGAAGAAGAAGTTGATTTATGTTCCGATTGTGCTGTTGCTCAACTGGAGGCTGAAGATCCTCTTCATCCTTCTACTCACAAACTTAAAGCTATACGACCACCTAAATATTCACAGTGCCATGATGCTGATTATCTTCCACAAAATTTTAGTACAACTACATACAACTATTTGGATCCAAACTTTTTACCTAATTAATAAATAAGGATATTACAAGACATAAGTTACCTAATTATCAATTGTATTGATTACAGTAAACATATTTATATATTATTATATTGTTTAAGTAGAAAATCAAAAAAAACAATATATAGTTAATTGAATTGAATTTTTGAAAATTATGCATTTTATAAAACTATATATATTTTTTAAATAAACACATACACACACACACACACACACATATACATATCTACATGTCCATTAAATCATTTTTGAACAAATACTGATTATTTAATTAACATATATTATTTTTAAAAATCTTAAAAATATTAATTTTTTTAAATAAATATTATCATTTAACTTTTAATTAAATTTAATACTAATAATAATTTTTTTAAATATTCATACTTTTATAATTAGTAAGTGTTTGTAAAATGAATGGCATAAATAATTAAAAAAGTAATAATGTGGACTTAAATTTAAAAATGACAATATTTTAATATACATATTAAATAAATAATTTTTTTTTAATTGACATGTATTTTACATACGATATTAATCGAAAAGAAAATTAATTTATTATGGGAAATTTTCTACAATAAAAAATTTTTTCATGCTATATTTTTTTTAAGATTATTTCATAGAAAAATATCACACAATGATTATAATTTTTATTTTATTTTGTTAAACATTATTAATAACATTTAATTAATTTAAATATAAAATTTACCATCAAAAACTAATTATCTAAAATTTAAAAGTTTTGATGAGTAATTTTAATGAAAATTAAAAAAGTTTGGTATAGTAATGCAAATAAATTTATTATAATGTTTACAATTGAAAAAAAACTCTTTCAGTATTTCATGTTTAATTTAGATAAGTAGGATTAAAAAATTATTTTCTAAATATTTATAAATTTTGTAATTAATTTGATTAAAACTTTATATTGATATTATTATGCAATAAAAAATAGATTTTTCCCACATAAAAAAATTTCTCAGTATTGGATTTGTAATTTATTAATTAAATAAATTAATATTTTAATTTACTCTATGTAAAAAAAGCTAATAATTTTTTATTATGTAATATATTAATTTTATGCCTCGAAAGTAAATTGTGAAAATGAAAACAACCCTTTTTAATAAAAAATACACTATTAAATCTATAAAGTATATCAAGAAAAAATTGTTATAAGAATTTGTTAATGTACAATAGAATATTTAATGGTATATTTTGTAATTTTATTTTTATAATCCAGGATTAATATAACTATAAAATGGTTTATCAATTTTCATTTTATGAAGTATTTATAATCTTAAGATTTTACCCTATTTTATACGACAAAAATTTTAATTTTCAAATGAAATTACATTTAATTTTTAAAATAATTATTGTTCAATGTTTCTTGTATTTCTTATTTTATTAGTTGGTTTTTAATTTTTTGTGTATCTCAATATTTCATCCTTGTAGTAATAAAATGAATAATATGAAAAAAAATTAAGTTAAAAATTAAATATAGTAGTTATATGTAATTTAACTTTTTAATCATTTAATTATTAAAAAAAAATTATGAATATTTACTTTTATTTATTTTAAATAATAATTTTAAGTAAAAGAAGGTACTAAAAACCCTCAAAGGAATTACATATACATCATCACCATGCTAATTTAAAGCTATTCAATGTGTTATTAAATTTTTTTAAAGAAAATATCAGTTAATTGTGACTTTCGTTTCTGTAAATTTTATAAATTTAAAAGTGGTTGATGTGGACGTGTAATAAAAACTGCAGAATTGATCGTCGCTGCAATTAATTCATTGCTTCATATTTTGATAACGTCACACTGTATTTATAAACAAACAAAAAAGCTTGAAATTTTGTAATTATGCAAAATTGTATTATAGTACAGATCTTCTGTGGTACAGATCATGATTATTTGTTTCTTATATAAGCTTAAATTATTTGAATGAAGAAGTGCAAGTATAACAAGTATGAAAAAGCTTGAAATTAATTTCAGTATGAGATATAATTGAATGAAAATTTTATTTCATAATCTTCAGTTCGTGTAATTAGATCAATTGTACAATAATCAAAACCATTTAATCCTTTAATTGTTATAAAAAGATATACCGTAAATTATTCGAATCAATAAAGTATTTTATATGCATTTGCTATTAATAATTTTTAGAATTGCACTTTAGTTTTTGATCGTCTAGAATTTGGATACTACGAATATGGAACGCTGGATTTTTACTTCATATTTCATAGAAACATACGACTTGTTCTAATGTTCCTCACTCTCTAAATTGTATTAATGTCATTTTTGCACATTCACATACAATTTTTAACAATTACTTTTTATACAGTTAGTTAATTGTAACATGAACTACAACGATAATTTTTTCACATTTCTGCATCAAGCATATATATAAAAAAATCAATAAATTGTATGCAACTGATAAATAAATGTGTGTATCTAAATGTTCTGTGGTTTGTATGATTGATCAAAAATTCTGTTTCAGTATCGCACATGACGGTCATATATGGGTCAAAATATATTTACTTAAAAATTATGGAGGTAACTAAAAATTGAAAAGATAAGTCAAGCTCGTATGTACCATAAACTTAAGAAATAAGCTAGTTTGCAGACATTTTTTCATAGAACAAAAAAAAGAAAGTAAAATAAAAATTTAATGTGAGAGAAGAAGAAATATTCTGGTATCATACATTGTGGAAGGACGTATATGACATGGCGTCCAACTAAGGAAGGAAAGTTCACGTATTCTGTCTCTCTTCCTCTTACGTTTTTTTCCCTACGGCACTCATATATTTATGCGCTTGCATTCATAAGTGACACGCGCATGGGGGTGCATGTGTACACACAAAATATATGCGAAAACACACATACACCAGCGCGCATGCCCAGCCAATGCACGGTTGCACGTACACATATACGGATTGATACACGCCCGAGGGACGGAATCGTGGACGGACGTTAAAATATACTCAGTAACTGCGAAACGCATTGAACGTGCACACAAACACATACTTGTCTCCCTTTATAGAGCGCGTGCTGGAAAAGGCGAAACGGCGCCGACGACAGCCGAGAGACACAAGGAACGTCTGCGCAGCGCTGTTGGCTGCGAACGTGTGCGTGTGCTTACGGGTGTGTGTAGGCGTAGAGCAGCAGCAGTAGCAGCGGGAGCCTTCTTAATGCGGTTTTTATGACGCCGACTTTGAGCACCAGCAACAGCAGCAGCATCGCCGAGTAGCCGCGTAACAAAGGGTAAACATCCGAAGCCGCGAAATTCCCCAAGATACCGGCATTGATGGTAATGCATGCGAGGAAACCACAAAGGATCAACGATGGGTAGGGCACCGACCTTTTTATTTTTTTCGCTCTCTCTCTCTCTCTCTCTTTCTTACTCGATTACTCTCGCACTCGCTCTCTCTCTCTTTCTTACTCGATTACTCTCGCTCCCCCTCCCCCTCTATGTCTATCTTTCTCTTTCCTCAATTACGACCAAACACTAAAATTCTTTTATACTTGCTTCCAGATTTTACGTTTTTCTTTCATTTCCCCGAATATCTTCAATATTTGCCTCATACTTACCTTTTTTTTTTTACCTATTCTTGATTTTTGCGACACTGAATGCGTATGTGACGGTCGATGTATATACACGTCAGAGTACTTTAAATGCTAACATTTTTTGCAACCATCGAATATAATTTTTCGTTTTTGTTTTTCAGGTACTTCGAAAAACATCAAGCCCATCCCTATCAGGTAAATATACAAAATATTAAATTTGAAATCTGAAGTCTTTTATTCTCATGTTCTTTTGCATTTTTTCCTTGTGTTGATTTTATTGAATGGAATACTTTATAACATTAATTATAAAGTATTTTAAAACAGTACATTATTGTACAATGTGTATTGTTTGGTGTATAAATATTGTTAGCAACGTTGAAAAATAAGTTTACTTTTCTTTTGCTCTGAATAAGTTTATTAATTTAGGCTACATTGATGCCATGAGCAATTTTATCAAACTTTTTTAGTTTCTAAGTGAATTTTTTGAACATTAATCATTTTGATTCATGCTACTAAAGTTTCACGCTATAATCAAAGAAATATTATTTGAAACTGTAAATTCTGTTTCTAAATATAAGTTCAACAAATATATTCTTTTAAGCATATTCAACATTATTCTCTTAAAGCATGAATTAATATGTATATTTTCTTTAAAACGCATCATTTTTATTTGTAGAATACCTTTTATTTTATAACTGAATCATTCTACTATTGGAATTTAAAATATTACACTTAAAGTTTAAAAGAAAATACTTTTTGTGCAATTTTGTAATTTATAATTTTTTACTTTCTTTTAATTTATATTATATTCATAAATTGATAATTTTATAGATTATTGTCAAAAGAATAAAACCAATAAAATTTAGTATATTTTTTCTTTTATTATCTTTTAAGTACATTTTTTATTGTAAATAATCTTGTAAAAATATATGATTAAATTCATAAAAAAAAATTTTATGTTAATATTAATCTAATTTCATATTAACAAAATTTAGCAGATACTTCTACAATGAAATGTTATCATTGTATCAACTAATATATTTGATATATTAATTGAATTAATATATATAATGTAAAATATAGACAGAAGATTAAGTGGTCGACATAAAAATGATGTTCAGCTTAATATAGTTAATAATATTTTTTCTCTATAAATTCATTTGTGATTAAAAACATGCAAGTGTTAAAAAGTTAAACCTAATAAATTAGTAGTAAATATCAAAAGTGTAAAACATAAACAGTTTTTAATAATGAGATATTAATAAATTCAATAAAATTCGTTGTATAAATCTCTTTTATAGGTTAACTAAGAGAATTTCGCTTATACACATATAGATGTGAATAGATCTAATCGCGGGGTTTCGTTTTTCCCTGCAAAGATGGAGCCGATTTATTGCTTCACGTAGAGAGCTTGTGTATATTTTTTTACAACAATCCGTTATTTGTCTGTTGAATGTTCTGACTATATAAAAGAAAATCCCATTGTAAAAAAAGTAGTTCAATTGAAGCCTTTTAGTTGAAACGTTAAGCATAAGAGCAGAAGCTACGGAAGGAAAAGTTGCGATCCAAGTTTCGTTTTGTATACGAGCTAAAAAAAACACCCAGGGTTTAGAACCTCGAATATATGTCTTTTCTAACAGTGCTCGCGAGGATGGTCAACTACCATCGCCTTCACGGCCTCCAGGATGAGATTTGCGTAAACATAACCTTTTTGTGGTTCTAAAAGACGAAAAATCAATAACCCAGATATCTCCGGTAGTAAAAAGGTGCCGGAGAAAATATGTCTTGGAGGCATTGTCAGAATCGCAGTGCCAATAACGATGATTTTCCTGTGATAAGGGCCCGTACTTTTAAAGATTCGGTTTTGTTTCATTTTTTTATTTTTATTAGATTTTTAAGGTGGTTCTTTCTTTGATAAAAATATATCAAAAGTTTTTTTTATAAGTATGTTAAGGAAATAATGTAAAGGTAAAACGTATTTTTAACTTTTAATAAACAGAAATTACTTCTGTAGTATAACGAATATGAGATTTCAAACTTATAGTTAGAT
The DNA here is from genome assembly GCA_018907245.1 of Eupristina koningsbergeri. Lineage (NCBI taxonomy): Eukaryota > Metazoa > Arthropoda > Insecta > Hymenoptera > Agaonidae > Eupristina > Eupristina koningsbergeri. The sequence continues at coordinate 3,487,546 of JACCHV010000110.1, forward strand.
CAGTATTTTGTTATTAAATCTTTGTTCACCAATGGAAACCTTGACATACATTTGTAATTATCAGCAATTTCAAAAATGAGTTTGTGTGCTATAAATTATTAACTTTATAAATAATTTTATTAGTTCATAGATAGTTAAATAATAATAAGTAATTAAAGAATTAAATCGCGTTTTTTAGGTTAGAATTATGAATATTTAATTATTTAATATTGATCATATAAGCAATTTATTTTCATGTAACAAACGTAATAAATATTAATATATTTAATTTAAAACAATAATAATTCAAATTAAATTAAAAGAACTACCTTAAATTTATACCTTCATATACTCTTATTTATTTAGTGTTTTATTTTTATTGTAGAATACCAAGTATAATAGTTCCAAGGGTAGCTATTCATCATCGACCACATCAGATGGCAGATATGAAGGGCGAATGCGTGACTCACCTAATGGAAATTCATATAGCCCTGCTGGAGGCTTGGGGATGGGCATGGGATCTGACAGAGACAGTCCTCGCAGCTACTCCACCAAGCCTCTATACAAGAAGGAGAGAGAAAATAGAGACTACAAGTTGTCCTCCTCTAGGGATAAGTATTCCGGTAAATCACGATGTAATTATTTTTAGAATTCTTTATTTTAATTATTATTAAAATATATTTCTGGCACATTTATTTTATTTTAATTATTTATTTTTATAAAAGTTATAATTATATATATTTAAAGCTACATAAATATTAGTTCGTAATATATAGTAATAACTTCAAATATGTTTAGTAAAGACTTTTCAAATTTAATGAAGCATAATACATATTTAAAATTAATTCAGTTAGTATTATGAATTACTATTTTTAAAGTCAATAATTCATAGAAAATTAATTGATTAAAATTATGGAATAAATTTAGCTAAAATTTTAAATTTTAATTAATTATATAATTAATATGAGTATATTATGAGTTAGAAATATCTTTCAGTACAAAAACTTTATAATTTATAAACATAATTCACATAATACAAAGTCAAATGTAAAACAACAAACTTTTAAAAAAAATTATTTACGTTTAATTTTATTTTAATTTTTAAATTATAAATGCTTTTTTATTTTTTATGTATAAGTTTTTACTTCTATATATGTGTAGATTGTGCAAGATCTCCTAAAGATAAAAGAAGTCGAGAATCCAGAGATTCAGAGCACAGGACCAATCATGATAGGAGTAGTGGAGATGTGAGATTTATTTTGATTGTATTTACTTATATTATTTACTTGTTTAAGTAGTAGCTAAACTAAATTGTTTATTAAAAAAATAGGATTCATACTTTAATTCCTTTTTTTTTTAGATCAATTGGAAATAATATATGAGTCCAAAAGTATCTTGATATAAATATTTAGACTTGATTTACATAAGTTTATGTAAATAAAAAATTTAATAATTTTTTGTGAAATTACTGTATCAAGCATTAATGTCATTATTTTATTTTTTATTTTTTTTTAAATAGAATTATGAATACAAGAAATAAATTAATATAAATTAACTTTTATAAATTAAATATAAATTAAATTAAATATGAACGAATAACTATATTCTATATATTAAAAAGAAAAAGTTTCAAATACAATGTTTTAAATACATATTCCATTTAATTATAACATAAGATACTGTATTACAATCATATTCATTGGTATTTATTAGTATCAAATAATTGGTTACATGTGCAATAATTGCATTTTATATGAACTATTTATAGAGTTTTGGTATAATAGTTTAATGATTTTTATATATTCACATTAAGTATATTAAAAAAATTATAATTTTTGTAATTATTTAATTTGATGAAATTACTACTCAGTTAATTAAAGGTAGTTTTAAATACGTCATGAATTATAAGTTTTTTCATATATTTATAGGCACTCTATTGTTAAATTATAAATTTAATATTTAATTTTTTTTTGTAATTAATTTCAATATTCTTTATGTTTATTTTAAATGAAACAGATCTTGCATCCAATAAAATTATCTTCAAATTCTTCAAGAGATTCTTCTTCTCAACGAAAACCAACACATAATTCATGTCAGGTTAGTAAATTTGTGTACTATTAATACCATTTATGTTTTCAAATAACATTTCTTTCTTTTTAAAAATTTTTATAAAATCTTAATTTTGTTGTATATTTTTTATTTAATAAATATTTTTTTATACAATTAATTAATTTTGTTTATAGTTTTTTTTTTGAATTGTTTTTTATTGAATTAATGAGTCTATTCATAACATTCAAGAGACATCAGAAAATATTATGATTTCTTGTAATTTTAAAATAATTCATTTTTTAATAGTATTAAAAACCAGCATTACTATATAACTCCAATAAAACAATAATATATTGCAATCAATAAATTTTTATTTCTTGAATATTATGTATTTTAAAGTAAAATACATTAAATTGCTATTGATAATAAAAATATTTAATAACTAACTTACTTCATCTGATGAGTATTAATCAATAGAAGTTTTTATTTACTGCAAAATATTTTTTATTTATATAATTTAAAAAAAAAAATTTCAGGATAAGCGTGGAGATGAGCGAGGTGTAATGGAGCGGACGGCCAGGTTCGGGGATTGGTCAGAACATATGAGCTCCTCGGGTAAAAAGTATTACTACAATTGTAAAACCGAAGTGTCTCAGTGGGAGAAACCACGAGAATGGATTGTTCGTACAGATAGTCGTCAGCGCCAATCCAATGACTATTCATCTTCTAGGTCAAGTGAGTATTCATATAATGAAAATAATTTAAATATCCTACAAAAGACAGTTTTTTAAATTACTAACATAATATAATACTTATAATTTACGTGTATATTGTTTTTTTAATTAAAATACGTTATCAGTCATTCATGAATTTTAGAATTAAAATAACTATATAATTCTATTATTGAAAATATATATAATTTCTTATTTGCATATTAAAATATATCTGCGTTTTTTTTTAAATGTAATCTAAAAATTAATGTTTGAATATTGCATGTTAGTTTGAGATCAACTCAATACGAATATTAATAAAATATTTTAATTAAAATTTTAATAATTATGTAAATAAAATATTTATTTATATTCAGTAATTAATATAAATCTTTGTTATTGATTGTATTATACCGTTTCATAAAATCAATTTATAAGTTATATTTCAATTGTATAAAGGTGATTTAAAAATTTTTTTAGTAAATTATTTTAGTAAATTAATATATGTAATGTTTATAAAACATATAGTGCAACACAGTATTGTATTAGAAAAAAATTATTTTTTTAAAAATTTTTATTTGATATAGAGTGAAACAGAAATTACTACTGTGATTAAAAAAATTGAATGAATGTTAAAGTTAGCGATTTAAACAGATTTAAAAAGTAATTCCTATAAAACATTAAATGGATTAGTAATTCATTTGCTTGTATTAACAAAATCAAGTAAAAATAAAGAAATTATACTTTGACATGGTATTTATACCTTCTGCGACCATTTGATTAATAATATTTAAATATTTTGCGTGGTGCTTCAGGTCACGACAAACATTCCAACTCGCGGTCGAACAGTGGCACCGGTAGTGCACGCGATAGCAGTAGCAGCAAGTCCTCATCACGGCAGTCGGATAAGCGCAGCGGTGGCGGTAGCAGTGGCGATTACTGGAGTAGCTGTGGGTCTGGAGTTGCAGGTAACAGCAGCAGTAGTCGGGATGACGTCTCGTCCTCACGGGATAGAGATCGCAGCGAGAAAGACGGTGGAAACAGTGGTGGAGGAGGCAGCAGCAGTAGTAGCAGAGAACAGCGGGAGCGCGACCGGGACAGGGATCGAGAATCAGTTCGGGAGGAGTTAGGAGCGCACAACCAGGCGCAAGCACAGTTAGCAGCAGCGCAGGAGCGACAAGCGCAAGATATGGACATTTCCCCTGGCGACTCGACGCCTACATCTGAGCCTATTGGTATCTCCAGCGCACATGATCCCTTACCCCAAGGACCCGTATTATTAGCTACCGGTAACTAATAGTACTCCGCTATGAACTTTTGATTTTGAAATTTTGAGCGATGGGAAGTCGATTCATCTCTGATTTACTCAGTACAACAGTATAACAACGGTGAAACGTTTTTTAAGCTAGCGCATTGTTTATTAGTTTAGTTCAGAAACGTTTAACGTAAAAGCACTATTTATTTAGAAATTACGTTATCGATAGTTGAGTTTTACTTTCACATGGAGAAAATATAATATGAAATAAATTCTTTTCAATGATAACGGAGTTAAAAATATGTATAATCTATACAACTTTATTATTTTTATTTTTTAAGATTATTTTTAGTGTAAAACTACAAACAAGATGATCTCTTTCATCATATTATTAAAAGAAAAGAAAAGTTCCTAAAAATAACGAGGATTGATTAAGAAAAAAGAATGACAAATCAACCAAGTCGGTTTTATTCAAGCCGAAAATCCACTTGTCATGGGATCGAGAGGCTATATCGCAAGGGAGGGATTGTAGCGAATACTTGATAATCGCATCGGCAGAGAATAATTAAACTCACCATCTTTCACAGCGTTACCTCGTTTGACGTCACATCCAATGACAGTATCGCAGACTCCAGGAAAGCTGAGTTCTCCGACGCAACAACATGGGGCTAGCAATGCGCCTGGACCACCAGTCACACTTTCCAGTCTCCCACGGCTCCTGTCACAAATCACAGGCAGCAAGGAACAACCCGATGCTCAGAAAGCTCTTCAAACCATTCAAACAGCTATCCTGCTTTCGCGACAAGTATGTCATTAATTTTCCCCTTATGTAACTAGTTGTATTGACAAAATAAATGCAGTGATTACTTATATACAATTTTTTACAATTTTATGCAATTATGAATTATTGTATGTCTTGTTGATACGCATTGGCACATTATTAATGTATATTCTTATAGTTACAAGTATTGTTAGTATTTAAAAGAATTAAAGGTCTTTCGCAGTACTTGCATTTTATAGCTTTACAAAAATATTCATTCATCTCAACATATTGTATCTTAAAATTATTATTTGTAATTGTGGAACAACTTCCATTAATATTTGTGTACATGTATTTTATAAAAAATTTACTAAAATATTTGTTTTTTTAATTTTTATTAAGATTCAAGATAGTGAATAATTAAAATTGATCTGGTTAACATTAAATTAACAAATATTCTTTAAATTAATCTAATCCTTTGTTTTATTGACAATATATTTATTGCTAAATGCTTCTGAAATTATTTATAATTACTAATGACATATTTTTATCTACTACTAAAAGAAACAAATAATTCTTTTATAATTTACAAATCAACAATATTATTAAATGCTGTATCATTAAATTATTAATTCTATTTAGTAAATTTGATTTAGCTATGTACCATCTCATTTTTTAACAATGTTTAACAGTAGTAATGTAATACTTGCTTTTTTATTATTGTTAATTATTTTATTATATGAAATACACTATTACCTGATTTTCCATAAATTTATTTTAAAAAAATTTTTTTTATGAATTTAATAGTCAGGAAGTGGAGAAAGAACTAATTGTTCAAGCGATATTATGGCTCCATTGAAAGTTGACACAAGTAGTAATGTTACTGGTGAAGGACCTCCAACGCCGACGCACTCCGAAACTCAGGATTGTATAGACGCTCGAAAGTGTAAGTTTTCTTTTTTTTTTTGTCTTTTTATTATTACTAAATAAAATTTAATTTATTTAAGTAGCCAATATTTGCAAATCATATTCCAATACCAGAGTCTTAGACAGAATGTGTATTATATATGTACCAAAATGGTTAATTTTAAGAAAAATAATAAAGTAACAGTTTCTAGTTGATATAGTAATAATCTATTATAGGTAACGAGTTTATATTTTTCATAATTTTCAGGGTAACGCTTTCGCGATTACTAGAAGAAGTTACCATGTAAACTCGTAAGTTTCGCGTGAAGTTTGCAATTTTTCTGTTTTATTGTATCCATATTCTTATATGAACGAATATTTATTATATTATATTTTGTATACATTTTAAAGTGTAGTTCAATAACTTAAAAGTTTATATTTAAGAAATAATTATAATAATACATGAAAAATAATGGCGTTTCAACCAGTTCTCCCTTATATATTTGCGAAATATTTCATAAAAATGTTTTATCGCTTATTTACGAAATTATATTTTTAATATTGCAGAAATTAATTTTCATAATTTTTATGCTATAATTATTACCATAAAAAAATATATTTAATAGTCAATAATATTCATTTTTTTTACTAAAATTATTATTTTCATCGGTATTGCGTTTTCGACACAACATTATTGCACAAAAACTAGAATATTTACAATAAAAAATAAGTTTGCCATGTCTACAAAGCCTTAAAAATGTATGCCAATCGATTTCAAAATATTTTAAATTTAGGCTATTTATAATTACTGCATTAAGTAATAAATGTTTTAAATACTTATTTCGAATCAAGTTCTAAATCTTTTTTAATTCTTAATTAAACAGTATTACGATATTTCTGCACAGATAAGTTGAAGTGCTCAATGATTATTTGAATATTTGTAACGGCAAATGCTTTTAGATAAAAGCAATTTTGAATAATTTGATCGACAAGGCGATAGCAATAATTTTCATCGATTTGCTTAATAAAACGGTGAAAAATTGATTAATATTGTAATTTTTAAATGTAAACTTCTGTTTAACGCTTCAGAACACATTTACAAAATTATTAACAGGGTTTGTGAAATTTGTAAAGTCCGTGTCGAATAATTTGTAAGAAAACACATTAATCCTTTTTAAAATGTTTAAAATAATTGTACTACTAATTTTGAAAAATTAAATTTTATACAGTGAATAGTCCTGGGAGTGCGAACACTGGCGTACAAGGTATAAGTTCCCTACAAAGTATAAGTACTCTGGGTACCTTAGGAAGTTTGGGTAACGGTGGAGGTCTTCAGGCGCTTTCCCGGGTACAACCGCCGCTCACGCCCTCACTCACACCCTCACTCGCTAATCATTATCGCGAGGACTTGACACAACACGTTCGCGCCTTCCCCGCTGACATCCTTGAGAAGCAGGTAATTTAAACTTACTTTTATTTCTGTATTATTTTATAGCTCAGTGATAAAAGTTTTTATCATTTGAGATAATGTAATGTGTAAAAATGTCGTTTTTTAATATTAATTATACAAAATATTTTCCAAACACATAAGAAAATGACAATTTTCAATTTTAATATTCAGATGAAATTGTCAATAAATTTAATTTTAATTTAATAGACAAATTTAACATAGAAAAAATATTAATTATTGCTTGTTTGAAACTATGTATTTTTATCAGTAAATTCGATGGAGTAAAGTCATCATTATATATCTATAACAAATATAGATGATAAAACATGTTTACTTAGAACGATGAAGATAGTAATATTTTGCAAATTTTTTTTAATTTTTTATTAATTCATAAGTATTTTAAGCAATTTTGTAAAACTTTTTAAACAAATTTTCTTTTTAAATTAATGTCTAAAATTTAAACTTATCTAAATATATAGTTTTTTAACTATACAATAAAAAATATAAAACCTATCTTAAAATGGACGATTAATTTAAGATAAATATCATTATTGTAAAATATATACACACATTTTTAATTCAAGAAATGAATATACAAAAGGTAAAGTTTCATTTCCTTAAACAACATACATAAATTATATTGGTCTATTAGATTTATATTTTACAATTTTGAAGTTTTTTTAAAATTTTAATTATAATGTGTAAAATTTAATTGTAATGTGAAATGAAGTAAAAAAAAATTTTGTATTTATGGTTAAAATGAGTATTAAAAATATTTATGATTATCAGTTCAACGAAACAAAATTTATTAAGAGTTGATATAAATGAAAAATAATTTTGAAAAAATATTACATTTATATTTTTAAATGTATTTTTCAACAATAATGGTAAATAGATAAAATCCTAGAGTTTGTAGAGTAAAATTAAAAATGTAAAAGTTAAAATATTTTTTTAATGAATCATACGGGTAAAGTTTTTACAATTTTAATAACAAATATTATCTGATTGATAATTTTGCATTCAACTAATTAATTATTTTATTATAGATTTATCTTTAAAAAAAAGATATGGAATCTTTATTGCATGATATCTTACGTAAATAATCCACTCGGTACATGAAAAAGTGCTCTGAATAATTTATTTACCTATGATATAAACAATTGTAATTTACAATTATTTCAATGATAAAAAAAAAATAATTTAAATTGAAATTATTGTATTTACTTTGGTAATCATTTTTAATAATATTCGTTTCAATTTTCTCGTACATTACACGAATGAAACATTATTATTTAAAAAAAATAAACGCAATAAATATTTTTATTTTATTGAATGTTTATTATTGCGATAAAAAATAAAATATCGGTGTCCCATGTATCGTGAAAGTATCCAGTGAAAGTCTTCAATTTTTCATTCATTATTTAAAATTTTAATATATTACATTGTTATACAAAGGATTAGGTACATAATTTTAAGTCATTGTATTTTTTCAGGCACAAAAATTAAGCGAGGAAGCACATACTATGGGTAGTCTTCAGTGTACACGAGTTTCTGCAGAATTGAAAACCGCTCGGTCGATAGTGAGGCTTACAGAAATCCAAGCAACACTACAGGAACAAAGGTAGGTTGATGATTTTTAATTTATTTACTCATATTTATTATTTTAGTATTTAATAATTTGCTAAAATTTTAATTAGACGTTTAAATGAATTCAGATGATAATGAATAAGATAAGAATAAAATGTAATTCAATTTTTGTTTTAATTAGTATTTCTCAATAAATTAAATGTTTTACTATTCAAATACTTATAAAATAAAAAATTTATTTCTAATGTAAATTGTCAATATTAGCGAGATGAAAATTAATTCTTTTTTTTTTTTTAGGATATTGTTTCTTCGTCAACAAATTCAGACGCTGGAGGAGCTGAAATCCCAAAATTCCTTTATGTCTGACGATTCTTAGTGTAAGAGACTTTATAAAAATAATGATAATGATATAATTACGAGCTATAATTAATTCATGCAAACAGAAAAAAAAAATAAAACATACTTATTAATATTCTCATTAATATTGAATAATTAAGATTGTACCTAAATTATAATATCATGAAATAGAAGTGATATATATAGTGAACGATTGGTGGGGCTATTATCCAGAGAGGAGGCCAACCGAGTCTTATTGATAAATAGTAAATATACCTCCCTGGGTTATACGGGGCCTATTTCAATCGAAAACACTCGTGATGAATGGAAACAAAAAATTAAATGAAAAATGCAAATATACATGTACACTTATGCACTTATGCACACATATACCGTTACCCATTCACAACGCTCCACATAAAACAACGCACACTTACATACGATACAATAAAAATAGATTAAAAACACTCAACAGACAGGTCAGGTACATATACATATGTGCGCGCAATATTTGCACTAAGTGACTAGAGATAAAAAAGAAATAATTTAAAAAGTGAATTTAAATTTATTGGTTTGATTTGACATTGTATTTCAACCATGAATTGTATATTTGAATTGTTCACAATTGTCTTGTATTACTTATGTTGTACGTGTCAATGTTTCATATCCCCGTGCGACAAAGTGGCATTTTAAACTAGTTCGAATGGTTTTGTTGTAAATCTCGGAATAAAATTCATGTCACAAATTTTAAAAAAACATACGGTCCTTTTAATTGAACATTTGCTTTCATCCAGTCAACTTCCTCAGATTCTGTTATTTCGTGTACAGTGATATTATCTTTGTACCGAGCTAATTATAAACTCCTTTTATTATATGTATATGTATTAATATTAATTTTTTTACATTTTAACAATTATATTAAAATGCATTTATAAACAAGCATCAATACTAAAATTTCAGAATTTTTACTTTTGCATTAGACTTTTATAAAAATTAGTGATTTTGTAAAAGTAATTTATAAAATACATTTTTGTAAATATATATCTATATAATTATTTATACCATTGTATAAGAAATTATTATAGGAATTATTAAGAAGAAATTATTATACAATTATGTTTGCTTATATTTTTTTTTATTTTTAATCAATATAAAATTGTTCATTTTATATTAACATAAAAATTTTATGTAAATTTTTTAAATATAAATATAAATTGGATATACTATTTGATGTTTTACTACCAATTTATAATATGCTTAATGGTATTAATGAAAAATGTACATACAGGGTTTGGAGTAGAACAAGAAAATTCTATTCTCCAAAAATCAGCCATCTTAGCTATTGTTTATTAAACGAATAGTTTTTTTTTACATCATTAAATTACATATTAGCATATTCTTAGGGTATGATCCAAAGAATTTCAGCGCTATGCTCATTAAGTATATTTTTACACTATATTACAAAAGATTACTTGCGTTCATAATGAAAAGAATTAAAAAAAAAAAAGAAATAAAAGTTACATGATTTGTTGCAGAAGACTACAAAATTCTTTGGTTCAGACCTCGATATGGTTTTTCTAAACATATTCAAGATCTAAGAAAAGAATAAAAAAATTATTAAATTAACAACGCAATATAATTTCTTCTTAGTTCTTTTCGTATACACTATGTAGAGAATAATATTATCATTAGTTTCATTGATATAGGGGAGAATATCAAGGATACATAATTACAATTAATATTCAAGTAAATGGAGCTGTTCAAAAGCGCTGAGCATTTTTCATTAAATTGGTTTATAAAAACCATAAGTGAGATTTCATTCACATAATAAAGTATTTAAGCATATTAAATTAAAATATTATATTACGCTAAGCAAAGAAAAAAAAGAAAAATAAATTAGATTATAATAAAAATAACATGACTTAAAATTTGTTACAAATAATTGAATTCAATATGAGTTGTATTTTATTTAAACGAACATTTAAAATACATAATGTAAAAAATTTACGCTAAAATAAGAATAAACATTTGTTTATAAAAATTTAATAAAATCAACATTTACTTGCTTAAATAATAGAATTGTTATCTTTTATAATTAACAAATTTATAATATATTTATAATAAAACAACTTTTTAATGATTTATAATCAATCATCAGAAATTTATGTATAAATATATTTAAAATTAGAGAATACATTTAACACATAAATTGCTAAAAAAAGGTAAGTAATTACACAAACATTTTAGTTAACCAATCGAGAAAAAAATGCTCAATGCTAAATTAGTGAAAGTTAGTGCTTACTGTTTTTTTTTTTTATTGATAACCTGAATTTATCCTACATAAAAAGTATTGATCATGGCTTTTTTTTTAAATTGCTGCTATATAAATTGTGCCATTGTATACTTATCACAACCACACTTACTGTAAAGTCATATATAAGTTGATTTTATTTAGTTTGAACGAATTTACGACCATGTACCACGCATACTTAAATATGCACGCACGTTTTTCTCGATTATTATATAATTTAAAAAAAAAAAAAAAAATCAAACACATGAAACGTAAATATAACGAATCTTCAATTTAAATAAAAACTACAGTCTGCTTCATTCAGTGAAACAGAGAAATTTGATACAGTGAACATTCTCGATTTGTTTGCTATTTAAAGTAACGTTTACTTTTTAATAATATTACAGTCAGTCATTGAAAATCGTTTATAACATTTTCTCGCCTTTTTCTTCATTATTTTTGATACATAACTATTTTTACTTAATTTTTTCTTGTTCAATCGTTTATTATGTTTTACACTTATTTTATGATTTTAATTTTTAGAAAAAATATTTAATTTAAATAGAATAATATGATATAAGGCCTCAGAATATGTTATTAACGAATTGGATTTGTTTAGTAATTATTTTTCGTTTTTTAAAAGACACATTTCCAATGTTTACATGTAAAATTTTTTGGAATGCGGTTTTTCTCTTCTTTCTCTCCTACAATATGTTCATTTAAAAATTTAGCTCTAATAATAGTTGGAATATAAAAAGATTTACATGAAATTGCAATATAATTTTAAAGCAATACAGGATATTTAGAACAACAAATATTTTGTAATAATTATAAATATGTATTAAAAAACAAAAATATTTTAGTAATAATCATTTTCAAAAAAGACTCATTTTTCACGCTTGAACGTATTTTTTAAATAGATTGTAAAAATTATAAAATTTAATTAAAAATAACATTTGCATAAATTATTAAATAATTATCTATTAAACATACAATTAAAAATTTAAAGTATGAAAAATTCATTATATTTTGACTCATAATGTTCAAACGTAACCTTGAATTATATCAAGGCAAGATCTTATTTAATTACATTTAACACATTTTATTTAATTTAAGTCGCATTTATTATACAATTTACTATTTTCAATAACTAATGTTTTTTCATTGAATGTTATAGAAAAAACGCTAAAAAACAATTTCGCTATTTTTTAATTTACTTTAAGGTCCTTAAAAATATTTTTTTTATTTCTTTTATTTTAAGCCGGCGTCGAATTTTAGAAAAAATTGTCTGCCAGTTATTGGCAGCTTTTTTGTTGAAGAGGCGAGATACACAGCCAAGACACAGAGAATGTTCACGGTTTTTCTTTAATTTTATGTACTTAATATGTGTAGAATTAAGTAATAGAGCGAGCAGATATGATTCGCGTTTACTCTTATACAATTTTTTTTTTTAAATCTATATCGAGCAGAATACCATTAACATTTTATAAACTTACTTTATCATATAATAATAATAATTATTATTATTTTATTAATTGTGATATACCACAAGAAATGATTTCTCTTATTAAAAATTGATTTAATCGTGATTAAAATTTTATACAACTAGAACTCACAAATTCATTTTTTATTTCTAACTTGTCCAAGAGAAATTACTATTCATAATATAATAATAATAATTTTAGATTAATATTACTTCCTTTTTTAGAAATATGTAGTTTAATATAAAACAAATTTTTTTTTTTTTTTAATAATAAAGACATTATTTCTGAACCTTTTAGTCGTAATACTTATACAAATATAAATTCATATTCATTTTTTTTATCCTTGATGTCTTCTACTCTATTTGTGTATAAAAAAAAAAATATAAAATTTTAAATTATTTTAAGAATGTATTATAGTGTATAGTTTATATTGCATTGAAGATTATATATTTTTTCAAATAAAACATAAATCTGAATAAAATCAATAGATAAAAAGTTGATAATGACCGTCATCCTACTTGAATTTCAAAGTATAAATTACAAATTAAAGTTACAAGGTTTAAAAAATACTTTTAAATTATAAATTAAAACATTTTATTGAATTATTTCTAGCTGATTTTTGATTTTTAAATAATGTGTTACACATGTCATTATATAATATTAAATTTTCATTAAATAAAGTAATCTATTTTTGAAAAATATAATTTCACAATTTATTTTTTCATATTGATTCCTAAAAATTATACTTGTGAAATTACTAATCTATTAAGTTTTGTTTATTCTGATAATATAATTTTTTATTTTTTAAGATATGCATACATAATGGATGTTACTCCAATTATAATAATATAAAATGAAAAAAGAAGTTTTTATTTATTTCATAATTTTTTATTAATTTTTTTGTTGCGTTAATTAAAAACATTTACATTTATTAAAATTTGTTTTCTAAATTAAATATATCTTACAAATTTGATTTAGTTCATTCTAAATTCAAATAAAAATTTGTGTAATGTCTCTTCCAAATGTAATTTCAATTTAAATGAGATTCAAATGTAAATTCAAAAACTGCTAGAAATTATCCAATTTTTATGAAAAAAAATAATATTTATTTTTTTATATTGTTTTTAAACGTCAACAAATTGTGAAATTTTCGCAATAGTAAACATTAAATGAAAAAATATTTTTTAAAATTCTTGATGAACATATAACGGTAATGACAATCGAATTCTTTCATATCTAGATTTTGCAAATTACACGACAAATTAAATTTAATTCGTTTCGTTCTTTGTTCTTCTATTATTCTCTCATTTACTCATCCTTTTATATAAATTCGAGTAATTATGCTGTGAGTACAATGGCACGCTTTTTCAAGTTTATAATAATTAATATTATAAGAAAATAAAAATTCATTTGATCTCGTATTTATAAATACTTACACAAATTGTGAGGGCGAATTTTTGTGTTTTAAATTTTTGAATATTTAGTTTCACTCTGTATTTGGTGATCGTTGTGCTGTTGTATTTAAAAAATTATACTCTAAAGATGCATTTTGTATACATACGTACACATGCATCTTGATATCCATTATCTATATTGATATATATACACATATATCCACAATTTGTTTGCATATGTTTATATATATATACAATAAGAAAAGTATGGCAATAATATAATTAACAAATCGTTGTAATCGTTTATTATTATTCGTTTAATAATTCAATATAGGAAAATTTTTTTCTTTTTTAATGTTTGCCAGTGTTTATTTATTACAAAGAAAATAATAAAAAAAATTAGTTTATTTGAAATTTGAAGGAACAATAATCATATGGTTCTTGAATTGTGAAAATTTATTGATATTTTGAAAAATGTATTCTAGGAAAAAAGTATGATCTATTGGTCTATTAAAAAAAAAAAAAAAATTATTTGTTCCATATTCAATATCTCGAAATGAACTTAGGGTTCTAATAATATTTGAGACGCTTTATTTCAAAATTTATTAAATACATTTTTTTATGAAGATGATTTTCAAATATGCAAACTTGGAATTGTATTTCTTTTAAAAAATTGATCAATATATTTTCAAACAGAGCATTTATATATGCATATAAAATATTGATCTATATAAGAATTAAGTTTTTTCGACGATTTTTTTTTTACTTAAACACGCGTTGCACAATTAATGCTCAGCTAAATATTAGCCGTACGTCTAAACTGCCATTGCACGTTAGCTAACTACTTGTCGTCCTTTTTGAGACTTCTAAAAACTTCTGTGCGTTTTTTTTACGTTGAATAATAATAATAATAATAATAATAATAATAATAATAATAATAATAATAATAATAATAATAATAAATCGCATTTATTTCTATTTCACTTCAGTGATCGAGTTTGCTTTCAGCATGAAATACAATAGAAGGAAAGCGTAATCCCTTGTGTTTATGTAAGTTTATTTCATAACAAACAAAAGTAATAATAACTGTACATTTTTTAGAAGTCCCACAGAAAACAATAAATTGTTAAAGGGTTCTTTCGTTCTCTTAATTTCACTTTTCCGGTTTTTTTTTTATTCATCACCCGTTTCCTAATAATAAAACACTT
Organism: Eupristina koningsbergeri; assembly: GCA_018907245.1. Classification (NCBI taxonomy): domain Eukaryota; kingdom Metazoa; phylum Arthropoda; class Insecta; order Hymenoptera; family Agaonidae; genus Eupristina; species Eupristina koningsbergeri. The sequence goes on from JACCHV010000110.1 coordinate 3,502,954, forward strand.
AACAGTACCTACGAATTTCCTTGATTTTTATAATAATATTTATAATATATATATATATATATTATATATATATATGTGTATACAACATATATATATATAAACCTAAAAAATGGCATTCAGTTTTTTCTTATAAGTGTATTTTCATTCTGGCATTTAGTATAAAAAAAATATACAATTTCGATTACATATTGGAAATATCCGCAATCGTAACTTTGTACTAGTCCGAATGCCATTTTCTTTCTCACATTTGCTTATTCTTTCTTTCATTTTATATATTACAGTTTTATTTGTGGCAATTACTACGATAAACGACATTCGTAGAACCAACCAACATAATCCTATCTAAAATATAATGTTAGAACTTTTTCTATATATTTTAAAGAAGACTAAGCGCCGTGAGATAAATTCTCGCTGATATACATATAAATAGTTGTAATCGCAATGAACGCCGCGATTTGCAACACTGATCGAAAAAAGATTTTTCATTTTTTCTCGATGTTTCGAGATGTTACTACATATTTTTATTTTTAACCAGTAAAAAACAATTTTATAATGTAAAAGCTCAAACCTGCGAATCTTTTTTTATAAGCTTACACGAGGTCTTTTTTTACTTTTACTTTTTCTTTTTCCTTGCTTTTTCTACTTACACTTAATCTTTAAATCTTTTTTCGTGTATTATTAATTTGTTTTATTTCTTTTCATTATCAATCACAATTAGAAAATGTCAGATAAAAAAATAATAAAAAAACCGCAGGACGTTACTGCGATCACAGATTAGTCATAGTCAAGCATATTCAAAGAGACAAGAGACAGATAACATTTTTCATAATTCATATTCAATTGTTTTTTTTTCTAACTCAGTATTAAGTCAGGAACGTCGTCGTTAGTTTCAGGATCTATTTCACTGAATACTTACCTAAGACCAAACTTTTTTCTGTGTCAGACCAGTCTTTTAATTATTGATTTACTGTTGTTTCATCTTTCTTCTTTTTCTCACTTTTTTCTTTTCTCGTACTGTTTCACTCATATTACTTTGATAATTCATAAAATTATACAATTTACAAATGACAGATTATGCCTGATCACACACAAAAATTCATTTCTTGATCAAGAAAATACAGTCATTGCATCTTCTCTTTCCAAGGCTTAAAATTTTTACATCGAACAAACCATTTATACAAGAAAAAAGAAAACGAAATATTCAATCTACATTGCACCACACTGGTGCATTTTCCTTTTTGTGTTTTTTTTAGTGCTGTTAACAAAGAAAGGCGCTTAACACCTTTAGTTAAAATTTTTCACTTTCATGTAATTATACAAATTATCTAGTTTATTTGAATTCGACCTACTGCCTTGGCATTCTTCTGACGGCTTTTTTTATTTTTCTTGCTGGTGGTGCGCTGTCAAATAAAAAAAGTCCGATTAAATATTATAATTTTTTAATTAGTAAATTATATCGATATTTTTTTAATTTTGTTATTTTATTTCTATTATTTTATAGCTTAATTGGTTTAAAAGCATTTTCTGAGTGTATAAATGTACAATAATAGTTATTAAATGTTCATGTATAAATAAAATTAATATATATGTACATACATATATATATACACACATATAAATACATATATATAATTTGATCATATTTAATAAATTGCAACTAAAAATGTTGTTTTGAATAATATATATTCATATTGACTAAAATATTTGTAAAAATAAAGTTAAAGCTAAATAACATTTTTTTCTTGAGATATATATATATATTTATGAAATAGAAAAATAAAATTAATATCTTAATTTATTGCGTGTAAATGTAAATTACATAGAATGTAAATTGTAAGAAAAAATTATTAAAATTTTTTTTATTATTCATAAATATATAAAGAAATTAATTTTAATAAATAGTATTTTTTATAATGTCTGTTTAAAAAAAAAACAAGGTGTAAAAATTAGGAAACAAATCGTTTTTTAAAATTTCAATATTCCTGTACAATGTAATGTACTAATATAATTTAATAAAAATTCTTACTTGAATGCCGTTGGCGCACTGCCTGCAGTAAAATTAAATGATGGTTGAACATTAGGATCAAAAGCTACTGGAGCAGCTGAATTACCTGGGGCATTGAAGTTAAAACCACTAGTAGATGGTGCTGGAGACTACAAACACAAGGTTTTACATGTATAAATTTTAAAAATAAAAAAAGGTGTATTTTTAAATTTAAAAAAGCTTAAAGATTTTTATTATATATATGTTTATAATAAATATTTAAAATATAATTGTATTTTAAATAAGCAATATTCTAATGGCATTACATTAAACATTTTTAAAATTTTGTAGGTGAAATTCATTTCAAATACACCAGTATAATTTTTAATATTCATAATATTAAGGTAATTTAAGTTTATTTAAATATTTTTGTATGTCTTAGGAATATTTTAATATTTAATTTTTATTTAAAAAAACTTAGAAATTATACGTTTTATTGTTTTATTGTTATATTAAATAATTTTTTCAAACCTTAGATTTATATTTTATATAAATATAAAAAGTGTTATATATTTTAAAAATGTTTATGTTGCTGATAAAGAAATGGACTCACAGCGTTGAAATTGAAACTATTGGGTACGCTGGTGCTACCGAAACTGAAAGGAGAAGCTGTATTAGGTGCTGGAGTAGCTGTGCCTGGATAAGCAGGCGGCGGAGCGGCTGACGCAGCTCCAGTGCTCGGTGCGCTAAACAGTGAAGTATTCGTAGATTGGCCAAAGCCCGTATTCACTGGTGTATCAGATTTCGGAGTTGCATTAAAGTTAAAATTTGGTGTCGTCGTATTGAAACCACTAGAGCTACCGAATCCATTGCCTAATCCACTACTAGTACCACTACTGCTATTGGTACTACTTGATGATGCACCAAATGTAAAAATGCCCTTCTGATCATTGGTGTTATTAGCATTTGATCCTGCTGAGAAGTTGAAACTTGGAGTTGTCGACTGTTGCGATGACATACCAAAACTGAACAAGCCTAAAAAAAATTCCACAAATCAATATTTTATACAGTGCAATGAAATTTTTTACATAATAGTACAAATTAAGTTTTTATTAGATTATTTTTTATGTTACTTTTCACAACTACTTTATATGATTGTATTTAATTTACATTCATCGGGTAAATGTAATAAAATTTTATTATAATTTTTCTTGATTTCATTTATTATCAACTTTTTAAGTTATTAATACGATAATAATAATTTTAATTAATAATCACATGTTTTATTAAAAGTAATTTTAAATTAAATATGTTAATAGACAAATCTTACTTGGATTGGGAGTTGCTGTTTCTGAAGGCTTCGTTGTTGAGAAGATACCAGATGTCGTATTCGTTCCAAAACTTGGTGTAGCTGAGGTGCCACCAAAGACATTTGTTGCTGATCCAAAGCCTGTAGTTGGTGCGGCAAATGCTGGAAGTTTTGATTCAGATTCGCCAAACGATGAGGGAATTTTGTTCTCAGCAGTGGAGCCAAAAATTATCGATTTATTGCTACTACCACCCAAAGTACTCGAGGGTGATGCGTTAATATTACCAAACAATGAAGGAGTTGCCTGATTTCTGCAATACAGTACATAGGAATTTATATATTTAATTTGATTTAGATTTGTTATTCAATTAATTGCTTAGACAATTATTGGGAAACAAAATTTTGATGGGATCAATTAAAAGTTGTTTGAATAATTGTAATAAGTTAACAAAATTGCTCGTTATCTAAAAAATCGATATCATTAGTTTTATTAACGATAAAATAAATGATCTATTAAACTTACGTTGGTGCCGAAAAGCTTGGCATTGCTGATGGTCTACCAAATGGTGCTATTGTGTTAGATTTGTTCGTTTGCTGTTGGAGCACGTTAGGCAAACTTGTTTCTGATGCTTTTCCGAAAGAAAATGTGGACTTGGATGCAGTAGAAGAGCCGAAAGCTGGTAGTGGTGAGTCTGCAGACTTTGTTTGGGTACCAAATGTGAAAAGCGGTAAAGCCGCCGCACCAGAACTAGCCGAAACGTTCGATGTATTGAAGGAGAAGTTTGGCATTTGTTGTTGTTGTGGTTCTGACGGAGCAGCGAAATTTGTTGTGGACTGATTGAGTGTATCAGTCACTGGTAGTCGAACCTTTTCATCGATCTTAGATAGTGTGTTTTCCTTAATTGTAGTTGGAGCTACTGTTTCATTAGATCCGAACAAGAAGTTGCCAGACTCTGAAGCTTCACTCATCGTTTTCAACGGAATAGTATTAATTTTCTTTTCTGTAATTGATATAATAAAATATTTATTATTGTGGATAATTTTCTTTTCATAAAACCCTTTTTGCTCACCTTGTGTTATTCATTGAAACAAAAATTTAGAAACTAGGTATTAATGAATTTACATGGGTAATACTTATTTCATTTTGTTCATTACTACAATGATTTATTTTGCTAAATTATTCGTCTAATGAAATATAATTAAAAAAAAATACTAATATACTACAAATATACATTGAAATATACATAAAATAAAAAATTGATTTTTATAAAAACCTTAAAATTAAATAAAACTGGGTAAAGAAATTCCTTATTTGTAAGTTCTTATTTTTATTTTTAATTTTAATTAAATAAATAAATCAGAGTTAAGGTATAAACCTGTTGTTTCCGTTGATTGTGCTGTAAAAGTGAAACCAGTTGTTACTACCGGTTTAACTTCGCTTTTTTCTTCTGCTTTATTCTCAGTAGGCGTGCTAAACATAAATCCACTACTGCTGATCTTTACACCGTTTTTAGCCGGCATTCCAAAAGAGAAATTTGTCGCCGCTGTCGAAGGTTGTGTTGTTGTATCACTTATTTCCGTAGGCTTTGAACCAAATTGGAACGTCGCTGTCGATGCGACTGTTTCCCCGACCTTAAGACCAAAACCGTCACTAGTCTTGCATAAATTGGCGTCTTCAGGTTTATTATTACTGGACATACCAAAACTGAAACCTCTTGTTATGGGCTGTGTTGTATTACTGCCAAAAGTAAACCCATTTGTCTTTGGTGGAATTGTGATAGTATCATCGGCTTTGTTGACACCGAAGACGAAGCTTGATGTGTTCGTAGGCATGTCAACTTTGAACTGTACTTTGGACTTGGTAAATGACGCGGTACCAGGTTTTGCGGTCTCGCATGCTACACACTTGTCAACTTCAGACTTGTTTTGAATCATACAACTGTCGCACGTCCAAGAACCTATGGGCTTCTTAAATTTGTCACCGAAACCACTTTTAGTGATCGCTGTGTCATTCGTATTGGCGCTGGCATGCATCGTCTCGCATGCCATGCATTTAGTAGCTTCAGCCTTATTTTGAATCATGCACGAGTCACATGACCAGGAACCTTCTGGCTTCTTGAATTTGTCGCCGAAACCGATAGTAGAAGTTGTTTTATTACTTGTTGTTTTACGTTTTGGACTGACATTCACAGTACCAGGTTTTACAGTATTACAACATGGACAGGTACTAACAGTGTCGAGATTATGAACCATACAGCAAGGGCATTCCCATGAACTCTTTGTAGGTTTACTTATAGCACTATTAATTGAAGATATTGTTGGTATTGACGTTGTCTTGTTGTCACTGGTTGCATTGGTAATACTTGATGTTTCATTCTTTGTTTTTATACCAGAAAAAATTGAACCAGATGAATTAAATGAAGACATGTCGGCAGTCGAAAAAGGCAAGTTATCAACGATTTTTGATATTGGTGATTGATTTGCAATTTTGGTACTGGGTTTCACAGTCTCATTTTTTTCTCTCGATTGTGATACAATTTGAGATTCTGTAACAATAATTATTATTTCCATTAACACATTTTGTGTTTTTAAATATTTAAAAATGAATTTATGTATAAAAAATGTATTATTTATTACATTACATACTATAAGTAAATTGTATATTAAATATAATTAATAAATATTTAGAAAATAAAAATTGAATATATTTTTAAATATTAATAATATAGAAAAATTATTATAAATCTATAAGTAAAACATTGAATATAAAAAACTTTAGAGTAATCAATTATTTTGTAAAAAGATAGTATAGTTGTTTTCACTTTAATATTGTTTACTTTGTTAATTTAAAAGTAGATATAAATTATTCTTAATCATAATAATTACCTGTTTTATTCTGGGAGGATTCTATAATTTCAATGTTGTTAGAAGGATTAATTGGTTTGGAACTTTTACAAGCCAAACAGTATTTATCAACTTCATTATTCTTTATCAAACATTCATTACACTCCCAGGTTTTCAATGAGTCGTCTGGTATCGATGATTTTTTTGCGAAAAAATCCATAACGCTGCCGGTTTTTAGTTCATTCGCTACTTTAGGTCCTTTACTTGGTTCTTCCTCTTTAGGTTTTTCTTTCCCTTTCATTTTGAAATTTTGTGATGGTCCAGTCCAAATGAAATTTGTAAACGAAGATGAACAACTCAGAGTATCATTTGAGTCTACACTAAGAGTTTTAGAAAGGTCGTAAGATTCATTCATTGTTAGCGCAGATATCATTTTACTGGGTGTAATGGGCTTGCTAAACGTGAAATTGTTAATAGATTCAACATTTTTAACTGCATCGGTTAGCCTAATTGGACTGGCAAATTTAAAGGATTCATCTTTATTGAATATGGCTTGCTGTTGTGGTTTTTCTGGACTGACAAGTTTTATTGGTTTTGTGCACTGTGGAAGGGATATGTCAAACCGAGGTAGACTGGAAATCGGTAAGGGCATCGAAGGTAAATTTACAGTTTCAATGGTTTCTTCCTCCTCTAAATTCATTTTTTTCTTCGCCTTTAATTGCGTATTGCGTTTTGGCTCAACATCAGCTTCTGTCCTGTATTAATTATTAAAATAATTTGATGAGTTTAAATTACATACTTTATTATATATATTAATGATTCTTAACGTTTAAATAATATTTGTAAAAAAGAATACAAAGGAAATGAAAATGGAAATGGAGGTAAATATATTAAAAAAATATCTAGTATCAGACAGCAAGTGAGTAGGTTTAGGAATTTAAATACGTGTATGCATACATGTATGAAAAATACATAAAGAAAGTATGGGTAAGATAATACGGTTTTAAAGCTAAAACTATGTTATCCATTCTGGAAAAGAGGAGACATATTTAGCCAAGAAGAGAAAAGTTCTGTTATAAGTTTTTTAATTTTAATCAAGAAAATATATTATTAATGATGGGATTTTAATGATTTTTAGGTCATAACAATGAAGGCTTACGTTATTAAAAGCGGATAAAAAAATAAACAAAAATTACGTTGCTTCGTTTATGCACTTTATTACTTTTTTTATTTTTTCTTTCTTCATATTTCTATTCTATATCTCCTCAATAATAATTTATTCTCTTATAAAACTTTTTAATTTTTGAATAGGAGCATAAATGTACACTTTTATTGATTAGAATGCAAAATTGAATTAATAAAATTCATTATATTTTTTATTTATTTTATAAAAGTTTAAAATAAGTAAATTTATATTTAATACAAAATTTAGTAAATATATAAAATGCACAGAAAATTAAATATATTTCAATAAAATTAAAATGTTTTAATCGTTATTTAAAAAAAAAAAATGTAATAAAAAACATACTCAAGTTTTTCCCCTTTATGGGTGTCCTTTTCCATTAAATAAAAAAATTTTTCTTTCTTTTTTTTAAAAATAAAATTATTAAAACATAATACAACAATAAATTAGATTTGATGTAAATGCTTTATTTACTACACAATAACTAATCCTCAATTCTAATGTTATTCATATCACAATAAATTTTTCAGGTAAACAAACCGCAAATTTAAATAATACTGAGAATTTGTGCCAATATATGTATTATATTACTTGAAAATAGCGTAACGTACAAATTATAATTATTTTTACGGAAATTCTATTAAAAAAAAAAATTTTTTTTTATATGAAATTTTTAACTTTATAATTAGTTTATAATTAGAAAATAATAAGAATAGAAAAAATATTAATTTTTATATAAATGAAGAAATAATTCAGTATTCAAATGTACTCTTATTAATATTCAAATGTTTTTGTACGTGTTGTGTAGTTTTTAATAGGATTAAATACATCTGGTGTAAACGCAGCCATCTTCTGAAGCATTTTTTTTTCCGGTGTTATATATAAATTTATATATTCAGTTAAAACAATATTGAGTTTATGTACAAAAAAAATAAAATTTTGCTAAACATGAGGTTAGCAGAAATTCATTAAATTAATTTATTATTTATATATATTTTTTATTGGTATTATAAAATTTATCATAAAATAAAAGCTGCATAATCAAATAAAATCTTGCAATAAAAAAATTAAAAAATCCTACCGTATATGATAATCTTGAGTAGAAAGTGCTGATGTTGCATTTCTCGAAGTCATGATTTTTCGGGCGTTCATCGTTGTGTTTTGAAGCTTTTGTCGTCTGCGTATCCGCAAAATATCCGGTACTGTTGGCACGGTAAGCTCGCGTGTCAAATGTCTTAATCCTACTCTTGGTGATGGCGTATCGTCATCCCGCGATCTTTTGCGGTTAGTTGACGGGGATGGAGTGTCGCTACTGCCACCCATGATGGTCCTGATGGGCATCTTTTTAGCATCGGATATCGGTGATGAGAATTGTTCAAGAGCTTCGAGAATCCGACGAGCCGTGTGACTCATACCTGACAAATCACTCGTCGACGAATTATTGGAGGGATTAACTTCTACACTTGTGCGCTTTGGCGCTTTGAAATTATACTGAAAATGAAGTAAGTACATTATTTTTTAAAATTAAAAGAATTAACGATTTGGTAAATTTATAAAAAAAAACTTTAGAAATCGAAGATTTTTAAATAATTATGTACATTCAATCTATTTTAATAAGATCATTTTAATTCAAAGTAGTAATAAAAAAAAATCTTATTTTGAAAAATTTTAATTAAAATTGAAATAGTATTTAAAATTTGGTAAATTTTTTTATGTCATTTATAAATAAAATTATTCTTGGAAAATTTATTTTCATTGTCAAAATAGAATGCTTTATGTAATTGGAAAATAAAAAAAATTTAATAGTTGCATTTGATTTAACATACCTGTGGAGGTTCGGAGAGCACACTACTACTTCGTCTATACAAATTTGCGGCATTTGCTCCTCCAAACATTGTATTACCAGCATAAAAAGGTGATGATAACGAAGTCGATCTTTCTAATGTATTAGTTATCATTAATGGATTAAAACTTGGTCGTCTACTGCTCAAAGTATCTCTTGATGTGCTATCCAAGAAAAGCGATCTTGGAGATTGCAAATGATTTGCTGGAACAAATTAAAATTTTAAATGTAATAATTAAACAATTTGAATATTATTATTATAAAAATAAAGAAATAATTCTTAAACATATTCAAAAATTATTTTTAAATATTTACTGAAATTTAGTTTCTCATCAATGTATCTTCTTTTGCTTCCAAATGGTGAATTGTAATTTATATTTGTTGGTGCATCTTGTCTATTATTTTGTGGAATTAAAGAACTACAACCACTCGTACTTTCACTTGATTCAGAATTATCATCCATACCATTGACCGTACCATTATTATTTTGTTCTGTTATTAATATATTGAGTGCTGATCGTGTATCTGGTGCTTTGTTTATATCTGTTGGAAATGCTGGAGTTGATGATACGAAACGATGTAATCTTGGACTAGCTGTAGAGGGCTCTAAAATTTCTTGATTCTAGTATTAAAAAATTTTATATTATTATTAAAATGAAATAATAGGCAATTATTTGAAAAAGTAAAAATGGATATTCAAAATATTTTCGTATAAAATTATCAATGGAAAATTACGAAAATTATAATCTACAAATTATAAATTAGAGACTTACCATCTCATTATAGGTTGAATAGTGTTCCTTAGGAGTTTCTGCTACATTTTCTAAATTTCGATTTCTAGGTTTAATAGTAAATGTACCAGGTGGATGTGTAACATCCATACGTATACAAGGTCGTTTCATAGGTGGTGGATGTAATTGTTTATCATCATATGCTTTGTCTATATCTGTATTTTGCAAACTTGCTTCATCTTGAGAACTGTTAAACCATTTACTGATCCAGGAACGTTGTGGTATCAGGTCTGTCACTTTTGTTGCAACTTTTCTGACTAACGACTGGAATCATAAAATTATGAATTAATTTTTTTATTACAGTGATTATTTGTACAATTATATTTCTTAAATTACTTAAGATTAATTAATACTAAATAATATAACAGTGTATCAATACATTTCCAGTAAACTAAATATTTATTTTATAGTAAAACTTTTTATAGCTGCAAAATCTAATAGAATTTTGTACTAATATAAATGGTACGGATAAAAAAAAAATTTATGGTTCAATTAAGCTATTAGTAATTAAAAATTATTTATTGTCATGAATAAGATAAAAAATTCATTAATACTCTGTTAAATGGTTGTGTTTAATATTTAAAATAGTCACAATAATTAAAAAAAATTATTTTATAAGTATTTCTTTTTTATCAATATTTAATTTATGAAAATAAAATTTCTCTGATTTATGATAAATAAATAATTTTAGCAGATACAAAGTAACACATGATCAATATTAAAATTGTCAAAACGTGATTTATTTAAAATCAATTTATAATTTTGATAATTATTTGAATATGAATAAAAGTAGATAATCATGATAAGGTGCTTATAAAGAACAAAATACGTTGTTAAATTTCCATTTCTACCTTATCTATTACAGTAGATAAAAGGTTTGAGAATAAATTTTAATTGAAATCATTCATGTATATATGCTAGTTTTATTTATAAACGATTACTAATTGCCTAAAAAGTCGGCTGACTAAAATTCCTCATTTGACCAGTCAGTTTCAAGAGCTTATTTCTCCTCGATAGTACAATCAATGATACCGTACGCACACACTAGCGCACATATAGTCGCGTAACTATATTCTATATGCGCAAATTTACATGCACGTATCACGCATACAAGCGATCGTTCATCTCTTTTCAATTACACGTACAAGCCCTCATTTGTGTACACATGCCCATATGCACGCACATTCATCAGGAATCGCTTATACATGATATTCATACAGCTCGGATGCAGATGCACACATGCATCATATTGCAAATTAAATCCATATCCTTTTTTGTACAACAACAGTAATTGCGACGCCAAGAACTTGGGAATTCTACAAGCCAACATTTTTGTCAAGGTTAAATCGCACCAGTCTTTTTCGATATCTCTCTCTCTCTCTCTCTCTCTCCCTCCTCCCTTGACTCATCTAGACAGTTTCTCTCCTCTCTATGGGGTGAGATTGAGGTTATAACGCTGGTGCTGTGTCACCTCGTGCCCCTCTCTCTCGCTCTGTCCACTATTATCGAGAACGCGCGGGAAACCCTGCATTAAAGCTTGCGACCACATCCGCAGGAAGAAAGACAAAGTGTAAAAGGGAAAAGAGCATGCGGGAAAGTGTCCACGCGACTATCTTTGGCGAGGAGTACTTCGAAGAGCAGGAGATGAACTCGTCATCGCCCGCGTTCGGACTCACATCGCTACTCACGTTATTGGCGTCATAGGGCTTCGACCTGAAGATTCCCCGCTTAGGCCCGGTCACCGTCGAGGAGGATGGCGTCGACAGGTTGTTACTGTTGGCGCCTTCGTTGTTGCTGCAACCACTATTGTTGCTGTTGTCCTTAGCCATGATGAGTACTCGGGATCTCCTCGGTAGCCTCTTTCTCGCTCGTGCTCGTTTTTTCGCTCTGCTGATCCGTCCGTGGCTCTCTGTCTCTCCCTCTCGAGATTCCACGCGCGGTCGAGATGTTTAAGATGCCACGAAGGTTAATTAAGCACCACTGTTGCGATCCCGCGGGTGATCCCCTTCATTTCACGTAAGGTCCAAGGACCGTTCGCTCGTGCGCGGCTCAGAGAAAACGTGCGGCACTTCTCCCGTCGTTGCTGTCGCTGCAGCCGCGATATACGTTTTTGGCGCAATCCGCTTGTTCACGCGCACGTTTCCCTTTTTTAACGCCGCGCGTGGAGCAGCAGCAGCGAAGTTCTGCGACGAGAAGCACGCGCGCGCGTACGACCGACCGATCCGCGGAGAGCTCTAGGCGCACGTCGTCGTCGTCACCCTAATTGTCCCCTGGTGAGTGAGGCACCTTCAACCCGCACTCTGACTCCTCGACCGAGAGCTTCGTCCTGGACCACAACGTCTCCTTCCTTGCCCGCGATACAACGCGCGTGTAGGTTTTTTTTTCTCTCTCTCGTAGAACGAAGAGAGAGCGCGAGAGGAAGCGAATATGGCGGCGACGTGGATTTCGATCACAGCGACGGCGCACGGACAGTCTCGTAACGCGGACATATGTTGCCAATACCTATGCTTCCTCCGCATCCTGACGTCAATTTTCATTAATGACGTTAGATTTTCTGTGGACTACTGTCCTTTGACGCGTCGCAATTTACCGTTTCAACGAATGATGGGTACTTTAATCGCGAGCAACCGATTCAAATTTTAACGTCGTTTTTGGCAAACGACGTGTGAGCTTCTCGATCTTTACCAGCTTTTGCAGAATTCAACAAGAATTGTTCGAAATATGGGGCTTTTATCATTGAAACCCTATATTTCAACTGATTATTGACAAACTTGAAAAAGGAATATTTTGATTTTTAAATCCGATTTATTTAATCGACCAGCAATCTAGTTTATCTTATTATTTTGCAAATTCATTTAATCCTTTGTCTTTAATTTTTTTTTTTTTTTCTTGGAAAATATTATTTTATTAATAATACTATTTTTTCACAATAATCTCCAGGTTAAAAAAAAAAAAAAATAGAAACGTTCATTATTTGCAATTATTCTTATATTTTCATTTATTATAATATAATTTCATATTTTTTAAAACAAAAATATTTTTCTGACGTGCTTTAAACGATTTGTCTGTTTCAAAATAACTTTTAAATCGCTTAATGAACAGCTTAAAATATTATGATTTGCTACTGCATTAAAAGAGGTATTTTAATATTCTTGATATAAAATACATATAAATCATATAAATGCAGTATTTTAAAAATCATGCAATAACATAGTTCGATTTAAAATGTAGGAATAAAACAAGTGTTTTCGTTTATAACGTACATAAAATCAATAAATTAGCGCACACAAAATTTTGTTAAAAACTTTGTTTCCTTAAAAATAATATTTATAAAAAAATATTTATGTACAATGATATATTTGTCATGTATTGCAATTAATTTATTATTTAACTTGTCGCACATAAAAGTAAAAAGGATAAACATAAATTGCAATTTACTACAAAACATTTTTTTACAACTTATATTTCTCTTCTTTAAAAATAGAAATAATAAAAAAGTTCTTGTGAGCTTTAAAAACAAAGAAATGCTTTCACATTATTTAATTAAAAATCATATTTTCATCTTTCCAGGATTCAGAAAATTTTTGCAAAACAGTTCAGTTCTATAAATTCAAAACAAAATATATTAAAGTAATGTTTACAACGAAAGCCGTTAAAAGATCGAACTAAAATATTAAAATTTGTTAAAGTCTTTCTTCATTAAACATGAAGAATTATTACAGCTCTATTTAGACCAAGCAATAGAGCATTTTTAGACCATGAAAAAAAATAACTAGTGATGCATATCAAAATTCGTAAAAAAATCAGTAAATTCTTATTATCTAAAATGCCACTCATGAATGATATTCAGGGATTTTTTTTATTAACAATTTTAATGAAAAAATGCATTTTCTTAAAATTTATTTGTTATAAAATGAAAAGTCATAATTTTAATACTAGTATCAATGGACGATTTATAGCTAATAAAATTATGAAAAAACATTCCTTTTTATATAAATCGATCAAAAAATTAGGAGCAGAACAATTATCCACAAACAAAAAAATTTTTTTAATTAATTAAAAAATTACAACTTCTTTATTTTTTAATATTTACTCTAATTTTAAAAAATAAATGAATTAATATGCATTTTATTTGTAAAAATTTTTAGTTCAACCAGATTATTAGTTTTCGAATACTACTAATGTTAATTAAATTTAATTAATAGTTACAAAGTTATTTTCAGCTCAATTTACCTTACGATTTTAGTTTTTCAACGGTTTTAAAAAATATAATTGTTGTACAATAAATCCTGTATCTTATATTTAGTTTAAATATTTCGTATTGTATAAAATATGTGCATAAATATGACCAAAAATGGCAGATCGCGAAAGGAGTGGGGAGATTAAAAACTGAGGAATTGTAATATATAGTAATAAAAGTGAAATACGGACTAACTAACCCCACATCTATTCTTCTCCCCCATTCCTCTACAAATTTTGAGTACTCATATTTCTTTGGTCATTTTTATTTTTATTAGAAAATAAAAAAGTTACAAATTTTTTAATTAATATAAAAATTTTCCAGTTTTAGGAAAATTTCTCCGCTTCTAATTTTTCGATCGATTTATATAAAAACGAATTTTCTTCGGAATTTTATCAGTTACAAATCCTCCATTAACATTATAGTTTTAAAATTACGACTTTCCATTTTATAACAAAAAAGGTAAAAAAAGTCCTTTTTTTCGTTAAAATTGTTAATAAAAAGAAACTATGAATATCATGAATAGCATTTTAAAAAATAAAAATCTACTGGTTTTTTTTAAGAATTTTACTAACTAACTAACTAACTAACTAACTGCTTTTTTCATGACATAAAAAATGGTCTATAGCTTGGTCTATATTGGCAATTACAAATATTTAATTCCCGCGTGTAATAAGTGCATAATAAGACTGCAGTGCTAATTGATAAAATGATTTTCCTTTTAATAAGAAATAAGATCAAATTTATTCATTCCAGAGAATTGTGCTGCTATCTAAATAATGATACCTGTAGCGCAAATTGAGTAATTGAACGCTGGCACTTGGAGGACGGGAAGCAAAGGCATTGACAAGTCACTTGTGCATCTGCAACTAGGAATGCTCTGAATACGTGAATTGCAAGGAAGGTGGGATAAGAGACAAAGAGAGCAAAGTGAGATCAGGGGTGAAGATTGAGTCAATTGTGTTACGAGTTGTAGCGTCAACTTATTCTCATACTATACAAAAGAGATTGTGCAGAATATGACTAAGACATTAGCAACTTGTTATACATTCGTTTGAGCACATAAGGAGTACCTGTTTATGCGGGAATTCCCCAGCAGATGTAATATACGATGTATGTCTAAATAGTTTCCGTATACTTAATTTTTTTTTTTACAACCATAAATTTCAAAATCCAAAATAACAAAAACTACAACAATAGTTATCGTGAATATAATGCACATTAATCTCATTAATCAGAGAAAATCATAATCAAAAGAGAACGCAGTTATCATATTTTATCTTCAATGATTAATAATTTAAAGATTTGCAATAGAATACATTGTGCTTCAGGAGTACCGTTGATGAAATAAGCTTTAGTTACTTCATCGTTTTATTTTATATTTCTTTTAAACCAATCAATTATGCAATAAAAATATTGAATCGTAATATATTAATAAAATCTGCATGTTAAATTGTGATTTTTACGTAATTATTTTTTATATTGTGCATTTAGAATTAAGTATTTGACGATAAAAACAAGTAGGTTGTACGGTTCTTAATTACTTTACAAAATTTTATTATTTATTAAAGCAATGATTTTGAATCAATGAGTATACTTTCGTTTGTTTATTGTATACAATATGCTGCCCCTTATTAAATATTATGATGTAACAATCCGGTATTAAATAAACGCGTTACACGGCAACATACAAAATATATTTCGCATTTTAGATAATTAAGTGAGGATCGTCAATAATCACGTTACGCTTGAAAAATACAAAATACCTGCTGCCAATTTCTAATAAAGACAGCAAAATCCAATCATTGTGAATAACCATTTAATTTCAAATAATATCATTTCAATCTTTTTATTAATTTTTATTCATTGAATCTACTTAAGATGTATTTTCATGTTTAATAAGTTGTATATCATTTAAATTGATAGTTTAATATATTTATTATGTAAATGTGACATACAATTTTCTTTTTCATAATTTAAGTCTTATACTTAAGATTATTAATGAAATAAATTTTGGATAGTTTTACCATATAAATATAACATTTTTCAATAATATTATTAATATTATTTAAATTTTTCTATTTTTTTTCCATTTTATACTTCGATATAAATCCTAGTTATAAAAATTAATTTAAAAATATAGAAAGTTAAAATTGTTGTTTTTAATAATTAATATAATTTAAGAATTTGAAAGCTATAAAACACTACATATAAAAGTGTATTATCGTGAAAAATTAATTGTATTTTCAATTAGCAAATAATATAATTTAATAAAATATTATATTTTCATTATTTCTATCTGTTTTCGATTGTTCAAAACCTTTTCAAAATGTTTTATGTTTTTCTTTTTTTTTTTTATATGGATGTTATTTACGATCAACTATTTATTTATTCTTACGATACTCAACTTACTGTTACATTTTATATTTCATTTATATTTTTGCATATTTTTATTTATATATTTTAATTTCTATTTAAAAATTAATTGAACTTTAACATTTGCTTTTAATATAATCAATATGAAACATTAGAGTTATAGATCTGTTTTCGGGTATGTCATTTCTTTGCTTTATGGTATTATTATTGTTGTTTATATAATAAGTTTCATTATGCGATTAGGTTTATAAATGTGTCAAGCTTATTTAAATTTATAAAAATAAATTTTTTAATTTATATACAGTACTAGGAATTTAGTGAAAAGATATTAAAAAAGGAAGCGATCTAGAAGGAAAGCGCAAATTTCGAAAAAGGTACCGAATTAGTTAGGTATTTTATATTTATTAGAATAGTTAACCATACAGATATACAAATGTTACTTTTTTATTTTAGTATTCATTATTTTTATGATTATTTAATTTTGATTTTGATTTTTTTGATTAAAATTTATAATAAAAAATTTAAATTTACGTTCGATTCTTATTGGGGCTAATTTATAGTGGTCAAAACATTATTTAAAAAATACACATACTACTCAAACCTTATTTTGTATTAATGAAAAGGTAAAAAAGATTTTTTTTATCAGTTCAAGTAATTCAACTTCTTTCACCGAATAAAGTTTTTCTCATAAATTTATATTTTTAATGTAATTTATTTAAGTATATAATTTATTTGGTGTATAAAGTTTCCTTTTATAAATACTTTTCGATGCTATATCTTAAAACAATAAAAAAATTTACTATTATTTTAGTATGTAATAAATTATATATTTTTTTGAAAAATTTCAATTATTTCTAGTAATACAATAACAAATTTGTTTAACAAAAACTTACAGTAAAAGACGAAAAGATTTCCCATTAAAATTTCTTCAAATAATAAGAATTAATATTTAATCAATTTAATTATTTTTACATTATTTTATTATTATTTTTTACTAATTAATTTTTTTTTTTAAATAAATTTTTTTTTGTATAATTGTGGAATTTAAAACTATTTGGTTCCAAGATTTCATGATATTTTAAAGGTTATTAAAATAATGAAATGTACATTCACAAGTTGTAAATTTTCCTATTTTAATATGCGTTTAAAGTTTAAATTTATTTCTAAATTTGTCTTTGTTATGTTTTAAATGCTCAACTACCGTATAAAGATTATGCAGATATAAAGAAAAACAATACTTTCAATTGTTATTACCTTATTATAGTTGTCGTTAAATAATCGTAGAAATGAAGAAAGGTAAATTAACATATTATAAAGATAAAAAAAGAAAGTATTTGACTATTGGAGTTAAAGTACTCAATGATTTTTATCAAGTGTTTAAATAATTTATATATAATAACAGAAGAATGAAAATGCAATATTGGTATGTACAGCAATGTTTAATTTTAGTTCATCACGGTTACATTTATTAAAAAATGTATATTATTATCGTAATTATGAAAAAAATTATAGTAAGAATAATCAATTATGTTTTAATTGTGTATTAACTAGAATAATTATTGTTATGAAAAATATATATATTATAATAATCAATAAAATAATATTTGCAATAGAAAATGAATGAAATGAAAATACTTAGCAGTGATAAGATATACTATTTTTATATTTAATAAGATATAGATAAATTAGATCATTGTATTTATATATAAATTATAAAGTTATGTACATTATTAAGTTTTATTAAACATCTTGATAAGCTGAGTTTTTAAATATTAGATTACAAACATTTATGTTTATTTTGGTTAATTAATCAATAATTAGCAGAAAAAATTTTAAATTATTGAAAAAATAGAATTTATTTTTCGGTTATTATAAATAATTTTTAAAAAATATAATATATTAACAAAATGGCAATTAATTAAAAAATTTATAAAAATGCTTGTATTTATTGTTTTCACATATTAAAGAATACATTTGAATTATCCTTAAAACTGAATGTAGGTCAGATATCTTCCACAATTGTGTATTTTCATGCTGAGATATAAAAAGTAAAAATGTAGATTTTTAAAAATAAATTTATAACAATTTAAAAAACAAAACAAAGAAAATGTAAGCGATTTACAAATTATGTTATAAATACTTAAAAAAATATAACATTATGAATAAATAAAGCATTTTATTCAGCTTATAAGATTTTACATGTAAAAAGAAACTTTCGAACGTTGTTTTTAAGGTAGAAAAAGTTTTACTATTATGAAGAAACTATTAAGTTACTGACAAAACAAGCGAATTAGATTAGTTTAAACATTCAGTAACACATATTTTGTCAAAAAGGTAGAGTATTATCATTAATATAAGCGATATCTTTCTATATTCGTGAAAGCTTTAAATCTTAAAACTTGCCGAGTAAAAAAAAAAAAAATTGAATAAGAATAAAATTTTCACGTGTCATTGTTTCATGTTTTATACGAATACTACAGTTATGGTTCGTTGCATCGATCATTTTTATGAGTTTAAAATGTATTTATGTACTAAATTTCTAAAATATTTTAATCCATAAATACCACAAATTTTACGACATAAAAATTTGCTAAATAAATATTAATAATGATACACATTATAATGGAAATATTATAATTATAATATTATCAATCACAAATTATTTATTAACAATTGTTATACCACAATTTATTTAGTTTCGAAACGTTTATTTTTTACATATTGCGATATAATAAAATAATTATTTTATAAAATATATAAGAATTAATTTTTATTTATTTTAACAATATTCATATGATATTAATTTGATATATGTGGTACACAAACTTTAATCAAGCTATTCGATAACAAATATTAACATTATATTATTCTATTAGTTCCTCATTTGTATTGAGTTATAGATCAAAACAACATAAAAACACAGAAATATTAAAATAATATAAGTAATTGAAATTAGAATTTTTAACTTATATTGTCAAGTAAATTTATAATAAAATTTATTTTATTATAAACATAGATCAATTATAAAATATGAATAATTCTTTTTATAAATTACTATTATTATTTTTAAACAATATATTATATTAATAAATAAATTATTGCATATAAAATTTTTATAAAATTTGATAATATTTTATTACTAAAAAAATTGTACATATACATAGGGGCGAGGGGGAACACAGTGATAGATCTGCCCATAGTTGATGAAGAAGTAAGAAATGAAACAGAAGAATTCATGGTTGAGGCAAGGATAGAGTCAGATCACCTACCAATAGTAGTCACACTATGGATAAAAGACAGGATAGAGAAGAAAGAAGAGAAGGAAAAAGAAGAAAAGAGAACAATTATGATATGGAAAGAGGAAGATATAAAAAAATACAAGGAAAAGGCTGACAGACAGTATAAGGAACAAGAAGGAGAACGTAACATAGAGAAATTGTGGAGTGAATTAAAAGAGGTGATACAAAGAAATGTCAGTAGAAGAGAAGTCAAAATGAAGAACTGGAAACTAGGGGAACATAGGTGGTGCGACAGACAATGTAAGAGAGAGAAGAGAAAAGCAAAAAAGGCACTAGAAGACTGGAAGAAAGGAAAAGTGGAGAAGGAAAAATATGACAAACAAAAAAGAGAATGGAAGAGAGTATGTGAAAGGAAGAAACAGGAATGGAGAGAAAGAAAAGAGAAAGAACTGAGAAAACTGAAAAACGAAGGGCAAGTATGGGCTTACATCAATAGAGGCAGAAAGAAAAAGGATAAAGAAGAGGTGGACATAAGAAAAAAGAATGGGAAAGTCATTTCAAAAAGCTGCTAAAAGGTACAGAAATGTCCAGAAATGTAACAGTGGAAAATCAGAGACAAGAAAAAGGACAGAAAATAATAGAGATTGGAGAAAAAGAGATTGAGAGGATATGGAGATGCATCAAGAAGAAGAAAGTTACCGATATAGACGAAATACCGAATGAAGCATGGATACATAGAGAACAAGAGGTGAAGAAAACATTAACAGAAATTATCAAGAAGATAAGTAAGTACGGGAAGATATCGAAGGGCCGGTAAACTGCGAAAATAGTCCCAATATATAAGAAGGGAAACATAAAAAGTCCAAAAAGCTACAGAGGGTTATCCATGCTGACGTCAGCATATAAAATCTACACGGGTATACTAGAAAGTAAGCAAGAGAAAGAAACAGAGGAGAAGAACATATTTCCAGAGGGAGATCGATCATGGACAATATATACGTACTGAACCACATAATAAGAAGAACGCTATGGGAAGAGGGAAGTATGTATGTGTTGTTCGTGGACCTGAATTCCGCCTTTGACACAGTTAACAGGGAAGAGCTATGGTAGATCAAGCAGGAGACGGAGTACGACATAGGATTAATGGATAGTATAAGAAAGATATATAAAGAAACGAAATGCAAAATAAGGACCAAGAATGGTTTAACTGCAGAATTTTGGACTAACAGAGGACTGAGGCAAGGCTGCTCTCTTAGCCACTTACTGTTCAATATATATATTGCCGGAATAGAGAACGCGATGAGAAAAAATAACATAGAAGGTACTAAAATAGCAGGGATCAGAATATGGACCCTGGCATATGCAGATGACTTGGCCTTGATAGGAGAAAACAGGGAGGCCATGCAAGGAATGATGGAAACCCTGAAGAAATTTCTAAGAAATAGAGAGATGACGTTCAACACAAGTAAAATTAAGATGATAATAGTGAAGAAAGGCAGAATGAAGACTAAAGAGACATGGAAATAGAATGGGGAAACAGATAGAGATAGTTAAAAAAATCTACTATCTGGGATTTATCTTTAGAAATGACGGGAAACATCATGATCATATCAGAGAAAGGGTCCAAAAGGGCAGGATCGCAGCGAGAAGGACATGGGGACTAGCAGAGAGAGTATGTAGTGGGGATTTCAAGATGAGAAAGATGAAGTTTAACTTCCTCGTGAAAGGGTCATGGAGTATGGAGTTGAAGTTTGGGGGAACCAAGCAAATGAAGAGATGGAAAAAATAAAAATAGACTATTATAGGTGGACCCTAAACTTGGATTTCTGCATACCGAGATACCTGGTATGCAAGGAAGTAGAAGAACGAAGGATGGAAACTGAATGGATAATCCGTAAATTGAAACACCAGGATAAAATTAAGGAAATAAGCGACGAAAGACTAATAAGAAAATTTTATGAATAAAATAAAAAAGAGATGATAGAGAATGAAACAGACGAAACAGAAAAATGGATGAACAGACTAGAGTTAAATAAAAAACAGACCAAAAAATGGCAAAGAGAAGGAAGAAACATATATAATGAGATCAGACCATGGGACGACGACATACAGAGACAATACAGAAGGAGCAAGATGACAGAGGCGAAATATAATAAAGTATACAGAGAAATCCAAGGGGTAGGATTACTATAATACCTAAGATCGACAACCAACGCAAAAGAAATGAAATTGATACCGCGAGTAAGATGTGGAAATATAACTACGTAAAATAAATACTAGTTGGACATCGATGAGACAAGGTACCAACTCTGCAAAGAAGGTGAGGGTGATTGGGACCACTGGCTATATTGTAATTGGTAAAAAAAATAATATATTGGCTGAATTGCAAGAAAACAGAGGCTATATGCGAGGAGCTAAGCATAAAACATGATAGGACATTGACAAACAGAGAAACGATAATGATATTTAAAAACAACAAAAGAAAGAACAGAGAAATAATAAAGATAATAGCAGAAATAGAAAAGATACTAAAAAAAGAATAACGAGAAAGGTAGAAAGCAAACAAAAAAAACGAGTGTAACTACAGAAAGACAACG
Organism: Eupristina koningsbergeri; assembly: GCA_018907245.1. Classification (NCBI taxonomy): domain Eukaryota; kingdom Metazoa; phylum Arthropoda; class Insecta; order Hymenoptera; family Agaonidae; genus Eupristina; species Eupristina koningsbergeri. The sequence continues at coordinate 3,525,360 of JACCHV010000110.1, forward strand.
GAAAAGAAAAGCAAAGTGATGTGTATAAAGAAGGAAAGAGATATAAAGTGATAAATAAAATAAAACAAACTGCAAGATTTAAAGACTGATAAATATATATATATATAAATGTAAAAAATGTAAATACGATGTAAAAATAGCGGAACCCGTCCCTTGGTAATAGTTGGGATGTACTATATACATAATAATAATAATGTTACTAAAAAAATTAATAAAATAACAAGAACAGTAAAAAGTATAGATCTTTTTTTTAATGAACTATTGTGATATTGATATGTAAAATATTTTTATATTTAGTTTGAATATTAGTTTATGTGCAGGATAAAAATTTTCAAATTTTAATTGTAATATTTATTACGAAAATTAATTTCATTATATGTTTCTTAATTGTTGAGAAAAATTAAATACAATAATTCTCTTAATAACAACACTAAAAAAACTTTTGACAACATAATTTCAATTCCATATATAAATAAATTTTTTATAAAATGGGAAACAGCCGGTGTCGTTTACAAAATAAAGTGTAAAGACTGTAAAGCTACCTACATAGGTGAAACAAAACGTAATTTGAAAAAACGTATTTGCGAGTACAAAAAAGTTCAAAATACCAACTCTATGATACAATTGCACTCGCAAAATAATGAATATAGCATAGATTGGGACAATGTTATAATTTTGGACAGAGAAAATAATTATAGAAAAACACAAATCTCAGAAATGCTGCATATACAATTAAATATCAACACTGTAAACAAAAATGAAGATACGAAAATTTTAAACGGTCTCTATAAACATTTGACGCCAATGATGACGCGGTACTCAGCTGAGACATAATCCTCGACACATTATTACTTTGGTGTATGCGAACTTGACATATCGACAACGCAAGTCATGCTAAAATTCTACATTCAAGTATACTAAGGTAATAACAAACTTTGTATTTTATAAATTAGTGTAATATAATAGATTTTTATAATTGTTGTAAATTTATCAATAAAACAGAGGTCTCAAGAGGACAATAAAGTTAATCGATGCATTGCCAAAATACATCAATTAAAAAAGTGTTTTATTCACAACCTCACCCACAAGGAACCTTACACATTCAAAATATTGTGATTATTTTATACAACAATATTGTACTCATTTATCTTCACTGTCGTTATCATTGTCAATGCTGTGGTTGCTCACTATATAAGAAAATATATCTCGATTTATAATATATTTTAATGTACTGAATTTATATTAAGTAATTAAGTAACCAACTATTATCGTAGTATATTAATATTTTTGTAATCCCTTATACCGAAAGTAATAGCTTGTGTACCAATGTAAATACTCGTTAGTATCACCGCTACTATTGTATAAATTAACTATATAAAAAAAGAATTATTATAGAAAAAAACTTTAGTTCTATAGTGAAATTTTATAATTATAGTAAATATAATAATTATATATTTTGAACCAAATAAAATTTTATATTTAATGTATTTAATTAAATTTATTTACGTTATTTACAGTAATATTTTATATTGAAATTTTATAAATAATTTAATATTAAAATTAATAATCATTGATTTAAATAAGTATTGATAAAATATGTATTTATTATATTAAAGGTTCACGTTTTAATAAAACATTTGTAATGGATACATGTATTTATTTATTTATTGAATTACGTACCTACTGGTATATTCACTTTATTTTAAACAGCTGTTTACTCAGTAGATGGCGATAAAAGCTATTCTGAAATTGGATATAATTCATATTTTTTCTTATAAGTTAATAATTTTTGTATTTATAATTTTTTGAGATTATGTGAAATTACAAATCAAAATTTAATAGTACTTTTATTTATAAATATACTAGAAAGAAGAGAAACAAATAAAGAAGAAAACAAATAAATATGTTTTTTTCATATATAATGGATGAAATTTAGTACTTAAGATATAAAAGTATATAAAAGGATATAAAAATACATTTTTTACAATAATTTTATAAAAATTGCTTTTCTTATACTTATTTAAATAATATCCAATAAATATGATAAATTATAATCCCCTATTTTAATTTAAATTTATTACATTTCGTTTATATTCGTTGTTATTCATTTTATGAATAATTTATTATAAAAATAATAAAGAAATTTTTTAACGTTACTTTTAACATTTTCATGGTTGAATGAACAAAAAGTCTTTGTTGATAAATTATCTAAATTAACAAAAATTTTTCAAGATATTATGAGACTTAATCGATTAGAAAATCTCTCTTTGATTTCCCCCTAATTTATTATCTTAAAATAATAATTATATTTGAAAAATTAAATTTAATCCATTCAATATAATTTATATTATTTTTAAATAATTTTTTTATATACAAATTAAAAAATAGTATTTATTACCTTATTAGTATTTTTGAGTGATTAAATTTATAAATATTTCATATGTATTCATTATACACGATTTGTGTATTAATTAAAAATATTATATTCAAAAACTATATGTAATAAATAATGCACAATACATATTCTGTGATTTATAATATAAAAAAAATATTTAATATTATAGGAAATTTGAAATTAATTATTATCATAATTCTTATGATTATTTTTAAAATTTTACTGAAACTAAAGAAGTCAGGTTAAAATCATAATTAATTCCTTAATTGATTATAATTTTATTCAATTATTAATATAATTGAATTTATACAGATTAAATTAAAATTAAAATTAATTAAAATTTACATTGTATAATTATTGAATAATAATATACATGGAATGTCCCCGAAGTATCGAGATTTTTTTTTTCATTTGGCGAATATTGGTTGCAGCGATTTCAGAGGGGTCTTAAAATGTAGAAAAAATCTTTTTCCATTTGTTCCTTTTTTTTGTTTTTTTTTCTATAATTAGCTGCGACACGATTTTATTTCGTGCGAAGGGTGTTTTTCGGTTTTTTGTCAAGCGATTAATGGAAAAACGCTACGCGATAATGTTTTGTTTAAAATTTATAAAAAAAAGAAAACACTTATCATTTTTTTAAAATTTAATTTATTGATGGACTGATAAACAGTTTGAAATAAAAATTTAAAACTCTTCAAAATAATTTCCTTCTGCATCAACGCATTTACGAAGGTGAATTTTGTAGGCCTTAAAGGTAGCCTGAAACTCTTCAGCTTTGATGTTTTTAAAAATTTTTATGCATTGTATTATGCACCGTAGATCGCGTTAAATTCAGTTTTTCCGCTATTGCTTTAACTATTGATCGGCAGTCCGAATTTAAAATTTTTATCACTGGCCGGGTATTCATAACGATTCAAGAGGTTTTTAGGCGTCTAGACTCGAGACTCGTTGATGATCTTTTACCGATTCTCTTTGAAAGCTCTGTACCATTTTCCACATTACGATTTTGACATACATTTATTTTTATAAGCCTCTTTTAACATTTTAAATTTCTGTTTTGTTTAAGTTATAAACAAAATTTCATCATGTGATGCTGTTCCACTAATTGCTTCAACTCGCCGAGTCAAAAAATCGAAAAATACTCTTTGCGCGAAATATAATCGTGCCGCATCTAATTATCGAAAAAACAAAAAAAAGGGGACAAATAAAAAAGCTTCCTTCTAAAAAAAAAACTCGATCCTTCAGGGACAAACCATGTATTTATTACTTTGTATTTCATTTTAGATTGGATTATTACATCAAGCATATTTTATTAAAAAAATATTTCTATGTCAGTGTATAAAAAACTCCGTTTAATGGATTAAATTAATTTAAAAATATATCATTATACCTTAGTTGAAATTATTATTAAAATAATAACTTATTAAAAATTAATTTACATTTTATATAAACAAATTTTTTATAATAAGTTTTATAGTTGAATATATAATTTAAAATTATGTAATATTTGTGTAATTGTAATTTAAGTACAAGATTTCCATTAAAACAAATTTTTTTAATTAATTTAGAAATTTCTTCTGAGTATATAATATTGATAAAAGCTATGTATGTCAATTTTTTTTTCTTGTATTTTAAAAAATGTAATTTGTCTTTAAATTTATTGAATATCTTAACAATGGCTGTGTATTATATAAATGTCTGCGACTTTCTTTTTTAATATAACAAAATATTATTTAAATGACTGATGAATTGTAGAAAAAATCTATTAAATTTATTTACCTATACTGTGGAAATATATCTCATAAAATATGGTAGTTTAGTATTTATAACAGTAAATATAATAATAATCGTGGTCATTGTTTTATTGCAGTGACACGAATTCTTCAACATGAATGTAGCCTTATATTAGTATTCCTTAGGAGTATTGAAAAGATGGCTTTGCATGTTCAAATAACCTCATAGGTATGCTTATAAAAGTGTTTTAAATCAATCATTTTAAGTGAACGTTTTAATCATTTGTATAAATTTTCATGACTTGAAACTAAATTTTAGCAAATTAAAGAAACTGAATAATGAGATTTCACAATAGGTTATAGAAACGTCAGTGTCAATTTTGAGGTATGTTATTAGTTCATAAAGTTACATCTCTACTAGAAATGGTGCATATCTGAGATTTGAACACACCTAAACCTTAGCAACTATAAATTGGTAAAAGAAAAATTCTTTTTGTACACAACAAATTAATATTTAATATTTCAAAGTAATACTTAAACAATATTTTTTCATATAATTGAATATTAAAATGGAATAATATCAAATAATAATTAAACTGATGTGAAAGTTATTATAACATCTAAGAAGTTTAATTAATATGGGTTAAAAATGTAATAATTATTTTTAAAATATACCTTAATTTATGTAATATTTCATTATAATATATTATACGTATATTATTTTTAACAATATTTAACTTCTTTATATACCTTTGTTATTATTATAATTTTTATAACAATTATCGATACTGTAATTATATAAATTTCTTTTCAATGAGAGATTACGTAGCATAAAATATTTACTTATAATTTTACTAGAGATAGAATACTCATTTTGGTGCAAAAGATTAGGGTATGGTATTGTACCAAAAGGTTAAAATAATGTTTGTATCCCTTAACAAATTAAACATGCAAACATATGTAAATATTAAATTTTTTAATTATAATTTCATTCTATTTATATTAAATCACCCTGCATTTTACCGTATCACTTTTTTTATTCTGTTGAAGAAGTTAATTTTAATACACATAGTTTAAATATGTAAAACATAAATAATTTAATAAATAAAGGATTAAATTTGAAGGTAAAAAAAAATTAGAACTGTTTGAGTATGATAATAAACATAATATAACAAATAAGGATATAATGTAAGTAAATATCCCTTCAATAATTTAATTACAATATTCATTTAATGATACAAGAAATTATTATTTATGTATTTGAATACAATGAAGTTTTCATTTTATAACATTAAAATTTAATATTTCATTAATATTTTTAAAATAATGAACATTATAATTTAATATATGGAGATTGCTTAGTTATTAAATTGAATTTAACTATTACATGAATTTAAAATAATTATTAAATTAAAATGAAAAATTAACCGAAAAAAGAATTTATAAGGGATTTGATGTATAATATTAATAAAATATACAATAACAAGAATTATATGAGGATCAGCGTTTTAAAAAAATTTTGATATTAAATAGAAGAATTGATGTTTTGATTAATTAGGTAAAGTTTTTAATATTAAACAATTGTATTAAGAACTATTATAATGATAACATCAATATCAAAATGATAATATTTAATACAATAACAACTAATTTATTTTACTTTTTAGTAATTCATCATATTATAATTAAAACGAGGAAGATTCATTATTTATGCATTTATTTATATATTATTTATTTAGTACTTCATTGGTTTATGGATTATAAATGCCAAAAGTAGCTCGTGTTTACTTTGAAAGGTTTTTTAACGTTTTTTGAAATCACAAGCGAAAGTGATGAAATACTGTTAAAATCCAATTTAACAATAATAAAAAACTAAAAGGAAATTTAATAAAACTCAACCAATTAAAATAAAAAAATTAAAAGTAGGTGTTGTATAGACATTCAAGAGATAATTCTTCCCGCACGAACCATGTGTTTTTTGCTACATTTTTACGCAAAATCATTTCCGCCTAGAACAGGAAAAGCCAATGGAAATCAAAACGCGTAATTTCTCATGGGAAACCGACTCGAAAAAAAATCGGACAAGCCACAGGTATTTAGCGCTGTTGGGGTGCAGATATTAAAAGTCGATTATAATTTTCGTTCGTCGGGAACGGAGAAAGCGGAGGCGGATACGGCCGACAATTCTGAGACAATCGAACTCCTCGAAAAGTGCTGCCCGTCATTTCTCATCGGGAATCTTGAGCTTCCCGGTACCACAATAGATTGTGCAAGCAGGAAAATTCTGGAAATTCAGCTCACTATGAAAAATCGGCAGCCCCTCTTTCAGCATGATAGGCAATTATTCCCTTAGCGCACGTGCAAAATTGCATTTTTTTATACATTTGTGACTTTTATCTTTGTATGTCTTTTCTGGAGTTCATCAATTCTCTTGATTTTTAGGATCAATAAAAGCCGCACAACGAGAATTATTATACAGAGGAGAGTGAACCAAAGGCTTCTATCTCATGAAAATTTTCTGTTTTCTTTTTATATTTTATTTTTTTAATATTTTTTTCATGTATTTAAACTGCTACACTTTCAGTTTATAGTGATTACGTTCTCAATCTTTTAGATGCAAGTTCATTATGTGTTTTGTAATAATCATTATTTATCTTTATCCAATATAGGTATATTGCAAAATTAGTTTCATACAAATATATTATAAAAAAAAAAAATTAATTATTATTTTAGGTTTTATTCTTCACTCAATTTATTTATAAAGATTTTTATATCGGACGTTGTAATAATGGTTTTTTTGTACTGTATTTCAATTTCATGATTTAAAATTATATTAATTTATAATTGACCAATTTCATTATCATAAATTACTATTATATCAGTAGTTTTTTAAATATTTAAAAAATAAATAAGTGGATTTCATCTATGAAAATAGTGTTATAATTATTAAAGTAGCTTTTACTAATATTATAAAAAAAGCACTTCATAAAGGTAAAAATTAATTTTTTTCTTCTTAATTGTATATAAAAGTATATTGTATAAAAAAAATAAGATGAAGTATGTACATATATATCCACATGTTATAAAACATACTAATCATTTATAAAATAGAAAATAATAATTTTTTATCTTTATGTAAAAAATTCGGGTAAATGAGATGTAAAAATTTAAAAAATTTACTTAATATAGTGCTTCTTTATTTTATTTTATTTTTCAAATCTTTTTCTTTTTAATGCATTAAGAATATTTATTATTATTGATTCACTTTTACTAATCTAACAAGTATATTTTATTAACACAATTTCATACTAATATACTATATTTGATATTGAAGACTAGGTAATATATAAATATAAAGTCTTTTAATAATAATTAAATAATAATTAGCATAAAAAGAAGATTGAATAAATTTTGTTGCGATTACAAATTATATTTAATCAAATTAATTACTATAAATAACTTCAATTCAAAGGTAACATCACAATATTATAACATCAATATATGAATTATAAATCGTTTACCTTTTAGAATGAAAAATGTTCGGAAAATTTAAATCACTTAACAAAAATTTTATATTTGTGAGCTTAGATCTACGTTAATTTCATGTTAACGATCACAATTATCTAGGAATTTTATCCGAGTAAATTTAGGAAATTAAAATTCAAATTATTAAAATATTTGGAGTAGATGAGAAAGAAATTAATTTTCATTTATTTGTAATTTTAGTGCACTATAACAACAAATTTTTTAAAAAAAATATTGTTTTAGTTTTAACGATTTTTTATGATATTAATAAAAACTTTAAGGATCTAATAAATTTTACAAAAATTTATGTGATTTTTATGTAATAGAAAATTATATAGACTATCTACTTTTATTGAAATAGTTCAATAAAAACATGTTTAATGTTTTATATATAATTGATAAAAATTCTTAAAGCAACTGTAAGGTTGTAGTTATACAATAAGTCATTAATAAGATAATGATGACAAGATTATAATAAATTAATGTTAAAATTATTTTTATGAATATTGTTATTTTATAATAAGCAATTTATACTTTTGATTAAATTTCATTTTTTCATACTATATTGCCTATTTATTAATTATAAATGTTCATATCATAATTAGTCATTTTTAATAATAAAAAAAAAAATAAAGCTTCTATCCGTAATATATAGCAATTTGAATTTCGCATTTGTATAAAAAATCTTGTTCTTGCATATTTTTTTTTTTTTTAATTATACCAAGTATTGTACTTTATATTTGAATTTGAACATTTGTACTATTTAATATTCATAAAGAAACTGTATTTTATTTTCTTTCCTTTGTCTTTTAAAGGTGCTGGTGCAGTCTCGAAGTTAAGATATAGAATGAAACATTTTTTCAAGTTACATCGAGAGTGTATAAGTAATTTTTATCACTTCTAAGACTACATAAAAATTCATGTAATTAATAACTACTATGTTTCTTAAAAGTCTTTGATTAAATAACCTCTATTTATATATTAATACATAAATGCCATTAAAAAATCTTTTTTTAAGAAATAAAAACAAAATAATATTTATTGTAGCAATAAAATCGGTATGTGTTTTTAAAATAAAAAGTATGCAATATTTTAAAATCTTTATGAATATGTCATGATTTCACGATTTATTTTTTGTATCAATAATGAATGAGTTACAATAAAATAAAGTTTAATAATTTCAATATTTGCTACTTTTGATAATCAGTTTAACAATATGCTGATTTTATTTTTTTCGACTTATAAATGAAACTAGAAATTAAAGAATCATGAAATAAGTATTAATTTTTTAACGAAAATAGAAATGTGAAATATACTTTAAATGAACAATTTTGTTAAAAATTGTAGACAATAATTAAAATAAAGTATTTCTTGTGATTATTCATTAAATATCAGTTTAATAAGTACCAGTATTAGTAAAAATACATTTGTTAATTAAAATATTAAAATATCAAAGAATTTAATATATCTTGTCAAAAGGATGGAATTTCGTGCATATGAAGCTGTAAAGGTATTACATCAGTAAATTGCCATAAAATAATTGAGAAATTTAAATGTCAAGAAATTGAGAAATATGTTTCTATTAAACTTACATTTTGAAGCATTTTTTGTTTAATTACTATTATTTTATTTTTCTAAATACCTCAGTTTATGACAACAAACTCTTTCGGTAGTTTTATACGATTATAGTTGAAGAAACAACTATAAAAATTTTTAAGTAAGAAGGAATGCATTAATGTATAATCTTTTTTTGCTAAAGTTATACTATTTATATAAAAGACTACAAATTTTTATACTGCGTTAATGATTGAATAAATTAGGGCCAATAGATTTGTTTAAAACTTAAATTAACCCAAAGCAAACGAGTATCTTTCTAATTCATGAATACAATAAAATAATAATTATCACAATAAAATAACTCTGCAAATTATGTTCCAATTTATGATAACGAACAATAGAATATAAAGATGGTAGGTTTAGTATAGGTTGATATAAGAATTAAGGTGTAATAGCACTTATCACTTTCGCATTTATAGGTTGGCAGAAATATATCAAGGATAAGAAAATTAATGGACAGAAAATAATAAATGATTAAAATGCAAACTTCTCAGTACTGATCACAATTTTATACGTAGAATATTGCTAATATTTAAAAATAATGTGTAGAAAAATAAATGATTATTTTAAGTCGATCAATAAGATTCTGAAAAAATTAAAAAATTGTCAGAAATTTAAAAATATAAAAATTTGAAAGTTTTGTACACAAGAATTAAGCATTTTCTACCAATTTATATCATGAATATTTCAAGGATATAAAGCGTCAGTTTATGTTTGAAAATAATTATTTTTCGATAGTCAAATATATGTTATTGTATTTAATATTAGTGTCAGAAAATGATTATAGATCATTTTACCTGTACTCTTGTCATTTAAACTACGGTACCACAGAGAAATTGCATTAACAACTACGGCACAATAGTTTGTTACTTAAAAAAATGGAACTGTAAAAAAAAATCGTCAACTATGATCAAGGAAATTCGATTTCTCCTTTTAAAAGATCAATAATGAAAGCCAGATATTTTCTAATAAACTAAACTATCTATATTCAACAGCAATCTAAATTTAATTTAATAATATCGAATTAAAATAATTGATTACCGTTAATAATAAGACAAAAATAAATTTTAAATAAAAATTAAATATATAAATGAGATCATCTTTGTTTATCTTTTTTATTGAATTAAATCGAGATAATTATGCAAGAATTAACTTAAAACATGGCTATTTATTTTAAAGTTTTTATCAATATTTCTCTGCATTCCTAAGGATAATTTTTTTTATATATTAATTTGATGGTAAATTTCGAAAATGATAGAATTTTTATTTTTACATAATGAATGCAAATAATAGCTAAACTTATATTTTTATTAGACTGCATACAATTATTTATTTGTTTCTTTACGAATCTAATACTATTTATATATATTTATTATAAATGTTTTAAAATTATAAATTATTATCAAACCATCAACATACTTTGAAAGTATTTGTAAAAGATATCATAGGTTCTAAAACAAAATAAAAATAGTTCATATTTTTTAAATGCAAAACAATGGATAATAATTATTTATGGAAAGTATTAAGTGGACTTAACATTTTTTAAATATATAATGATTATGTTTTAGTATAAAATTAAGAATTTAAAATTGTACATACAGGTAAGTTTAAAGATAAATATTCTTGTTAAGATATATAAGATTGTAAAATTCACTTAAAAAGACCATTTCCTGAAAAAGAAAAAGAATACGAAGAAAGTTTTGAACAGTTTAGTAACTGAAACTTTTTTCATCAATAGATATGCACATAATAACGAGCTATAATTGGAAATTTGATATTTATTTTAGTCCATATAACGTAAAATTACAAATTTGAGACCATAATAATTTTTTTTTCTTTAAAATCTTGTTCTTTAAATTAAAAATTTTTTAGAATAATCATTTGACTGACAATGTTGAAAGTCATTAAGAGCCCTACATTTATGAGCAGCTCCGGCCAAGTTAAGAGGATTAAGAAAACACGTTCAGCAAGACCTCACTATAAGAATGAAGTGTAAAAAATGCTCGATCCTTAATGAAGAACTATTCTTTTGAGTGAAATCGACAATAATATAATTTGTAAAGTCGATTTAATACGAGTGAATTAACACTATCGAGATTGTAATTTCAATTTGGCCGCAGTGTGTCAGTAATCACAATCACAATCAATAAATTTTTCACCGGTACTCTCTCTTTCGAGGACCAGCTGACCATCAGAACCTGGACCACCGAGTTAATAAGGGAGGTCTAAGCAACAAAAATTTTGCGGATAATGGACCAAAGAGTTAAAAAGAGTCGCGGTGACCTCAAAAAGCCTCTCGATGGAAAGTACACGATACACAAGTATGTGTATGTGTGTTTATGTGGGGCAGGAACGGTACGCATGAGCCATCACCGGAGTTTTCACTCTATGTCATATGAACCGATCGTTTTCGTGTTCGGGGATCGATTGGTATTCAACAAAGAGAGAGAGAGAGAGAGAGAGAGAGAGAGAGAGAGAGAGAGAGACAAATGGAGAGTGGGAAGATAATGTCCAGAGGAATGTAGCACGTCGCGATCGTCAACATGAAAGTTTTGTTGTCTAACGGACCCGACACATTGTGTGCAGTCTTTTCGAACACAATCATCAAATCTTCTTCATTTTCTCTGTTTTTCCATTCGTAGTGATTCTTAGGTACTCACCAATAATGATTACAAATATCGAAAACTACTGGACTTGATCTCATAATAAACGATTCAATTGACATTTAAGGCATTTCAATAAACTCGACAGATCCATAAATAATATGAAAAAAATAAACTTTTTTCCACCAAGTATTTTAAAAAGTATTGATTATTCTAAATAATAGAAGAAATAAAAGGCGTGAAAACATGTTTTAAAATACAGGGATTCAGTGTAATATTGAAGACCACATTTTTCAACGTTATTCTATGGTTAAACGTTTACATATTAAGATTTATGTTGAATTTAAAATTTACATATTTTATTATTTAAAAATTTATTTATTCATTGGCCAATACTCTTTAAAATATACATAACTTTTAACAATTCCAATTTATAAGTTATATGCTAGCTATTCGATGATAAATGATATAACACCAATTTATAATATTTAAAAGTATGCAATATATCTTTTATTAATATTGTAATTAGAAAATTAAATTTTTATTTTTGTTTTTCTTTTCATCATATTGAAAAAAACTATAAATTTTATTTAATGTTTTTTTTATACTGTTTTTGTTTTATTTATTTACAGAAGTAATATTTTCATTACTTTAATAATACTTTTTCTCATTATTAATAAATTAATTTTTATTAAAATATGAATCAATGAAAAAATTTTCATTGATATGAGTTTATTATAATATTTTAAATGTAATAATTAATTGAGTTTGAATTATACAAAGAAAAAAATACAAATACTAGTTTATGTGTCACGTTGATAGTCATTTGGTTTATTTAACGTTTATACAGGGCATTTAAATATTACGTGTTCTATCTCTTATTGTACTTATTGTACTATGATTTGTTTTCAAATGATTTATTTAAAAATAATTATGTTATAATGACTTATTTCCTTTTTAAATTTTTAAATTATTCTAATTTATGTTATGATTGTAGTTTTGTGAGAGGGATACAATTACATTTACGTATATTATTTTCAAACTTTTTACATCGTAAGATTTTAATAGGATACAATAATATTTTTATATAAAAGAAGTACATAGTAATAAATGATTAATCTTCATATTTTATTTTTTAAATAATTTTTTAAAGTTTGTTCATTTAATTATATTCTGAATTAAAAAAATCTATTGAGCTAAAAACATGTTTTTATAATTCCAGAAAATCTAAATTAGAACTATTAATAAAATACAGGGTTCCTATTATTTATTATTACTTACTTTTATTACTCATTTATTGTTTTTGTCAATTTTTTATTTATTTATTTATGATGAAATAAGAATTAACTTTAATTAATATTAATTTATAAAAAAATTATTTTCTTTATAGCAACGAATTTAAATTCATAATAGCTTAATTATTCGATGATTTCAATATAAATGAAAAATTTTAATTATAAGAAATATATTTATGTTACAATGTAATTTTTCAAAACATATCTAAAATAATTGTTTTATGAATATAATTGATACTTTCATAATGTATATTTCTATGCTGTTATTTCTAGGAATTTTTATTTATCTTTAATAAAAAAAAATTGCTATAAAAATACATAGAAACATTATTCTGTATTAATTTCAAAAGTTATTTACCAACAGAATGTACACAAAATTTTTAGAATTGAATTAAAATTGCTCACGGAATAAAAAATATTTTTATTATTTTGTGAATTTATTTTGAATAATACAATTATTAAATAATATTGCTACTTTCTCGAAAACAAATACACTATTCCAATATAAGTTATATGGTATACTATTACTTTAGCAGAAAGACTTAATTTATTATTGAATTTTTGCCAATTGTATACTCCTAATAAATATATTTTTTGAATGCATCATTCAATAGTGAAAGCTGCATATGAAATTTTTAATTTAAATTTCATTATTCACTCACAATTAAATAAACAATAAAAATAAATAAATAATTAATGTGTCGATGAAGTCAACAATTATTTCTATATAATATTTAAATCATCTTTTAACTTTTTATTTATGTTCAATTTAGTGAAAAATAAGTTTTAAGAATTATTTATAAGAATTTTTTTACAAATAATTTATTTGTATTTTAAAAGATTTCCTTTAAGTAAAATTATATATACAATTATGTACTTTATATTACAAAAATAATATAATATTGGGTGTTATATACTAGTTTATAACAGTTATTTTATAATCTAATTATATTATTATTAATATATTTACTTTTTTTCCATATAAATCCTATTTGTATTCTTTACTTTTCAAAAATATAACATGTAACGTTAGTCTAATACAATATAATTATGTTTATAATATTTATTATTACTATATCTACTTTGTTATAATTTTAATTTGCATTATTTATTAAAAAATAAATTAAAATAATAATTACAATTAAAAGTATTGATTTTTAAAAATATTTGATATATAATTTTATTAATATTAAGATAATATTTTAAACGTTGTGAAATAGTAAAATTAGAAAATCCCTTTAATTTTTAAAACATTTATTTAATGTGTTAGAATATCATTATAAATGTAATAAATAAATTCAGTATTGATGTGATATACTATTAATATCATTCTATATTCTCATCAACTTTTCCAAGTTATAATACAATTTGCTTAGCTAATTTCAACATTTTATTTATATTTATATAAATATTGATATGATTAAAATTTTACATTTAGTTGTTATATTTGTTCTTTATATTATGCTTACATTGTCCATAAATTTTCATAATAATTAAGAATGTTTTAATTTTGTATTAAATGAAAAGATTAAAAATAAAATACAATCTTCAATATAAAAATACTTTTTATATAACATTATCTACCAGTTTATATGTGATTTATTAATAGAAACATTTTTGATACTCTGCCCAAAATAATCATTTTTGTTGTATATTTAATTTGGAGCATATGCAATAATATACAAAGAGAGACGATAAATAAGTAATTGCAATATTTACTGCACTTTATTTAAACTTATTATATTTTTGGCAATTGATTTTAAGCTTTCGGTCGAAAAAGTCTTATTCTTATGAACAATATAAATATTTATTACATTATATTTAATTAAAAAATTGTAGTTAAATTAATTGTATATTTCTTACTTATATTGAGATCATTAAAATTAATTTTTGTTCAAAGGTTGATTATATTTATAGTAAAAGCATAACAAAAAAGTTTAAATAGAAACTTTTATTTAAAATAGAATATATTTTAGTAATAATTGAAATGCATTGTCTTATATCATATGCAGAAAAAATTTCTTAAAAAAATTACTTAAAAATTAAGATTAAACTATATTATATTGATTTATTTCCATTAACTTTTTTTTGCAATAAATTCACAATCATTAATTAATAAAACAAAATCTGTTTAATAATGGTTAATAATAATAAATTTAAATTAAAATTTGCTATTTCAAAATGAATTTATCTAATAAAAAATCACGTACTTATTTATAATTTTATATTTTCTTATTTCTTTTCAGATTCTTGTACTATTTTACTATCTTATTTATTACACTCGATAGGCGTTTATAAATAAGCATGTTAAATACAGGTTGACGAAAATGAAGGTATTCCAGGTTTGTGTATTGCATGCGTGCACATAGAAATTTTATATGTATTTTATTATGTATATTCAAAAGGAATAATTCTTTTTTGTTGCGTCAGTTTGTGTTTTAATTTCGCACATTATTCCTTATGATTTTCAACATAGGATATGTTGTTCTGATAAAATCAGTATAAAAAGGTAGCAGAAATAGAATAAACACTTGATTTTATACCCTCATATGTACAAAGAAATGTTGAATTATTTTTTTGACCTAATAAAAAAGTCTTCTTTTAGTATTTTATTTCCATTCTTATATTTTTTTGACGAACGTTTTATATTTAATTTATCAATATAAACTTTCTATTAAAGATATAGTATTATATGTTAATAAAAAAATATTATTTGTCTGATTTTGAGAATAAATAATCTAAATTATTATTAGCCACATGACAGAAGATACAAAAGTAATTATTTGCATTTTCAGAAAGAATTTAGAAACTATGTTGTTCTATCTTTTAAAAATACACCTATACTTTGTACATTAAAAATTTGACGGTATAAATAAAATATTTATGAGGCTATTATGTAAGAATATTATTTAATTACATATTAAGTAATATTCAACTGTATAAGAGTAAAATTAATTAATAAAATAAATTTGCAATATTCTTTTCACTTATTTTACTTTTAGCAATTTAAGTTTTCTAATAGTATTATAAGATACTTCTAATATTAATAAAGTGTCTTACTTGGAATATAGTAGGTATTTTCTTGTTGAACCATGAAAAATTTTAGTAAATTAATCGCTCATAGTAATTTAGAGATATTTTCAAGCGAATAGTTTTTCCAACCCACATTTCGAATTCGGAAAGTCTCGGATATAAATTGCCAATATATGCATTATCCGAGATGTCAGAGTCACGATCAGTAGCCCGATTTACGTGAACTTAATAAAATGTATTTTCCTCCCGAGAAATTCAATCACATTTATTTTTAAAGGGGAGGGAGTAACATCACTCATTCACTTTCTGTACTTGGGCGTACCAATCGAAAGTACATGCATATTGTATTCGTTCATCTCCTAGGAGAGTTGGACAAGGTACGAATTTGAATGATAAACACGAATTAAAAGAAGAAAAAAGAAGTTTGAAAGGTTTAAAGTTTGAATAAGCGAGAAAATTCTGAAGAATGGGAACTGCAATGAGAAAAATTACGAAGGAGGGCGGTAGCGATGAGGAGAAAGCGAGAAAGGAGAAGCATTAAAAAAGGCGACGATTACGGACAAGGTCATCGAACCGATTATTGTTCACGACCAAATTGACTTGAGATCGCTTTCTTCTTCATACCTGTTGCGAGAACAGGTACTTGGCTGAGATTGAATACAGAGTATAGTCACGAGATGTACGCAGTATTGCAATGAAGTTTTGGTTTGATCTCTTGAACTTGAGAGGGCGGATTTTTGCTCGACTGCTTCTGGATCTTTGCGTAACACAGTAACGTGCATAATATCTAGAAACTAATATTTAATCAGATTAATTAACTTGTCAAATTATTATTTATTTGAATAATATTTTGACAATGGGATTGCGAAATTATTTGAATAAGTATTCTTTTTTCAGAGTGTAGCATTTAATTGTGATTTCGCAAAGTTATGAGAATTGCTTTTTATATTTCAAATTTAATTTAAAATTTGATTTAAATTATTTGGTATTGTTTTATTCATTACATATTTTTTTATAATTTTTATGATATGTAAAAATGGTAACAATTTCTTTACTCAACTGAAATTTATTTGTATTTTACTATTAGTGAAAATGAAAGAAATTGATTTAATATTTGTTTACGTGAATTTTTAGTCTAATCAGAAAATTAGTCAATGTAGCATTTAATTTATTTTATAGTATTTTACACGTTTTACATATTATATACAAAATTAAGCAATATCTCTTCTTTATAATTTACTAATATTATAATTAAACAAATTTAACACATCGGTCTAAAACGAAATTATATCTTTAACATTTCTATTAAGTAGATTCAGATTGTATTGAAACGTTTTTTATGTCATCAATATTAATTATAAAAATTAATTATAAAAAAATATATATATAATTATGAGCCTTTCTCTCCTTCTTTATTTTTTATGTTAAATATTTTAATATTCAATTACTTAAGAATTCCTTCCAAATTATATACTAATATTGAATTATTTTAATTATTAAAAATTGCTTTTATTATTACTATATATATATATATATATATATAAATACATATGTACGTAATTTAATATTATCTTAATCACTCACTATTTTATAAAGTTTTATAACGACAATTAATGAATATTATAATTACAGTATAATTATATATGTTAACGGTATTAAGGATAATACTAGAATGGCGAACTTTTTTTCTTCATCAAAGAAAGTTCAACCCTTTCACATCACTATTTAAATTTATTAATTAATAATTAGATTTACTCATCTTCATTTTAAATTAAGCGAAACAAAATATTGGTCTTTTATCACCAAAACTCCTTTTTCGTCGCGCATTTCATAATTTTAAATTCAAATTTGCTATGAATAAAACAGTCAATCAAAACACTCCTTTAGGAATCGACAAAAAATTATTACTTGGTTGATAAGTATATGATTTACATTTATC
Source organism: Eupristina koningsbergeri (assembly GCA_018907245.1). Classification (NCBI taxonomy): domain Eukaryota; kingdom Metazoa; phylum Arthropoda; class Insecta; order Hymenoptera; family Agaonidae; genus Eupristina; species Eupristina koningsbergeri. The sequence goes on from JACCHV010000110.1 coordinate 3,543,500, forward strand.
AGTCATGTCACGATTGGATACTACAATTAATCAATTCTTTACTACTGTAATGCAGGGCATGCACCTTTCCAACTTAAATCCTTCCTCTATTACTTTTACTTTAATGACGGAGGCAGTTCCTTGATTTAACTTTTCTCCAATAGCCAGCGCCGAAACAGCGATTGGCCTCAGTTTAGATTTAGACGGCGCAATTGTCGAAAATACATCTACTAATTCGACATGCCTATTCGGGTTATGCTGCCTGACATTCCTCCGTCTCCTGCGAGCTGTTGTCGCCGAGATACGGACAGGAGCCGCCTTTACCCAATCATTATTCTCACTATCTTCCTGTTCCGTGTCCTTTGCTAGTATTTTGATCTTCACTACTTACTTCATCACTTCATTCGATCTTACATGCGTCACTATTACTTCCATTTTTTGGGAGGTTCAATGGATAGGGCTTGTATTCCGAAGGGCCACTATTACCTCCGCTATTTGGGCTACATGTTCCTCCTCTAGAATTCTCCTTACTCCAGGAGAAAGAGCATTGAGCTGAATTAGATTTTTGCTACTGAATCAACCATCTGTGTTTGAGAAAGAAATGAGTTAATACAACTCCTACGCGGAAATCATGCAGTCGCGTGTTCAAATCTTGCGCGCTGAGTAGTACTGTTCTATGTCACTATCAAATAACTATCTGGAGGATCATCACAAGACATGTAAGTACGGCTATCAGTCGCACTTCAATTGAGATACATGAAAACTTTACTCGAGGGCACCAATGGCTTATCGAACATTGGCCTGACAGCATGCCAGACAACCAGTACATAACAGAGAACATAGTCAGCAAAGAGCACGATATCTATTTTTCTATCATCTCAATTCTGGAAAGGGTTGAAAGTACCAGCACCAGAATCAATTAGAGCTCCACTCAAACTCCCTGACATACCCTTGCCTATGTTCAAGGGAAACATCCTGGACTGGCCTCATTTCAAGAGTAATTTTGAGATGCTAGTAACAAGTCACTCAGATATCTCTCAATAGAGCAAGCTCCAATATCTGAGAAGAGCTTTCACAGAGAAGGCATTGGAGATGGTTAAAAACCTTTCAGCATCTAACAACTTCTTTGATGAGGCGTGGGGTGTTCTCAAACAAAGATTTGAGAACAAGAGAACGATAATCACATCATATATGCAGTGACTCAACAAGTTAGTTTCCATGAAAAAACGGCAGAGTAGCTCATTGTAAAAACTCAGTCGGATACTTTTAGAGACGATGTAAGCTATGGAGAACCTCAACGTTTAGCCAACATTTCTCTTCCTCTATATAGGAGAACGGCTATTAGATCCTGACTCACGAGATCATTGAGAAAACTCAATGGTACTTAATGAAGTGCCTACAATGAGTCAATTCAACAAATTTTTAAAGACGAGCTCAAACTCTCATGTCTGTTGAGAACAATGACATCAAGGAAAAATCACTTTCTCAACCAAAATTAGCATCGACATCTCAAATAACGTATTCATGCCATTTTTGTAGAGGTGAACATTTTATTACACAATGTGAGGAGTTCAAATCTCAACCATTAAAGAAGAGGTTAGATAAAGTCAACCGAGGTAGCCTTTGCTTCTCTTGCCTCGGCCACCATCATACCAGAGAATGTAAGTCATCTAAGTCGTGCAAGGAGTGTGGTAAATTCCATCATACTCTCATTCATGTTATACATCTCACCAATCCATCTCAATATAAGAAAGTTACAAAAGAGGAGGATCACAAGAGAAAATATCTAAGCGACTTGTTACTAGCATCTGAAAATTACTCTTGAGAAAAAATGTAAAATAAAGTTTTAAAAAGAATAGAAAAGATGTACTCAAAAAAGGGGAGATAAGGCACAGTAACTAATGCCCAAGAAAGAGATACAACTTTACTACGACTGGTATATATTATACTAATATATACTTTTTATCTCGACGATCTCAAAGTATTATGAGCAGTACAGCAAGTTTGGAGATTGGTCTAGTGAGAATAGCTGTTGCTGTTTTGAGTGAGGCGACTCTAGTTAAATTGTCCTTACCAGGAATGAGTTTCAGTACTCAAGTCAGAGGACATTTATTTGGTGGTAACCTTTCGTCTGTGATCAAGACTAAAATACCGATCTGAATGTCATGACGAGGGTGATGCCATTTTGAGATTGATTGGAGTGTCTGAAGATATTGGGATGACCATTGATTCCAAAATCTTTGAGTTCTCTGTTGGATTATTTGCCATCTGTTTAGCCAAGGGGTTGACAAATCTAACAAGGTAGCTTTAGGGAGTGAGTTTAATGCTGATCCAATTAAAAAATGTCCTGGTGTCAGTATAGATAAATCCTCAGGATCGTCGTTCAATGGCTCTAGAGGTCTCGAATTGAGAATGGACTCTATTTCGCACAAAAAGGTAATTCCTCAAAATTGAGTAAGGTATCCTTAATAGTTCTTCTCAAATGATATTTGATAGACTTTACAACAGTTTCCCATTCCCCCCCCCTCATGCGTGGACCAGCTGGTGGATTGAAATTCCAATGAGTCTTATCACCCGAAAATAAGAGATCTAATATAGAGAACTTTTTTGTGCCTTAAGTGAACAGTGTCTTGATTTGAGCATTAGCTTCTATAAAATTGGTGCCACAATCAGAATACACTGTATACACTGGATACCTCTTTTGGAGATAAATTTTCTATATGTTGCGATGAAACCGTCAGTTGTATAATCTGACACAACCTCAGGATGGACTGCAGATGTCGTCAAACACAAAAATCTGAAACAAATAAAAATTATTAATACCTCTTCTTCTTATATTATACCTATACCTATAGAGAAAGAGGCTTTCTATAACTACTTTAATTGGTTTATTCCTTCTCGTGGAGGAACAAACCAATCAATTCCAAAATGTAGGCTTTCGAGAGTCGTCGCCCCTGATCCGCAATTGAGTATTGTCGACAAGATTTTCAAAATCTCAAAGGGACATTCATATTTTTGTACCAAGGTTTTTTCATTATTGATGATAATATTTGCATTCTTAAGATTCTCTGTTTTTTTAACTTCATTTAGCATCACAACACTATTCTCCCTCTTACTACCATTATTGATCGGTAAGTTCAAGTTATCACGTAATCCTTTCTCTTATATCTTTTTAATAAAGTTATTTACCGATTTACATATTTTTTGTGATGTTTCCACTGATTCTTCGACAATGCTGCCTTATCTTGTATAACTATTGGTTTCTCAATTATTTAAGAATGTATGCCACTGCTCTGTTTACTACACTATCTTGATGACTACTTCTTTTTAAAGTCCCTTTATTCACTACTGAGGGAGTACGGGGCGATTTCTCGCCCTGTTTTCTCGTTTCCTAAAAGGTGAACCATTTTACTACAATCGGGGCAAGTTATAATTTCCTAATAAACTCAGCGACACTTTTAGCATTTCGAATATCAAGCTGATTAGTGGGACATTCCCAAGCTAGGTGACCTATTCTTCTACATATATAACACATTCTCGTTGGACAATCCCTACTTATAAGTCCGATAGCTTGGCACGTAATACACTATCCATAAAATATTTTCTTTGTTACTGTAGAATTAGCAACTGGTCCAGCACTACTCTGCACATAATTTGGATTATTATTACCAAAATATTGGAATTACTTCCATTATAATTCTGAAACGAAGGCCTTTTTTTATAATTATTTTAGTAGTTCGGATTCTGAAATTCTTGAAAACTACCTTGCATATTTTGTAAATTATTAGTCGGTATTGTTTTAGTGGCAGGCATTACTTGTTGCATCACTGCAGCTATTTCTTTTTTCTTTTTATTTGTCTTTTTGGTTTTTTCCATTGATCCCTTTACTGCTTAAATACTTTCTTCTATAACTTCAGCTACCTTTACTGTTTTTGTAGATTTAATACTTCTAGGAGCTGCTTCAGGTATCTTCATTTGTTCGGTAGATGATGAAGCAGAATATTTTTTATTTAACTCCACAATTTTCTTCCATTGTTTACCATAATACCAAAGGTCATTAAAACTATAAATCTTCTTTTCTCTAATATAGTTTCGGTATTCTGGCAATAAATTTTTGTAGACTATTGCCACTTGATCTTCTATCAATGGCGAAACACTATTTATTGGAAACTTGATATTAAATTTGTTATTTTGGCGCCTTTAGGTTTAATTCGTTTTCTTAATTCATCCATCAGATCTTGACGATTATATTTCTCCCCGAACTAACCCATAAATGCAGTTTTAAATTTTCTGCAGGTCAACACTACTCTATGACATGTTGTAACCCACCTACTCAATCTAGTACTCAAAATATACGGAATAGAAGCCAATAATACTTCATCTTCCAACCTTGTACTTCTTCGACACTGACTTAGTCTTTCTATAAAATTTTTAAGGTCTTGGTTGCTTCCTCCCGAAAATTCCAGCTTTCAACCATGAAGAGTCCTTTTGACACGTGCCTTGTCATCAGAACATCTTTGATTTCTTCTAGAATTATTTCTACTACTTGAAAATGCTTCTTCTTTACTCTTTTTATTATTGTAATCATTTTTCTTATTTCAATCTCTCCTTCGATTTAGTTCTGACTATCTTCTCACTACTTCTCTATTATTATTTCTTCGTCCGTTGAATTTTATATTAATTAAAACCCTGCATGATTCAGCTAATTTTTTATAATAGGTATCGCCTTCTGATTCAGACCATAATTTATTTATTATTATTATTATTATTATTATTATTATTATTGTTTTTACTATTCTATATGATATTTATATCCTTTTTCTATATTATATTTTTATTATCACTATTATCATCAGTCTTCACTACTTTGTTTACTTTTTTATTTGCTTTATAATCCTGTATCATGGCATTAAATAAGACTGGTGATATCATAACAGTTACTCCAGACACAGGATCCGATTAATATATTTCTTATTTCATAATAAACTTGATCGTTGTATTACACGTTAGTATTATTTCTGAATTCAAATATTGATAATCTTAACTTGAAACTAGTAGCAAAATGAAGTGAACTAGTAATATATTTTGTTTAGACAGCGTCTGATGTCGATAAAATGTTAAGTTACGATAGTATTTGTAGTGGTAGTACTATCTCAATATAAAAAAATCAATTTTAAAACAAACAAATTATCTAAATAATTCTTTTAAAATCACCTATACTTACACTTATAATTAGTGATCTATATTAATATTTTTTATCGTGCACGTTTTATATTTAAGATACAACAAATTTCAAATGCTAACACAATAATTCAATTCAATATATGTCCTTCATTACATAATTAGTTTGTTATAAAGTATTCTTTTCGGGTGTAAACATTAAATAGATTTTTTAATTTACATTGGTTAAAATTACAACACCATTTTTCTAAAAGTAATATATGAATAAGATTTCTACTACTTTGTAATCTACGAACATAGTTGATAATATTTATTTACTTTAAGTCATTCCTAATTCTAGAGTAATTTTTTTTCTGATAGCGCAAAATAAATTTATAAAGCTAAGGTAAATATGAAGTATTTGCGTTATAAATTTTATATTACTTCTTTACATTTGTTATATAAAAAATTAATTACTATAAAAAAATTTTCGAAATCATAGAAATTAAAATAAAATTCATAATTTCTATAATATTTATGTTATATATGATAAATAATAATATCATTATTTAGAATTTTGGTAAAGTTTCATAATACAACTTAATACCGAACATAAACAATAAACTACATCCAGTTATAATAAAAGGCAAAGATAGAATCGAAAATGGGATGAAACTAATATCATATGATTCTCAATAATATGATTAATAACAACATAATGATGTAGAGCATGATTTATTCAAATCATATAAATGGAGGTAGAGAAAATATTGTTTAAATTCTAAGTGTCAAACAAAAAAAATTAAATATATATGAAATTAGTGTTGTAACGGCTGCACCGTTACTAGGCCTCACGGCGCCCCGAAAAGCTCGCCGCAGTAGGCCCGTGCTTCGCTAGCCCCTCCACGTCGGGCCCCGATCCCACCCCATACCACCACCGCGCAGCCGTCGAGCACGGAAAGAGCGCCCCTGCGCAGCCCCACCACCGCGCACTCGGCGCTGCGCTCACCGCCGCTGACGAACGAAGGGTATATCCGGGGACGCGCGCCCTTCGTTCAGTCAGTCGGGACGACGGCCTGGCTCCCCTCGCTTGTCGTCCTGACTCCTCCCTGGGATTGCCTAGGTGAGTGCTCCTAGATACTTGCCAGAGCACACGGCCAAGCCTGACCCAGGACGAGGGTCATCGAGAGTGTCCCCGGATCATTGCCGGGGCGCAGACCGCGACTCAAACGACTCGTCACCCCGGATATTTGCCAGGTGACATGCCGTTTCTCGCCCGTGACCTAGTACGCGTGTTACCCCGGATACTTGCCAGGTAACACGTCGTACGTGATTCGAAGCGCGTGATGCCCCGGATACTTGCTAGGCAACACATAGCCCCGTAGTTTAATGGTTATGGGTAATCTAAGTTAGTATTTAAGTTATTGCGTAGTATTTATAAGTTAACTATTAAGTCTAGTTGTAAGTTAGTTACTAAGAACGCGGATACATGTGTGAGTGACTGGAGTGTATGTGTGCGACTTGCGGGTACTCCGCGACCCCAACCTCGTGATTAACATTTAAGTCAATGTACAAGCGCTCCACGGGTGAACATCAACCCACCCGTGACTCCGTAACCGCGAATGTTCGCGGTTAATGCGTCCGAATCATTTTATTTGCATCAGGGGAGATCTGCGGCCTACCCCCGCGACCTAGGCATCCCGAATCCTCGCGGTAAGGAGTAACTTACCCCTGTAACCTCTCGCGAGTGAACACCGCCGCTCCCGCGACCCCGTCGCCGCGAATACTCGCGGACTGCGTTTTCTCCGCTCCCGCGACCCCGTCGCCGCGAATACTCGCGGACTGCGTTTTCTCCGCTCCCGCGGGGTATATGAATGTCAGAGTGAATGTCGAATAAATGAGAGACTTTGTATGTCATGGATGAGTATGCTAGACTTCGCCAAAACCGTTAAGAACCGTATTTACATGTCGCGGATAAATATTAGTGTAAATCGATTATACTTATGTTATTTCTTTCATACTTTATTAAAGACTGAGTATTTTTAACACAAAGTACGGAGTTATTACTTATAGAAAACCCGAAATCTCACCCTAACCCGATTTCCCTCCTCCGAACCCTGACGCCGACGAGAAATTATCCGGGACAAGGGAATTCCCCCGTTACAGTGTACCTAAAATATAATATTTTGTTCATACTGATTCTAATAAAATGTATTATTTTAATAAAATATATTATTTAAATAGTAACTATTAATTTGATTAAGTAAAAATTGATTCGGGTATTATTTTGCATTCAATTTTTATAGAGATTAAGTATGATGATTCTGTTACATTAATTTTTAATTATAAAATTTTAAGGTATAACTTAATTACTCACAACATTTATCTTTATATATATTTTTATTTATGTATTTTATATATTTAATATTTCTTGCAGAAATGTAAATTTTTATTAAACGTAATAATATTTCTTCATAAAAAAAAATCTACGAGCAATAAATTTATATGGAAGCCATTCTTATTCAAGAACCAAATATTTATAAAATAAAAAAAAAAATTAATTACATATTATTTATGTATATTTATTAATTAAGTATTTTATATAAAATATAAGAAACTTTTTATATAAAAATCTAGTGTATTTAAAAATAAATGGTATTTTATACCTGAACAGAAAATTTATTTATATTCTTGTACATAGAAACTATATATAAAATTTAAAATAATAAATGATTTGAAGTCTTAGGACAGCGAAAATAATATTTATGTTTACTCACAATTGATGGAGGTGGAAATTAATTATGTTTTTGCAATAGTTGAGAATATTATTATTTTGGTTTAGCGTGCTTATTTCAAACAATATATAATGTATTACGAAACTGTATGAAAATTTTAATATTTTATACAAAAACTATTAATTTACAATATTGTTTATACCTGGTAGTATATAGGACAAAAATAACATAATTAATTTGTAAGTAGAATTTAATAATTGGAATGTCGACATTAAAGAACTAATTAATAATTAGTAAAGAATGAGATACTCAGACAATAATAATAAATCTATGTAAAATTTTATTTTTTAATTTTTTATTTAATATAATGCAACGAAATTGAATTCGGCGAGGTTAGTTTCTTATAGCGGATTCTGTTTACTGTACCCGAACTATTGCATTGATACAATTATTATTAAGTTTTTTTTGAACCACAATATCTTGTCAAGATAAGAATATTAACGGTGATATTACGTTTATAACGTGTCTGTAATGTCTGTCCCGTTGTAGCAAGGAAGTCATTAACCGATAACAGTCGCCTTATGATTACATAAATTGTTTTCTTGTAGATCGACATACAAGGAGAAGACACCCCAAAAACTTAAGTAAAGAAAAGTAGTGGGGAGATTGCTGAAACGTGAAATTTCGAGAAGCTCGAAAAATAAAAATAAAATTAACTAATTTAATTTTTTTTATTTTTGTAATTTTGTAAAAAAAAAAATAATAAATAATATATTTTTTTGATTGGATGAACTCTTTTGTGTACCCTATAAAATACCGACTAAATAATTATCGGTTAGACACAAAAAAAAGTTCGTATCATTACAATAATAATAAAATAGAAATTTTTTTATTAAAATGGTAATTTAATTTAAAAAAACCAATTACGTTTTTATTTTGAGTTTATTTAAAATATGTATGCACGAATATAATGTATCTTCAAGTTCCGAATTTTCTACGAAATTTTCTAAGAAGTTTTCCAGATACTTTAATGCATGTAATGAAGCACGGCACGGTAGATGTTTTGTGGCTTTTTTCCAGTTTCTCCTATTACGAGTCGAGAAGAAATGTACGACTATAATACATTAAGATGAATTTGCGGTCATACTGAGACTATTAACGTATATTTTGACGTATAACTCCGTTGGTAAATTTATATGTGTGTTCAGTAATTTTCGGATTAATGATAATAATAAAAATTTAAGAAAAACTCGAGGTTAAGTTGAGACTAAGTAGTGAAAATTATATTATATACTAAATGTACTTATAAATGTATATTATATAAAGAGATGACTATATCACTTTCCCTGAAAATTCACTGGCTTCATTATAATGAATGCAGTGCAGTATTTAATTACGTAGTAAATCCCGATTTTCTATGTAGTTCTTATTTTATTACAGTATTGTACTTTTTTTATAATTTTCTCATGTATGTCACTTCTAATAAAATTTCAAAAAAAATATTTAAAATTTTTTCTTAAATTCCGAAAACTTTATTTAACTTTTAAAAAATATTTTTGTTAATTACAAACATTTGTTTGTGACAAAACTATCAATTTCAAATAATATGTTTAAATGATCCGCGTATAACATATCTGTGATATAATTAATAAAATGCACAATGACTACGTTTTAATTTGTCTAGGATTAAAAAGGTACTTTTCATAATTAAAGCAAGCAATAGAGTACTTTTTATCTCGTTAGCGAAGAGCAGCTAACCACACAAATCAAACATCTTGAAAAAATTAGTAGATTCATATTTTCAAAATTATCAGAAAAGATATTCAAGGATTTTTTCTTTATTAATAATTTTAATGAAAAAATTCATTTTTTTACTTTTTTTGTTGTAATAATTAATACTAGTATAAATGGACGATTTATAACTAATAAAATTATGAAAAAACATTCATTTTTATATAAATCGATCGAAAAATTAGAAGCAGAACAATTATCCAAAAACAGAAAATTTTTTTTTAAATTAATTAAAAAATTACAACTTTTTAATTTTATAATATTTTGAACTCTAGTTTTGGGAAATTAAATTGATTAATAAGCATTTTATTTGTACTAAATTTTATCTTGAGATTATTAGTTTTCGAGTAATACTAATGTTAATTAAATTATGCGAAAATTGTCGAAGCTATTTTCAACTCAATGCACTCGACGAATTTAGTTTTTTCAACAGTTATAAAAAATATAACAAATCCTTTTTCGTTAAAATTGTTAATAAAAAAATCCTGAATATTTTTAGTGATATTTAAATACAAAAAGTATTTACTGATTTTTTTACGATTTTTAATATTTGTGGTTAGTTTCTTTTTGCACCTAAACCTTAAAAGTTCTTCATTACTTGGTCTAGCTAAGTATTTATAACAGATGAATTTTTATATGATAAAATTTTAATAAAGTTTTATAAAGAAATTCGCAGTAATAATTTAGATAACTCGATCTTTTCTTTACACTTTATTTATAATTTTTATTTTCGTATGATTTATATTTATATTTTTGATATCTAAATCGTACATCAATCCACTAGATGTAATGATAATCCATGATTGTACATCATAGCGATTTTTTCGCTTTACATTTCAATAATTTCTACAATCGAAGGAAAATTCTTTCATTTATGCCTGAATATGGATATAAATGTGGAACTAATAGTGATAAAAAAGATGAAAGAATGAGAAATAAAAATACCGTAAGTATTAGGTAAAGAAATCCAAGTAATAATTATATAATATTACATATGAAAATTGTGTATTATCATTGACTTGCTTACTGAATTCTTGATTTTCTATAATTTTTTTTCAGTTATACATCACATGTATTAATATATTTTTTTTATTCTCATTAAAAAAATAAAAAAATAACATTAATGGAAAAACGATATTTTATTATTTATTATAAATTTTTATCAAAGAGATTTTTTATAAATTTTATTAGTGCTAAAAAAATATTACTATCATACAGTTATTATTAACACTTGAATTTAAGTTCAGAAATAGTTTACTTTTAAAATACATTTTTGTATATAACTTACAAACTTAATTTGTAGTTATTCTTTATTTAATAATAATTTAGATATTTATCTATATAAATATATAAGGAAAACAACAATAAAACAGAATAAAATAAAAAAAGTGACCTCGACGGGAGCACAAAAAATGAGACCTAAAATCAGAATAAAAATTATTGTATACGTATATATAAATATTTCTAAAATGAATACATAGAAATTAATATTTTTTTTATAAAAATTACTAGACTAAATTCATTTTATTTCAAGTAATGTACATGTGTACTTCTCTCTCTTCCAATTTCAATATATAACCTAATTTTTTTGCGTGGACTTAAAACATAATAATTCACTACACTAATGAAAGCCATATTTAATTAAATCTCAGTGGTTAAAAATTAAATTTTCATTAGCGTATTGTAAGAACTAGAAAGTACTTACAGTCGTGATATACAAGCTGTAAATATATTTTTTGAGTCGTTATGTATAATAACCTTCGTGACTTCAAAGAAATAGAATAGTTTGTTGTATATTATAATACGACTATTAACAATTTTTGATATTTTATGAATTAAGTTGTGTATGTGAGCTAAATTTAAAAATACCTTCAATTACGATTGAGTGCAGCTAAATAAAAAGAATATTTATAACACATGCAATTTGAATATTATACAATTTATAAATAATTGAAAATTTTATTTAGTTGTGAACTTTTGTTCAAAATACATATTCGTTTTATATTACTCACTACTTATTTTACGTTGTATTTAATAATATGCACCATGTAGATTGCTAATATTGTAAAAGGTGATATGATCCCCATCATATTTTTCAGTTGCACTTATGTTCCCAGTGTGTAATTTTTACAATAAATTTATATTTATTAAGTATATAATTCAGAATTTACCACTATTTTGAATAATTATTAATGAGCAAACTCTAATGTATTTTGTATTTTGTAAATATTAATTGTATACTATACAATTATTCAATTTGGATATATGATTTTATTTTGAATTATTAACTAGTATCAAATATTATCAACGAACATTTTTTTATATTTACAATTATTTGTATCTAGTTTGGTATATTTTTTGATATTACATATTTTAATAGTTAAAGAATATTTGAATATATTACAAAACACAAATAAATTTGAAAAACTTCTGATCGATAGGCAAATAAGTATTCATTTTTTATACACAAATTTATTTTAATGTATTATTATAAAAAAGTTTTTGACTAAGAAGTTGTCTTATAAAAAGAAAATATGCTTGTAATAGGTATATAAATAAAAAGAAAAGTATACGTGCATGCGTGCGTGCGGGCGGACATGCACACTCTTTTACTTTCTTTTGCATGATAATATATAATTTTCCTCGTAATTAAAATCGAATTTATCGGATAAAACCCTCTCTCGCTAATTCTCCTATCCCCCCTAGTGAACTTAAACGTGTAGGTGCAAAACAGGCAACTTTTTGATTGGACGTAACTGTAAAGTAACAATAACGGGGAATATTACAACCTAGAAAAATTGAGGAAAACCATCAGTATCACAGTCTTTGAATGAAATGAGTGCACGATTCTATGAACATCAGAAGGTAGAAATTGGGAGTAGTTAAATGTGTTATAAGAATTGTAAGGGTAATTTGTAGATGGAAGGTATTGTATAAGATTTTAAGTAAAATTGAGAACCAAAGAGGGAGTTAGACTGGAGGATATGAAGGAAAAATGGTTATTATATTCAGTAGTTGTAAACAAGCTGTTGACATTATTTGGCATATTAACTATTCCTAAATGGCATATTTCTTTCCAGAGGAATTTTGTATTATGTGTTTAGTTAGCCGATTTTGGTAGTTCAAACAACTTGAGTTTTATTTTTGTTTATGTGCTAAGATACAGGCTACCCTATAAGAAAGTAAATCACATCTAGTCCTAGTTCTGTTATATAGTATGTAAAGTCTATCATGATTGGCTAATAGGGTGTAGAGATGAGGACCGTATAGGTTTTTGCGACCTTACGAGTCTTGGAAAATAGTTTTGTAGGGTACAAAAAGAGTGTGTGCAGCTTGAATATGTTTATATAGGCGTTCCAGTGGGACTGCGTTACCGAACGTCTTAAGTGCTGCATCGCGAACACGAGGCTGAACGGTTTTACATAGACAGATTGAGAAGTAAGCGGAAAAAGGCTTGGAGAAAGCATCGTGAGACGGCCGCTCCCGACGGTTAAATCGGTCAGCGACAGCAAAGCGCGGACAGCGCCGTGAGACTGCATTTCCAGCAACAGCCATTGAGGGGAAGTAAAAACAAAGAACAATAGTTTTCACACCGAATAAAAGGAAAATATACAAATATACAATATATAACAATTAAACAAATACAAATTAAAGTAAATTAAAATAAATTAAATTAAATTAAATTAAAATTAAATTAAATTAAATTAAAATTAAATTAAATTAAATAGAAATATACAATAATAGAACAGATAATAAAATACAATAAATAAATAATAGAAACAAACAAAAACAATAGAAACAACCAAAAACAATGGAAACAACAACAGATAACAATCAACAAAATAATAAATAAATAAAACAAGCCAATACTGACATAATACAAAACAAAATAAAAATAAAAATAAAAAGATAATATAATAAATTGGAAACAACAATTATAACAGTAGAATTCGGTGAAAAATGAGTAACAAAGCAGAAAAGAGTAAAACAATCACGGCAAGAGAGGGTAGTGGAAAAAAAGACGGTGGGCAACTGACACTCGATGGAGGCAAAATGGAGACCAGCATAGGAAAGAAAAGAGTCACATTTGAAGAGGAAGACATATGGGAGGAAACACAGAGGCTGAGGAATTAGGAGAAGAATAACAGGGAAGAAGAGAAAATGAAGAGAGAGAAGTTCAGGGAGGAGATAAAAGAAAAGCTAATAAAGATCGAAGAAAGTCTGAAAAGAGAGAGAGAAAGGAGATAAGTGAAAGGATGGAGAGCCTGGAAAAGGACTATGCAATGATAAGAGATAAAATCAGGGAAAATGAAGGGAGAGTAAAAGAATGGGCCAGGAAAATTGAGACGAAAACGATGAAAATAGGAGAAATGGTCAATGAAATGCAGGAGGACAGACTGGAGAGTAATGAATGGAGAACAGGGATAGACAAATGGGAGTTAGACAGGAGAAAGAAGAAACAACACAACAAAAAGAAATACTAAGCAAAGTAATGACACACAAAAGAAGTAAAACAAAGGGGAGAGTAGATCAGAGGAAATGAAGATACTTTTCTAGAACGTTGCAGGGATCTGGAACAAGGATGAGGAGTTCTGGGAATACATCCCGTAGATGGACTATGTATGCATGGCGGAGATATGGGTAGAGGAAAGATACGCGAAAACCAAAGCTCCCAAAACAAATGACATGGAAAATTATAGGGGCGAAAAGAGAGAAAGGAAAGGCAGAGCGAAAGAAGGGTTTATAATAGGAATGAATAAAAAATGGAATGTGCAAAAAGAAAAACTGGAAAGAAACAAAGGAGAGGCGGCAGTTAGAACAAGAATCGAAATTGACAAAGGAAAGAAAAAACTGGATATATGGGAAATCTACAGTGACGGAATGGACATGGACGAGAGATGGAAAACAATTAAGGAAGAAAGATACAGCGGAGAGATTGAAAAACTAGTAATGAGAGACTTCAACGTGCGAACTGGAGAGAGAGGTAGCTACGTAAAAGATGAAGGTATAGAAGGAGAAAAGCTAGGTCACAGAAAAAGCAAAGACAAGAAAGTAGAAAATCAAGGGAGGAAATTAATTAAGAAGCTAATGAAAGAAGGATACAGTGTATTAAATGGAACATTCAGGGCGGACGAAGAAGGAGAATACACCTACATAGAATGGAGAGGAAACACGGTAATCGACCTAACAATAGTAGACAGAGAAACAAGAGAGAGAAGAGATTTCAAGTAGATACGAGAATAGAGTCGGACCAGCTACACTTGATTGCGACAATACAAACAGAGAGCAAAGAAAGGAAAGAAGAGAACAAATAGGGAGACGAGTACAGCACAATAATAACATGGAACATAAGACAGTATTAAAAAGTACAAGGAAAAAATGAAAAGCATATATGAAAAAAGCGACAAGAGAATAGACATAGACAAACTATGTGAAGAAACCAAGAACAAGATTCACGGAAGTATGAACAGAAAGGAAATAAAAAAGATAGTGTAGAAAAACGGGGAAAATAAGTGGTACGATAAGCAATGTAAGAGAGAAAAGAATGAGGTTAAAAAGCATTAAAAAGATGGAAGAAAGGAAGAGTATCTATTACAAAGGAAGACATGGAAAACAATATGCGAAGCAAAAAAACAGAGGCTAAGAGAAAAGGAAGAAGCAGAGTTAAAGAAAATCTAAAATGAAGGACAGATTTGGGAATATATATACAAAGGTAGAAAGAAAAAAGGCAAGGGCAACGAGAACATACAAAGAAAAGAATGGAAAACACACTTCATGAAATTACTGGATGACACAGATAACAACAGCAGGGTGGATAAAATAGAGGAAATACAATGCCAGGACAGGACAAGAATAGACACGGGAGATATCTGGATCGTATGGAAACAACTTAAGAAAAAAAGACTACAGGGATAGACGAAATCCCAAACAAAGCGTGAATGTATGGAGGAACAGAGATCATCGCAAGAATGACAGAGATCATGATAAGTGTATGGCAATAGGAAAATATACCGCAAGAATGGAAGACAGCGATGATTGTTCCAATATACAAAAAGGGTGATACCAACGAACCACAGAGCTATAGAGGATTATCTATGCTAGCATCAGTATATAAGATCTACATGGAAATACTGAAGAACAAGTTAGAGGAGGAAATAAAGGAAAGAAACATCTTACCAGAGGGACAAGCTGGATTCCGAAAAGGAAGGTCGATCACAGTATATATGTAATAGATCATTTAATAAAAAGAACCGTCAGAAATAACAAAATACTATATATATTATTTGTGTACCTAAAGGCGGCCTTTGACAATATAAACAAGGAGAAACTATGGCATATTATGGAAAAGTTAGGATACAGAGGAGGATTGATAAATAGGATACGCAAAATATATGAAGAAACAAGATGCAAGGTGAAAACAAAACAAGGCTTAACAGAGGAATTCTGGACGAACTAAGGATTGAGGCCAAGGTATGCCCTCAGCCCTCTTCTTTTCAACATATATATTGCGGAAATGAAACAGAACATGGAGAAAAACAACATAGGAGGGACGAAAATCAAAGATAAAAAGATATGGAGTCTAGCTTACGCGGACGATTTGGCCTTAATAGGAAAAAGCCGGGAAGCCATGCAAAACATAATGAGAAGTTTGAGTAATTCCCTAGAATAGAGGGGCATGCTCCTGAATACAGAGAAGACCAAAATGATGGTGGTTAAACAGGCGAAGAAACGAAAACCGGAAGTATGGACATGGAAAGGAAGAAGCATAGAAACTGTGGAGAAATTTAACTACCTTGGCTTCCTATTCAGAAGTGATGGAAAACATGATGACCATATAAAAGAAAGGATAAAAAAAGCAGGATTGTGGCGAAGAAAACATGGGGATTAGCGGAAAGAATGTGTGCGGGAGACTTTGGAATGAGAAGAATGCTTTACAATTACTTAGTCAAAGGAGTGATGGCGTACGGTGTAGAAGTTTGGAGAAGAGGTGATACAGAGGAAATGGAAAAAGTTAAACTAGATTACTACAGATGGACCCTACAACTCGATTTCTGTATGCCAAGGTACATAGTATAAGAAGAAACTAATGAGTTCAAAATGGGGATAGATTGGAAGTTGAGAGCGATGAAATGCCAAGATAAGGTCAGAGTGATGGGAGAACAGAGAATAACTAAGAAGTGCTTAGAGGAAGAAGACAGAAGGTACTTGGAAGACAAAACAGAATACAGAGATAAATGGATAAACCAAATAGGACTGAGCAAAGAACTGATCGAACATTGGTGGAGAGAAGGGAGACAAGTATACAGAGAAATAAAAAGCAGAGACTATGACATACAAAGGCAGCTGAGAATGAACAAGATAACAGAGGCTAAAACATATGTAGACATCAAAACAACATGATTACCTAGATACCTTAGAGATACAAGAAATTCAAAAGAAATGAAAATCATAGCTAAAATCAGGTGCGGAAACTTCACAACATATAATAAATATTGGATGAATATGGAAGAAAAAAGATGTCAACTGTGTAAAAAAAGTGAAGGAGACTGGAGGCACTGGGTTACGGAATGTGAGAGAGAACATAGGTGAGACAGGAACAAAAAAAACGGAAAAAGTGCTAGTGCGATAAGGGATGTGAAGCAAAAGGATGTAAGAAAGAGACAATATAAGGGAATAATGAAATAATATAAATATTGTGAATAGTTGTAAATAAGATAAAACATGTAAAAACAGAGACTATGTATAATATATTGTAATATATAAAATGTAAATAAAAATGTAACTAGGAAAGTAACGGAACCCGTCCCTGGGCCGAGAGCTGGGGTATGCCATGTAAAATAAAATAAATAAAAATATAGACGTTCCAGTGTAGTCTCAAAATTATTGCTTAGAATATTTATATTCTAGGCACATAATTTCAGATAATTTTTTAGAATATCTGCTTTAATAGCCTTATCATCATAGAATTTTAATATTTAAGACAAACGATTTTGTACTAAAACATCAAGTATAGGACTAAAATAAGGTCATGTCCAGCTATAAAATGGCTGTCTGTTTGACTATAAGTAAAGATTTTGTCTTTTTCGTGAATAAGGCACACATCCAGCTAAGTGTCAAAGGTATGTGTATGCTATGTACATCCAAACGGTACTGAGTACAGGGAAAATTCTTTAATGAAGTTTTTTCGGAATTTAAAATCCTTTGAATTTTAGAAAAAATTTGCATTGAAGTTTTTGAGAACTATTTTTGTACCATATTCACATAGAATGTTTATGAGGTTAGCGTAAAAGTCACTACTATCAATAAAAAGCGCGTGTTGCGGCCTATAAGCAGATACAATAAATATTGGACTATTGAGATATAGAATTTAGTGTAACACCCTCCATGTAGATATCTTGAAATTTTAAAGTTCCTTACGCGTGTAGGTAAGATTGAAAACACTTTTTTATGGTGTTTTAAGGCAACGTTTTGATCAACTTTCGTTGTCTTCTTCAGCCCTCTTAGTATATTCGAATGTAGAATTATAGCACGACTTGTCTCGTATTTTAATTTTTTAAAATGATTTAGTTAGAAATTCTGAATAATTATGCTTTTGAAAATGTAAGCATCACTTAGAAATAGCTTCTTTTGTGCTCAATGAGAATTTTTTTTATCCAATTTTTTCAAATAAATATAAAAAAACAATATCTTAAAAATGTATAGTTCCTTACGGGTGTAGGTAAGATTGAAAACACTTTTTTATGGATCTAAAAAGATATTCGAATTTGATATATCAACGAGACAAGTCGTGCTATAATTCTACATTCGAATATATTAAGAGGCCTGAAGAAGACAACGAAAGTTGATCGAAACGTTGCCTTAAAACACCATAAAAAGTGTTTTCAATCTTACCTACACCCGTAAGGAACTTTAAAATTTCAAAACATTAGACTATGATTATGAAGTAGGATTTCACAGAACATATATTCTAGATGGCCAGGTTGAAAAACCCAAGTATTTGCCGATACTGATAGTTTTTTTTAAATTTGAGTGATTCGTGGATGAATGAAGCCACACCATCTCCCCACGTATTCCGATAATAACGAAGCAAACTATAGTCTTCCAGCGCTATTATTCATCTTGGTTACTTATACGGCAATACCATGGTATATGAGATTATCACTAAGGAACAATCTAATAAAATACATATACTCGGATGGAGTTGGCATTAAATAAGCCTATCCTAAGGGTATTGCAGGGAGGGATTTTAGTATTTAAGGTAAGGATACTCAGAGCTACCATCTGTATATATTGTTGTTGGGTGTTTTGTAAGTGGCTTAAGGAATCTCTGTCGAAGAAGGTGGGGATGTTATTGTTTTAATAATCTTTGAGAATGTATAGACAAAAAAGGGACAATAAAAAATTAATAATATCAACATAAGTGTTTATTATATCAGAATATTCTTTGTAGAAATTGTTTTCTAAAGAATTTATCTGGGATTGTATGGGATCTATGACTTCAGTTATTCTACTATTGAATCATGCATTGATTTGTTCCATTATATTATTTATTAGGTTAATGTGTTCTCTTTTTATCATATTATACATAGAAGACATTATTTTCTGTAATAATTCGTCTATGAAGAATGCTTGAGATACACATGAACTTGATGTACTCACATCCATCGAACTAGTTGATAGTGGGTCGACAGGAGTTGGTGATAGAGGGGTATTAGGAATATTAGCGCTTATATATATATATTTGCATCATTAATATATGCCATGTATGCTTTGATTTTAGTGCTGTCTGTATGTATTACTGTTTTTTACTACTTTTGCTTAGCTGTAAGTTTTTACTGCAGATTCCGCAGATGACATTAGATGAATTCATATTGAAGTCTACGTAGATTATTAGAAATTTAGTTTTAACTTAAAATTAATTTTAATTTTAATTTTAATTTTAGTATTAATAACTCTTAACAATTTATTTTATATTACAATTACTTATAAAATCTATGTTGTAGTTACTTATTTCATTAAAAATGTATAAAATGAAAATAATAAAAGAATATAAGTATAATTATGAGTAAGACTTCCGATACTGGTACGCATATAGTGTAAACGTGGTTATTGACCATATTATTAAAATTCTCAGAAAAACTAAAGTACAGAAAATTAAAAAGTGTGTGAGTGGAAAAATAATAAAGGAAAAAAAGTAGAAAAAGCGGGTAAAATATTGAAAGTGCAGAGAGGAATAGTGGGGAGCTAAAAGAAAAAAATTAAAAGAGTGGTAACAAAGGTTATGAATGGGAAGGAAGAGACCTCAAACGCGGAGTGAGAAAGCGACTCGATGAGCGCAGAAAACGAAGAGGGATGTGGCGCCGCCTGCGAGGAGAATACACCAATCAAAGATATGCTCATCAAGCAGGAGAGGGGCATGGAAACGAGAAAGAGTAGTTTGAGAGAGACTAAACGAGGTAGCCTGAAATTGATACTGAGTGGAAATAAAAAATTACAAAAGAAGGTGAGTTTTGAAACAGAAAAAGAGAAGAGAAAAGAAAAAAGTCTAGCAGAGTTAAAAAAAACTGCTAAAAGAGGAGGTAGAGAAAAGAAGAGTAGAAAAAAAGGAAGTGGATAGAAATAATAGAGAACTTCGTGAGATGCTGGAAAAATTTAACATAAAAATAAAATTGAATGAAGAAAGAAAAAGAGAGTGGGAATGGAAAGTAGAACACAGATTAAAAGAGATAGAAGAAAAGATAGCTGAAACAGAAGAGACAAATGAAGAATGGAAACAAAAAATAGAAAAAATAATAGAAGGTAACAATTCAGAAGGAAACACAATGGAAGAGAAGGATCTATTGAAGAATATTGAATGAAAAAGAGACAAAGTACAGAGTGAGAACTTTTGGAGTAAAACGAGTAGCAAATCTATGACATCGTTAACAAGTGGAACCAGCTCATACGGTAGCAGATCTAAACTAACGAAATGGGAGACAAAAAACTTCAGAAGGATGATAAAGGATAAGGAGCGAAAAGACAGAGAGGAAAATATCGTAATAAGAGGAGTAAGCAAGGAAGAGACAGAGAGGAAAGATATTAATGAATGGATAAATGAATTCATAAAAAAGAAGCTGGAGGTAGATGCAATGATAGTTAACTGTTGGTGGAGTGGTCGTGTACTAATCGTGAAAGTACAAAGTAAAGAAAAGAGAAACGAGGTACTAGGCGCTAGAAAAAAACTAATGGGAACAGAGGTCTGTTTTCAGCAGGACCTCAGCTTTGACGATAGGAAAAAACAGGAGCAGATCAACACCGTGGTAAAGAAACTGAGAGGAAAGGGAAAATTTGTCAGAGCTGGATTGGGGGAAATATACATAGATAGAAAGTGGCTGAAATGGGAGGGAGAAAAAGCAAGAGAGATGATCAGAAAGGAAATAGAAAGCGAGACAAGAAAGGAAGAACCCCAAAAGATAGATAAAGACAAAAAAACATCGAATGCAGAAAGGAGAAAAATCGAAGATGGAGCAACACAGCAGGATAAAGAACAGAAAGAAGGGACAGAAGAATATAAAAAAGAGAGGACAGAGATAAACTAGAGGGTCAAGAAGCAGGGAAAAATAGTAAAACGAAGAATTTAAAATAGAGAAGGAATGGACAGACAATGAAGAAGGTGCAGAAGGAAAAACAAATAAAGAATCAAGACAAAACAAAACAGAAAAGGAAAGGAAGATAAGAAGGACATTATACTGGAATATAGCAGGCTTTTGGGGAAATGATAGAGAATTTTGGAAGTACATAGAGGGGATGGATTATGTTTGCCTGACAGAAACATGGATTGAAGGGAAAGACGAAAAGAGGTGTACAGGCATACTATCCAAATAGATGAAGTAGAAAAGTATAGCTGTAATAAGAGAGAAAAAGAAAGGCAGAGCAAAAGGAGGTATGATAATAGGGATCAAAAAGGACAAGGACATAAGAATTGAAAAATTTGGAGTATCCAAAGAAGAAGGAATGATTAAATCAAGAATTAAAACTTTAGAAGGAGGGAGAGCTTTTGATATATGGAGTTTATACTGCAGCGGAGATACAGGAAAATAAATGAGCACAAGAGAGGAAGAGAGCTACAAAGGCGAAATTGATATAATAGTAATGGGAGACTTCAACACTAGGATAGAAAGCAAAAGGAGATATATGGATACAGATGAAGGAAAGATAAAAATAAGGAATATTAAAGAAAAAAAGATAAACAAAAATGGAAAGAAATTGTTAGAAAAGATAGAGAAGAACGAATAGCATATACTTAATGGAGCGGAGACAGGAGATGAAGAAGGAGAATATACATACGTCGGATCGAGAGGGAACACACTAATAGATTTGGCAATAGTGGACGAAGGGTGCAAAAAAAACGAAAGCTCCTACCTCTATTTCTATCTTGAAATAAAGGTAGATGGAGAGAAAAGAGAGCTAGGAGAAAAATTAACAAAAGAAAAGGGAAAGAAAAAAAGTAAAACAAGT
The DNA here is from genome assembly GCA_018907245.1 of Eupristina koningsbergeri. Classification (NCBI taxonomy): domain Eukaryota; kingdom Metazoa; phylum Arthropoda; class Insecta; order Hymenoptera; family Agaonidae; genus Eupristina; species Eupristina koningsbergeri. Next base: position 3,565,663 of record JACCHV010000110.1, read on the forward strand.
ATATGGGACGAAGAAAACATAAATAAATATCAAGAAACAAATAACGGTAATTATACTGCAGGGGAAATTACGCAGACGGTTAATGAAAAGTGAAGAATCCTGAAAGAGGGGATAGAGAAAGAAACAGCAACAAAAAAATAATAATAAAATAATGGAAAAACGACATGGTGGGATAAAGAATGTGCGAAAGAGAAGAGAAAAACTAAAAAAAGTATACAAACAATGGAAAGAAAGGAAAATAGACAGAGACAAATTTACAGAACAAAGGAGAGAATAAATGGAGAGAGATCTGCCAAGAAAAAATAAGAGCACAGAAAGAGAAGAAAGAAAAAGAATTGAGAGAAATTAAAAACGAAGGGGACATATGGAAATACCTAAACAAGAGGAGAAGAAGGAAAATACCGAAGAAGGTTACATAAGTAAAGATAGATAAACAACACATTTTGCTATACTTTTAAAAGACAAAATAAAACAGGAAAAAGAAGGAGAAGGACAGACAAGCAAATATACAAACAAAGAGAAATATAAACTAGACAAGAAAGACATCTATGAACAGTGGAAAAGCCTCAAAAAGAAGAAAGACCCTGGGATAGATGGAATAACGAACAAAGCCTGGATCTGTGCAGGAGAAGAAGTAAGAAATAGATTGGTAGAAATAATAAAAAGGATTTGGGAAGGAGAGGAAATACCAGATGAGTGGAAGATAGCGGTTATTACATTATATATAAAAATGATACACCTCAGATTCGAGCAACTACAGAGGAGTATCAATGCTTCCCATCGGATACTAAATATACACAAATATACTGAAGGATAAATTAGAAGAAGAAGTGGAAAGTAAAGGAATAATACCGGAGGGTTAAGTAGGATTCAGGAAAGGCATATTCACAATAGACAACATATATATACTGATGCACATAACAAATAATGCCATAAAAACAAAGAAGAAAATGTATGTGCTATTTGTGGACATCAAGGCTGCTTTTGTCATAGTGGACAGAGGGAAATTATGGGAAGTAATGAAGAAAAACGGAATAGATAGAAAATTAACAGATAAGATAAAGAAAATCTACAAAGACACATGGATAAAAATAAAAAAAAAGGAAGGTTTAACAGAAAAAATAAATATAGACAGAGGATTGAACAAGACTGCAAGCCTAAGCCCACTCCTGTTTAACGTATACATAGCGGGACTCGAAGAAGAACTGAAAAAACAGAATATCGGAGTTACAAAAATACATGGGAAAAGAATATGGTCACTAGCTTACGCAAACGATATAGCTCTAATAACAGAAAACAGGGAAGCGATGGAAGAAATTATGGCAGTTTTGAAAAAATTCTTGCAAAGTATGAAATTAGAACTAAACGCGGATAAAACAAAAATAATGATTTTCAAAAAAGACAGAAATGAACAAAAATTGGAGTGGATATGGGAAAAGAAAGAGATAGAAGAAGTAGAGAAAATCAGCTACCTGGGATACATTTTCAGTAAAAGTGGCGGCAATAAGGAATACCTAACGGAAAGAACTCAGAAAGGAAAGATAGCACTAAAGAGAACATGGAGTTTAGCAAAAAGAAGATGCTGCGGAGATTTTCAAATGAAAAAGATGCTATTTAACTACCTAGTGAGAGGAGTATTTGAAGAAGTATTAGAATAACGGAGTGGAAATATGGGGTAACGAAAAGGTGGAAGAACTGGAAAAAATTAAGACGGATTATTACAGATGGATTGTGGGACTGGAATCCTGTACCCCTAGATATATAATATATGAAGAAAATTAAAAATTGAGTGGAAAAATAGAATCAGAAGGTACGAAAAGAAAGTAGATGAGCAACTAGAAGACAGATGAATTAAGAAATGCTTGAAAGAAAAAAAGAGAGAATGAAGTAGAAACAAAGAAGACCCGGAGAAGAAATGGTCAAACGAAGTAGGAATCAGTAAAACCCAATTGAGAATGTGGGAAAAAGTAGACAAAAATAAATTTGAATAAAAAAAGGAGAATAGACATTTACAAACAGGAGAGAACCAATAGAATAGAAGGAGCAACATATAACAGAAGGTACAAACAAATAAGAGAGACAAGACTACCGAAATATTTGAAAAAAGAAAGGAATACCAAAAATATGAAAACAATCGCAAGAGTAAGATGCGGAAACATTGTATCAGGAAATAAATATTGGATGAGCGAACAAGGAAGGAAATATCAGCTATGAAAGGAACACAGAGGGGATTAGACACATATAATTATGAAATGCAAAGAGACGGAAAAAGAAACTGCAGAAATGAGAAAGAAAAACAGATGGAGTGAAGAAAGAACCGTGAGTAGCTATAAAGAAGGAATAAAAGACAGAAAATTATTTTTTATAATAAAGAGAATAGAAAATAAGATAAAGAAGAAAGAAAGAACTAAGCAAGAAAAAGAAGAATAAAATACAAAAGAAGAAGCATCAAAGGGGGAGAAAGGATGAGGTCACATAGTAAGTAAAAATAGTGAATCAAAAACCCAGATGTAAAAAAGTTTAAATGTTACCATTGATAAAGTTGTATATAAGAGCATATATAAAAAAGTAAAATTGTACAGGTATAATATATGTAATATATAAGATAAAATAACTAGCTAATATATGTACAAATTTAAACAATGTATCGGAAATCCATTCCAAGGCCGAAGGCCGGAATTGTATCAATAAATAAATAAATAGTATAATTATGAGTAAAGAGGGTAAAGATAATTGTAATAATTAATGTAAAATATTGTATAAAGGAGTGAGTAAGAATATAACTATAAAATAAAATTTAAGTATAATATAAATATAAGTAATGAGTAAACAAAACTAATTAAAAGTAATTACTGATCTAGTAACTAAATATAAATATATGAATCTAAATAAAATTACTAAAATAACAATATAAATTGCATTTATGCTGGTCAAATAGATCGCTGTTTTATCAGCCGCATTACAAACATTTACTTGTTAATTTTAATTAGAGATATTGTGAATCGCACCGTTAGTGTACCTTTAATAAGATAGTTTTATTTACACAGATTATCCATAGAATGTAGAAGACTAGAACGCTATGTTATCAGCATATTCGTATACGAATAATTGATAGCATTAACAATAACTGTATATAACGATAGTGTTTGCGTACCTTGGATAATGCTCGTTACAATTAAACCTAATTGTAAACATCAATGTCTATACACGAATTACTATCGGACTCGATGCACCTCACAATTATACTTGCATAATTTTATAAAACAGTAGGAAGTCTATCGTAATGTACTTCGGGCACCTTCTGAAAATAAATATTTTATGAGATTTATTAAAAACTTCTTTTGAGAAAAAAACCAGGGAGCGATGAACTCAGTTGGCAAAAAACACTTTACACTTGCACCGTCGCTCTGGACTTCCTTTATAATTGAGAGAGAGTAAGAGAGAGAGAGAGAGAGAGACGGAGGGGGGGAGATAAAGGGTATAGACTTGACAAAATAAAAGGAAAAGGATTACAACGGGATTCTCGCCTGAGGACGACAGAAAGTGATGAAACACACAGAAACGTTTAAGTCTTTTTATCGGCGTGCATTGCATTTCGTGGAATGCGACTCACCATGAGATTACGGTATAAGTTCTTGTGATTGTTATTGCGGAGGTAAATAAATGTTTATTGAGAATCGTGGGAATAGGTGCGAAAAATGCACATCAGTCAGCGTTGCGTATCACGATTTTCATTGATTACCAACTCTCCAACTGCTCTTCTATGAACAAAATTCTACAGTTTTTTATTGTGATTTTATGATTGCGATCTTACATGAATTTGTTTCACTGTTTCTCGTGTTATTCCGTTTTTAATGACCACAATATACAAGCCAAATGATGCAATGAACTGAATATTTATTTTAAAAGAACATATAAAATCGAGAGTTCATTCACAAAAGATATGATAAGTTTCACGCTCTTTATCAAATTATTGTGAAGATCTTATAGTATCATATATTTCATTTAAATCGATATAATAGAAATTTAGTTCACTGTTTTTTAATGAACATTTCTTATAAAACATTAAATGATTAAATCAAATGTAATGCATATTCAAAAGATTTTCTATGTTTTTTAGTTGACTGAAATATTTATGTTATAATTTATGTTCCGAAAGCATAATACTTTAGTTTGAAAAAATAATTGTAGAATAATTTAAAGTCTCGTTGTAACAAAAATACGACAATTCTATTTAAGTTGTTATTTTGTATCAACAGAATCTTTACCAGAGTATTTTTAAGACATTTTAATTAATAAAATACAAAATAGTCTTTAATCATTAAAAGATATTTTAAAATATATAAATTTTTGTAATAAAAATTACATTGTCACTTATCTTTATTTAGATTTTTTTACATTAAATGTATAAGCATATCATTAAGAGTTAATTTAATATAATTAGAAAATTTTTTAAATTTATAAAATTAATAAAATATTGACAGTAAATAGTAAGACATTGTTTAGTATTCTTATAATTACCAAATAGTACCATTGTTATAAAAAGAAAGTTAATTGGACATTGCATTAAAACCATCATTAAATTACATAAATTCAATCCAAGTTTAATTTAGCATTATAATAAATAATTATTAAAATAGGAAAATATTGTAAAAAATTAATTTATTTTAAATTTTAGTAATAAAAATAACGACATAAATTAAAAAACTTGATTAATTTTTTTACTCTAATTCAAGATAATTTATAAATATTTTTTCATTGTATTATTAAAGAACAAGCAAAATTTAAAAAAATAAGTTTTAATGAGAAAAATTAGATTGACAATATTTTGAAAGATAGTTTTTCCGAGAATAGTAATATTTTTAATAGAAATGCTTTCACTTCTTTATCTTTTACGTTATATTTTATGATAAACTTGTGAAATATATTATTTAATGCGCAAGTAATGAATTTAATGATTGTGCACAAAATAATTAAATAAAAAAAAGTGAATGTATGAATATGTTTACTTTAATATCCAAGCAATGAAGAGCAAAAAAAATATTTACCTTGAAAAATATAAAATCATAAAGTAAATATAATATTCATTAAAAAATTATCTATTTAAAGAAATATAAAAACAAATTTTTTACCAATTCGTCAAACAACAAAATCAAATCAAATTTTATTAATCAAATTCTTTGAAAAGGAGAAAAATTTATTTAAAAAAATTTTACCATATGGAAAATAAATAAAACAAAAGTACATGAGAAACAATACCGGTAAAAATAAATAATTTTTTACAGCATTTTTATAAGTCTTAATCGTACAACTAATGTATTTTATGAATTTATTTTCAGGCAATTAATTACTACTTATATTTATTGGATTAATAATTTAAATTAACGTATGAATGTACATTTTTTTTGTTTATAATTAAAATAGTACGATTGCATCTGTTACAATTGTACAAACTAATTTGAGTTAAATTATTTTAGTTGAACTTTTATCATACTTTAAGTACAACTTTTTTCCAATTTAATTGTAAGCCTCTTATGTATTAAGAAACTTGTTTTGTAAGAACAGTCTTGAATTATTTAATGACAATTAAATGCCAAATAGAAATCTTCAAGGAAACAGCAGCCTTACACATACAGGTTTATTGCTGCGTTATTTTTCAAAGTTTATTTACTTTTCAACGGTAATCAAGTAAACCTCCTGCTCTATAAGTCTTCCAGGGAAACTCTAGTGCAATTTAAAGATTGATAAGCTCGGAAAACTACGAAGAAAATTATTTTCAGTATTACCTTGTCGAACTAAAAGCGCAACATTTATATGACTTTTCATTTTGTGAGTGTCTCCTCTCCTCCCCTTGTCACGCAATCTTCACAATTCATAAAAGTCGTGTTCGCGTCAAAATAGTACAATAACATTTGTTCTTAAAGAAACAGAAAAATTCTCATGTTTGAGTAAAAGTAAAAGTCCTTAAATCTAGAGCGCGTGAAACGTCTCTTGGAGATGTAGCTTAAAATAAAAAATTCACAATCGGCACATCTTGGTGCGAATTCATTCGAGGAAACAATTCGTCGTTCTGAGCTCAGATGATTCCAGCCATTTATATTTAGCCGCTTAACTTATCAACATTTTTTTGCAGCTCAATCGGCTCGTTACCGATCTTTATTTTTAACTGGTACCGTTTTATTCCTCCTTCGTATTTGAACCTGTTTGTTTTGTGTTGATTCAATTTAATTCGATTCGACTCGCTTGGTTTGGTTTGGATTGACGGATACAGGCCGTTCGCGGTTGTAGATCTTTGGATCGATCGATCCTCGTTGGTAGATCGCGTCCGATAAAACTAAAGTCGTGGAGGATAATTGGCTTTCACCGGCACACTCGCCACCGCAAACAGAGGAACATCCACTTAAGAGCAAGAGCGACCTTTTCGAGATCGAATCCTCACAATCTTCATTTGGATATATTTGGTCTCACGATTACAACGACCCTTCTTTTACTTTATCTCAACAATCCGGCATTATCAACAGTCTTACAAACTAATTTATAAATATGCATTGATTTTTATTATTACGTGATGAATTATGTTCGTGTCAACACTGATATCATAGTAATGTTTAAAGTTAATGACTAGTTTTAACTTTTTTATTTGTTTTTCGGTCACATTGAGTAATTTCTAACTAGTGAAAATAACGAGAAATTACTCGATAAATGTAATAAAATTGTAGTGTTTTTTTTTTTTTTTACATAAATTTGATAACGCTAGTACTTATTTTTGTTAATTTATTTGTTTTATGTCAGTCAAATTTATAATCAAAATCTTATTAAAACGAATTCCTCATTCTTAGTCATATTGTATTTTGAGTACAAAACTAATTAATTCTTTAAAATGCATATATTATTATCATGTACTTATTATTATATTATTTGTGTTTGATTATGTTATTTTTTTTGTATAATAATTCGTACTATACGGGTTTGATGAGTTTCACATTATTTTACTTTAGTGATTTATATAGTATTATACTAATAAATAATTTTTCATTAACTTGGAATATCTAATTACGAAAATGAAGAGACATTATTGGTTGAAAAATTCAGTTTATAATTAATACAAAAAATTAAATTGTGAAAAAATATTTAGTTTAAACAACACGTTAAAAATAATATTAATATTTATTTTTAAATATGTTTATACATAATTTTTATTATATTTAATATGCTGTAATTTAAGTAAATTGTATTTAATTTATTAAATATAAACTTCTTGATGAAATTGAATAAAAGTTATATAAAAATTAAATTTAACAAATAGTCTTATTTTTTGGAAATAATTTTGAAAATATTATATTTTTAAAAACTGAAATTTTAAAGCACAACATTTTTTTAATTTTATATGAAGTACAAGGTTGTTAAAATCCAGAAAATATAAACAAATTTATTTTAAATGAATGTTTTGTCTACAAGTTACTTCACGTTTAAATACATGATATTTTTTTCAAAATTATTTTTAATTTTCAAGAATTAATTGTTAAGTTTTTTGTATTGAAAATTAAAATTATATTATAATGGCATTGAAAATGTATATTTAAAAATAATTTATTTAAAAAGAAATTTGAGCCAAATTAAAATAAAGAAAGTGAAAAATGTAGGAAATTATATAAGTGAGCAATTGAGGAAGTGCATATTCTTGTTAATAAAGTAAAGATAATTATATTGGAAAGATAGATTTTGACAGAGTATTACGCTAAAGAAGTAATTAAAACATGAATACATGAGATGATAATATCTTAAAAATAAAATTTCAATTGTTCAGAAAAGTAAAAGAAGCATAATTATAATCTATATTGACACATAAAATAATCCGAGTTTAAAAAAAGAAAAAAAAAATTTATAAATATAATTTTTGTATTACTTGCACTAGTATTTTTGAATTAACACGTTAATTTTGCAAATTTTAAAACAATCAATATGATTATAAGATAAATATATTTTATAAATAAACATTTTATAAATATAATTTCTTTATAAAAAAAATTGTTTTTAATTGATTAAATTAAAGTTAAATGTTTATATTAAAAATTTTTACTGTATGAAATAGTTGTCTATTAAATTTTAATATTAATGAAAATTTATCTTATTTTTACATTACGAACAAAAAGTAATCGTAAAATTAATGCAAGTAATTCATTTATTTTGAAATATTTTATAATTTTATGTGCTATTATCATTGGAAATTTAGAGTTTTCAATTTTAATAAAAATAATGCATTTAAGTACTCATTTTTTAATTTTCCAAGAATTAAAATTTTTTGAATTTTAACGTTGATCTTTTGTATTTAATTAAATTTATTTTGTCCTCACATGCATTCTATGAAGTTATCGTACAAGTTTTAATTCAATTTTCCTATACACGGTGTTAAAAGTAATTGTTTAGGTTGGGGAGATTTTTTATATTTATGATGTACATAATAACTTTCCTATTTTTTACTTTCTTATTATAATATACTTGTATTAACATAAAAATTTTTTGTACATACTCTCTATTGATATTTCTATAAAAAATGGTATATGAGTTTGGTCAAATATTATAAGAATACTAGAAAAATAAAATTGCTGTAAGAATAATAGAAAAATAGAACTATTATAAGAATAATAAAAAAAGGTATCTATTTATTCTAACATGTTGACTTGTTTATGATTATTATTTATAAGTTTTCACCTCATAAAAATTTACGTAAAGAATCGCAAAATTCCTTTTGAGGCTAATCACAATACAACTGAAAGTTCGGATTCAGTCACATGGAAACATTATCAATACTTTTGGTGCATTGAACCAAACTAGTTAAGTGCCACATTCAAAATATTGGACATAATTTAATTATTAATGCACGTACATATGTGTAACTGCCTATAAACATTTTATTATATGTATTTAATTAGCTATTCCGTAAGTGTATATTTTACAAACTCGATTTTTTTTTAATTTGTACAAATTGTACTTCTTTTTTCTATAATTTATTTATTTTTTTTTATTATTACTAGAAAATAAGATGATAATTAAGAGAATTTTATTTCTGATACACAATTTTATAAAAATTTAAAATAGGCAAATGCGGAAATTATATATAAGAATTAATTATATTGTTTTCTATGAATTATTTAATAAATTCTTTGATTTATTTTAATTAAACATTATTATATTTATTTAAGTAGACATTAAATAAACAATAAAAAATAAATTTATATTCAATTTTTTTTTTAATATTAGGAATATTAATTTTTTATGTTATTCATCTAATAATTTTGAACATAGAATTAAGATTAATGATATCTATATATAATAAGTGCATTAACAATTATCTGATAGTAAAATTGAAATTTTACGCGAGGTGAGAGTTTTGTAATTTTTAAAATAAAAACATTACCATGTTATCAGATTAAATGAAAATTTTATAATCTCAAAATAATTTTTTTATTTGTAATAACATAATTATACGAGAAATATTTTTGAAAACATAATGTATCAAAGTTATTTAATGTGATTTTGTCACATGTTGTGTTAAATTCATAAGATGTCTCTTTAATGTATTAATAATACTGAGTGCTCAGTTATAAATAACTTTTCTTTTATGATTTTAAAATTGAAGATTGTAAATATTGATGTAACAACAAGGGTAACTCGGTAAACGCTAGGCATTTTTTGGTCATTGGTACCTAGGCTTCTTTAAGCCTTTGTAACATATAAATATTTTTTATTTATTACAAAGCAATGCCTTTTAATATAGATAGAAGTTTACACAGCAAAATACATAAATATTTCATTTTCTTCATTGGCACAAGGTATTTGCTTGTTAACACATTGTAAATAACAAGGTATTTTCCAAGTATAGAAAAATTTTTCTTTTAGAACGACCAATTTTTACAGAAATATATTAATATTAATAATAGCTTTGTATACATTTTAAAGTAATTTTTATTCTGTTATATAATGATTATTCAGGTGGTGTGCCAACAGGAACTGCATTGAAAAATCATTAATTGCAAAAAATTGTAGCCAAATATTCCATAATCTATCATAATCTTTATAGTTCTCAAAATTTAGTCATTATTATATTTCGTACCTTCGAAAACAGAAAAGTGAATAGTAATTTTACTTTTTAATTTGGCAAAAAATTGAAATTATTTTTATGAAAGATTATAATTTATTTATAAATGTTGAATTTTGCTGATTTTAAATGAGATAAATGCCGTTCTATGCTATCAAATGCATCAAATATTATAATAATTAGTATGTTTTTTTTTAGTATAAAATGTATGCAAATAGTTAAAGTATCATATTAGAATAGAATAAGTTTCAATGAAAAAAGACTAGTACTGTAATACGTATTTATTTGAAAAGCATAATCGGATTCAGATCGTTGGAAATTATAAAGTGAACTAATGCTCGGGGCTTTCTCTTTGGTGTAAAATTCAACTTTCCAAATAGTGTATTATAATTTTTCGAAGACAGGGAATCTTCATATATACGTGTGTAAATACATATATCAGACAATATCAGTATGCCATGTAACTTTTGATATGTTCTCGACTGCGACATAAAGATTTTATGCCTCCATTTCAACATCCAACCCGACTTATAAAATCACCAGATTGCACGTCTTTCTAATGCAAGTGTCAGTCTCGAAAATATTACCGCGAAATTAGGTTAGACCGAGAGTATCACTGGTTTAAAGGTAAAGGAAAGAGAAAGAGTCCTCGAGTTCGTTCAAACGCATTATTACGAGGACAACTGAGCGTTCAAGCAAGTGTATCTTGGCGATCAGAGGCACGAGTGATCTCACGTATACAGGTAAACGATCTCGGTCTTGATCGGAAAGGCCGGGACCGAAGTTGGATTTGTAGTCGGAGCCCGAGCACTCATCCTCGCACAAATACGCAAGTCCGAAAATTCCCACACTCGTCATCTTCGGCGCGCTCCTTTCCGCTTTCTTTTCTTGTTTCTCTCTCTCTGTCTCTCTCGTCCGCGCGGAATGTGGGTCACGAAGTTGCGCGCGCGCTCTCGTCTTTCCACGAAAACACCGGAGAGTCTGGAGTACGGGATCCGGGCTACCCTCAGGAGCTCCAGGAATACCCGGGGGAACCGCGTGAGTTTAATTCGTGACCGGGGATTTCAGCTGTGTCGTGAGAGCCTCGGACCCTATATGTTGGGACACTCGCGTTTTTACTGAGAAAGCGCGAATTTGGTTTGAAAAACAATCGCTCGCCAGCGATGGAGCATTTAACGTGATTGCACACTAAAACTCCAATTAACAGGATGTCGCGGTGGGTATTTTCCGAGGATCGCAACAAACTCTTGGAGAGAACCCGATGTTCCATAAAAAGCTGAAGCTAGCTGGAGGTCGTAAAAAATTTCCCAGGTCGTGGCCCACGCGGCAACGCGGATCAACGACCGGAGGATTTTCCGCGATGAAAAGGTACTTACGTGGTGGCGACGTTCCGGATTACCTCATCCTCGGGAAGAGGGAGTCACGCTATTGCAGTAATAAACAGTGAGCTGGTGCGCCTGCATGATAAAGTGCCATACATACATGGGATAACTTTCGTTGAAGACTTTTTGTCGCTGCGAATAAAGTCGTTTCTCGTGTTACAACCACACTAACAACAAGATATTCGACTTTTAGCGGATGAATCAAGATGCCGAGAGACGAGCGAATTTGCCTTTGTAAAGCTTATGCCGCGAATCATACTTTCTTCCTTTACGTCATCGCTCACTGATAACGTATTAAATATGTAATTGCAGGCTTTTAAAGGTAGGAGCGGCTATTTAACAAATGTAGAAAGTTCAAAATACATTTTTGAATAGCGTATTATTTACGCGAGGCATAAATTGCGACGCGTTGCATTTAAATATTTTAAAAGTGCCTGTAAAAATGAATGAAAAAATTTGAGTGAAGTAAGATTCCGTTAACAAGAGATTAAGTCCTTGTATTCGGAAATTCATATCGAGAAAGAGCGAGCGTTCGTTGTCTCTTGGCTACATTGTCAAAATGAATAAAAAAATATTGGTGACAAATTCGACATAAAGAAAGAAGAAAAAGTTTTTAGCTCGTGAAACCGGTATAAAATTTGAATTTAACCTACTTTTCTGGCTAACCTTGAAATTCAAGCAATGATAATTTTTACAATGTTTTACGATATAACCATGATATTGATCATAAAGTTACACGTATCTATGATACAACTTTAAAAGGGATGGGGGGACGTAGTTTTCTCAAGTGGAAAATGGCACGGCCACTTCAAATGGGACGAAACTATCTCTGCACACCGACATATTTATTAAGGCTTTCTTAAGTTTTATTTACGAATAATAAGAGCAAAAATCACTAATGCCACTACCAGGTTTATACAAGAACAATCGTACAAATATGAGGCATTACTTGTCATTTGACGGATAATACAGTATCAATTATTATGCGAGAGAGTAACTTCTGACCGGAGCAGTTTGACGTTACTGTAACTTTTCCGACCGTGCCTCTGTGGGGAAAATGATCTGGCTTTCCACAAAAAGAAGGAAAATTGCTTTAGCCTCCCATATGTTTGCATGTGTTCGGGAGCACTGGAAAGCGACGAACGAATCCGGTTTTTCCGGTTATATTCTGTTTCTCTCTAATCCTCTCAGATGTCTTCCTTTCTTTATCTATACCCATTATTTTTGCCCTCGTTGAGGAGTCGTAGGTTTTTGTTTTCGTCTGTAGGGGGATGCGACCCGATATTATTGTCGTTCCTTGCAAATTCTTCCACTTTTTAAGGCTTTGTAGAGTTTATAATATAAGCGCAGTATTCGTTGTTGATGATGGATTACTTTTATTTTTATCCTTTATTATTTAGCTACACACTTTATTAAATTCACATTCTATATCTCATTTTATTTATAAAAAAAATAAAGAATACGTTACGATGTTTTCAAACAAAATAAGCGCATCCTTTTGTCAAGCGTATGTTTATGTTTGCCTAGTGTAAGTGTATAAATAAATATATTAGATTAAAGATTGTAATAAAGAATTTTCTTATATATACTTTATGTACGATATTTGCATCATCGTGGAAATACTTTCTCTTTGTATTCTGAAACCAGGCGTTGCTAAAAAATAAATTGGATTTTAAAACCGGCGAAACACAGCTATAGCTATAAAAATTAATCGTTAATAATTTGTTTAAGAATCATTTACTAAAGATCATAAAAATTTGATTGTATAAATTCAACAAAATATTGTACATTCTCGTCTATGAAAGGAGGTAAAAAAGGGAAAAGTCCACGTAGAGGAGCTGTTGTATTATTCATCAAGATTTATATATTTGCGGAAGCTCGTACAAGCGGCTCATTAAATTCACGGTCAAAGGATAATATAATACTCGCGTGCAAAGTGCCGTGCCTAAAAAGGTCATCACCGCCTGTGAAATAAAGCACGCATGCGCCAGCAAACACCTGAGGAATGTTCGCGCTAATGAAGAGGGAAGGGGAGGTGCCGATTGGTGATTGGCGATGGTGATAGCTAGTTCGATGTCGTCTACCCCCGCACTCACAATTGACTCGGGGAAAAGGAAGCGATACGCGGTGCTTTAATCGGGAGCGTCGACCTCCTCCGGTGAGAGAAAGTGCGCGAATGGGAGCGGGCGCGAAGTGATGAATGACGCGCCGTTTGCTTGACAAATTACGCCGACTCCTGCTGCCTCCTTGTCTCTTGAAAAAAGTCACTAGGTGCACTTGCGACCCGCTGGTCATCGGAGGACTCGTTTGGAAAGTTCATATAGGAATTTCAAATTGTAGCGGAGTAAATGCACGTATTTGTTTTATTGTTTGCTCCGTAAAACGAGAAGTGGATTTAATTCGAAAGCGTGCAAATAAAAATATACGCTGGAAAAAATAATTGCAAACTTTCTTCCGATTGCTGGTGCAATGTGGGTTTACCTCAAATTTGAGTCTTTTTCTCTTTTTTATTCGACCTCTTCAATACTCTATTATTACAGCGTTTTATAGTTCCAATTATTCCACTCAGAGCTTCGATGGTTGCACCAACTTTACCAGTTTTAAACTTTTCGCGACAAATTTATGGCACCTGTTGGAACGACACATAGCTCGGGTTATGAGAGTTACCGAATTACCGAATACGAAAGTGACAATTAATATTACTCCCAAAATCGAAGAGTGGACAAGAAGATCCGGGCCTCGTTTATTGCTGCCTCGATCGCATCATTACTCATTAAAAGCAAGATTCGAATTTCCACTTCTCTCCTCCTGATGTCGATGCGTAAGCTTATCCGCGCCTCCTTCTGCCTCGGTAATGCGGCCGCGCGCGAAAGCGAAAAAGAGGACGAGCCGACGGTCATGCTGTTCGTACTGGTGATGACGCCGATGCCGGTGCACCTTCCACATGACGCGCGTACGTGTTCGTCCATGTGTGTCCTGGATTCTGGTACAGGGGTCCAGGAATGCGCACGTGTACCTGCCGCGGACTCGATTCCAATTTGGATTCCGGGGTGGCAATTTCTCGTTTAGTTTTGTGACAAGAATTAAGTATGTACGCGTGCACTCGGTATTCTCGATTGACCCATGAGTCTCAGCTGTTATTGATCTACAAATCGATCGACACGGTACTTGTGCCTTTGCACTGATTTACTTACAGCGGTCAATTCACGGATCACAGCTATTGAGTTCTTGATAACAACGGGTTAATTTATTGATTTCCGACGGGATAACTCATCGGCACAGAAAGTAAGCGTTGTTCAATTTTAAAATAATTTGCTCTTTATTTAAAGCCACCATTTCTAGTGCCTACGTCTTTTCATATTTGATTAATCTATGAATTTTGATATGAAATATTTAAAATTTGAAAATTTATCTATATTCACATACCTTAATTTGTTATTTTTAAATGTATTTTTTTGAGTAAAATGTTTTTCATGCTCATTGGCCAGAAAAGAGTATTCCCGATTACAATCAGCAATATCCTTTATTTTTTTTTTTAATTAATTTTTTAAACATACGAGTTCGCATTTTCTCGATGGATCCGTAGTTGTATGTAGGTTCCAGACCACCTGAGTAACGGTAGAAGATCAACACAAGTAATGTTTAATAATTTATTCAATATGCAGAGGTGTCAACAAATCAAGCAACATCACGATTTGTACAATTATATACAGCTATAAGTACCAAAAATAAAATTCTTTTTATTTAACCATTTTTAACCATGATTTAAAAACTTCTTTTAATTAACTTAGTTTACTTTATTTACTGTACTTTAAAGTTAATATACGCGTTAGTTTTGCATTTTTGTGTTTTTGAATAAAAACCGTAAATGTAAATGTAATAAATTGATAAAATATTTTAAAATATATTTTTAAGGTATATTAAAAAAGTTTACTAGATTTTTACGAATACACGAATTGTTAAACTAAAATTATAAATCTAAACATTGATAAATTTAATTCTTTATTATTAATTTTTCTTTTTCGTTTTCTTTATAATTCCACATTTATTACAATCATCAATAATGAATAATATTAAATATTAATTGATTTGTTTAAAAAACAAATTTTATTTCTGTATTTACACATACACATTTAATTTTATTAGTAAATGAATTGTTACAATATTTTGTGAACTAAACTTAATTTTGATTTTAATAATTAATTAATCAAATTTTATATAAAATAATTAATTTAGGTTATGAAAATTAGATTTATTGCATTATATGAAATTCATAGATATATTTATATTAATAATAAATAATCTAGATTATATTAAATTGTTTATGCTAATTTTCTAATTAAGAAGTTCGAGATTTTGTTACGTATCTAATATGTCACGACTATATTTATTCTTTGATAATTAAATCGCGAAATTTTTCTCCAGGTTTCGTTCTGCCCTAGCCAAAATGGTCAAAACGTTTTGGCCTTTGTGAGGTTCGGAAATCGTCAATTAATTAAACGCGAGATAATTAATATAATACTTTTGTTTTATTATATTTCTCTTTATGAAGGAGAGAGAGAGAGAGAGTGAGTTGATGTGTATTACAATGGTTCGTGTCGAGAAAACTAAGTCCCCATTGTATAAAACAAATAGTTATGAATCTTAAAAACCCGAACCGAATCCCGGATCAAGACCGAATCGAAGTTGAAGTCTAATTTGAAGTCTAATTTTGAAGTGTCCCTACGTGTTTTTCGATTTAACTCATTACCTCCGCTGTATGGGGAAATTGTAGGATTCGCGAATTCTCCCTCCGGGTGCTTCTGCTTGATTATCATTCTGTCAGCTTTCTCCGATATTGTCTGTCGATTGACCTCTACGTATTCATCGTCGTCTCTGATCTTGAATTTTCGCAATTTGGCGAACTCGGAAGTTCTTATTACTCGCGGATTTCACGTTACTCGCGACTCCGTTCGATTCTCTCAATGTCACTTTCCCAATGTTTCGTCTTCGTTTACTGATGCGAGTACAATTTAATTCGTCGCGTATGCGTTTGCAATTTTACATACGTGACAATTTGTATAAAAATGAATATTTTATGGTATTATAATATTTGCATGTGTTCGTGAAACAATAAATTTACGAAATTACCAATCATAACTAATGAAATTAACTCCGATAACCAGAAATTACGAAAGAAGTAAATTTATTACTAATCTGCACATTTGATAATTTATAATTTGATAATTTATATCATACATTTTTGAGATGTCTCCATGATGTAAAAAAGTTAGAAATTTATGAGAAGAGGAATTAAATGAATACAGTGAACTTTTTTTTCGAATGTAATATACAAAAAACGAAGAATCGTAAGAAGTAGTTGGATGATACTTAAACCGAAAGAAAATTAGAGTTGTTTTGTGGATAGTTTAGCCATAATCATTTAACGAAGGGAAAGATTTGGAAATAAGCATTTTCAACTTAGGTAGTATACAACTACTAAACTACGGAGGCAAAATTTACCGTAAAGTTTAAAGTCACATTACGGCAAAAACATCTAAATTTTCTAGAATTCCGAAAAATAACCAGTAATTATTAAGCTACAATTATGTCGGTTAAAGGGGAGAGGGATGCGTAAAGATAAAGTCTTAGAAATGATAATTTCACTAATAAGGGAGTAAATGATAAAAGAAAATCGAAAATATCAGAAAATTTGACAAACATGTAAGAAACTATGACGATAAATTAAAATCGTCACTATCAGATATAAAAATGAAGATAAGGTATATTTCATGGGAACAATGAAACTTATGTCAAACGAAATTAATAAAATTTTAGGTTAAACATCTACAGTTAGATGTATCAATGCACAAATTGATCCTGATTAAAAAAGAACTTTTAAAAAATCGAAGTATTATTATATGATTCAAGTAAATACAATGTAACTCGGTTGATTATTAAAGATGGTCTTATTTACATGTTTGAAAGAAAATTAATCATGCTAATTCGAATAGATGATAAAAAATGAGAAATGAAATGTTGATAAAATATGTAAAAATTATTGAGAATATCAGAAGGTTCTTATTTTCTGAAATATCACTCATGATATTCATTGGTTTTTTTTTATTAACAATTTTGAAAAAATAGATTTTTTTGTACTTTTTTGTTATAGAATGAAAAGTCGTAATTTTATCAGCATAGTGTGAATGAGTAATTCATAGTTAATAAACTTATGAAAAAAAATTCATTTTTATATAAACCGGTCGAAAAATTACCCACTTCTCAACAAATTGAGCACGCTCGGCCATTTTTGTTCCTCTTTATCGGAATTCTTTGGATAATCAAAACTATTTTGAAAAAATATAAAATATAGAATTTGCTGTGCAACAATTTTATTTTTTAAAACCGCCAAAAAAACTAAAATCATTTAGTTAAATGAGCTGGAAATAACTTCGTAACTTTTGGCATAATTTAATTGGTATTACTCGAAAACTAATAATCCGATCAAGTTCAACTTTGGAATAAATAAAATGCATATTAATTATTTTAATTTCCCAAAATTATAATTCTAAATATTAAAAAATAAAGAAGGTACAAATTTTTTAATTAATTTAAGCATTTTCCGATTTTTCATAAATTTCTCAACTTCTAATTTTCCAATCGGTTTATATAAAAATGAATTTTTTTCATAATTTTATTAACTATAAATCGTCCATTTATTTTATACTTTTAAAATTATGACTTTTCATTTTATAACAAATAAATTAAAAAAAAATAAGAATCTACTGATTTTTTTACGAATTTTGATATGCATCACTAGCTGCTTTTTTTCATTACCTAAAAAGTGCTTTATTACTTGGACTATATGGAAAGACAGAGGGCATTAATATATAATTGAAGAGATTATTCATGATATTCATCAGAAAACAATGAAGAAAGTAGTGATTATATGAACAAAGATCGAGGAAGAAAAAAACAGATCAATTTTAATAACTGGAAGCTAGTATATTTCTCACACGTCAGTCAGAAGATATAATCTTCATCAGTTTCATAAGTCACGGCATGAGTTAAAAATCCAAAATTATAGTGTATTCATTTTAAGTGAAAATAGCTTAGTAAAAACAAATCAGTAAAACATACAAATCAAAATATACGAATATAAATGAAATGGAAATGTTGATATTATACAAGTTAGAGTTATTTATTTATAGAATCATTATACGAATTTATTATATAATATAAATATTGATCATAAATTAAAATTAAAAAATTATTTATAACAAATTAATAAAATTAATAATATATATACATGTAAATATAATTTTAATTTAATTATTTTCTTTGTAAACTACATTCATTAATTATTTATGTTTGAATTATTAATTTCTACTAATATGAATTAAAAATTTATAAAATAATCTTTTAATATTCAGTATTTATTATTAATAGATAAAATAAATAGTAAAAAATGATTTTCTTAAATATTGTTATGTAAGGTATATTTAACAACCATCTTAATTGAAAATATTGAAAAGATATTAGAAAAATTAAAATCTAATGTTAAAATAATATTAAAATAAAATTAAAGTCTCGTTGAAATATAATTTTATTTAAATCCCTGGGCCGATGAAATCTAAATCATTGATGCACTAAAATATTTGATTGGAAAAGTAGTGTCTCCCACCTACATAAATTAGTTTCTGTATGAACTCTTATCATTAAATTAATTTCAGTTACCATTGTGTCAAGATATTTACGATTGATAATAATGTTTATTTTTTTAAAAAAAATAAAATATAATTCACAATTTTTTTTTATTTTTGTTATGGTAAAAATGTTTAATCACCAAATATTTTAAAGTATAAATAAATAATATAATATATAATATATAAATAATATATAAGTATAAATACATAAATAATAATATATGTAATATTATTTTTAATGTTTAATAGTTCAATAGAAGGGAGCAGTAACAATAGAAAGTGAATTTTGACAAATATTTAAAATTACTAGATATCAATTATTTTTCTTCATTAAATTTTAAGATTCTAAATATAATGAAAAAATTGAAATTTGTAACAACTAAATTAGTTGAAAAAAATTAAAGTCAGAAATGAGTAAGCAAAGTCAGACCTACATTTAGAAAAGAGATTAAGAGATCGAAATTTATAGATGAAGGTAACTCAAGTTTTGATGCTGAACAAGGGATGTAATACAATTTAAAAGTGTGTAAAAAAAAGAAGCAATCTGGAGAAACACGAAGGTGTATTACGTTTTGTTGAGATATTAAGTGAAAATCTTTATCATGCAATATGTTGGAACCTGGAGTTGTGTGCATCGCAAAAATACATTTAGAAAGCGTAGGATAATTTTGTTTCTTTCAACAAAACTGAATAAGAATAATATCTGAAATTTTACTGAAAGTATTAATAAGGTTATTTGAATAAGAACTTAAAGATTTGAAAAATAGTTACCAGCCTTGAGGCGATTGTATAAGAAGGACAAGATTATGCTATTTTCCAATACTATAATCAAGTAGAAAATATAGTTTAATCAATTGTCAAATGATATATTTTTATCAAGTCAATGTCCTCCGGATTTTAGGAGATCATGAAAACATTTAACTTAAAATATTTCTCAGAGACTCGTAGTTTGAACTTGACTAGAAGAAAAGGGAAGTAGCATACATTGAGTTTCTAGGTATACCCTTCAATTCGAGATGATGAAGGTAAATTTGCATGAGTGCGTTAGGCATAATTAAAGCTCAATGATTATTCAGTTAGTTAACTTTAATCAGAGCTCAACCATCGGTTATGTCGTGATAAATAGCGCTTGCTCAATCAGGTTGAAATATGTTGAGTCAATCATAGGCTTCAGTACCTCATCCTATTACTTTATACCAATCAGGGTGCAGAGGTAGGTCAAGTCACTCACCGATTTGTCATTCTTTACAACTAACTCGCTCGTATGATTTTAATCATATTGTTACGATGACTACGGTAAGTAAATCGAACGCTAAAATAACAGTTTTGTGAAGGTATGTAAATGAGTTTTGTAGAATTATAATAAAATTTAAAAATTCGATTATTACTCAGAATAGAAATTGTTTAGTGCAATTTATAATGGGAATTTAAAGTATTTTTATTAAAAATGTATTTGTAAATACTAAGCTGAATGCTTTTAATGTGTTGCAAATGAATATTATGGAAGTATTATTATATTTTTTATTGTTATTTACGATTTTTAAAATTGTAAAAATGAGATCAATACTTTAATCAGGTAAAATGTAAAATATATTCAAAACATTCATTCACATTATTTTAAGTGAATGATTGACAAAAATTTTTTTATTTATTTATATGAATTAAGTAACAATTTAAATAAGAGTGCTGGAATAATAAAAATAAATATTAATTACGTCGGAAAAAAAGGAAGATGTGTAGTGCTTTACGATTTAGTTTTTGAAAAGGAATTAAAAATTGAATTTTAAAAAAATGAATGAATAATTACGAGAACAATGGAAGGGCTTTGGTGGCTCTCTAATATTTATGATAAAAAAAACGAATTAAGTGATAATAATAAGGCTTTAATTGCAGCTAACCACATTTGCGGATAGAAAGAGAGAAACGCGCCTCTCCCTCTTCCTCAGACGCGGCGTCAATCCACGTGAAAACCTCGTCCGCTTATCCAATTATCCCCTGGGAATTTCGTCGATACGCCCGTATTCCGTGCTCGTATCACGCCTTATTATGGGCCCCTCATTGTTCTCCTTCGAATTTCCCCCGCCTCCGCGATTCATTACCTGGCCCTCACAAAAGTAAACCGCGTCAATGTGTATGCGTGCACGAGTGCGTAAATACAACGCGGAATTCACACGCGAACGGCAAACGAGTCTTTCTCTTCTCCTCATTTTCCATTATTTCCCTCCTCATCTTCAGCCCGAAGTTCTTATTCTCGTTCGCTGCGCGAGTGGGAGAATAATCCAAAGCGGTGGAAATGCTTGATGTGAATCTATGTGTGCGAGGACAACAGTGTTTTTCCTTTTTCTTTCCTTCCTCAGTTGAAGACATTGTCGCTGGAGAAGGAAAAATCGATTGCTTCTCGCTGTTTTGTCAATGAACGATACATTTACTTTCCGCGCCGAAGTAACGGTGAAAAATAGCTACAGAATTTTTTCTGCGCGAGCGAGTGGTAAAGAGTAACTATTAAGTTCGCGTACGAATGAAGATGCTTTCCTCCTGATCGATGTATTGCGGTTATATTATTGATATCGTAAAAACCCGATGCTTTCTAGCATTATTAAAATAGCTGAGTAAATCAACTTTTTTACTGCTATGAGCGTACCAAAGTAAAGATCGGACTCTTAAATGAAATTTTTCAATTTTTAAAATAACCAATAGAATTTATTATTTTATGGCGTTAAATAAGTTTTGCTTAACATTTTATTTACAGTAAAAAAGATTTACTGTCATTATAGTAGACTTTTTTTTAAGCCTTTAATTTTTATAACTAAATACAGATACTCATATTTAAGAAACATTCGTTTTACATAAAACTTAATTTATATTTTATAAGGCCATTTTAGTAAAAAATGAAAATAAATTATGTAAGTTGATTTTATTAATAGCAAAAATAATGCAAAAAAATTATTTACACTGATTAATACGTATGTGTAATAATTTTAATATTTCATATTTAATATGTTTTTTCTTGTACAAGTAATAAAACATTTGTTATTAATAAATAAAAAAAAAAAATGAAATTGGCAAATTCAATTTTATATTAATCTATTGAATTCTAATTACGCTCATCTTTACATATATATCAAAATTTTAATGTTTTTGTAACTTAAAATTTATTCTTAATGAATTAAATTTTAAATATTAAAACGAAAGAAATAAGATAAAGTTAGTTTAATAAAGTGATTATTTTTTAATCGATGCTTTTATTAAGAAAAAAATCAAATCTTTCAGTATGACCAAATATGAATGTTTTTAGTATAAAATTTTCAAGTCAATCATTGCATCATCATTTCATGTTTAAAAATATAAATAAATCTTTACAGAGCACTAGTAATTTATTTAATTTTATTATCGAATAATTGATATGCATAAAACTATTATTAGTGACAATTAGTTTAGAAGATGTGCATTCAATTTGTAGTATTTTTGATTGATAGAATTAATTGCTTTTGAATTAAAAAATATTATTTGATTTTCTTATTATTATTATATACTTTTTAATTAATTTGATTTCGACAATAAATTTAAATTATATTTATTTTTTTGAATTTTTTATTATAAAATATATACATGTAAATAATTAAAAGTTAATTGATTTTTTTCTTCTGCAATTTTTTAATATCGTATTTTCATATTATTAAACATTATACGATGTACTTAGTATTAACAATAATTTGTTAAATAAATAACTAAATCTTAATCCTTATATTAAATCAGCGTTAAAGTTTTTATTACTTTATATAAAAAATAAAAAAAAATCGATACTAGTTCCTCAATTATAAAACTTTAAAATAATTTCCAATGAATTTACATGGTTGTAAATAATTAGTTTTTAGTTTTTACAATAACTTGTTTAAGGAAGCAGAACCAATTATTTACATTTCATCATAGCTAGTATGAGGTTAAAAAATTATTTAATAAAGTTTAGCGAATATTTTACTACTTATTTGTTGATGATTTCAGAGTAAAGTACTAAATTATTGAAATCTATTGCTTGTGATACTTTTTTAAAATTTACCGATTTTTCATATATTAATTAAAATAAAAAAAAAATATGACTGATCTGAATACTTTTTGACGCATTATGATCTATATTGTAAATAACAATAAAATTTATTTTTTATTGTTTTCTTTAAATAAATTTTCTATGGATTTAAATTTTGAATGCATGCTCCTAATTTTGATTTATGGATGCTTTTGAGCTTATAATTACAAGGCTTATTGGTTTTTGAATGTCGGAAAGACAAATCCAATGAAAATTATTTGAAACAACCGTCAGAGGCCAATCCATGTTCATATTCACATTTTCGCGAGTTTTGGCGCAATCGAAAAAAGTTGGAGCGATTGCCGATACAAGAAGAGAAGCCGGAGAAAGTTCGCGCAAGAAAAGTGCACATCCACCGTCAATGAAAGACCAGGTGAGTTCAGAGGCGAAGGAGAAAAAAGGAAGCAAGAAAAATGTAAATGTCCTCTGAAAATGGAAGTGGAGAAAAAGGAGTCAAGAAAAAGAAAAGCAAGACGGAGACTGGCACTCGCACTCTGAATTCGAAATGAGCGATTGAGTGTAGGTATAGAAATAACTTTCCCGAAATATTTGATGGGGCCGGGCTCTCCGTTTCTCTGGTAGTCGGAGAGCGGTAGCAGGTGGAGTGGAGGGGCGTCAACGGGCCGCAGGAGTAGGAGACGAGGTCCGCACACCTGGACGACTTCCTGCCGGCGCGTCGGCTTCAGTCTTGGAGGACGCCACCGAGTATAAGCCTCGCAGCCTCGTGCACAGCTGACGTTCGCGACGACGTTGTTTCGGACGGGCGGGTTATGAGCCTCGTCGTGCGGTCAAGTTCTGCAAGCCGCTTCCGTGAGAGTGAGACACAAAAATTTTGAGGTTGGAGACCACTACTGGAGTTGAGGTGTTTGAAGATTATTATTAGAGCCAGAGGACCAGGAGCTCGAGGATGCCGGCCAGGATCGCGTGGATGCTTGCAGCGCTGATGGTCGTGGTGGCCACCCAAGGTGCGTTCCGTTCCCCGTAGTTCGGGTCACTAGGGGCCAGTCTCGATGTCGCGGCGAGGATGCGCACGGGAGCCGAGCCGTGCCGGTCAATGACGGGGCCTCACTTTATACGGTTTAACTGGAACCGTTATGCATGCTTGTGCACCAATCTCGAGTCCACCTGTGCGTGTACGCGCGAGTTCATTAGTAAATGAATTTCTAATTGCGAATTACGAATTCTATTCTGAACTCGTGTGATCTATCGTTGCCGCATTCTGTGTGGCTATTTCGGGGTTTGACTTAGACGAAGAGGGCCCTTTTTCGCGGGAATCGATCGGTGGGAGCGATTATTTTCAAGGTGTTCATTTCAAACACAATCGATAAATGCGCAGAACGCGACTCATCTTTTATACCCTCAGTGGAAGATTTATTAGCATGTGTTTATAAATACGTTTTCTGAGTGAAAAATTGCTTTAAAAATGAAGGGCATTTACCTTTTAATTTTCAACTGTATCTCACATCTTAGCATTTTTTCAAATCAAAGTGTCGCAACTATAAGATTAGATGTTAATTAATTTGAAAATGATAGCACAATATCGAAAGTACTAAATACTGAATTGTAATAGTGCGAAAAAAACCGGCTTAAATGTAACATGGTATCATGGTTGATAATTACTAATTTTGAAATACATGTAAAATTTCATTAAAACACGCGAAACATTATTTTTTATTCTTTTATTTACCTTTATTTTATTTGGAACACAAGTGCTGTTAATAGGCAAAAATACTAAGCTAATACATACTTTTACAGTATAACTGCTATTCGTTGATAATAATATTTTGCATCTAATTTAAAATAGATTTTCAAAACAAACTTGAAAAATAGTAAGCATAACAGTAAGACAAAGAAATTTATATTTTAACGTATTAGCTCGAGACGTAGATTATCGAATTAAAAGCAACAAGTGTAAATTTTATTACGGAAAACAATTTTAATTATCTGATAAAATTTCTATTAAATTTACTTCTGAATGATCTATTCAACTATGTCTTATTACTAATGAATTAATAATAAAGTAAATAGTTAAAAGTTTTGGTTTTAATTAAGTATTAAGAGAAAGTTGTTATACTTTAGGTTCAGAAACCGGTACCAAATCCGATGTTTCTATCTTTAACAATGTTAGTATCTTCTTGTTGAATAATGACCAACTTTTGCTTTTATACGAAATATTTTAAAATTTTTAATGTTAATCTTAAAAATAACTCCAGCACAGACTGTAATTTATAAAAAATTTTTATTATCGCATTTAAACCAAATTTAAATTTATATACATTAATATGATAATTATTCATTGATTTTATAGTTTAATTTTTTGTATATATTTTTTTGTTTTTTTAAACAATATATTAAAATTATTAATGTTTAATATTTTTGACAACAATGTTTTTAAAATAATATGCATAATCCGAAGATAAATTTGAGTCAATTTTTTGAAAAATAGTTATTATATATTTTTTTTAAATTATTGAAAATACTTATAATTTATATATCGTGCGTTTATGTATTATTATTTTAAAATATTAGTGTATGTTTTTAAAATAATTGAAATAAAATATTAATAACATTGATAAAATGTAAAATAAAAAAATCTATATAAAATTAATAGCAATTAAATCAAATAACTTATCTCATAATAATAGTTAAAATATTAAAAACCATTTATTTCGGTTCATCGATGAGTATCATTTCTGATAAGAATCAAAAGGTTCAATACCCTTGTATAAATATAAACGTATACAGTTATTATATGTTGAGTAATATATAATGCTTATATAAACATATCGAAAAAAATCAATTAATGTATGCTTGTAAATGTATAATTTTGGGTTATGACTGTTTGAAAAAATTTCAGTTTTATTCATAAATTATTTTATATATAATATCACAAATAAAGTGTCCGAAACGTGTAAAAAATATATAGACTTAACGATTACACTTATTGGTTTTGTTGAAGAAAATTGTGTCATGTGTAGAATTTAAAAAGTATTCAATTAAACAAGTTTATCAGCATAAATGCTTTTCAAATGAAAAATGTTTGAACATTACTGGACTGCGAAAGTAGATGTAGTAGTTCCGCTCTTAACTACACGTATTTGTACAAATAGCTACTACAGAAA
The DNA here is from genome assembly GCA_018907245.1 of Eupristina koningsbergeri. NCBI lineage: Eukaryota > Metazoa > Arthropoda > Insecta > Hymenoptera > Agaonidae > Eupristina > Eupristina koningsbergeri. The sequence continues at coordinate 3,592,035 of JACCHV010000110.1, forward strand.
CGGTATTTTTCTCGCAAGATTAATTCTGTTTTACTAAGTATTTTTCAGACAATTTTTTTTCAAATTTATACGTAATTTCATGCATAAATTATCTAATCTTAAAATATTAACTATTACACAATTTCAGCAAATTTTTTAATTCATAAAAATTAATTTTATCGATAAATTAAAAAATTACTTAATACGCATAAAAAATATTTAATACGATGTGCACCATAATAATGAGTAATATGATGTACACTTCAATTTGAAACTATAAAAAAGTATAACAATATTTAAATTTTCTGTTACAAAAAATCTATCTGCCATATAAATTTTGTATAAAACAAGTTTAATAATAATTTAAATAATAACTTTTTAACCTTAGGCAAGACATTAAATATCGAAGTATATTATTTATACGTAATAAGCAACCTTATCTCATTAATTTATTAATATATTTTAATTATCCCGGTTGGAATATAAAATTTATATTTTTAAATTTCAAAATAATAAATAATGGGTGAAAATTCATTCACACGCACAGTATTGGAAACAATAGTGAATAATGAAAGATCGGAAAGTGAATGCATAATAATTAAATACTAGGAAATATCACATAAACATTGACTATTGAGCATTAATCAAAATAATTTTCTGTGCAAATACAATTAAATATGTTATACGTAATGGCTAAATAAATTTTTAAATAACTAAATACAAGGTGCCGTAGGTGCAGATGTATCGGAGGTTACATAATCATCCGAAACGAAATAAGGGAAGACTCACATTAATTTTCGTTCGTGCACATATACAATGTATCTATGTAAAAATTATATTTCCGTGCGTATAATGTATAATAATCTCTGGAAAATCTCAAGCGTAAGTCTCGTAAACGAAAAATTATCATGGACGTGTAATCTCTCGATGGATCCTCTCAAGATTATTTAAATTTGGGTTTTAATAATCGATGTCTTCTTTCTATTCGCGATTCACCGTGTATAGCTTCATACGTGTCATAAATGTATAAAGAGAGAGAAAACGAAATATTTTCACGAATCGTCCCCTATGTAAACGTATTAACAATGAGATGAGATTGTAGAGATTTTTGTGTATATGATTATGTCTATATTTACAATTTATATGCATATGTGAAATGGGATATGAGGGATCGAGATTTTCAATTAATATACATGAAATATATTTCCTAAGGATTTTATTAATTAATTGAAAATAAACTATTCGACATTTCCTTTAATCTGATTCAATAATTTTAAAAATTTAGAGATTGTCCTAGAGATGTACCGAGCGAAGCTTTCAAATTTTATACCTAATCTATTAAATTGGAATAAATAATTAGCAAACCTTTCGATGATTCACTTTCATGAAAAATTTCTATTAAACTGTATTTGGAATTTTAGCTTTGTACTCAATGAAATATGAGTAATTATAATTTTACAAATATTCAAATTTCAATATTAAAAAAATTTCTGAAATTTTTTCAACAAAATAAAACTATACGTTAAATTTAAAAAATATGTCCGACTGATTTAAATATACTTTTATACCATTCAAATAATATATAAATTCCAATTTTTTTATCAATATAATTACAACGTATACTTTCAACAACAAAATGCCCAGCCTGTCTATTGTTTTCTTTACGGTCGTCGTTCGTTCTCCTGTCGATATCCACTTTTATTGAATGAATCCATGAAGTGTCAGGTTGTGGATGCGGTATTGGTATTCGTATTGGACTCTATATGCGTAAAAAAGATTGAGGTGGGTTCTCGTATTTTATACAGAAAGTCTATGGGAGACGGGCCAATCGGGTGTTTTTTAACCGGGTTTATGATGTTCGTGACTACCTTCAATCATTGTATTTTTGAAGATCGTGCATTGCATTTTATCTTATCAGTATAAAGTAACATCTTGTTTTCATTATCATGACTGTAACCTCTAATTTTCTAAATTCTTTTCTCAAGTTTTTGAGTAATATTATCAGAGGAGGTTTGTCTTGATGATTACATAAATTCTTGTGAAACCATTGTAATTTTAAAGAAGCTCAAAAGTTTTATTCTCATTTTACCCTTTTTAATAATATTTTTTATCGAGATTATAACAACTGTGAATGATCAAATAAATTTATGAATAATTTAATGTAATATTAAAAAAGCTATTAAGGGGTATTTTAAAATATTTCATTATAAATACTTATATGAAATTTATTTCTATACAAGCTTAATTAGTTTAGAATAAGGATTAACAAAAAGTTCTAAAAGACTATAATAGTTATTTCAAGAAAGGTATGCTCATTATTAAATAATAAAATGTTCTTGATGCTTCATTTAAATGATAATTATTTTTGATATTTAGAACTTTTTATAGTATGTAAACTATCTCCAGTAAAAATAAAATTTACTATTATTTACAATTATTAATTATTTTTAATGAAAATACATCGTGTTTAGACATTTTTGATCTTATAATATTTAATTAATTAGAAAGTCTTTAAAAATGATAAAGTGAATATTTGTAAGGGTATAATAATTTTTTAATTATATAAATGATTAATAAATTCATCTATTATTTAACTTTATACAAAGTTAATTATTGAATATCATGTAAGGATATAATTTATAAATATCTGTAACATAGAATTTACTAGTTTTTATAAATATAATACTATTGAAATGAAAATTTGGAGTAATATTAGATTAGAAGTATTTATTTATATTTAATTAATGACCAAATAACTTTTCTTCCTTCATAAAAGTAATATGTTTTCTACTTTCCATGCATATTTTGTATTAATTCCGGTAAACATATATTTATACGAGATTAAAAAAATTTGAGATTATGGAAAAAGATATGCATCTCAATTACATTTATACAATTGCTTTCATAATTTATATTTGACTATATGTATTTCACTTATTCATGAGAACTTAGTTAATTATCTTTTGTTTTCAAATACATTTTGAAGAATGGTTTTTTTTCCATATTTATAATGACATTTAAAGCACGTATAATTCATATTCAGTCAATACTAGATATCACACATATAAGCATATTACCAAAAAGAGGGGGTAAAAAAAAATTAAATGACAAATTGTCTAATCGGTTAAAATAATACCTACTTTTTTAAAAAAATAAAGTTTACGCAATTAGCAGTAGTAATGTTTTTCAAGTATTGATAGGGTCATGAGGAAGGATGTTGCACCTTTTAGTCATGGATTTCGTGGCAAATATCCTTGAGGACTTCCTTCATCAAAGTTTGCAAGAGTCTAAACTTCTTGATAAATGTCGAAGCCGGATGCCGCACAATGTTGTACAAATGTACACTTTCACACACTTATGCGTGACCGAAGCCACATATATGGAATAATTATGAAGATAATTAGTACAAATTACTACAGTGCATCCACAATTCGCAAGTCTGGATCATTGCATGAAATCTCATAAAGAAACAAAATGCAAACATGATGTTGAGTCAACAAACCCGACAAAGATACGCGATCATTTACTGACGAAGGTAAAGATCCCGAGCCCTAAAATCGTAAAAATCAGTCCAGTTTATTTTTGACGCTCAATGGAAATTTTAACTGGGTTATTAGACGTCTAACCTTTTCTCCAGCGATTTACGATGCACTATTAGTGACGAGCGCCTTTACCATCGTAAATATGATTTAAAAATGCGCGACGATTTATTTTCTCACGAAATATCGAGACTCTTTCACTCGACCACCTATAATTACTTTTAAAGCTTTTGCGCTTTCAATTTTATTTTTTCTCATATTGACTTTGCTTTAATTTGTTAGCGTATAAAATATTTTAAAAAATGTTAATTATAACAATGATTAAAGTATTCAAGCTCTTATAATTAATTATTGAAATAAATGTCTTAATTATGTTTCCAAGACTTGCATTATAATAGAAGTAATACATCTAATAATTGTAATATTGACTACTTCCACATTTATAATTCGTACGTTGCCACAGATGATGTAAGTTTTCTTCTTCCTCAAGTACTTCTTCTCTTAAAGCAAGTTCCATGCTTTAAATTTGAGCGTTAATACGCTTAACAGCCATATTTTATTGCCTACACTCATCGCAAGGTAATTACCTAATAATGGCTCTAATATATCTCTCTTTGGATATTTTCTGTTGAGATTTAACCTCCTTAGGAATGAACGAAAAACGTACCAATTTCTAATTAAGTTTCAAGTCGTAATGAGAGTAAATTATGTGTAACCTATGTCTTTAGTGTTATTGGTTGCGTAATTTTGCAATATAAATCGCGAAAAAATTTTATAAATTGCTATATGAGCGACGAAGATGAAAAGGTTTAGAAGAGTAATGACTTAGGAAGGCATTGTCAGCTATTTGCTGCAGAAGCGGAAACGGAGATAAGTGACGCGATACAAACAAGTGGCATAAAGGAATGACTAGAAATTCGATAAAAATACTCTTTCAAAAACATGTTGAAATATGTACTAGTAAAACGTATGAGCTAAAATAATAAAAATACTGAGCATTGGCAATTATTTTGACGCGGATCGCATTGAAAAGTGTGAGCTAAAAAAATTCATGCTCAAATTTTTGTTCTATTTTTAAAAATTTATCAAGTAAGGAATTCATAGTAAATGTAGAAAGTACATGTATGATTGAATGATTTAAGAAGAATTTTTCGCACGGTTTCAAGGAAATATTTCAAGTATTATTGCACATTGATTTATAAATACAGAAGTGAATTTGGAAAAGTAGCGTCTGTCATTCAAACATCATTACAACACAGCAATGTTATTGCTAGTTAAAGTTTTTTTTTATTCAAAATTGTCATATTTTATGGGTCTTTTTTTTTAAATTATAGTGTTAAATTATGAAATTTATTACATTAAATATAATTAAAAAATTAAATATTCAACTTTTACAACTGTAATTACTAGAAGATTATAAAAATATAAATTTATAAAAATTTATAATAAAATATGTATATATATAATAAAAATGTAATAAAAATATAAAGATTATATATAAAAATATATTATATACAATAGTAAAATATAAAAATATTGTGTGCAAGAGTACGATTGTAAAATCAATTTGAAATTATTAGGATTATCATGTCTGTCATTAATTTTTAAAAATTGGTTTAAAAAAGTACATTTACTAAAATTCTTTCATACATTCATGTATCGAGCCGCGTTTTCACACTTTGAATGTCAAGGAAATCGTAATGATACTTAATCAGACAGTTATTTTATGAAATTAATTTAGAATCAGTGTACATGGAATACGGATGGCCGAGTTAGTAATCACATATAAAATTTGTATGAATGACACTAAATTATTCCATTCTTGTTTACGGCCAGAAAAGTGAATTGTAATGGTTTTCCATAAAATATATATATCTGCGGCTGGATGTGAAGAAAATCCAACCCAATCGGTTAATGCACTGAGAACAAAGAGACTTTTACAGATTAAAAGTAAAAGTAAATTTTTTTCGAGATTAGTTATCATTTTACGAATAAGTGCTCGAAAAGCTTCATTACCTAGTAACGCATGGGCTCCTTTTTCCTCGATCATGATCAAGCGAGTCCCATTCGAGTTTATACGAGCAATCTTCATTTATAGCCCCGCACTCTCTTAACAGAGTGACGCAGATCCGCGCGTGGGTGAAGATCCGACCAATGATAAAGTCCAGGTAGACCCGGGACCGGCGCTTTCCAGCTGAGTCGAGTTTTGCTCTACTGACCAAGTAAAAAACCCGTTGCAGCCCAAAGGAACGTGTGAGGCAGAAAAAAAAGAAGGACGACCGCATGGCGGTGGAAAGTGATTCAACCGGTGATAGGTACCGACGCATTGTAATTTCGGTTTTTTATTTGCCCTGACTGACAAAAGTCAGGAGGATTTCGTGGGATTTAGATCTTCATGTGTTGGATCATGTTTGGACCGCATTTGATGGCTTTTTTTATAAACCCAATTTAATGACATAAAGCGCACGAGTTTTACGTGAATCCGATTTTTACATTTTTTGAAATATTTGAGTTTATCGGGCGGTGCATCAAATGAATATTTCCGTGTGAGATACCATTTTAATTTATGAAACCTTCTTTTATTTAATGCTTTTAGAATGCTCTTAATTTACAGAATTATGGAAACTACAAACTGGTTTATTCATCCATTAAAATTATTTATCTTACAAATTTTTCATCAATATACTATTAGTGATTTTGATGTTCTATTAAACTTATGTACAAAAACTCCCATATTCCATTACAAATCGATTTAATATACTTAAATAAAATTAAAAGTGACAAATTTTATAACTAGATAATATTTAGATATTTCGTTTAATATTTTAAATGTATTTTTATCGTGTAGCACATATTTAGATGCAGAATTAATTCTAAAATTAACACAACTTTTGAACAAATTTATTTCCATTAATAAATATTTTAATTGATTAAACTTGGACGTCGCTAATTTGTTTCAATTTACTATATGATAAAATAATATATGTATAGATTATAGATATTTTATTTAATTTTTAAAATTATATTGCAGCTAAATGTAAATTGACTTTTGTATGAAAATCAAATTTAAATTGGAAAATGAAAGTAAATTTTTAGGGATTTATAACTTTGTCATTAAGGTGACTTTACTTACATTTTCGTGTTTCCATCTTGTATAAAAATCTTTTTTACATGTTTCAAATAGTATATTTCGTATAAACTATTTTTGTGAACACGTAAATGAAAATGTTTAATAACGTATTATCTTCGTTTGTAATTAGTGCATCGATAAATTTAGTCTGGATGAAAAGTAACTTATTGTAAGTGTTTCAAGTACCTAATATTACTGTTGGAGAGTCAATTAATTTTTCTTTTAAATAGTCTTTTTAAAAATTTAACAATTAAATATCTCTTTTACATGAGTGCACATATAATTACAGAGAGAAATGAATGTTAAAATCCGCGATAGTTGTTCATTGAAATTTCTAATCGAGCGTGGCAAATTCGTTACGAGGATAAAAAACTGCCAATTAAACCTCGCAAAATTAACCTTATCGGTAGAAGACCAAATAGAACAGGAGCACTGTTAATTATAAATTGAAAAACTCAAAACCAAGGTTCCTTGAAAAATCCGATCCAACGTTCTATTTAGGCTTGAACTTATAGTAAGTTTACGTCATTCAACCTACTTGATTGTCGGTACATTAACTTGTGAGACGTTAGACATTATGTGCATCTCTGCAGATTTGCGTGTACCTGTCGTAGATGCATCTCGGAGGCTATTCGCAGGCAAAAAATAAAAGATCGTGACCATGACGGTGCCTCAATTAAGCACGATCCACTCTAAAAATATTTCCCATACGAATTAGTTAACTTAACTTTCCGAAATACAGGCGGAGTAGATAACGGCGCTCTCGATCTTTCACTCTCTCTCTTTCTACTTCTTTCTTCTTCTTTCTACTTTTCTTCTTCGCTCGGTTCTTATAGATCGCGTTTTCTTTTGATTGATGGTTGATCCAACGTTTTTGGGTCTCTCCTCAATAATGCAATTCCAAGTGATGAATTTTATTGTGATCGTTCATGTAGATCGCACTTGGAAAAAGGTATAATTAGAGGAGGAGTTCAAAACAACTAACTAGAAGAAAATGAATTCTGTTAAATCTGATTTTTTTATTATTATTAGAATGAATATAAAGAGTTTTAGTATCAATTTATCATCGGTAGTATTTACATTTATGATTGTATAAGAATTTTTATTTCTATTCTTAATTTTATTTATTATTATATTAATTTGAGAAATACAAAATATTTATATGGTGTTCTTTATTTATGAATGCTTTAGCATTTGGTGTTTAGTATTCGTGATATTTGCCAATAGAATAAAAAGGAAATAAAAAGGAAATCTGTAAAAAGTTTCTTTGAAACAACAGTTCTTTAAATTCAAGAAGGTTTTAAATTATTTAAATGAATTGTCGTTTTCTCTTCTGTAAAATCATGCAATGGAAGGTATATTAAATACTTTATGTATTCTGCTTTTTAAATAGACAAAAATTTTTGTTCGATATAACAGGGCATATATTGTGAAAGGATACTAGGCTTGACAGTAAACTAATCATGACTTGTTAAAATTTTAAATATAAAGGAATATTATTTTAATAAATTTATGAAATGAATTAATCAATACTATTATTTTCTGAAAAACATGATGTATTATTATGATGAATTATTTATATTATATTCAAATAATATGCTAAATATATCTAATAGATTGATTTTCATATAAATAATACGAACATAATTTCGAAAATTTAATCGAAGAGTATTTATAAATCATGTAGATTTCATTGACAAGTTTTTAATGCTTTGATAATTAAATAATAAATTATTTATTAGAAATAAAATAGTGGTAAAAAATCAATTCCTAATAATATTGCACATATGAATTTAGTATCTACAAGTTATAAACAGCAATATTAGTTGCATATTTTTTTAAACTGAAACTATTTTTACAAAGGTATATAATTCATGAAATATTTACAAAAGCAAACCGAATAAACATACATAAAATATGAAATCAAATATTTTCATCCACATAAACATTTGTATTTCCCTTATCTTAATTGAGATAATGGATTACCGTTGAAATAGTTTTTATATTACGGGACCCGACTACTTTTAAAATAAACTTAGTGACATGACTCATCCAGAATTTTTATGTAGGTAATTATATTAGAATAATTTATTGCGATAATATATAAAGCACCGTCAATTAAAATGAAATAGTAAATTATTAATTTTGTGAGAATATTTGACATAAATTAACATTCATGCAACAATTTTGAACTGTGATGTTTTAAAAAAGCATAATAACATCAGGAGTACAGCCATGACGCGGAATGGAAAATTTTCATCCATTGATATTTCACTTAAGTCGGATTTGTGATGGATAATGAGAGTAAATGCAAATATCAAAACTGGTCGTCTTGCCGTTCTCGAACTGCAATCAACACCATCGGGGATGGAAAATGAAATCGTGGCCATGGATTTTCGCATTTTCGCAAGCGGATTTTCCGATGATATCAAAATTTGTGCGGCAGTCGTAGTCGATCTCACGAGCGAATGGTCTCCCAATCTAACCTACATTGGGCGGATGCGACGATTTGATGTAGTCGAGATAATTTGGAACACTCCACTTAATATTTTGTGCCAACTATAGGTACGGCATTAATATATCATTTTCCCGAGTTGTGCAGTTATAAAAATTATTTGTGTCGCGATAAACTAAAGATTGTTTTGCTCATCGGTCGTGTTTTCTGAGATCGTTCGATCTGGATTACCCAACTTCTGTAATTATACCAAAATTTGAAATAGATTATTAATTCGGAATATATAATGTGGAATTTAATGAGTGAACAAAACTATTATTCATTAAAATTATATGCAATAACTGCTCATATACTTTAAATTTGTAAATAGTTAATGTTAGTTTAAAATTATTGTTAAATAAAAATTTGTTGTTATAAAGTTTTAATCATTTTAAAAATTATGAAATACTGGTAAATTATTGAATTACTTATTATACTATTTCTTTAATATCATCACAGGTATTATTAAAATTATCAACAACTATTAAACTGATAATTGAGGGTTTGTTCGTGTAATTTATAGTAATTTTTGAAAGTACATTCAAATTTATAATCTGTAGGAATTCAAAATTATTACCTTTACTATTAAAAAATTACTTTTTAAAGAACTATTAAAATGTCCATGAAACAAACACAGCGGACTTTATATAGTTTATGATTGGTAATAATAAAACTACATTAAAACTGTTTTAACGATCTATTTATTGTTATACTATTGTTTTTACTTCGAAAATTTCTTTGTGGATTCTTATATTTATTTGAAATAAAGGAAAAAAGAGTAAGAAAACAAAAGTGAGGAAAATGCGAAGAGTTTAAAAAGAATGAGAAAATAGGAAAAAAGACACATGGAAGCATGAGAAAGAACCAAATAAATTGCCATGTAGTTATCTTCGGTATAACGATTACAGTAGTTTGCAATCATACAAAATCTTTTATTTTTAAATCTATACTATCGATTTTGCATAACAGAGAAGATAACAGTGATTTTCAAAGATAATTTTTGTATTTTATTACTTTATTTTGGTAGCTTTGATTTATTATAAGCATGTATTACATAATCTTCGATTTAATTTAGAATGAATCGCAAGTTATACGTAAAAATGTATTACAAGCAATTGTAATTACTTTTCACGCTTTGCCAACTTTGTTCGTAAAATAAATATAAAAGATGCGGAAGACTTGAAACCGCACTCTATTAAAGTATATCTTCTTGAGATAGGAGGTGCATTTTATTTTCCAAAGTACATAACAGTTGTATGACTCTATGGTTATGAAGATTGTATAGAATTTTAAAGATATCAAGGTTTCCAATTTAAAAATTAACTCATACTTAATATTTCTGCAATAATTCTTAGCTTTTACACATATTTATGTGTGCAATAGACAACAAAGGAATAACGATGCCGGAACTAAAAAGTACCGTGATGTTAGATTATTCTTTCGGACTATTTTCATGATATATTATTTCTGTTTTTTTCACATAATTGTGATTTTTTATATTTTAAATTATTTAATAGTAAGAAATGTATCAATTATTTATAATTATTTTTAATTCTTGTTTATGCATTAAAAAATTGAACGTTATGTTTTAGTTTTCTCGAATATAAATGCTAGAGATGTTCTACTCAGAAATTATTTATAAAAATAATTTTTAATATTAATCGATTACCACTTAAAAGAAATTAAGGATTACATAGGTGAAATTTCTTGATTTTTAAATGAGATTAATGTAGTATTTTAATTATAAAATTATTAATCATAGAATATAAGTATCGCTATGTAATTATTATAAAATATAGCTGTGTAATTATTATAAAAGAATTTCTTTGACTGTAAAGTACCCTTCTTATGCACTGTTTAATTTATTTATTATAATAAATTTCAGTTAGTTTGATGAGCTCGTAATCATAATTGTTAGTTCATAAAAATCTGATCCTATTTAAATAAATTACTTCCCTCTTGCTGTTAGTGTAACTGATTTAATTACGAGTTGACGAATTTAAAATTTAAATTGTTACTCAACTCTCTTCCATTCTCAAAAGAAAAACCATTTGAATGCCTAAACAGGTTTTTTCAATTTCAAATAAACATACGCTATATTTTATTTCCAGAATTTAGTAACATTCCTTGCAGCAGCAAAAAAAATTTGCGTTAATATATCCTCCTTAGAAATTTCCTCGCCTCGTTTCACCCATTTCTCCTTATTACTTCTCCTTATGTGTACGTAAAATAATATTGATATCCAGCCCTCTACCAATTACCCAACAGAAAGGTGCGCACGCATGGGGGTCGTTGAAATTGAAATCCTCAGCGATCTGATCGAGATTTTAATGAGGGAAAACTCGGAATCCTTCCGTATTGCGAATCAAAACTAAGAAGCTCATTATCGTTTGTGGCTTATCGGCCCCGCGCCAATTTTTTGGATCCAACGCGTTATCACCTCAATTCTAAACTATAATAGGCTATTAATGACGTTGATTCCCTCGTCATTGGTACAATTTGTCTAATAATCTAAAATTATTCAAATATGCAAGATTTTGTAGTTCACTGGAATATTAGATATTATTTGATCTGAGATATAAAGTTCAAGAATGCTGGATTAACTTAATAATAATCTAGTTGTTGTTAAGTAATTCTACAGAATTTTATAGGACCATCTTGATTTATACGATTCTTAATTGGAAAATGATTTATTTGTGTTCGTCTCATTTCATTTTATTAAACTTAATAAAACTATTGATATTAGTTTTAAGCATTATTCTCTCAACTAAAAATTATTTTTATTCAGTGAAAGCATTTTTTTAATCATTAAGAATCGTTTTCAATTAATTTCTATTGCTTTTTAAGTAAAATTTGATATTTAGTGTTTTATATTAAAATTATGAACGAATTAAAATAGAGTGATATAATTTTTTGTACTTGAATTTTTCAGAAGAATAATGTTTTTCTGTATTAAGCTATTTCAAATATTTATGAACAGCATTATTCAAAATAAATGTACAACATTGTACCGCAAAAATATTTTTTATTTTTATGAAATATGTGATGTATAATAAATCACTAAATATATTTTATTATGGTTATATTCATAATAGATAGACAACAATATTAGCAATAAAAATAGAATTGTCTAAAATAGAAATTTAAGGATTATCAAAAATTGATCATTTCACAAAGCTTAACATTTCAAGCCAATATTCAGATTATATCTTTAAATAATGTTACACTCCATATAAATAGAAAAAGATATAACGAAGGATCACTCGATTTAGCAATAAACTAGTAAATATTTATTAGGTAGTTTTACAAATACCTTGTCTCAATTTATCAAATCTTTCTTAATTAAATTTTTTGAGTTCCGGTAAAAGTTCTGAAAGCGTCATAAATAAGTCTAGATAAAAGTAGCAATCATTATGAAAAATGAAAATGCGCAAATACACAATCTGCAAGAATTTCCTTTGATTTCGTCGTAGAGGATACGAGCGAAATACGTCGGGGGAAAACACCGGACGAGGAAATTGGACAAGTGATATTGAGTTGCGGCTTTCGTCCGTTTCACAATTTTCTGATATTTTTACATTCGTTATTAATGTCAAAATCGACGAGCTTTGATACAATGTATCATAAGTCCACTCCCCCATATTATATTATTGTATTACTCTTCCATATGCATACAATGACAGTTAAAATGTACTGATGGATGTAATTTTGTTGTATGATTTTCAAGATTTTCTTTGTGATTTCATTACGGATAAGGTATGTTCATTTGTCGCATTTTTATTTCTTTTCATTTCGACATTATTTTAATTACGTCGTTAAATTTCATTATATGAAAAGATAGAAATAATTAATAATATCTTTGATTTATATTATTTTTGCTTTCGCTCCAAGAATTATTATGATTTATCCATTATGGTTATAAAAGTAAAGTCAATTGTTATAAATTAAAATTTATTGTTATTAAGGTTCCTCACATTAATTTCTTGACTTTATTATTGTCTTATAGAAAGTTATTATTTACGCAGAAAAGTTTAATTTATTCAGCGGATGAATCTGCAATTTTTTATGAACATATTTCTTTAACATACGGGTTGTGCTGTAATTTAAATTAATGGCTTATAAAATTATAAATCACACTTAATTATAACAAAAATGTGTATAATTAAAAGATAATTAAATAAAAGTTAAAAATATGAAATACCAAATCTGGTTTGAAATATGAGTAAGTAGTATTACAAAAAAATAAAATGTTTAATTTTAGTTTAAGTGTGAAACAAATTGGAAATTTTACCATTGCTTTTCATAATATTTAAATTAATAATGCACGTAAATGAAAACAAATTTTTAAATACTACACCCTTACATTGAGGAATTCTACAATTATAAGAAAATTTTTCAACAACTAAAACCTTTTGCAAAAAACATATTTAATTCATGAACGTAGTAATATTACTTTGCCTAAAGCTAAATTTATGCTAAAAGAAGTTCAAGAGATGCTGTGAAACCAAAAAAATACAATTAACTTTTCATAGCCTACCGCTAATACCCTATCACTTCGCAATATTACCACATCAGTTGTCGAGTAACGAAACCTAGACCGTTGGCGATATTTTATTTCGGAGTGAAAATAACAATGAGAAAACCAAGTGAAATAAAAGGAGAATAAGTCTTCAGGGAACAATTGTGGACAAACCGTTCCAAATTTATCCCAGATGATTTTCTGAGGCATCCGAATTTCTGTTTCTCTCTCGTTCCTCGGAGATTTCAACGTCCGTATGTATGCGCGATTTACCATCTCACTCGACCGTGCAATAATTTCTTTTCATAAGTACACGTTCGTAAGTAATGCATTTGCTTGTACGCGGTTAACTTGAAAAATCAAAGTCACACGTTTAGTTGTTTTTCAAAATCATCTTTTAATTTTCCGCGGACTTGGACTTTATTATTTTTACGTTTATTTGGTTCTTTGCAACTGTATGATTAAACTGTGATGTTTTATTCAAAAGAAGCCTTGATAATAAAATGAAGATATCTCGGACATGCAAAATGTGTAACTTCTACATTCTAGTATTAAGTTTATATTGAAAAAAAAAAGTTGTAAATGTATACCCACCTATTTTTCGTTACTCCTTCATAAAAATAAATTAAACTTTTCTATACAAGAAGTAAGTTCTAAAAATAATATGAATTATGTGTAATTTGATAAATTTATGATAATAAATTCTGAAATATAAATTAAAAAATTTTAACACTCTATTTATATGAGAATGTATATTTAGTATTTTTAATTCGTTTTGATACTTTGTATTTTTATTATTAATCGATATGGAAATTTAATAAATTATTAAAAATTCATAAATAACATTACACCTAAATCATGATTTATGGTATTTTAACATTATCGCCTTAATTTAATATTGATTTTCAAAGTAAATTTTTGATATCATGTCTAATTAATAAAACTGATTAATGATATAAATGGATATTTTAGGAAAAATAGCAATTATTTAAATTTTACTAAAATTTATACAGCTAATAATTCATAAAAATGAAAATACTAATTTGATATTAAAATACGCATATTTCATTTTTATTATCACTGCATCGTATGATAATGTAAACCAAACAGTAGAACACTTTTTAGGCCATGAAAAAAGCAGCTAGTGATCATATGAAAATTCCTTAAAAATTCAGTAGATTTTTATTTTCTAAAATGCAACTGATGATAAATTCAGAAGATGATTCAGAAGTTTTTTTATTAACAATTTTTTTTTTTAAAGAAAGAATACATTTTTTTGTCCTTATTTGTTATAGAATGAAAAGTCGTAATTTTAACATCATATATCAATGATAGAAAAAATGGATGATTTTTAGCTAATAAAATTATGAAAAAACATTCATTTTTATATAAACCGATCAAAAAATTGAAGCGGAAAAATTTTGAGATTAATTAAAAAATTTGTAAGTTTTTAATTTTTTAATATTTAAAACTCTAGTTTTAGAACATTAAATGAATTAATATGCACTTTATTTGTAGTTTTAGCTTGACTAGATTATTTTTTTTCAAGCAATACTAATGTTAATTAAACTATGCGAAAATTTACGAAGTTATTTTCAGCTCAACTTACCGTACGATTTTAAAAGTTTATAAAAATTTTAAAAGTTTTTACAACTAAAGTGCATATTAATTCATTTAATGTTCTAAAACTAGAGTTCTCAATATTAAAAAATTAAAAAGTTACCAATTTTTTAATTAATTTCAAAATTTTCCGGTTTTGGAAAATTGTTCTGATTCTAATTTTTCGACCAGTTTATATAAAAATTAATTTTTTTTCATAATTTTATTAACTACAAATCGCTCATTCACACTATGCTGTTAAAATTACGACTTTTCATTCTATGACAAAAAAGTGCAAAAAATGTATTTTTTCATTAAAATTGTTAATAAAAAAAATCCCTGAATATAAGGAGTAGTATTTTAAAAAATAAAAATCGATTGAATTTTTAAGGAATTTTGATATGATCACTAACTGTTTTTTCATGACCAAAAAGTGCTCTATTAGTTAGTCTATTGTCACTTTGAATGAATTAAAAAAAAGCAAAATATTCTATATTAAAGTTAAAAAAATTTTTTTTAAAAACATAATTATTTTTGATAAATAAATATAAATATATTGTAAGAATGATATTATCATTTTTTTGAAGAAGAAAATATTACAAGTAAAAAATTCTAGTTTTTGCAAAAATGTTTTATATTTAAGTTAAAAATAAAAATCAAGATATAATAACTTCATTTTATTATAAGGTTTTTTTTTCAAAACAATAAAAACTTTATAAAATGCGTTTTTCGCAAATGCATTGATTTTATTTTGTAATAAAATACCGGATGATTAGAGTAGATAAAATTAAGGTTCAAATTTTATTTAAAATAGAGTACAACTTCATGTGCAAGAAAAAAGTTTATTAACATTTGCTGATAATTTATTCTATTTAGTTTCTTGCGCTACATACAGTTTAATTACTAATATATGATAAAGATATATAAATAATAGAATGACGAATTACATCATAGAAGTGAATAATTTTACAATACTCTATAGTCCCATTAGATTTCAGAAGACTAAGTTTACATCGTAATATTATGAACTTTTCATTTAAGTTGAGTCATAAACATTTAAGAATGATAATTATAGACAGCTTTTTATGCATAAATTTGAGCAAAATGAAATAACAGCACATTAGATTGTCAGAAAACTTTATTTAAATACAAACAAATTATAATAGTAATTATTTACTAATTAACTAAGCGATTCAAAGCATGTTTTTGTTGCTATTACATGTTCTTATCGAATGTTCGTACTTTTATTTCCGTACACGTGAAATAATAATTACTCATGCCTGGAATAACAACGATCATTCGCACATGCAACGATAGTAAAAATAACTGTAAATAATGTTTTGGCGAAACATTCATTCATTTTATGTAGACTCACTCATTAAATGTATAAGTGGAAGTATAATTACACAGTTTCGCAATTTGCAAATCGTGCTTATCGGCTGACATGCCACATTTTAAAAATCCCGGATTACAGCAAACGATGACTTTTGACTTTCAGGCGCGTGGGCGATCAGCGGATGCGGATATCCAGGAGCGCCCGCGCACAGTAGTGTTCGGTTCAGTGGTGCGGGAATCGAAGACGTCATCGACGAGGAGGACGGACCCATGGAGGTCTCCAAGACACCCTTCGTACCCGGGATCGTCTCCACGTATACCTGCGAGCGAGGGTTTGAGCTCCTGGGACCGGCGAGGCGTCAGTGTCGAGAAGACGGTACCTGGAGTCCCGAGGGTGTTCCCTTCTGTGGTGAGTATTAACTAAAAAACTGTTATACTAGTAAGAATGAGGGGAAAATCAGTTACGTAAATGCCTAGGAAATTTTTTGATCCACCGGCGTTATCTACAGTTGTGCATCTGAGTTGGTAGCTAGCGATTTTTGTCTAGATCTTTTCTGAATGTCGACATGTATATCTGTGATTAATTCATTCATTATTCTCATGAATTGATAAGTACACGAAACGTGTTAATGCTGGAAAAAGATGTACTGTGCTCCTTTTTTAGTTTTATCAGAAGGAATAGGTCCAGCTCTGTTCTTACATTTATTAAATGATCCTAGAATAGCTTCAACTATTTTAAAATACTTGTTTTAATTTTGTACGTGCATATATAGGTATGCATCTGCAATTAGAAATTCAGTTTTTAACAAAAAAGGAAACGTATCGATTACAAATTACAAATTTTGACATGATATTAGGTAATAAAACTAATATCAATGGAAATATCAGTATAATTTGTATTAAAAAATGTATATTCGATTATAAACTAATTAAAAAATAAAAATATTACTAGCTATGTTTTAGGTTGTAAAATTAGTTTAATAAATTGGTAAACAATTGATACAATAAATTTATAAATTCAAGTAATTAAAAATTTCATAAAAATATAACAAACAAGTTCAAACATTCAATTTTAATACACAGTTTTAAATATTA
This sequence comes from Eupristina koningsbergeri, assembly GCA_018907245.1. Lineage (NCBI taxonomy): Eukaryota > Metazoa > Arthropoda > Insecta > Hymenoptera > Agaonidae > Eupristina > Eupristina koningsbergeri. The sequence goes on from JACCHV010000110.1 coordinate 3,609,725, forward strand.
TATCTAAAAAAATTATAATATTTAGATATTAATACTCATAAAAGTAAAAATTAATTTTTAATAATATAAATCAAATATATCAATATTATTTGATTATTGACTAATTTACATTTATAAATAACGATAATTGATTAAATGTATGATATAAGAAAGAATAAAAAAAACATTTGAAGTTGCTATAAATTAATAGAAATTATTAGATTCTCTGCTCGATTTTTTGATAGACATTTGAATGAGTTAAATTTCTTTATCGTCTAATTTTATTTAAATTTTGTATGCACTGTGTAGTAGGTTGATGTAAATTCTTTCTAACCTATGAATAATTCAACGCTCATTTGTATCATTTAGTGTGTATATAAAAATTGAAACGTTTTGCAATATCAATAAATTAAATTATTTTTATTTTAAATTTTAAATTAATAAAAGGTATAGCATCAAAATTCAAAATAACAGTACTTTAAAAAATTTTATACCTAACGATGATGTTTATTATTGTCTTTTTTATATATAAATTATAGAATTTATAACTTGTAGTCTTTAAATAAAATGCCTTTTAAAAATTTACACATCAAATATGATGTGCATAAAATATCTTCAATAAATAATTACTATCGATTTAAGGTTTCGAAAAATTGATTAAATTTTTGTAAAGTTCTTCAAAAACATATTAAAATAGGAAAAATGCTTGAAAAACAAACGTATTTTTAATGTAGCAAAAAAGTATTTATCCAGGTTTCTAATTTGACGGGCTCATCGATTTTTATGACCATAGTTCGCATTCATTAACTAATTGCCAAATTCGAAATTGTGCCACTTATGATACAGATTACGCGGTTTAATTCTTAACTAATCAAAATCTGCAAAAATTTTTTTGATGTTAGAACGCTAATCTACAAATAAGTGTGCATAAATTTTCGTTATGTAGACCGTTCAAGTGAAGAAAGCCGCTTCATGGTTTTTCGCAAAAAATATTCATGATTCAAAACAGGAATTTCTGCAGGGATCCGGCGTACTTATGCATGAAAAAAGGATAGTGCCTCGCCCAGTAAAAACATGCAAAAATCCCAAGAAGAATGTAGCTCATGATTATTATAGAAATACTCAGTCTGGCTACTGTTAACCAGAATAGACAGGATCCCGTTTGAATTAACTTCCTTCGACTTTGAATGAACCGGAGGTTGGTTCAAGTGCAACTTTGGACTTGAAATTTTTCGAAATCGATTCCCAGGACAGCAGGATGACCAAATTGTATCACGGATTTTTCTTTGTACCTCAAACTGCTTCACAAAAAATAAATTTCTTATTTATTTCCGCGAAGTTAATTTTTTATGTTGGCAAAAAGATTTGTATTAAAGATTCTTGATATATTCTATAGTTGTGATATTATGTTATTTTTAAATTAGTACTATTCTATGAAAAATTTCAAATGATTATATCATGGTTTATAGAATAAAAAATTTTATTTTAGCTTTCTAAAAAAAATGATTTCATTATGCAAATAGTAATGTATAGTTTAAACTATACATCAACCAGAACAAGAAGAAGAAGATTCAATGAAGCTTATCTTTTTCATACTCATATTATATTTATGTTTCGAAAAAATATTTATGGTAACATAAGAATAACTTTTATAGCGGTTTTTAAGTTTACATTTCTTTTTTTTTTTTTTTAATCAGATTCGTTTATTTCAGCCAGTTCTTAGAAATCTTAAAGTATCTCATCTAAGTTAATTTAATAAATACATTTAGTTACAATAAGCGACATATTATAAAAATGTTTTATATGATACAAATCTTTTCATTTTATAACCTATTAATCAAAATATTAACGTGGGCTTTACTCATTAAGAAAAAATTTTATAGTTAGTTTTATTTACAATAAAAAAATCGACAAAGAAATTTTATTTAAATCTATAACTGTAATTTTATTTATTAATATTATATTTCATAATCGTCTATAAAACTAATGTTTGAGCAATAAAATAAAAGTATCATAAAAGGATATTAATCCGTGACTCTTTTATTAAGATGCTTTATGAATAATGCGTTGAATTATTATTGGTAGGTATAGATAAATTACGGTTATATCTGAAATACTATTGTCGATTAAGGGATAATTTAATTTTTCTTTAAAATTTAAAATAAATGAAAATATAGAAATAATACAATACTGTAATTTTTTAAATCTCTTGATATAATCAAAGTAAGACTTTTAATAATTACGAACAAATTTTTTTATTTAATTTATGATTGCGAACTTTAAAAGCACTGTTTTAACTAGCTTAGTTTTAATTAGGGTTCACTCGGACTACCATTTCTCAAACACCTGATTAATAGCGAGCTTAAGCTCAGAAATCAGGTCTTATGTGAGAGAATTTTAGCAATTCAATTAAGTCAGTTGTGAAGATTATCTTGCCAAAGATTATCTTCTTTTGGACATCGACGAATTTCCAATCAAGCGTTATCGTCAACAATCGAGTGCTATCGATCGCAAAACATAAGTAAAAAGTTCAGAGATCAGACGCATACATAAATCGATCTACTGTGTAGCCTCCATCGGTTATTTCAAGTTGAAATATCTCCGACGACGTTGATCGGGGTTCGGAATCTCTTTGGAATTCATAATGAATGACCAGGCGGGAGATCGACATTCCACCTGGATTCATGTGGTTTCGTGAGAATAGCTTCACGAGGGAGTTTGGGGAAATGCTTTTGAGAAATTAACTTAAGCTGCTTTTATGAATATCAATGTTGATGGACCTTAAACTCAGTGAGTTGTATTTTACGAAGAGAATGTATACCGAGATTTCAACCGGAAGTTAATTTGGAATTGGTGGAGTTGATTTAACAACGACTAAATCTCATGTAATTTTACTTTTGTATATTTCACCAGCAGCGGAAGGATGTTTTTAAATAAAATTAATAATTAATTCATATATTATTTATTTGTTATATTACTAAAAATTTTAATTCATTTTGAACATTTAAATGTAAAACACTTTTATCATAATAAATGTATTTTGCAAAATACAAATTGTGTAGAAACGACTTGCATTAATTTTAAGTAGATGTAATAAATAAAACGTTAGAAAAGAAGATTTATATAATTTTATAGAATCGTGTATTCTTATTTAATATTAATAATTCTTACTTAAAGTAATACTTAGGCTTAAAAATTGTAAAAGAAAAAAAAATTGGAAATTGATATAATTAATTGCACAGTCTAATGAATGAATCAGTATTTATGAGTAAATCCTAATAATCTACTTTTTAAATATGGTAAAAGTATAATCGAATCTATATATAAATATCTATATATCATATATAAAATGGATATGAATCCATATATAAACCGAATATCTATACATTTTCATAGACTTTTCCTGTTGAAATATTATTACAGTTACAATGTTTCTCGATACATATGTTCTGTAAGCGTATATTCTATAAAAAAGAAGTTAATAAGTTGAATTTGGAAAAAATTGAATACCAATGAAATGCTGAAAATTTACAAAGCGAAATGATCGATCAATCACTGACCCAATTATTCATTTAATCTTTAATAGCCGAAGGAAGAGGAAGTGAAGAGCAAAGAGAAAGAGGGCCAGGCGTCACGGTGAGGGAGAGCGGGACCGGAGGAAGGTAGGTTCATAAGAGTCTTCTAACGGTACACAGACTGTTCGCTCATGCACACGGGTGCCTACCCCTACCATGGGTCCCCGGGTCCAGTAGCGAGGCCTCTCCTCGGTCAAGGACACTAAGGGGGCCTGACACCGTGTGCGGAAATCGGGTCAGGCGTCGTGTGTTGAGGTTGAGGCGCAGCGCGGAGATGCGACCCAAAATGTTTCAACAGGTTACTCGTACAATTGGGCCTCATGCGTGCATTAATACCCAGTATATTAAGTGGACCAATTGTAAATTATTTTCATGCGCATTTTTGTATCGTTATTGTAGGCCTTTAGAATACAAAATAACAATTCGTTGATTGCGGTGTCCGTCGCTCTAATAAATTTATAAAATTTAAAGAAAAATGGAAAGTGTTCATTGTTTGTGAAAATCAATTTAAATAAAATAATTATATCTTCATTCCGATTGCCAATTGAGATTGTATTTTGAGTTTAAAAAATGTTATTGCGTTATACGTTTTAATTAATAAAATAGGAAATTTAAGCCTTATTGCGTGCGGTTATTATAGACAATTTTGTATTCATGGTTTCAAATCTTTCACATCTGTTGTGCGCATTTTTATAGCTACAAATAACAGAACTATTCATTTGAATACCTTGTACGCATTTTTCCATAAAAATTTTTCACACTCTTTTTAAAATTAAGATTTTATTTGTACTTTTATGCATTTAGAATAGTTTTAAAAAATTTCAAGTGATTAAGCTAAAAACACCATGGAAAAATATATATTAAATAAAAAATGGCATCGAAAAATGTAATTGTTATTAAATTTATTGATAATAATATATAATATTCAATTTTTATTTTTAATATACATGAATACAAAGTGTGTACTATTTTTTTTTATAATGTTACTATCGTCCATCATATTGAAACAAAAAATTATTTTTTTTTCTTTGATCATTAAAATTAAAGTGAAATAATTTAAAAACTTTTTATTATTTTATAAATTAAAATAAGCAATTAATAATTAATAATAATTTGATAAAAAATTATTTATAATTTTTTAAAAAACAAATTTCCTATTACATATATGAAAGTATTTTTTATAATAATTATAATAATATCTGCAGTTGTAATCATTTATTAAAATTATTTTAAATCAGGTGGATTCATAAAAATATATTTTGAATAAAATTTTATTCCGGAATAATTTATACTATTGAATAAATTTCTTGAAAAATTTGTTATTCTAGGCACATATAATTTGAAAGTTTTTCTAGTTTTATAAATAAATTGTACGATTTCTTGTAGGTCTAGAGAGATAATTAAGAATATTGTGGCACAGTCAAGTAGGTTTTCACTTCTTTGGCTAAGTATTTAGAAACGTTGTATTTACTAGAAATTGTATTTCAAGTCATACACAGCTACCGGCAATTTTGAAGAAAGAAACTTGATTTAAAAATGTCGGCAGTTATAAGTAAAATTCTTTACTATTACTCGGATACAATTAATAATTTGAAAATCGAGTTACCTAAATTAATTAAATCGGTTATTATCTGAAATTTATCTCATTTGTAAAATTGGACATAAGCAGTTGCCGTTTGAAAATATCTCATATAAACAATTAATTTGTGACATACAAGGTATTTAACCTAATTACCTCGAGTGTATTATAAGTTTAATTCGAAGCAATTGGAACTGGTTGTGTTAACATGCACATGGAGAGAGTATTTGCCAGTTTAAATTTCTAAATAGCTCCGGTCAATCGCAGGTTAATAGGTTTAAAAAGAGATGAGTACATTCAAATCATCGATTGAATATTCAGATTTACAGGTAATGTTGATAAGTATTCACGAACGTCATTGCTTGCTTTGAGTTTTGGCAGGAAATACCTTGGACCCGCTCGACACAATTTTACGTTCCAAAATCAAAAGTGTAATAAAAGCAGCACAACTCCATACACAGACTAATCACCATTTCAATGTTTGCATTCTCAAATGCGAACTCGTATGCTGATTTTACATATTTCTGGTCTTTATTATTCATAAAGCGTACATAATTTGGTGAAGACGGGGATTAGTCAGAGAATCGTAACAGGTAACAAGAATGTGTATTTTTGTTGCGTGATGTCGCTGATTTCATATCTCCTCATATCCGTAAATTTGCCACTGTCTGTATTTTTAATGAATAGTTACCAACGAATCTTGGATTGCCAGAGTTACTTCCGACGACGATTCCATTCCCGCAATAAATCTCCCTCCTCGTTAGCGAATTGATTTTATGCATTAAACCATTCATGCGGGGTATCACGCGTACATCTATGAGAAATTTATTAACCTTATCACGAATCCCTTTCAAATATTATATAATGCAGAATATTGTTAAATTAAATAAATAAATTATTGCTTATGCTGCTACGCGGTCTTAGCCAATATGTTTAATTAAAAATGGTAATGCGTGAGTAATAAGCTCTTCGTGCGATGACTAGAGCGGTTTATTCAACCTCGGCACTATTTGAATACATGGGTATTTAAAGTGCAGAATTTAATATTAGTCGAACCATCAAAAACGGTTATTTTTGTAAAATTTATTTTTATACATGACGGCGCTATGCATAATATTCGCATTTTTAAATATACAACAATTTAATTCATCGCTTATTTGATCAATATTTGAGTGTTTGATGGCCTGCAAAGTTGTAAAAGTAGTATGCACCTCTGTGTATGGATTAGGTAATAAATCATTTCTTTCAGGTCTCTGCTACAATCTCATTGCTAAGAGTCGTATAATAAAGTATGGTTTTTAATATTTACATGAGCACGTGAAAGAGATAGCAGTGCAAAGTGGAACAGAGTGCATGAGATTAATTTCCATTAAATGATATCCAATTACCATTAAATTTTTTTGTTAATGTCATTGAACAGAAATATTTCAAATGGATGAATTTATTTTCTCACGCCGTACTTTAATGTTAAACATAAAAGGGAGTGAAAAAATGAAATAGTCTCTTCATAAAACATAATAGCACAGCTTGATCCTCTATCAAAAATAATGCTCTTTATTGTCGACCCGGATAAAATTAATTCGAGAGGAAAGATGACAGTGGGCTTGCATCCCTGCGCAAAAACTGAGGAAAAAAGTCTGCAACCGCGGTGTCCATTATCGATAAACATCAGATTAAAAAGTATAACAAGGCCAGAATAGATTCAGGAAAAGTCATCGGCTAACGGGCTAAAGGCTAGGACTAAGACTATGACTGAGACCAAGACCAAGACCAGTCAGTTTCGGTTCGCGCTCGTTGTGGGAACTGAGAGGCGCACGTCGCGGTCTGTTAATCGTCAACCGCAGTAATCTTTACTCGCCTAGCTACAAGAATTATTATCTTTGTTGTTTCTTCGATCAACTCCTTTCTCTAACCTGAGAAAACTTAGACCAATATCAATTATTTTGTGAATTATTGCCATTTGCGTACGAGCGTCGCTCCAATGACATTTTTGTTCGGGGTATGAGTGATGGCTGGATTAGTCATTCACTTATGCATTTGAGGTGAAAAACTTATTTATTTGAAGGGATACTATTTCGTTGATTATGATAATTTTTCATTATTGGACCAATGTCATACGTGTATTTTTTTAGGAATAATGTGCCTACATCATTGATTCCGCGAAATGCGATTTGAATATTTTTTGCTCTAATGCGTAATACAAGTTCTTGCAAAGATTATACTCGCTTTTTTAATTTTAATTCCATGGGAAAATAAATTTTATTCAGTATGAAAATTGCTGATTGTTAATACAATTTATTAAAAGTAATCAATGTAGTTGGTTTAAGATAGTAATTTGAAAAGATATATTTAACAGAGATCGAAGATAATAATTTAGGATCAGACTTTTATTATCTATTAGTTTAGAATAAAATAAAATAGTGATTTATTGCGTAATTAAAAAATTGTCAATATAAATTATTATGAAAAATATTTTTATTTTTCCATAGCATTAAAATGAACATTTAAACATTATATGAAACTTGGATTTATTTACTTTGATGTATTTTTATGTGCACTTTTAATTACATGTTTGTTTAGAATTAAACAACGTATACATAATAATATATTGTATAAAAATTAAGTTGTTATATCCTCGTACAATTTATCACTCAATCTGGATTTGGAAAAATTTTTATAAATTATTTATTCAAGATAAACTTTTATCATAAATTTTAAACATATTTTACCGAGTGTATTGACACTTCGAACTATTTACAAAACATTGTTGTACATTTTTATAGATGATTTTTGTATGCTTTTTTTTAGTTTATGATTATAACTTATTTGTGGTTATATCTGGTTATATACATTTAAACTGACGAAAAATATAGGTACGTCGGGTATGAGTACTGCACATGATTAGATTCAGCCATGCGTAAAACTTTTTCATTCGTCTTCATATTATAAACATTTTTATTTCATCCACGCCATTGATCATTTTTTGTTTAGATTTTAGAATAAGGAAAATTTATTAAAGTGTATAATAATCCATTTTTGTCACGATCTCTGGAAGATACTTGTATTGATCATTGAAAGGACGTGATTATTTTTTATTTATTATTGGCTCGTATTTTCCTTTTTGGTTGGTCTAGATATCATTATATATATCTGCGTGAGAAATTACAGGTGAAATTCTGTAGATGAATGATACATATAGAGTTTTCGAGTAAGTATTTGATTTGTAGGAGACTGTGCTTGACTAAATGTTCTGGAGAAATTTAATTATTTATCAGATCATTACTTTTTTAAGGGATATAAGTAATGTTTTTTTTTTTAATTCACGTGGAAAGCCATTATTGGTAAAAACAGTTCCTTCAATTTTTATTTTGTATTATCATGTTAACTTTTACTAAACTCCACAAGTTTCCTTTGATTATAGAAAAGTCGAATGATGATTTATCAAAAAACTGTTTCCGTGTATACACTAGACAAGGGAATTAGTAATTAACAGATAAAGTAGAAATGCTTTTCTTCCATTCTTTAATGATTTATTTAGATTATTATTACTTATGAATGTTTCATTATTCTTCTTATTTGAAATTAGATTTATGCGTATCATTAATAATAATACAAGTACAGCAATATGCGGATTTTTAGATCACATAACAGTATGTGGAAGAAATTTTATTTTACCGTTATATTATGTCATATTTTACGCCAATTGACTATAATAATTTATAATTGGAAATTATTTGTATGCAGTCCTTTGCAAATAAAACAAAATATTTAAAAAAAAGAACCTTCAACTGAATAATCGCAGAAAACTTTATTGTCCTTAAAATTTTATTACAATATCTTACTTTATAGAAGTGACTTGTATTGTTTGATAAGGAATATTTCTTCCGAGTGAAAAATAGAAAAATAAGCATAATTGAACAGTGGATTTTTATTACTATTCAAAATTTACTTAAAAATACCTCATGTGTTCAGTAATCAGTATCGGTTACATAAAGTCAGGATCACAGCTTCAATAAGCTAAACAGTCTCGTAATGACTTAGATGAGGTGTTATGTTGGAGATAGAGATGCGGAGTTTATTGTAACTTACGTCACGGTCCTTCATGTGCAAATATGAGAAAATCAATCAACAACTTTCGAGGCGGGAAGATTCAATTACGGTGGGGAGTTGATGAAGGAACTATTGTGACTTAATTGCTGCAATATACCGAGGAAAATCATTACAAAGTTCAATTAACTGTCTGGTTCCTTAGTCCCGAACCCATCATTTTACCTGGCGGAAGTTTTCGTTTGTAAGAGCGATGTCCAGGAGTGAGAAACGAGCGGTTTATCAGCATTTCTTTTCCCTGACAAAAAGAGTTAAGATTTGCTGAAGGAAAATTTTCGCACGGAAGTCATCGAATTCCACGACGGGAGAAAGCCTAAATTCGTTTTCATCCACATGCTTTCAATGAGTGGGGAATGAGCGTGAAGTTTGTCCCTGAGTGCGTTAGAGGACGTTGGGGAGGTCTGGATGAAAACCGTCGAGGATGAATCGTCATCGCTCGTGTCCTGAGCTGTTCTAGAAACCTCGTTTTCCGGGCGTTTGAGGGGGCGCGATGGGATGAGGAAAGTGCCGAGACTGGCCGCGTCTCACTTTTCGGCCGAGATAATGAGTCACGCCCGGAAGTGGGTCGAAAAACCGACGGAACCAGCGAACAAAAGGAGCGGCTGATCTAATGACTTTTCTAGAGATAGGCTAGTCGCGTTTTAGTGATGACTGGTCGATTACGAATGTTCGATTGGTTTTTGTTGTTGCCCTTCTTACCTTTTCTTTCATCCTTTCTTTCCAGTACAGAAATGCGATTTTTCTATATTTAATTACTTCTATTTGAATTACATGGTACACGGATAAATAAATAAACAAATAAACATACGTATACATTTATGTGTGTATATTTTTTAAGAATGAAGAATTATATGCTATTCAATATTGACGGGTAGTATTTCATTTTCTGACACAATCTGGAAACCTAAATTTTTATTTTTTATGCTTACAGTTTGAAAATACAATTTTAATTTTATATATTAATTTATAGTCATTTTTACATTTGAATACAAACGTTAAATATTTATTTTCTAATTTGTTTTACTAATTTGTTTAAAACTTTAACCATTATAAATATTTATTGATGATTATTATTTTAAAATTTATTTATTCAAAAAAGATACGACACAATTCTATACCGTTTGATAAATTTAATCAAAGACCACGGTATTTCAATTTTTGATAAATGCATTATTTTATATATAAAATATATAATTATATAACTTTTTATCATATTAAATTATATATAATTAAAGTAATTGTATATCATGTCCTCATCGTGTAGCAGTTTTATATTTAGAAGAGCTGTCTAACTATATTCAGCACAAATCTATTTAAGCTATATCGATATGTACTGTATTTATTCTTATTTGTCAAATTAATACCATCTTTTAAACATTTAAAGGCATATGTTTTACAATTTTTTTTTTAAACCAATTATATTATAAATTATTTAAACGTATGCTGTCGTATTTATTAATACTTCTTCTGATAAAAAATTCCATTGAAATATAATTTAATTTTTAAAAAATACTATTTATATTTTAAGGGCTATTAATTTGATAAATTTGATACTATTTACTTATAATATTCTCTTTTTTATTTATCTGAAAAGATCATCGGTAAAAAATTGTGTAAAAAGTAGTTCAAGTTGTATTTTCCTTGTGTATTGGATTATTTTTAGATTGATAAAAATAATTGAATTTAATAATGGAAACTATTAATATATTTTTTAATTTCAAATTAAAGCATTTTAAGTAATGCGTAAAAAAATAAAAAACAATAGAGTAAGTTTTATAACAACGATTCATTATAACATTTAATTTGTAAAACATTTTTTAACTTTTTCCAACTTTTTCATGATCTCATTGCCACTCGACAGTTAAAACGAAACCGTGCACTGATGAAAATGAACTGATGAAAGATTTTATGGTCTCTAAAGTTTTTTCAGCTACAGTTTTGTCTTCACGTTTTCATTTACAAATGATTTTCATTTACAAATGATGAAAAAGAAAGCTTGGAAACATACAATAACATGTATCATAGAATTTGGGAATTGTTTGGACTAGCGAATTTTCCACTGTTCCATCCGGACTACATCATAATTCGTCCAAAACACGGTTGAGACTTGTGGCACGGAATAAGGAAACGGAGGAAGCCAAATGCTCAGCCACGCATTTAGAGTAGTCATTGTTTCGATGTAGGTTAAGCAAGCCCACGAGCTGAACGACGCCGTCCTTTGGTTTGCTAAGCTTCTACGCGAGCAGCACACCTCGACGGTTCGTGGAAGGTAGATAGAGCAAGCAAAGTGCTAGGTGGTGCTACTAGCGATGACCACCGGCTCATTCTCATCATCCACGTCGGTATTCCGTATCAGAAGGTGGAGTTTTGCCGGGCTGGTGCATTCTCCAAATAGAAAATTGCAAATTGTTTATCAATTTCAGTTTACCATTGATTAGCGGTGTTTGACTTATTAATCCCATTTTACTGACCTCTTAAGAAACTTCATAAATTATAAAATATCTATTTGTCTTCATTTAGTACGGAATTTCTGTATTGTTAGTGGCAACGAGTTAACCAAATTATAATTATAATGGCATGTCAAAGGGATGGCTTTTTAAAATTTTAAAAGCTTTTGAATTTCATGACTAAGAAAATAACACTGTCAATTTTCCTTAATGCTATATTTTTTTTCACTTGATCAGTTAATTAAGATTCATCGAACAATTTACTCAATCGGGTTTAATTTGAGTCTAAATGTGTACTATGCACTATTTAACACGTACGCATACGAGTTTTTTTGTTTTAATAAGAAATAAAATATCATTTTACCATAATTACAATATTATTATTAAACCATTTTTTTGCAATAAAGAGTAACTACACTACTTAAAATTTTGAAGTCTTAATTTGATAAATTCTAGTGAGTCATTTTTTATTGCAAACAATTTTTAAATATAATTAATTTCAAGGTTATAATTTATTAATTACATATTATTATTAAAAATGAGGAACACGCATTTTTAGGTTAAAATTGAACCGTTATAGATTGATAAAAACTACAATCTCATACATCAATATTGAATATTACATCCATTCAAATAGCTGTAGGTTGATTTAATTACATTAAGATAGGAATAGTAGAATATTTTTATTTTTATTTAAAATCACCAGGTTTATTTTACTGCAATCAGCTTGATCATTTTAGAATTAAAACTGTTTTCTAAAGACTACAATATTCATCATATCTATAACGCAATTTCGAGATAGCCTTCGAAATACTAAAATATTGCTTGCGTTTCCAGCTACAAAATATTAAATGTAGATAGAGATCATTGTACAGTTTTACAATAACTCGCGGTATTAATCGAGATTTGCTGTACAATTCTGTACTTCGGTAAGAAATTTGTGTAATTAATTCAATAATTTAGAAATAATATCATATTGATATTTAAAACAAAGGTGTAGTCTACTTATCAATACATACCCATATTGCTTGTGACTAAGTCTTTTATTATTAAGATGTTTTAAAATTGTATCCGCGATTGAATTTTTTTAAATAGTTATAATCAAAATAGTTTAAACAATATAATTTAATTAATTAATGCATTCATTTATGTGAATAATACATAAATATTTATTGAAATAAGCAAGAAGAAAGATTTATTTCTATAGTAGTATCCTTCCTTCTTCAACATGATTTAAACTATACTAAAATATGTTGATAATTTATTTTCAAATTTCAAATTTAGATATTTTTATTAATATAAAACTTGCATATAAAACAAAAAGATCAAAGAATTTTTTAAGTTATTTTTAAAACATCTTTAAAACATTAAAGTAGACATAATAGGAATTAAAATTTATTATAATATTTTAAATAATAAGATTATGAAAAATAATATGAAATATTATATTATGAAATGTTAATAAATAAAAAATATTTTCCTATTCGTCAATAATAGAGTAAGTTATCTTTTAAAGATTATTTCTTATAAATATTTTTCTTATTTCGATAATTTTATTATCATCATTTATTAAAATTTTTTATGATGAAAATTAGAATATTGAAATAGGTAAATACAGCTGTTTTATAACTTTTTTTTACAAAAGTGAAGTTATGTCAGAAAAATATTCGGAATTCTGACATTCAAAGAGTAAAATAAAATCTTTTTTTATATCGTAATACAAGATTTTCGCAAATTTATTTATAATTTCTTTACCCTCGAAACACATTAATATTATATAAATTTATTTTTCATTCATATTTGTCGTGTTTCAATTTCAAAATTGAATTTTTAAGCGTAATATATAATTGAAATTGATTTTTGCGTATCTTTTAAACGTGTAAGCTACCTTTTAAGTATTGTCCAATTAACTGATTTATGACTTTCTTCCATTTCCACCAAGTTATCGAAAAAATCTTTAACGCAATATTACCTTCTTTCTATAACATATGATCCTTTGATTACAATCTACTAATCGAATAATTCATTAGCTACATTTCTGTAATATTTAAATGAATAAAGCGCTATTTATGGATCAAAATATCGAAAAACCGGAAGACAAGACCTCAATAAGCACTCACCCAAACTGGTCAAAGAAAATTTGGAAAATTCTCGTACTTTGTACTTTTGAGTAGGTTACAAAAGGCTGTTGGGCAGTTAAAAGCGTGTATTTCCACATTAGGAAAACTGGGAATGAGTCTTGTGCGCAAAAGTAGGTATTTTACGAAGCGTAACTGATATCGCGCCTCCTCTCCTTTTTTTTCTTTCCTTGTTCTGCTGCCAAGTGTGTCGGAGCAAAAGATAACGGCTAGCAAAAATTAGACTGCGGAACATAACGCCAAGTGCGCATTTTGCTAAGCGCGCGCACGTATATTTACCTGTGCGGTTATACCTAAACTTCGGTCACACTGTTTTGCAATTCTCTAAAAAATTTATCCCTAGCCATAGTTCTGTTATTGGCGAAAGCGGGGATAGTTGAATTCGCCTGGATAGGGCTCGACGATTGGAATTATGTGCTGCAATGTCTTGTAGGGACTGTAATAAGTTTTTATGAAGAATCTTGTGAGAGTTATATAAAGATCATTACATGTAATGCATTACAAGATTAAGGTACAGCCAGGATTATTTTAACCTCGCGTTTATATGTGCATAATAACGTACAAGCGATTCTTACTATCAAGGCGAAGAAAGATGATAGATATCATGATTAGTTAATAATTTGATGTAATAGTTCGATTGATTTGTTTTTTCTCCAAGATATATCAAGATTATATATATATGGGATAGAGGTCTCTGATTTTATAATAGAACACCGTTTTTTACGTCTGTACAATTCTGATGTTCTGATTATTCATTTGTTTTATAGATAAACAAACTTTGTGGAAGTTCTTAAATTTGAAATTTCAGTTGTAGTATTTCCATACGAATATAAACATTAAAAGAGGACTTTTTATTAAGTATCTTTGAAATAAAAATTGATCACAATAAAAATACATGGAACTTTTGCAATTAGCATTATTACAAACTCATTTAATAGGAAAATTATTTGAAAGTATCATTATATCCATAGTAATAAAATTTTTTTGTGGTTTGTCAAACATTATTTGATTCTTCTGGAAAATGAACCTATGTAAAACAGATTTTAAGTTATAAGCAGTGATTTAAATCTCTCTAATTACAATAACTATAAGTAAATATTTCACTACTATTAAGAAGTAAAATTGTTTAAAATATGTTAATAAATATATAGTATATCAAATATATAGATTAATATTAATAATAAATAATAATGCATTAAGCATTTTAGTACCGAATTAATGTGCTGAAAAAAAAGTCAATGACTTACGTATACTTAAAAGTCTATGCAGTTGGATAGAAAGTATACTTAAAGCTACATTATCCTTAGAAAGAGATCAAACAGAGAGATAGAGAGAAAGAGATTTAGTATTTTTAATCAATAAAACGCAAAGCCGCAATTTCGTTTTCTAAAAGTCATATCTACCGCCGAAACCAAAGCGACTGTTTCGACAATAAACCGCGAAAAAGAAAGCATTTGTTAACTCCCCTTTCGAGTATGCTCGAAGAGAACAGCGAGGAGTTTCGTGTAATACAAAATATTTTCTACTGTCGCATTTTCTCGGTACAAGCACACTCGGTCAATCAATATCTGATCCCATAGCTCCGTTATAATTCCGCACCACACATGCGCACATTATGATGATCTACCACGCATGCGCATATCGCCAAGTCACCTCTTGCCATCAATTTTTCCTTTTTTTCTGCGTTTCGTTTGATTTGCACCTGCCTTTTTTTGTGAGAACTACTGCCGATTCCGGAGGCTTTTGTGATTCTTGGACAAATAAAAGTTCCGAGATTTTGTTAATGTTTGGCGAAAAATATGACATGGAAACTTTGAAGGGGCTTCCTTACTTATTTTCAGACACTTTCGCGATGCCAAAGATTGCCTGCATCATGAGAATTTTATTTAATAGCTGATGGATGGCAGATTAACAACGGGCCGTATTTTTTGGTTTCCTTTTTTTACGCAAATATAATGGCAGTACTACTTGAGAATTCATCCATCATTTGTGTTTTCGATATTTTGTTTAAACACATTCGTCTCAAGCACTTTTTAGTCAATCAGCAGAATGGAAATTACTATTTAAGAACTCTTTCTCATAGATACATACTGGTCTTTTTTTGAAATGTATGTAATTCTTTTCTTTTTTTTTTTGATAAAGTGTCTTAAGGCACAATTAAATATAAGTTGTAATTTCAGACAAATTGTAATAAATTGTAATTTATTTTTTTATTTATAATAACTTCTCTACTGGTGTTTGAAAACTCATAAATAATGTGTTGAAATTTTTGTGTCAGCATAACTAAAATGTTCATGTTCCTAAATTGATAATGACTTCTTAACTCACATTTTACTGATATTATTGCGATACGAATTACCAATTTCTATTTGTTAATGCATCGACGTATCAAAATAAAAAAAAAGTTAGAAAAAATAAGAACAACTAAGAATAAGCTACAAGTTTTTCTCGATTAACCTGTACATCGGAGAGTAAGAAAAAAAATATTACACACGCAACATTCCACGAAACAAAAATTACAGCATCTTCATCGTTGCTTTCATTCTTTCAAAGAATCATGGTTCTTTAAAAACCCTCACGGCACAAGTTCCATCGGTGGCACGTTAACCCATTTCTCCTTCAGTGCAATCTTGGTTACGATAAGAATCATCATTACATTCTGTCTCTATCTCTCTTTTCCTCGCGTAATAACACCTCTGAAGATCATATGATTCTCACAGCCTCATTTATACGCAAGAAAGGAATGAGAGAATGTAAAATCGGACTAGCTAGAAGACCAAAATTATGGCAAATCGAATAACAAGGGGAAAACTCGAGCAGCCGAGAATCCAACAAGGTTTCATTTCGCTTACGCGGTTTGCCATTTTGAGACAATTGTGGACGTGCAGTGTTCGTGAAACGTTACGTGGCATTTCACTGATGCTCAGCTATGGCATTTTTGTGCTGGTAGGAAGTGTTTCATTTGGAAAATGAATTTATTGTATAATGTAGGGAAATATATGGTGCTCACATAATGTAAAATGAAATTTATTTTATTGATTATAGTTTTTTTCATCATTGAGGCGATGTTTTAAATTTAAAAATCTGCGACACAGCTTTTAGATTTAATTTTTCAATTAAATTCTTCAAAAGAAAACAATAAATTTTCAATTTTATTGCAAGATAATACAAATCAGACTTGGTATTATTTATTTTTAGTATATTTCATTTTAATAAAAATTATTTCTAAAGTTGGAGGATTAATGTTTGATCCGATATAGATATCTATTCAGGGTACTTTATGTTAATAAATGTATTACTTGCCTATAAACATAATTGCAAAAGTGTAGCAATTCTATATCCCTCTACATTTACACCGAACAAGAGCAACATTCCACTCTAATTGTATGATGATAAAGAGTGGAATAAGTAGAGTCGATTAGTAAAATGATTTAATTTACAAAGAGGTTCGATCTTCGAGAAGACTATTTAAAAATGCATATGTTACTTAAACATTTTCTCGGTTACCAACACCAGTACACTTCGAAATTGTGAAGCTTCCGCTTTATGTATTATGTGGAAATCTCGCTCCAAGAATTCGAATGTCCATCAGTTGAGTACAGGAGTAATCCCTTTCTCCGACCATTCAGGAAAGTTGTTTTTTGCATTTGACACTCGGTCGGAAAAAATATTATGAGGATAGAATTTTCTTCCGTCTAATCGTCGAGCGGATTTGGCCAAGTTCTCAGAACTTTTACGTGGCATTCGGTTGACTTTCTAATAAATCCTGGATAAGCATCGACCACTAAAGTTCTGCACTATATGACTATTTTCTGGATTATTATTCCTACGAGAGCGCTGCTTTCTTTTGTAGCAATTTATCGACTGATGTGTCGTAGATATTTCCGAAGATATCGTTATCCATCACCTCGATGAAAGCGCATATATACTGTATCAGATTTTTTTTCTGATTTTTATTTGAGTAAGATGTTGATATGGATATAAGTGTCCTCGTGATTATTACTTTTTGTGATTTACAGTTAAGTTATGAAAGGAAAGGCAGCATGAGTGATAAATTTATGATACACGATGAGTATTTTATTACGGTTCGTATTGATTTCATTTACTACATAGATTTCTCTTTAATAATTATAAAAGACTTAATTGCACATCTATTTAAGTAGCATTTGATTATATGTATTGTGATGGAAAAATTAACAGTTATAAGAGGTAGTTTATTAATACAACTTTATTTTAAAGGATCGATTTTCCATAAAGTGCAGCGTCTCTTTAAAGTAATAAAATTTTTTCAAAACTTTTATATATATATATATTCAAAATTTAATCATGGTAATAATAGATTCTATAAAATATGAATACAATACTGAAATACATGTAATCCATTACACGACTATATAAGTATGTACTGAACTACATAAGTTTATACTGTACGTAACTTCAAAAGACTTATTCTTAATGTTAATTACGGTTATGCTGTATTATAGTTTTAAGAAATTTAAACCATTATAAAAATTTAAATTAATATAATTTATATTTATAATACATTTACCATAAATGAATTAAAAAACAAATGAATTAAAAAGTAATTTTAACTTCTCATCAATCACATCAGTTTTCAGTTTTTATAGTTTTAAATTTAATTCGATAATATTTTAAAATATAAAAAGAAAAACAAGTTAATTTACGAAAGAAATTATTTAAAGACTTGGAATAGTTGGTATCACTTTTTTCCGTTGAAATTTCGCTCCGAAATATATAAATTTAAGGATTTTAATATTTTGTAAAAAGAAAGGGAATATTTTATGTACAGATAAAAGTGGTTATTATTATTGCACATCCTCACACACTCTCTAACTTTTTTTACCTCAGATTAATAATAAATTGTAGTAGCTAATGACCTTTGGAATAATTAACAATGCATTAGTGCGTATAAATCGGCGATCATATTAGAACTATCGTCAACTTTAAAAAACCAATTGCGTATATAATGTCGATGAAACTTGTTAAACGTGCTCTTAGTATTTGTTAAAAAAAATCGACTGATTAATTATTACGATCCCTTATGCATGGAAGCCATTCATTTATATGTATACATGTAATACATATGAAATCCCGAGTAATACAACTGATGCAGACTTTTAATTATTTATTAAAAATTCAAATTGCGAAGAACAATGTAATGTGCGTTTACAAAACTATAATTATTTAGAGTTACCTTATGTATTTTTTATATTTGCTGTAAATTTTAATAATCTTGTAGATTGTGAGTGAAATTTTGTTTTATTGTGCATTTAATTCACTATTAAATTATGATCGAGATTTTATTTGCAAATAAAACTAATGTAATTTCAATTACTGTTTGCTGTGTGTACTTTATTATAGGTTTTTCAATTGTTATATACCATGTATTGATTTATAAAAATATTATAAGTATGAATTTTTATAAAAGAAAAGTACCTGATTTGATCAAGTACATTTATAAAAATTACAATGATTATCTACAAATATACAGATTAAAAAATATGCTTTCTTAAATTGAAATCTTTTTACATTAATTTTAAAATATATGCAAATTCTCTAATATTTACGAATCATTTTTCTTTAATTCGGATAGAATTTTAAAAATAATTATGCACATAATTAGATTTATCGAGAAATCTTAATACAATATTATTAATTAATTTTAAAATTATAACTACAATTTTAAAATAGATTTCTATAAATCATGTAAATCATGTAAAAATTGAATAATTAAACGATTTTATTGAAAGATATTATTACTTACAGAAGTATTTATAATTTTATAATTAGAACATAGATTATAGAAATACAAACAGTTAATTTATCACAAAAGAAAGAAGAGTAGGACTTTCATTTACACAATAAAATTTATATTTTATTTTTAGCATTAAATTTATTCTTCATTAAAATCCTGATAATACGTAATCAATATTATTCATTAACCTCGAATAAGATTTTAAAACGATACTAGTATTAAATGATTAATACGTTATATCAGAAAAAGAAAGAACTTTCTAAGAAATTATTATTTTTTTACATATCGTAATTAAATGTTTATACCATTTTTTCTTGAATTTCCATAAATTAAATATGTTTTTTTAGCATTTATTTTTTTTCGAAATTTTCATACAAATATAAATTTTTAATTTATCATAATTATTTTTAAAATATATGTACAATTATAAGTAATTTTTTAATAATTTCATTTACTATAACTTATGTTTTTCTTTCAAGTAGTTTAAATGAATAAAAATTTCTTGAATATTAGATATTTGAATGTATAATAATTTACAATTAAATATTTTAAATAATATTGAAAATGTGTGATTGCACAAATATAATTTTTAAAAAATTTTATTTAAAAAAAAAATTTTTAATTCAATTGTTGGGAAATACAAATTTTTTATTTAATAAAAGAAAATTTCTTAATACCAGAAAGATTTTTACTATAAAATAATACGTTAAGTAAAAATTCTTTAAGCATTATATATTTACATGTTTATATAGTTAAATATTAAATATTTATATACTTATATATTATGTATTATATATTTAAATTAATTTATTACAAGATATATATTTTGATTTTTAGTAAGTTAAGTTATAATATTAACAATACACATTATATTTTTCAAAAAATTGAGAGTCTAAAATGTTAAATTATGCATTAAATATTATAGTTTTTTATTTCAATTAAATTTATACAAATTTATTTATCGTAAATTTTAAGTCTACTTAAAATAAAAAATTATATTTGTTAAAGTTATGTAATTTGACAAGAGAAAAACCAATTCAGCGTGTTAATATATATATTTGTTTGATATTTACAAAATTTTCAATTAAAAATTCTACTATATGTAATCGATAAAGTTTTATTTACAATATATAGTAGGAAAAGATATTTTTCATATCTGAAAACAACAATTTATTATAATTCTATTTAAAGTCACGAATCGTAAATAATCTCTTGAACCATTCTCATTAAACCAAATCATTTCAAATTATCACGATCTTATATCCATTTTTTCTTTTCGATATTGTTTAAAATGGGCCCAATACCAATACACCAATGATAACTTCTTAATAAATAACGGATTAAAATAGATTGAGGATCTTCGTAAAAATTTATTTCTCTCGAGTCAATTAAATATTGATTCAAATAAAGATTACATAAGTTTAATTGAGAAAGTAGGGTATGTCTTGTGCAGTGGGTCCTATTCAATCAATATTTTACCCGAGTAAATATTATTTATCCACTAAGAAGAAATTTACGATGATTACTTCATTATTAATTTCAGTTAAAATATAATACAGATTTAACACATATTCATTTGAATCAGAGAGTGAGTAATAGAATATTGGTGTCTTATTTCAAATTTATGTAGATAATATATTGATGTTTAAAATTTTACTGAAGTATCATATGAATGTTGTCTCAATTTGTCAAAGGGAAATTTTTAACCGGTTGTTTACATTTTAATACACTCATTCGAATAAAGTATAGCATTTCATATTTAACAACCACATTGTAAATGAATTTCGAAGTTACGGATGGTCAAACTTACATAATAATTTGAAAATTTTTTTCCCAGTTAACCGACTCCATTCTGATTATATAATAACAAAGTTAATATTGTACTATCAGGTCGTGATATACATTGATGAATTAGAATAGTGTGAATTTATTTGTAATATTTTACTGTCTTAAATGAAATAGTCATTATTTGGAAATGTGCATTTCATTTGATAGTAACTTACTTGATGTGAAACAGTCTACTTAGATTTTATTTGTGTTCTACATCTGCTTCCTTGTATTTTTTGAATAATTTTGAATTAAGGTTTAGTTAAATTTTTTTAACAAAGTTATACGAGAAAAATTTACACGAAAATTTGTTGTGAAATGTTTCTGAAGTTGCGAAAATAGGTTAATATATATGTTTATTCATTTTTAATTTTTTAATTACTAAAGTTATAAAAATAAAAGAATACCATATGCAAAGTGAGTTATTTTTAACACAACATTTTTAATTAGATACTATAAAATATAAATAATTAAAAATAGCGTGAGATATTCTCATTTATCATTTTCTTAAAATTGCCTATTGTGTAGTAATCCTAAATTTTTTTAATGCTGTATAATTATCCAGCAATAATTACACATATTATATATATATACATTAAGCAAGATATTCTTTATTTAAATTGTATGTATTAGATGTTTTTTATTACACTGTTTTCAAGGGAAAAGTGAAAATTAAAAAATATTTGACGGTTTGTTATATTGAATGAAAAAGCGGTACAGTTATTTTAAAGTTGACTTGAAAATTACAAATAATGAATATTATAATCATTACTGATGAAAAATAATTATATTCGTGGATAAATAATAAAAATATTTAATAATAAATAATAAAAATAAAGCACAAGAAAGTATACTTGCTTAATTTTTTTTTTAAATCATTGACAGTGTATAAATTTGATTTATTAATTGTTTTAATTTAGTTCTAAGACATATAATGTCCAATATTAATAATTATTTATTATAATTACATATCATTATTTTTATAATATTAAAGTAAATATATAATAATAATTAGAAAATTTTAATATTAATCCTGTATATTTAATAAATAATTTTTAATGAACAATAATATTGTAGTTGCTATACATGATATATTCTTAATTAAATTATCTTTAAATCTTTAAATAAAGTGAAAAATATAATAGCATATTATAGTTTTATACCAAAATATTGGAATAATTTTTTAAAATAAACATATGATTTATTTATACATAATAATTATTATTATAATTAATAATATTTGTTTATAAATATTTAAAAAAAATTAATTTTGAATCTATACCAAATTGTAAAGTCCATGAATTTTGTAATAAATTAGCGTTCACCTGATTCAACAGTTTGATTCAGTTAATGGTAATAGTAAATATTTATAAAAATTATAATAGATTATTCTTTTTTGAAGCCAATAAATCATAAATATAATCAAATATAATGATCTGTTAATAGAGCAAACACATGACTAAACTAACCAGATAGCACTCATTCCAGATTATTAAGGACTTGTAGATATAAGAAACAAGTTTTGCAGATGTTACATGCCCGACATAATTATTTCACAACTTTTATGATTTGCATGTATAAATTTTAAAACATGTACTATGAGAGAAAATATTTTCTTTTTCTTTTAATAAAAAACTTATTTTACTAAGCGGGAAGACAGAATTTTATGATTTATAGTTTGGTTTAGGATGTCTTAGCTGTTGATATTTGTTATTTTTTTTTGAAATTATATCGATTCTACACCATAAATTGGACTGATATATCTGTGGTAACCTGATAAATTAAAGTTTATCTGCTTTTATATATTATGCATAATAAAATATGCTTAAATTTTTCAGATATTTTATAAATATTTATAAGAAACCCATAACAATAATCTTTTGAGTGCAAAATTTAATTTTTATTGCAATTTTAGTTTGTAATGACGATATTAGTTATATTATTCACATAGAATTAGAATTGATAATATATTAATAAATTACAATTTTTTTTACAAAAAAAAAAATTTTTTTCAAATTTAAAAATATGAATATAATGATGTACTATTGGTAGTATTACAATATAAAAATAATTTTAACATTACTATACTATTATATGGTGAAATAATTTATTACAGAGAATTATAATAACTCCATCTAATATAATTAAACAAACTATATTATAGAAAATTAAATATTTCAAAACATAAATGTACAATAGCAACCAAATTTGTTATGTATTACGTTTTAAAAAATAATCAAAATAACTGTATAATATTACTTATAATCAACGATGAATAAGCAGATATTTAAAAACAAATAAAATGAATAACAATTTATTTATTGAATGTGAATTTTTATTTGATATTAGACTTAAATAATCATGAAGATTAAGTACTTTCAAAATGATGAATAATTTAACATTAATTTAAGAATTTAATTATTTAAAGTATAATTTTTATTTAAAGAGAACTGTAATTTAATTTATTTTTAGTCATATCTATATTCACTTATATTTATAATGTGTGTATGGGGGGGGGGTGTACATTTATAAATTAAAAAATTTATTTCATATTTAAAAAATCTTTATATTTATAAAAATTTTTTTCTTAGTTAAAATGTTTAATTTATAAAGTTTTTATAATTAATGCTTTGGGATACGCAGTATCGTAGTTACTTGATACTAATGATTTGCTGTGTACAATCTGAATCTAAATTGAAGTAATTAGTTCCCCTATAATATTTGAATAGTATTATTTGCAAATGTAGTACAGACAATGTGCATTGATAATACAATTTGATTTAAACAGTAAACATGAAAAAATCATAATTTATCCAAACACTCAAATTAATAATGTTCAAAGATTCCCG
The DNA here is from genome assembly GCA_018907245.1 of Eupristina koningsbergeri. Lineage (NCBI taxonomy): Eukaryota > Metazoa > Arthropoda > Insecta > Hymenoptera > Agaonidae > Eupristina > Eupristina koningsbergeri. The sequence continues at coordinate 3,634,002 of JACCHV010000110.1, forward strand.
TCGATTGATTGCACGCAATAAATTATTAAAATAGACAAATTGTGAGCGTGAGCGTGAGCAAGTAATAAATGTCATTTTATAGCTAATGGGCACTTTTTTTTGCGTTTCAGTGTTAAACGTGGCCGCGGGAAAGGCGCCGATGCAGTCCAGTCGCGCCGACAGTGGCATTCCTCAATTAGCTGTCGACGGGAGTAGTGCTCAGGTCTACTCGCCTCAGACCTGCACTCTCACGACTCTTGAACCTCGGCCTTGGTGGTATGTCAACCTACTGGAGCCCTACATGGTGCAGCTGGTGCGCCTCGACTTTGGCAAGTCCTGCTGCGGTGAGTTCCTCTCAAGTTACCCAACTATCTGCAATTTTACTCCGATGGTACTTGCCATTTCCACACCTTTAACAGCTTATTCTCGATTTTAATGAGGTAGGCGCTAATGCACTTAATACTAAGTTATTTGTCGTGTTAGCCAAACCATGGATGGCAGGTGTTGGATATGTTGAGATGTCGCTACTTTGTTAAGATCTAATAATTTGCGAACGTTTATTGACGTTAACACGTGCGTTTTGAAACATTTATGCATGATACACTTTCAAGATTTTCAGGGATGAATTGCATTATTATAAGATAATGCTTGCTTTCATTTTACATACATGCTAATTTTAAGTTATTCTACTGAATTTGTGAATAATACAGCTGCAGCAATAAAATGAAGTACCGCACAACTTATCAAATATATATAATTTATTTTACGATCACCTTTCTTCAAAACATTTATGTAAATTTAGCATTATTTAATTCATAATAAAATTTACTTTCCTTTTAAATATTTTATCATATTATTTAAAATAAATTTATAATAAAGCAATTTTTTTTTTACTCCTATAATTAATTTTATATATTCAATAACATTTTGTATATTTCATTACATTTCTATTCTCGTAAAGAATTGTTTTTATTTATTTAAATAGAAAAAAATATTAGATTTAAATATTTATACACGATTATTATTTTACCTAAAAATTTTTAAAAGAAAACAATTGAAGACTAAATGACTTTTTAAAAATAATACCAATGAAATTTGTTTATGGCTCTATTTTTAATTATTAGATAAATTTTACTTTATTAAAGAAAATCATAAACTTTTACATTTATTAATGGGTTAATTATTATAGATTTTCATTTTTAATAAATAAATATCTAAAGGAATTTATTATTAATAATGTAAATGTTTTTTTTAAACCATAGTTTAAAATAATTTTTAAAAATGTATAAAAGTATTTGGTATTTTATAAAATAATTTTAATTTTTAAAAATAGTTTTATTTAAAATCCTCGCAGAACCACAAGTATAAACATTTTCAAAACTATTTAGAGCTCATATGTTCATTACATAGATTGTAATAATTTCTTGATTATTAACTTTAAAGTGAATGGGTGGCATTAAAGCTAAAATAAATTTAACAATATTTTCAGTGACGTGTCCCTTTATTTCTAAATCTCAACAAGAGAAAAGTTGTGAAAGGTTTTATAACTGAATAAAATTATTCACGAGAAAATATTTATGCTTTTTCGCCATTAGCTAAATCAACCGCGGAAGATCTCGGAATTTTATATTGAACGATTTTTTATATTTTACGCATAGTAAAATTTAATGGAAAAAAAATATAGGAATACCAAAATAGAAGAGAAAAAAAATTCCTTTTAAACTTAAGTATGAGACGATCTTTAATATTCAAGATTTATTAATACGCGAATTTAATTTAGTTGCCTAATTTATAAATTTAATTTAATTTTATATTTATAATGAGTGTGATTTTCAAAGTATTGCTGTTTTAATATACGTTTTTAAATAATTGTTTTTAGATTGTGTTTAGATGCGTAATTATAATTAATTGGTTAAAGCTAAAATGCTTATTTTTATTTGATTTTACTCTGAGTTTTCATGTGTCGACATTAACCAAGTAACTTATTTTTCTTTTTTATATATTTATTCATAATTGATGAAATTGAAAAATACATTGTTCAATTTAAAAATTGACGAATAATTTCAAGTTTAAATGTATAGTTGTATATATTTTAAAATGCCATAGTTTTTACTTACAAAACTTATCACTGAGCTACTACGTACTCATGGAAATATTATTATGAATTATTTTCCATTACGAAGTATACGTAGTAAGACTTGATTGAACTTTAAAAATTCATAATTTTAAAAAACTTTAAATTTATTATTTGTACTTATAAAAATGAAATAAAATAGAAGGAAGGGAATAAATTTGTTTAAGAATTTAGTTGCATTATTCAGAAAATATATGCAATTTCATAGACATTATTGTCTTGTTAATGATAATAGAAATATTTATAATTCAGTAGTGCTTGTTAATTATGAAATAACGTAGAGTATTTTTAAATTCAAAAATCTTTAAAAAATTCGTAAAATGGATGTCACGGTTTCACCGTAATCGCACTTTTGGTAATTGCTACTTATTATTGAATGTCGGACAAGACAACACATATATAATAGGGTTCATTTTGACTCTTCTCGAGTATTTTTCATATTTTTTGCATGCGGCTAAGGTTTGTATCCCTGCGGTCAATCTAAAAGTACTGTGAGAGCGGAAAATACGCGCTGGAAAATCATGATAAAACGTCAATCCAAAAATTGAGAGTGAGTCAATGGATTTATATGTGTGTGTTGTGTGCACTTTCGATTGTTATGTAGAAATCGGTGAGGATTGTGGATCATCTGTTATAAGTTGGCTTGGGTTAAGTCCATCTGGACCGAGATCCAGTGCTTTCTACTTTTCCTTTCTTTCGATACGCTTTTGCTCTCTTTTATGCAAATCTTTGGGGCATTGACCTCCACGCACATCGGTCTCACTCAAGAAATCAAATCCATCATGATTAAAGATTTGCTCGAACGTTTATGATCTCGAATGCGAAAGTGCTCGATTGATGAAACTAGAAAAAAGTACAGAAAAGATAATTTTTGCATTGCGAGTTTCGGCTTTAAAAATTTCGACGTTTATTTTAATCTCTGGAATTCTGAGACTTTTGGAATTTAGTATAAAAGGCTTGCGATTTTTGTACAATAAAATCCCTAAACACTCAAATACCGAAACTTAGCAAAATCTACAATATATATTTGCAATGTACTTTCCAATAAATGAAGTTAATTTATCGTTTTTTTGATAATAAAACATGAAAGCTACAAATATTATTTCACTTATTAACTAAATAAGCAATTTTATTATTTTTCCTTTCAAAATTTAATAGCTTCTAGCAAACTGATTTTTAATATACCTTGTCATCATTGAATAATCTAATTTAGTTAATTTTGGTTTGTAAAAAGAGAATGTAAAATGCACTAAAGATTATAAGATTCCACTTTAAATCTTATAAAATTATGCTAAATGATGAAAAAAATACTTGATTTCACTAATTATTAACGGTTGATTGCCTATCTGAATTTATAAATAACAAAAGTGTTTATAAGCATTTATACTTCATCTCTTGAAATAATTAGCCAACCAATGAATTACTTATTCACTGAATAAAATTTATTTGTTTCAGTTATCGCATAGAAATTATTGTTTCTAATTAGCATATGAATATTTCATGGCTACTCTCTTATTACTGAAATTTAATTTTATCTGTGAAATCAAATTCATTTACCATAGGTTAATTATTGAATATATAATTTGACGCAAGTATTTATTACAATTTTAATGTGATACTTCATTTACTTTTAATAGATTTTAATATGTCGCTCACTAAATTCAGACAAAATTATAATTATTATATAAATCATATAAATCATTATATAATTATATAAATAATATAAATAAAAAATTATATAAATCATTTTATTTCTAAATTTAATTACTTCGAAAGCACTTTTCATCAAATTTTAAATCAATCATTATTGATTGAAAGTTAATTATTGAGTTTTAATGTTTTTATAAAATATCCATAATATTATTATACTAATGATAAATAATTCGCGAATATAATACTCGATCATCTTTTAAAATTTTAATCGTGTTATCGTTTATAAAATATATTGTAGAACACTGCATAAATCAGTTATGAAAAATATATGTTAATAATTCAATGGGTTATATTTTATTGTTCATACTTGTGTGTACTTTCGAATGTACAGATTGATAAACTTCACACTTTGTATTAAAATACGAGCATCTCATACAAATACCATTAATGTATTTATTGTGAAGAAAGTATGGGAATCTATAAAATTCTTTAAATGCAAGGACATGTTCAAAGTCTCATTTAAAAATTATCGAACGAGATATAAAATATGTGAAAGTATAATTTATGCTTAAAACACATTTAACCTATGCTTATTCTCATAGCTGACAATGGCCCCCTTATTGTCAGAACAAATAGTCTTTCATAATTTGTTAATCAATAATTCATCATCAAAACATTCTTATTCAGACTGTTTAAATCGTTGACTTGTCTAGTGTGATTGTACGTTGATTAATGACATGGAGAATCAAGTGGAAAGTATAGCTGCTGTCTTATTATTATCGATCGTCTTTTCCTATCACTGGTGACATCACTTTCAATTTCATCAATTGTTCCTGGCTTGAAATGCACAGGAAGTTTAGATTTATGAGTTACTAGAATTCCTGAATAATCTTTCATTTTTAAATTTATTTTACTGCTATTCTGATTGAGAATTACTACATTTACGTTGATTATTTTTTGTAACGACACGCTCTTATTCAAACTTTTCTAGTGGTAAGCTCTGAAAATATAACTAAATTCGATTCATTAATCACTAGTTAGTTTTAATTTTTCTTCGTTGCTAACACATGTCCAATTTGATTATGCCTCTGATAGATTCAGAGGTGTACTGAAAATTATGCAAACCTTTTACAGTTTCATAACTTATAACATTTATTGTAAAGAATTTTAAAATTCCACTATTAGCTATAATGAATTTCTCCATATCTTTGCTTTGTCAATTTATCGGTTAGGTACTTGACTATAATTCAAAGGCACCGATAACATTTTTATTTTTATGCTATCTATGGACAAATATTATATGTAATCTGCATAATTGCGTTATGTTTTCATGTTGTTTTCATACATTTGTTTTCTACATTAATGTATGTGAAATTATGAAAAGTATAATTATCGCAATCGCGTGAAAGTAACATCTCCAATATATGTAAATCGTAGATACGCTTTAATGAAAAGTTATTACTTGTAATTTAATAAAAGTCATTTACTTATTTTCCAAATTAAATTTTACAATCACAGTATGCATTGTTTAAAATTTGAAAAAATACATGTAGTTTTAGTTTAAGGCTTCTGCAAAAATACCGAAAATTGAGAATATTTTTATTGAGATACTCAATCTTGAAAGAATTAGTGTTTTCAAAAAATTGATTTTTAAATTGATTTTGATTGGACTCAAAATGCTAGAAGACAATCCGAATCCTTTGTATCGGCTGGAAAAGTGGGTTTGCGCAGGAAAATGTGCCGTTAGTTCATGAGGTTAGTGAAGGTATAATAAGTTAGGTATAATAAGTTAGGTATAATAATTGCGCACAATATATCCATACGTAACGAAGTAAGATTCGCGCATTGCAAATATGTGCCGATGATAATGAATCCTCCGAATAGCTTAACGGTGCGAATTAATGTGAATGTGCGCGTGTTTGCGCAGACTCAAAACGAACATTTGGCCCAATTATACCCGTTGTATTGTTATAACCGATAGCCAGGCTTATCTTTATCTTGCGTTTTACCCGTTTCAAATCATCATTTAACATTTTTTGCGATAGATCATTTCATGTTTCTTTCTTTTTATAATGTAAATTCTATACTGTGATACATGTAAAATAGTTTTTCTAGTTCGGTAAGTTTAATTTGCTAGAATTCAGGTAATTTAAGTGACTTCCTTCATTATTATAATTGTCTTTTATCAAAATTTATTGAATTTTATATCAATAACTTTTATCGACTTAATGAAAAAAATAAAACAGAATTGAAGTATTTGCAAATGGCAGAAAGTCTAATAAATTCTAAAAATCATTTTTGCATTAAATTTTATAGATGAATATACTTGAATATAAAATTGTTATTATAAATCACGTTAAAGAAGAAAATAGAAAAGTATTCATCTCAAAGGATTACAAAGAAAAATATCGTAAAGAATCTACATTTACTTTTTAGCTCACCTACAGACTTGAAGTCAACCGGAAGTAGCATTGAAAGTGCAAAGAGTCGATGGCTCCGTTGAAATATTGGGGTCAGAAGAACAGTAGTAAACTGTACCAACAATCTACGGACTTTTAATCTCTACAGTGAGAACGTAAAAAAAATGACCTTTGGATGTTTGTGCTAAGAGCTATGACCGTGTGTATATGGATAAAATCTGGCTTTGTGTATATAATATTAGTTTAAAACTTTCTTTCCAAATACTATCGAGGATGCGCACCTATTTGAAAAGCTAATTAGTCGCAGAAAATTTTTTTTTACGAGAGCAAAGCACTCTAGATTTTGAGGAGATTAGATTTAAAGAATCTAGAAACCACGTATTCTATACTCGTTTTTATTGTTTACTGTGATAATAATGTTACAACTTTGATGTTAACTCATTGTTTTATTGTGGAATGCTGCGAGAAATAAAGAGTTGCTGCTTATTGTGAATATAAATAGATCAGATACCATAATTAGGTAACATAATAAATAGGTTAAGCGTATTTATATTAATAATTTGCGTCATTAAGAGAATGTTTAGATTTTGTAAACAATATAAAGTTTTTTTATAAATATTGAAATTAAATGTGTAATTTAGATTACAAAACAATGCGATGCAAATTTTTCTCAACGCTTCACTGTTACACTTATCTTTAACTCAAATATTAAAAATGCAACTCTATCAAGTAGCACATATAAAAATAACACTTTTTAAAATATTAAAAATAAAAATATTTTTTAAACAGATATTATTATAAATTAAAACAAATAAATTTTTTAAATAAGTTATTATAAAAAGTATAAAAAATTTCTAGATTTTGTTAAATATATAATATAAATCTTATTACATGGAAACATTCAATGTGATTTTAAATGTTACACAATTGTTTTGAACTTTTCGATAAATATTCAATTTTTACAATTTACAAAACTTTCTCGCGTAAATACAGATTAATTACACAAAAATTTTATAATTCTTTTTTGAGTATCTGGTTTTACAAATTAATAGTTAATTTATATATAAAAAAAAATATTTGACATCAATTTTAACAGATTCATAGCGTCTATGTAAATTCTTATAAAAATATAAAAAAAATAATGATGGAAATTATTTTTGAAAAATATCGGCGGAAGTTTATTTTCTATGCAATATATATTTTCATGGTAGATCTAGAAGATATCTCTTGAATTTAAATCTAATTAAATTTGTGTACGCTTGTTGGAAAAAATTATTTTCACATTCAGTATTTAGTACGTAAATTAATCAAGAATTAAAAATGAGAAAATAAGAAAAGCTAAATAAAAGCCTTATTTTAGTGGTCGATTATTCATTATGAGTAATAATAAAACCAAGAAGAATAAAGGTAAGCATTAAGTAAATTAGTTGTATTGTAAACGCGAATCGCATTGTAAATGTTTTACTGATGACTGCCTACTCCCTGACGTGCAGAGTATATTTTGGAGAAATCGAAATCAAAACATCTGGAAATTACGCAGTAGTCTTACAAACATCCACAATCATAATCTATGAGGGAAATCCGGAAAGGCGGGAGTCCATGAGCAACTCTAGACTCGCGTGCGTTCTTACTGCCTGCGTACAGCTATAAAACCATTGGAGTGCACATTATATCCTAGAAGGAAGAGGAGAAGGAAGAGGAGAAACAAAGGTCTGGCGACAATGAACTCGATTTTAAGTAAGGCACTTGGAGAGAAGCCCGGAAAAGTGAGTCAGGGGATGGGGTCACGTGAATCGCCTGCGCCTTGCCGGTCACGGCCGAAGCTCAAGTGGGTCGGGAGACCTGGAGCTTGAGCAACTCGAGCTGCTTAGGCTCGAGATGATGCTAGCGGGACTGGGATGACTTCCTTCTCTTCATATGAAAGCGCCTTCCTTGCTCTTGGTTAACATTAGACGGACACGCGCCTTAATTGTTAAAACACCCTGGTGCCGCTCCACCGAGTGAAAGTGATACTAGCAGGTGATCAGATTAGGAGGAAACCCTGATTTACAGCTCGATTATAATGAGTTTTCAGGACTAACGATAGTTGTTTTCAATCGAGACGTGGGATACCGTAATTTTTTTGATGCAACGGTTTTTGAAACTTTGATGAAATACTTTCAATAATTAATTTATAATGATTTCAAATGTCATTATAATTACACCATGAATATAAAAATAAGCACAGTTTATAGTAAAATAAAAACTTTTGAATAGATTCTTAGTAAGAATGGCCGGGTAATTGTACAGTTGCAGAAACAACGATATTATGACCGATTCATTTTGGAAATTTACATTATTTATAGATTGAATACTCAAATTATATGTATTCTAAAAGTATTTACATTCTCGACTTAAATACAAAGTTAATGTTTTAAAATTACTTCATTTTCGAATTTATTGCATGACATTTTTCATCATGTATTTATATTTATTATAAATACGTAATGCGTTTCTATAATTTCAAATAACCATAATTTATTTAACACTTATTAATAGTATGGATAACCCATGGCAATGCTAATAAAAGCATTTCAAAGTAAAACTTGGCATTTTTGATAAAAAGCCTTGTTTGGAAAACAAAAGATTTTCTAGTCTCTTCAACTCTTTTACTACATTCGCTTACATTTACTACATGCGCTTAGACTTTTTGATGCATTAATTATACGTCGTGATTTTATCCGTACGAAAAAACGAAACGTTATCTGTTTCTTATGCAAATTTTTTAAGTGTTCTTTTGAGTTTTATTTTTCAACGTGTAATGGGAAGCGATGACTATTGAAATTGTGGTAGCATAACACTAATGCGAATATATATTTATAATAATAGTAGTACTGATTATGATGATGACAGCCTATAAATTTATACGAGAAAGTTGATTAAAATTTAAAAACAACATTTAATCCGGTTAGATTTTCAATCAACCTAACTTACATATTATACAATTTTTTGCTTTGAAAAAATGTACGTATAAAAATATGTTTTTGAATAAACTATTTTTCTTAAAAAAAAGTTTGATAATTATATTTAAGTGCTTAAAATGTGTGATATTTATACCAAAAAAATCTAAATATTTAATTTAATATATATTAAATAAATGGTTCATTTTCATTTATTTTGATAGTTGTATATTCATATGAGTATTGCAAGAAATATACTTTAACCAATACATCAAACAAACACGTAAAGGGTAATTTAAAAATGATGTGATTCACATCTGGTTGCCAATTATTTTCGTTGTTTTTATTCACTGAGAGTTATTTAATTTATTTAATTATTATAATTATTTAATTAAAAGTTACAAAAATTAATTGATCATTTTTTTCTTGATTTACCTATCCTTTCAAAATATGAATAATGAATTTTAAGTTACTAAAGCTGTTTATAAAGTGTCTTTGTGTATCTCGTAAATCAATTGGACCTTCATTCATAGTACATATTTACCTTCAATTCAATACAAAGAGCCGAAATAAAAAATAAAAGAAACTATCAGTCAAACTCTCACTTACAAAATCACCTTACTCCGAGAAAAAAAAAATAACGTTTCGAAATACAACACCTGTGAATGTGAGCACCTTCTCCCCTTTACACCTTTGTATGTGAGTCCGTGCATCAAGAATGGAGCCCTAAAATTGAAAAAAGCCTTGTTCCTTGTGATCAGATGTTGAAAAAAATAAGAGCTCGGTTCGATTGTTGCTGAGGCATTATGTCATTGCATTTGGAAGGAAAAATGAAAAATCTCAATTCCGTCATAGAATACGTAATGTATTTAGTCGTGCCCTCTCGGGGGAATAAAATTTACTATTAATTACAAGTTTTACGGGCTTTCTCATTACAAGAGTTAAGAGTTGCCCAATTCGCTATTCGCTCTTGAACGCTTAACGGTACGAATAAACAACGCAAATAATTTTTAATGTTCCTGCGTTTTTCCAATGATCCGGTTCTCTCGTTTGATGTTGCATACAATACGAGTAATCTCCGAAAGTGCATGTATCATGTACCAGACATATGTATTGGTTGATTAAGTCATTGTTAATCGATTTAAATACCCATGGAAAATTCTCGGTACCACTTCACATATTCCCGAGATCGTTGGAATTAATGTTGACACTTTTTTTTTAATAGCGTTTTACAGTTTTTTTACAAAATATTGCCACTGAGAAATTGAAGAGATAAAATTTGTTTTTGGCATTTCTCGTCGAAAGACGTAATTTAATTTATTTTAAGATTTTACGAATACCATTAGGATTTCTTAACAATTTATTATATAATAATTCCTTTAAAAATAATCTTACCGGCATTAATTTCATAACTTTACAACAAATTATTCAATTTTTACCGTACATTACAAAAATCTTTTATGTCCTCGTCATTTGGATTAAAAAAGTGAAATTATGTAACAGCTTGCAATGATTATAAAATAGTGGTCCTGCATAAAAATGTGTAAACCATTTAAAGAAAACGTTTCGATATAATTGAAAAAAGCGGGAAGTCGGTGAGTTTCAGCTAGCTATGCAAAGGCAATAAAGTAAGAAATTAAAAGTAATCAATGAAAATGTGTATTCACCTTGTTTACAGGTGAGGGACTTCCAGGCACTATAGTTGTGCGCGTGGGCAACAATCGTCCAGACCTGGGCACGAACCCCATTTGCAACCGCTTCACTGGGCCCCTCGAGGAAGGTCAGCCGCTTTTCCTACCGTGCAATCCTCCAATGCCCGGAGCTTTTGTCTCCGTCCACTTGGAGGCAACTTCACAGACGCCCTTCCCCGTCCAATTGTCGCTCTGTGAGGCCTTCGTCTACACGGACCAGGTAAGTCCACGTTCCCACGATTTATGAGGAGTTTGTGTTTACGGTAAATTTCATCATTTCTATGATATTGATTTTTTATGTAGCTTTACGTGCGTATAATTGCATATTTCCGAAAAATATTATTTCTGAATGGTACATGTGTACATAACACACATGTCAAAAATGTTTGCTGAACATCATTTTACAACCGTTTACCAACTTTTAATTTTGGTTTACGGACGATTCATTTCTTTTTTTATTAATTAATAGTTTGATATTAATAGTAAATATTAAATTTAAAATAAAATACCACATTTGTAAATATTACTGCAAATGTAAATGCAATTGTTTACTGGAAAAGTGGTGCTACATCAATTACACAAAAATAATTTTGTTAAATGTTGAATAATTTTAATAAATTGTACGTATGGTAACAACCATACTATAACATTAATGATCTAAATAATCAATCATTTTCATATTATTTATGTATTTAAATTTCATCATCAAGGCAAACATTATGATTTTAATCGATATTTGTATAGCTTAATTTATATAAAGTTTTTAAAAATAGTAATTTTGGTTATTTATTTAGGAAAAACATTTATTCTACAAATATTAAATAAAATTAAAAAAAAAAATTCATTTTTAATATGTATAGTTATGTTCATAGTTAGAAATAAAACAATTTATATCTAAAATCATTTTCAATTATTTCGATTTGAAGGGAACGCATACAGATTATATTAACTAGAGGTCCATCAAAATATATCTATTGTTTATATATTATTCCTGAAAAAGTCACAATGCTGAGACACATGCGATAAAAAATAGATGTACAAAAAAGACAAGTTGTTAATGAAAAATTGACTGAATTTGTTTTCAGGCGTTGCCAATCGAGCGATGCCCACAATTTAGAGATCAGCCCCCGGGATCAACGGCCACCTACAACGGCAAGTGTTACATTTTTTACAACCGACAGCCCCAGTCTTTTCGCGACGCCCTGAACTTTTGTCGAGCTCGAGGAGGAACTCTCGTCGACGAAAGCAACCCCGCCCTCCAGGGCTTCATATCTTGGGAGTTGTGGAGGCGGCACAGGTAACCTCACTTTTATACAAACCTAAGATAATGCTAATCACCTACTTTTTCCCCCGCCTCCAGTTCTCATTTTAATTTTTATTGAAAATGAAAAATCCCAGTTGGGGTCACACTGGTCAGTGATCCCTTACGCTGTTGATGACTGCTTTATTACCGGAAAGCAGCAAAAACATCGCGGGTAATTAACTCTGCGAGCGCCAATCCAAGATACTTCGCTTTCACTTTTCTATGCCCCTTTAAACTCGGTGTCTAATCGTTGTTCCGTGTCCAGGTCCATAGTGTCGTACAAAGGGGTTACTATGTTTTTAGGAGCGATACCTCAAGTCAGTACTGGATGGGGGCGGTGAGAGACACTAAGGACAGAACTATGTGGCGCTGGACAGGCAGTGGGGATGAGATATCTGTCTCCTTCTGGAGTATGCCCCAGGGTACAAACGAGGAGTGTGCCCGGTACGACGGCAGCAGGGGGTGGCTCTGGTCTGAAACACCCTGCACTGCTCGACTCAATTACATTTGCCAGCATCGTCAGTATTATTTATTATTTATTATCCTGTTTTATTAGTAACCCAAAAACTTCCCACATATACTGTGAAAAGTATTAGCTCACCACATAAAATTTATTCTACCTTTCCAAATAATTCCATTCAATGATTTACTATTATTTATATTATAGTATTTCTCAATTTTCTCCCCTCATAAACTAACAGTTACAAACATACAGCCTTTTGAATTTCGATGGTACAAAATTTTTATAAATACATTTTTTGAGCCCATTTTTAACACACTGTTTTTAACTATTTATCTTTGCAGAATGTACTCTTAATATTCATTCTATTATTAGTGTTATTTTCAATCAACAAATTTATTTGATATTTATACATATAGACGGTTCTAATTCTAATTAATAACAAATAATAATATATATATATATATATATATATATATAGATAGATAGATAGATTATTGCCGTTATCATGATCTTCATCAAATTAATCATAATTATCATCCTTATCATTATTGTTGTTGTTATAATTATAATAATTAGGATCGTTTTAAATTTATATTTTAACATTAGTAAATCCATTAAATAATGCTAACAGTGTATCATTAATATTACTTGGAATTAATCAATTATTTTAATAAAATTAACTGTTAAATATAGATTTTTTTATTCGTTTTATGTCTTTATTATTAAAAGATTTTTTTTGTATATTCTAATTAAAAAAATTTCATAATTATTGTTTCTATTATGTGTCATTTCATAAGTATCATAATTGAATCATTGACATGTATGCTAGGAGTGACAATCAAAACTTTAAGTGTTGTACTCGTGTAATAGAAATTATGTATTAAAAACATTAATACCCATTATACAAAAATAAATATTTTAGTATAGTATTAATATATGACGGAATATTAATTAATTTAACCATGTAATTGTGACTATAGTAAAAGTTTCAATTACTATAATTAAATTACAGTTGAATTTTTTTTATTCATATATTTGTGTCGTTTTTACGTGTAACTATATAAAAGACCGTAATACTCAATTTTACTAGTAATTGTTATTTTTATAGATGTTAAAATAAAATATTAATTATCATAATTTTTATTTTAATATTTATTATAGTCTAATCAATACATTTAAAATCAACATAAAATATGTTTTTTGCATCTCGTAGAAACTTTTAATAAAAATTATAAAAAATTTTATTATTAAAACAATATGTATTTAAAGATTATAACTATATTATAATATTATTAGTAATATTCTGAATTATTATTTAATATATCTATAAATATTAATTACATTTTTTAAATGAAGTAATAAGAGATATTATATTTAGTAATATTGAAAATAATTTTTAACATTCAAATGTAAAAAAAGCAATAAATTTATATATTATATAGATAAAATTGTTTAAATAATTTACTGTAATTCAAATAGTATTAAAATCATTCAGGTGAAATATTACGTTATTGGATTATATTAGCTTTATCATAAAATCTCAGAAAATTTATGATCATCATGTAAAATCATAAACCATTCCAAATAGAAATAATTTATCAAAAAACTCTTCCGGGTTTCACTTTTTTATAAATTCTGTCTGGAATTTTATTATATATTGTGATCATTTTTTTATATTCATAATACTACAATTGTATTTATTAATAATTAAAATCTATTTTTTACTATTATTAATCTAATTTATTAATTATTTTATTAATCTAAAGGAATTTATTTAGAAATAAAGAATAAATGAAACAACTTAAAGAGTTCATTCAGAAAGAGAAATAAATTTTGCATTGCAAGTTGATTTTTTTTACTTAAACGCCACCTTTTTAATACAACAATTTCATTATTATTATAAATAATAATTGTAAAAGACCAATCAATTATAATTTCCGATATAATCACTTCTACTATATTGATTCAATTTTTATTGCCCGTTTTTTGTAGTTGTAAATAGACTATAAATGTTCTAATTTGATTATAATTATTTGCAGAGAATTTCTATGATACGTACATTATTTTAATAATATATGCTAAATTCTATGAATTTTATAATTAAATTACAATTAAATTTTATAACATTTATATAATCTTATGATTTAATAATTGCAAGATTGAATTATTTAATATTTAATTTAAATATTTAATTAAAATATTCTATTACTCCAAATAATTTATTTTATTATACTAATAGTACTTTAAGGAAATAATTTCTTACACGATAATACGTAAATATATATAAATCTGGGAGAAAACTCAAAGTAATAGTTTAAAATAGAAGTATTAATAAATGTAAAGTAATTACAAAATACCGATAATAGTTGTATTTAATACGTATATTGTAAAGTGCATGAAGAATAGCAAAAAGAATTACATATCTCGTAGAAAAATTTCAAATTAAAATCTTGATAAAGAATGGAGATTTGTGGTTAACCTTGAAATTGGTATTCATATTTCAGAGCCACGTGCCTGCGGTCGTCCGGAGCAGCCTCCGAACTCGACGATGTCGGTAGTGACTCCACCCTCTGGAAAAGAACCTCCAAGGAATTACCAGGTCGGCACGAACGTAGAGTATAGTTGTGATGGTGGAAGTTTGCTTATCGGTCCCTCGAGCCGTACATGCTTGGATACCGGGTTTTACAATGAGTTTCCGCCTGTCTGCAAAAGTAAGTCTCTTTCGAATTATTCCGTATTCCTTTCTCAAATGTCTACATCCTCTTGGGAGTTTGACAACTACTCTTGTGT
Organism: Eupristina koningsbergeri; assembly: GCA_018907245.1. NCBI lineage: Eukaryota > Metazoa > Arthropoda > Insecta > Hymenoptera > Agaonidae > Eupristina > Eupristina koningsbergeri. The sequence continues at coordinate 3,649,374 of JACCHV010000110.1, forward strand.
GCAATTCAATTGGGGATAAGCATTTAAAAAAATCCCAAGGAATTGTTTAGCTCGTTGTTTGCCCTTAAAATACCGTAGGGTTAGTGTCGATGATTACAATTATTTGAGTTTAATTTTATTGCTTTAGATAAAATTTATTACATGTCTTCGCATCATTTTCCGAACTTCTCGATGAGTCATATTTCTTCTAGGCATTACTTAAAAATGTCTGGTACAAATGAGGTTTGATAAAATGACTCGATAATGTTTGGCATTTGATAAAATTTTTTTTAACAGATTGCATTGCAAAAAACGATACCTTTTTGATCCTGAAATTGAAACTAAAGCTTCGGCTTCAATATTCTCTTTCAATTTTAATATATTGTGTAGAATATTATTTGATTATCCTGTGCAATTTAATTAGTTCTTACTTCCATGTATTTCTACTAAATATAGGCATAGAATGCGGATTTCCAGCGGCTATTAAACATGGAGGATATACTTTAATCAACGACACTGTGACTTATCTAAGTCAAGTTTTGTACGCTTGTGAAGAAGGATTTGAAATGACAGGTAAATTTATAATTTTAAATAATTGAATACATAAATAACTAGCATATAAGACGTAATTTAGTATTTATGTAACTGAGATCCTTTGATATTTAAATAAAAATAAATATTTCCATTTTATTAAAATATTTTATTTATTTCAAATATATTTGTATAAATAAAAATTATAAATAAATTTGAATTAAAATAATTCTATTTTTAATTGTTTATTATTAAAAAATATAATCTCTTTCAAAAATTGATTTAATCAATATTAATCAAGTGATTTATGATAAAAAATGCTATTAGTTTTAATATTTTTTTATTTCTAGTAATTAAAAAAATCTTAAAATAAATTAGTTCTTAAATATATAAAAGTAATATTTACTTCGTTATTTATTATTATTTTGTTCATTATGTAGTTGATCAAAAATCTTATTCAGTTCAGAAATGTAAAATGGTGTTTTTGAAATCTTTAAAATAAACTTTAACTTATTAAGTATTAATATTAAAAATGATAAGTATTGAATATTTGTACATAAAAGTAAATTTATTGGACCTTTTAAAATTGATGATCCAGAATTTCTTTATATTTTTGTTTTAAATTTTGAATAAAATAATACAATTGAAATATAATTTTCATGAACACTAATGTTACTTATTTTAACAAAAATCTAAAAAACTTACGACAACGCACATTTATAAAATACAATAATTCCTTAATATTAAATCATTTATTTAACGTAAATATAATCAATAAAGAATTTTTAAAATATAACGTAGTAGTAAAAGTTCAAATATTTACTATTTACATATATTTTCATGTTAGAAATTGAAAAATTTGTTCGTCGATTCAATTACTCTTTTTGATGGTCAGGTCGAGCGCGTTTGACATGCGATATCGACGAGCGTTGGAACGGACCTCCACCCAGGTGTGAACCAATAAGGTGCGATCCCCCGGCGGTTGTCGCCCACAGTCAAATCCAGATCGAAGAGATCGATATCGAGGAGGTAGTGGCTGCAGCAGCTGCAGCCGCGGCGACGACGTCCGCGAACGGGACCCGCAGCCTCTTCGTCGGGAGCATCGTGACCTACACCTGCGATAGGGGCTACAGATTGATAGGAAACCGACAACTTCTTTGTTTGCCCAGCGGGTCTTATGATCGGGTGGCGCCTTCTTGCTCAGGTACGACCAAATAATTTCAATTGCTAAATATTCATCTTAATCAAACAAGTTGTTTTTGATTAGTTTCTTATGACATTAAATTAAATTATGTTAATTTTTTTTTTTAAGATTTTACAAATTAATTCATTTTATGACATGCAATATTTGATTAAATTAAAGTATTAAAATTAAACTTTTATAATTTCTTTAACAGGTTCGATATTCAAAAAATTTATTCGGTTTTTAAAGCTCTTATAAAAAAATTAGTAATAAATAACATAAATATAAATTTAATAATATATAAGTTTTGAATTATTTTAATTTGTAAATGAAGGATATGGATTTGAAATGTAAAATGACATGACTAGTTTTCATTAAAATTATTATTATATTGAATTATTAATAATGCTATAGCTAATTCAGCTTAAAAATTAATTTTAGAATAATGAAGTTGATAATCATTTATACTTCATTAATTTTAAAAAGATTTTATAAAGATTTTATAGAACCATTAAATATATAACAAATTGATAATTAATGAACAAGTATGAAATTTATTTTCAATTTCAAAAAATCTGTAATTGTAAGTTATGATTCTATTTTATTTCTTATTTCACAGAATTATTTTACATACGTGAACAAAAATATACATAATTAATCATCCAAGCATACACATATTAATTCCTTATTTTTGTTTTATTGTTGGTAATTTTTCAATAGAACTTAATTTTTTCATGAACTGCATAACTATAGTAAATCATTTATTTAATTAAAAATCGCAAAAATAATTTTTGCAATTATATTGTATAAAGTGCTAAATAAAATGAGAATTTAATATTCATCATTATAACTCACAGAATAAAAATTTGTAAGTTTTATACATTTTAACCTTTTAAATAATATAAATCCTTCCAAATACTTTTTCCTTTTCAAGTTTTTATTAAATAAGATCAAGTTTAAATGAAATTAAGTTTTTAATTTATTATTAGTATATGTGTGACTACCTGAATACAATCATTTTCATTTATTCATTAGAAATTTATTTTAATTCGACAAAATACTAATTGAATTTAATTACAAGTAATATAATGTATTACGTATACAAAATACCTCAAAAGTTTCTGTTGATATTAGTAAATCGGTTGCGTTAGAATAGCATATCTTTACAAGATCTTTATAAATTTAATTGAAAAAAAAGAAAAGAAAGCAAACAATCTTTCTAAATACCAAAGAGTATTTTCACCAATAAAATGTTTAAAATGCCAAGAAGTTAATCTTTTGTTTCGAGTGAATAAGGCTTGTACCACCGCATTCATTACCGAGTAAAATGATAATGATTCACAGAGGAGCCACAAAGTACATTGTCGCCATCCTCGAAACCGACGTCTCGACCGACGAATACCCGTGGTCGGCCCTTCCTCCCGACACGACTACGCACCACAACGACGCCAGGACCCTCGACATCGACAACCCTCCGTTCGAAGCAACCGCAAATAGTGGAGCAGCCGGCGACAGTTCGAGAAACCGCACATAGGAGGCCGAGTGTTGGTCTTCAGAGGCCCCTCAACGATAGGACGACTCTCCATCCTAAGAACGAGGGCATTGATCATCCACAGGTAAACTTTACTGTTTAACATTATTATTTGAATTTTATAACAGAGACGAAATAAAGAAAATTGCTGAATTGGATTGTGGAATATTTTGGATTTTGTATTTATCTTGAATTCGTAAGGAATTATGTTGACATGGATACCATCGAGTAAATATATTAATATCGTAATTATTAAATAAAGTAATGATTAATATTGGATTTGAAAACCCATAACCTTTAGTTTTAAAAAGTATAACTTTATTAGGTTAATGACACAATTAACACATAAAAAATAGTATTTGATAAAATTTCAGCTTTACCATACATGGATATGTATATTTTATGAATTTGAATTTAATATTTTTCAGCATAAACAGATAACATTGATTAATATCACCAAAGGGTTCGTAAAATTATAAAGCTATAAATGTCAAATAACATAATTATTAGAAATAAAATTGAAACGTATGATTTAAATAAAATATTTATATATTTTTAAAATTAAAAAGAAATTTAATTAAATTGATTTCTAATTATTAATTATGAAAATTATTGGCTGATGATGATATGTTAATAGTAATAACGATATTGATATATTTATTGCACTAATAAAAATCTTCCAACAAAAAATTCTATATTATTAAGAGAACTCTTTAAATTATTGATAGTTTGACGTTGATGGGTTTCATATTATATATTATTTAAGCTTTTTAGAAGTAGAACATAATCAAAGTTATATTTTATGATAGTTATATTTTTGATTAGATAATAAAAATAATTACATTCTTAATTTTAATCACGTACTGTATGAAGAACACTAAAATTGTAGTTGTAAATAAAATACGATATCAAGCTAAAAGTAGATATAAAGAAATATTCATTGTGCAAAATAGTGAAAAATCTATTTAGATACATGTATCTCATTTTAATTTCCAGTGAATCTGTCCAATTTAATTTTTCAACGACTAGTATCTTAATAATCTGTCAAACAGCGAATAAATTCTGATAATTAATTTTAAAATAATCTTGTGGTGATTTTAGGATAACGAAATATCAGGCAGTGGCGTGGATAATGCCCATGCGGAGATTGGTGCCGGGGTACCCGAACCCAATGGCCCCTACAGGATCAACCGGGCAGATCAACCCGGAACTCACCAAGCCAAACTCAATATCGGCGCTGTTATAGCCCTGGGGATATTCGGAGGATTCGTCTTTCTCGCAGCCGTCATTACGACCGTCGTCATCCTGATACGCAGGTAAAGAACCTTTCACCAATAACCTTGGTGCGTCCGAAACCTGGCAGCCCCGGTCTGTCGCTAATACTCGTGACTTTTTATTATTAATCATGTGTTTGTTCGTGGCTTTTTTACCCCTCAACCCCCCGACTTAAATGTTCTAATTTCTTAATGTGTGACACTTATTTTTTTGTTTTTTATGAATCTTTTTTACCTATGATTTTTGCTGATTATCGGTGTTAATGTTTATAAAGACAGGTGATCATTTGCTTTTCCTGCTTTGTATAAGAATTACGAGCTAATCGAAAAAATCGATTGAGAAATACATTTGTGTATATTTTTCATTGTATATGTATAATATAAAAAAATTATTTTTTACGGCTGTGTCGGGGGTGCACGCGAACTTTATATATTTCTATCACTTTCATTGCATTATTTTTTGGAAAAATTTAAAAAGATAAGTCGTTGAAAAGTGCTATAATTTACACAAACTTTGTAAATTTTTCATTTCACAATAATCATTAACAAATGTTTTGAAAGGTTTTGATAAAATAAATTTACTCCTATAAATTGTTTTACAAATGAGTGGTTTTCCAGGGAAGACAAATCTACTTTATTGATTTACCTTTAATTTAATAAAGTATTACCACGTATTTAATAAAGTATTATTTTAAATATGTGTAAAACATTATGAATAAAAATACGAATTTTATGTAGCTATATATTTTTTATTTTTTAGTTTTAACAATGTGCGGGATGATTATTGACAGTGGCTCTTGAAATAGTTTTTATTGAATTGAATTGATCAAATATACATTCATTTTAAAACGTAATTTATTATATTATTAAAAATCGAAATGTGTTTTAAATGTATCTACCGTGTAGATCAAATCCCAGTCTCTATCGTCGCTTAATTAACGTTTATAAAATGAAAATTTTTTAGTAAAGCTAAATTTTAAGATATAAAATAATGCAAGAGAATTACTTTTAATTTTAATTATTTAATTTTAATAATTTTATTTATGTTTACTACTAATATATCCAATTTAATTATCAAATAAAAAGAAACAATAAACTCGAATGAAAATTGTTTTGAACAACTTATATCACTATTTACAGGCATTTTTCAGTAATCGACTATCGGTAAAATAACATTACACTGCGATTGTTACCGAATACGTGCATCAATAATTTTCCTGCAATATGATGTACATAATAATTCATGAATTTAAAGTGCTTGCAAAATAAAATGAGAATTACAGTGACTTAAAATGTATGCAACTACCGCTATTCAACGAACAATTGCCCCGCAATTTCAATTCCACTTGGAAATCGCCGATGTACCTGCAGTCAATCGGTGGATTCCTTTGAAGTCGTCTTCGATTGAGTAGAGTCAAACCCGTCGTGTATAATTTTTTGTTTAAAAACTAGGCGAGGTCTGGGTGAGAAACTGCAGGAATGGAAAGAAAAGCGCCACTGTTGATGAAGGTCACCAGGTAAATCAATAAATTGAGAAGGTCATCCCGGGTAGGCCCAAGAATAGGCAATCAAGCCGAGCATGCACTAATCAAGATGAACTTGGTTGTTTCTCTCTGTCTGTCCTCTCCCTGTCATCTCCCGGACATCATCACGCGATTGGGGGATGATCACAGCGGCAGCGGCGTCGGCGACCCATACGGACGTCGTCGTCGTGGTGGCGGCGGCGACCTCGACTGTGCGCTTGCCGGGGGTGGCGGCGCCGGGGTTGCTAGTGGGGGTGGCATCGGCAGGCCTGACTCTGGGGGTATGCCCTCGCGCTGGTACACGCTCCTCGCGCTGCCCTTTCCCGATCAGCACCTGGGGCGCCGCGACCTCTCCCATCGCCGAGCCGCCGACCATCCCTACTCGTTTGGTCTGTCGGCGGCCCATCGTGCTGGATATTTCTCTAACCCGTCCCTTTGATATCCTCCCGACCTCCCAAGCCCTCACGCGCGTTCCTCGAGATCTTATTCTCTTTCTCTCTCCTCGGTCACGTCGTCCGAGTGTCATACGAGTGTCATACACAATTTTTGTGTGCGTGAAACGATTTTTTGACGCTATTAATGCGAGCGGCCATTGACCTTGCTGATCTTGACAAATGGGATGGCACGATGAGTTCTTGGTGGATTTTTCCTCGATGGGAATGTCACTCGTGGTCAACCCTCGATGACTCCCATCGTACAGTCGCTCATCATACCCAACCGATTCACGATTTAAGGGTAATTCTTTTTACAATTACTTTACAATTGAATGTTGCATTTTAAACATTTTCCGACGCTTTTGTCGCTAATCACATTTCACGAATAATGTTTTATTACCTTAAAACGTGTATATAAAAATAATTAAATATTTGTGTAAATTATAAAGCTAATTTTATTTCTACTAGGAAACTATTGTTCAAAGTCATGTATATTCACATCTATAGCTGAAGTTATTTTAAAATAGTTTTTATTTTATAAATGGAAGTGAAATATTTTGTAGAAAAAAATTTTTTTTTTCTTAGTTTATTTCTATGTACCTGTAGATTTATGTAATATTTACGCCTTAATTTTCTATTTAAAAACATTTGCATGTAATAATTCACTTACATTTAATTTTACTAATACAATTATAATGAAAGATATTCATTTTCTTACAGTTTTCTATATCTTAATAAGTAAATCAAATACATTTCAAATAATAGTATGTGTTTCAATAAAATGAAATTAGGTTTTTAAACAATAATTATTGTTTGGATAAAAGATATATCATAGGTATTTCCTACATAACCATTATATATATTTTTTTAAATTAATTGATCTCTAATTGTTTTCTTATAATATATAAAATGATAAAATTTTGTATTAAATTTAATAGATTACTTAATCATTTTATATTTGAATTAATTGTTAGCGTTATTTTTAATTGATTTATTTTCTAATTTTGAAAGTTTACTTGCAAATTATACTTATTGATTAAATAAACTAAATTAATAATATTTATTTAATCTCATTATTTCTTCTTCTACTAGGAAAATACGTTATAAATTTATTATATGTAATATATAAAGTTATGAGTTTAAAATTCAAAAAATTTGTTGAATTACAATTTTGGTAGTACTTATATTTGAAAATTAACGTGCCATTAACGTAGAGTTTTAAAATTTACAAGTTTTATTTAAATTTTAGTATGACTCTAATAGTTCCTAATTTTATACAATGATATTATATTAATATTAGAGTATTTGAATATAAGTAGTTTAATGATTATTAATATTTATAGCTAGAATTAAAATAATGGCTATTCAAATTATCGGTAAACTATATATTTAATTAATACGATATAAATTACTGATTAGCAAATAGTAATTGATTAGATTTTTCATTAATTATGATATACAGTAATCGTTAGGACAAATTAATTGCAAGAAGATAATTTTGAAGTATATAACTTTTGATTTTGAATTATTTAAATGAATTAAATGTAATTTTTAAAAAAATGTTATGTACAATTGTATAAAGCAAAATTATAATTACGATAATGTACATATAAGGTATTTACATTAGTATTTAATTTAGTTTTAAAAATGTATACGATGAAAATATAATATAAACTGGAGAAGTACATCATTTTTAGTAGTTACATATTTTATAATTTACCGCATAAAAATTAGTGTTCTTAGACAAGTTTTATAAATATAAGAGAGAGATAGATAGAGAGAGAAGAGAGAGAGAGAGAGAGAGAGAGAGAGAGAGAGAGGATATAGTTACATAATAACCTCCATCAAGTAAATGTCACGTTATGCGTTTCTGTAATAGTCGGCAACGCCACGAAAAACCACGCGCCACCCCCGCGCGGCCTCAATAAAAAAGACTAGTCAAGGTAACGTGTTTTCGCCTGAGAGCAATAGCTCCATTTTGGTGATCATTTTCAATCAAGTACACCATCATATTTAGGCCTTTGCAGGCTGGCATGACTCACAATAATGATCGATAAATTTGCTTTTTGTCACAATCCGCTCTTTGTTTTTCACTAGATGCACTTGTTTGTCTTGGAGAAGTATCTAAAGACAGGACAAATTTATTGAAGGCTAATAAAACATTATCTAAAATTTCATTGAGTACTTAATTTGTGATTCTTAACACTTTTATTTGAAATCCATTAGATTTGTGCGAGCATAAATATAAACTTTATGGTTAAGTTAATTGTTAAAGTACAACCATATACATGTATTAAATATAAATTTGATCGTAAATATAATTGTAAGAATTAATTTTAATTAATACAATTGTTACATAATAGATAATTTTGACATAATATACTACTTTAATACTTTCATCATCATTTTTTTACGTTTTTTATATTTTATACATTTACACTATTTCGAATGATTTAATAAAATATTAACCGAAAACTTTAAAACGATACACTTCATAGAAGCTAAATAATATTGTAGGCCTAATTAAGATTAAACGGTGATTTATGATAGCATTTCAATTCAATGTTTGTATTGACATTTAAAACTATTGTTTAAAACTATTAAGTATTGGATTAAATATAAATATCATAAATATATTGCTTGGGAAATATACAAATTGTATTTTATGATATGGAGATGATAAAAAATATTTAAATATTTAGGTAGAAGACTATTGAAAATTAAATAGATGAAAATTACTTTTAAAGAATCAAGTGGGTTTACGAAAAAATATGCGCTTGTACGTGTTGAAAAAAAACAGTAAGTTGTACAAAACTTTTATTTTTATTTGTATCTTTGAACTACTTTACACTCGTTTACACCCACCACGTCCAATATCACAAAAGCAAAATGTTTAGTCTAGAGCACAGTATTTGACAACTAGTCGACAGCTTTTTTCACCAGCGAGGTAAATACCGACAAATGCACGCCATTGTAATTTAGCACAAAATATACATTTACTTTTTATTTTTGCGGTTGAAGGAATGCATAAATATTATCTTCGCCGAGTGACTAGTGTGGTTGCCAGGCTTCTTAAGGAAAAAAACTCTTGGTTAAAGTATTCTGATTGCTTTTAGTTCTTTTCATTGTTTTATCTTTGGATACATGGAAATAAATCTACGATTCTGTATTGGAAATTATTCTAGAATAAAATTGTACCGAAGAATACTTTAATCAAGACTCATGGTTTCCTATTATTTTTAAAAAAAATTATAGTTTTGAAATATTTTCTATTACGCTATTTTCGATTACAGATCTCATACAAAGTCATGAAACATATTTTAATAAGTTGTTTTTTACTTAAAATTGATTAAATTTCAATACGCATCTGTGAAAATATTTCTTTCGGTTAAAAATTAAATTGCAGTTGGAAAATGCACGAATTAATAATTACAAAGGTCATTGTATTGAAAAAAAAGTTATTCACATCCTTTAATGTACAATACGTATTTTTATAAGAAAATTTTTAATATAAATTTTATATGATATAAGCTAATTGTTACGTACAAAATATATAATTTATTTTTCGTATCGATAAATGTTTAGAAGAAACCTGCAAATAATATTGTATTTTAAAATTTGAAAGCAAATATTTTACACTGTTCTAGATTAACATAAAAATCAAAATTTTTAAAATTATCCACCAATTATTAGTGATTAATCAATTAATTATATTACTAATAAAATAAAAAATTGACACAATATATTAAGCTATGTTTGTAAATTTTTTGAAAAACTTTTTTTGGTTTGGCCGATTAATTTTACATGTGTGCACGAAGCCTTGGCAGGATTTAAGCAGTGACCTCGTGGTTTTGAAAAAATTAACGTTTAACTTTTCCTACTCTAGGAACCGCGGACGAGGCAGTAAACATTACCGGCACCGAGCTTCCCCTGACTGCAATACCGTAGCGAGTTTCGACAGCGGCTCGTCCGGGAGTCGGAGCGGGTTGAACCGCTACTACCGACAGGCTTGGGAGAACCTCCATGAATCAGCGACCGGACAGAAGATTGGGGCGACGAACCACGCGCCCCTCAGACGCAAGGAAACCCTGGATGAGCCCTCTTACAGGGACAATTACCGCAGTGGGATCACCAACGGGAGTGTCGAACGCGACGGTTCAGAGCTAGTGGTCAGCGACATCGCCGCCTACACGTCCAAGGTCAACGGCACTGGCCCGAGCGTCGACAAGAAAAGGCACCACCACCATCACCACCACCATCACCCGAGCTACCAACAGTCACAACCCCATCACAGATATTGAGGCCCACTAAAGGATGTTTGTTCTATCTTTCCGCGATAGACGGTTCGCGTACAATACCGACTGCAATCTAACTTACCGACATTTGTGAATATTATTTTGTTGTTTATTATATTTTGTTTGATTCTTTCGAACGATTTTTTTGCCGTTGATTTTGTTTGCGATGTAAAACACATGGCAGGGGAAGTTAGAACAGATTTCTGTTTTTTATTGTTTAGTCTAATAATCATTTTATGGGATGTCTAGATCAACTTATACAATTAAATTTTTAATTTTATTCAAGCACGACAATTAAATTAAATTCAATATTTCAAGTCGGTCAGTTAATGTTAATGAATATTGAAATTTCATACTATATTAATTTTGTATAAACATTTTAATATACACAAATATTGATAATTGTATTTTAAGAAAAAATCAGAGTTATGTTATACGAATCAAATTTTATAAGATAGATAAATATTTGCATTTGGCATATTTTTCCGTTTAACGAAATTATGCAAAAAAAGAAATAATATTTAATGTATTTAAAAATGCTTTATATAATCTGCATAATGTTAGTACCAATTAAACTTGTATTTAATGTTTCAAAGGTCTATAAAATTTTAGTTGTATTATTCATGAATGACTCCATTGATAAATGTTGAAATAAAATAATAAAAGTAAAAAAATATTTGCATAGTTAAAATTTGTTGTGAAAGATAATTCGAGAATTAATAATCGAAACAGTAGATGAAACGTACATTTTATAAAAAATACAAAAAAAAATATTTTTTGAGGATGTATTCTGAGACGACTTTCTTTCATTACGTGTTATGAAACCAAGTCAACCCCGAATTAAGTCTCATTTGCATCAAGAACATCGATACGATACCTTTTTTAATGTTCTTCTCTTAACATTATTGAGAAAATTTATTTAACACTACTTGTTTAGTATTTGGTAGTATTTTAATTAAGGATTTCTTTGTTTTGTGCATTTATAATACAATTAACAGATATATATATATAAATCTTTTTTCACTCTCCTTTGTGTAAATAATCGAACTCCTTATAGGTTTTGTAAGAATTATATGCGTATCTTTCTTATCACCTAGGACAATTTTATTATTACTTTTTTCTTGTTGTACTTACATGTGTACTTATACCATGGATGTGACTGGTCGATCGACATGCCAAAAAGCACAAAGAGTAAATAATATATGAGAATTTATGGTACCTCTATATATATATGTGCGTGTGTATGTACGCGCGGTTTGTATGTATGCGTGTGTGGGTGTGTGCGTGTTTACATAACATTATATGTGTATACATTAAAGTACAATATGTGCGTATAAAATTTTTTGAAAAATCTGGTAATGTAATATAAACTATTCATGTTAATTTTGTAAATTTTCTTGTTTCTTTTTGTACTTATATAGCAATTTTAAAACAATAATTTTTGCATTACTTATAGACATACATATATTTTTAGTATCGTAATGAAGTCTACTGACTAATATAACACGATCATAAAAATAAATAATATTGTAAAAAAGGTCTAATTTATGCAAAGACATGTTTTAAGATATAAACATAAAAATATATTTAGTTTTCAAATATTTAATAGAAAATATGTACATTTAAGATGTTCTTAAAAACACTAAAAAGTTATAGAAAATTTTCACATCAATCATAAATATAATTCAATAAGTGCATAAATTTATCTTTTATTTTTCAAAATATTAAATTTTTTTATAATATTTTATCTGTTGTACAATTTTCAATGATAATATTTTATTTGTTGTACAATTTTCAACGATAATATTTTCATGAAACTCTCTTAATCATTTTTAAATTATATTATATTATTATATTTTATCGTAAATTTTGTATTGAATTTATAGATTTTTAATTTTAAAAATAAATTTTATAATTAGTATAAAATTTAAATACAAAATAAAATGTTATTATAAAATTTGCTGTAAATTTTAATTATTTTTTAAATTATTTAATTTCAAATGTTTATTGCCAAATTTTTTAAATTGAACTTAAATATCGTAAAAAGTTGTAACTTAAAAAAGAAATCATTCAGAAATACTGATATAGATACCTTGGCCTTTTCTTGTAGAACAATAAAAAAATATTTAATGAACTTATATTATATAAAATTTTTATATTATATACTTGTTATTGAAGGAGAGGTCGACGTTGTCAATTTCAGAATAGAAATTATGTAGTTTAAATGAAAAAATTGATGATAGTACATTTTTAATTGCTTCATACATAAGTTTTTAAAAAAGCACTATAATATATAATTAATATTTTCATCATTTCTCAATTAATTGATTTTTTTGGACATATTATATCGTCTGTTATCGTGTCATCAAATTACGTGCGCTTGGTTTAGTAAGTTTTAGAAAAGCAAAGATTGTGCAATATGTAATCAGTAAAATCTTATTACTTACACCTTTGTTTGTATAAAGAAACTCTTTGCAAATTGTATTTGGTAGTGCCATTTACGGCAATTTATTTCTATGAATTTTCATGATCAATGAGCAATTTCACTTTTGCTCAATATACATATGTACTTACTCTATGAGACGTAAGGTATAGGTATTATATGTATAAATTATAAATATTTTTAGGCAATAAACAAGACATATTCAATCAATCTATTTAATATTATATTTCACCTACCTTATATGGTTTCTTTATAAATAATATTCAATAATAATAATAATAATAATAATAATAATAATAATAATAATTCGTTAATATATTTTTCTTGATTAGATTGATTCATTATATTTAATTTGCAGACTAATGTTTAAATTTTATATTTTATAAATTAAGTGAAGATAATCTTTCTTATAAGTCGGCTTCGATGTCACGAATATTCGACGCATTAGCATATTTCATTTGAAGGATTGAACCAAAAAAATGATTAAGATGAAAATTATGTATATGTATTTACAGTTTATCTTATATGAATTTAGTACAAAGAGATACTACCATGCCCATTAAATCACAAAGCAGAGTCGATGTAAAATTTACTTGTTATTTATAGAATTTTATAACATTACTTTGCCAAAGCAAATTTGTACGAAAAAAGGTTAGGGATGATTCACTTTGGGCTTTCCCCCAAATTTTTACCTGTTATTTCAATCACCTACATACTTCTTTAATCCTTATAGAAACAAATCTGTATATCATTTTACAATTTTAAAAACGGTATCTTTGACATGTAAGATTCTCACTGCGCACAAACACATGCCTTTTGCTATATTTTTTAACTTTACTTTGTTTAGCATATATTTATATATACATATATCCTAAATGTAATTATTTATTTGTAAACCAGTAACTACATTCATATTTGTTAATATTTTATTTATATTTATAATTTTGATTCGAATAATTTACGATATTTTAACACTATCAGTTAAAATAATTTGCTATGGATTTGAAATATTTTGTAATTACAGTATATTTTGGTATTATAAGTTTTAAAAATTATATATTTTTATTTATTATTTTTTTTTTTACAAAATTTAATAAGTCTTACAGTTATTACAAATCAATCAAAAATATATCACTTCAATAAGTTTTAATATTACTTAAAATTACTTAATTCTCATTATTATCAGTCTCCCTCAAAGCATATATTGAAATACTTAATTATAGATAGCATTTGGTTGGAGCCACAAATTAATCAATTGCCCTACTTGCTTTCTCGCTTTAATCAAGTCTGGTAGATCAAGTTTAGAAGATGGATAAACATTAGCACAATGTGCAGTGCCTACAATATATAATATTATATAATAAGAAAATAAATGTTACAATTAAAATAAATTTTAGAAGTTAAAATAATAAAAAATATCAGTTAATATAAAAATACCAATATTTGTTTTATTTAATATTGGTTAAATATAAAAATTTGAAAAATCTCATTTACCATTAATATAAATAGCAGGTGCATTTTTATTAGTTGACTTAGTAACACCAAGAGCATGCCAAGGATCAATACTTCCATGTACAAATACAACATTTGACATCATATTTGGTAACTCTAAAGCACCATACATAGTGTTTGTGCGTTCAACACCAGGTTCCTCTGTATGTGCAAATCTGCAAAGAAATATATGTAATTAAATTTAGCAAAAATATTTTTGAAAAATTAAAAATTCATTTAAAGATATTAAATACAACTTTTAATTATTTTTTATAATAATGATAAAAAAATATATAGAAAATTAAAAATATTTTAATTGTAATTTTATTAAATACATAACTGTTCATTTATTTTGTAATAATTTAATTAAATATTTATTACAATTAAAAATATGCATATAAAAGAGAATTAAACAGTTTGTTGATTAAATTTTGAAAAGTAAATCAGAAAATTAATAATAATGAAAACAAAATTTATTCTAAATATTAAAAATTAAAATTCTGAATGCAAACCTAGGGCCAAAAATATCTACACACTGCTGAATAAAGAAATCAACAGGGAATGTTTCACTGAATAAGTAAGGCCTTGCTGTTGATGTTTGGAAAAAACCAAATTCTGTACAAGTTTGGTAGATCCACTGACGACCTTGCAGAATAAAAAAAATAACATTTACATAGAAAAAATTTATAATGTAAATGAAATAAAAATATAACATACTTACCACCAGCATTTTTTTGTTCAGTCCAAGATATATTTCTCATTTCATCAATCATTTTACTATACTTATAGTCTAAACATTTTTCTTTATTACTTTTAAGTAATAGGTTACTTATTACTGCAAGTCTATGTACAGGAATTCCCACTTTTTCATCTATTAATATGTTACACATAATATCTATGGTAACATTACTTTCATTACGATTATCTTTATTGTACTGTACAACTTCTGCAAAATTACCAGCAAGAGTTTCATATAAATTAGCAATATCTTTTTGTGATGTTTTTCCAGGATCAATAGGATCACAAAAGCTGCAATAAAAAGTATATCATACTAGTCTTAATTATACAAATTTTACATATCAATTTATTTTATAATCAGGTTTTTACTTGAATAATTTTGCTAAACCCTGCTGACCTATAGGATGACGTAACATAATGTGAACTTGTTTAATAGCAGCTGCTATTGAATCTACACAAGCTTGAGAATGTGTTTTTAAGGAGTTTTCAACAATAACATAATATTCTGAAAAAAGATATAATAAAATTTATTGTTTAATATATAACATATATTAAATTTATCTATTAACTTTTTGAGTTTTAAAAATACTATTTAAAATTCTTTATATTTTTATTCAGTAAAAATTATAATACCATTACACAATTTATTCATAATTATTCATAATTTATTAAATACAAAAATATTTTTTTGTATTAAATAAATTATTTATACTAGAGTTATATAAAGTTCATTTATGTCATTATTGTAATTTATTTATATTATATGTTTTCAAGTATATAATATGTTGCATCTAAAATATTTAATTTATATATACATATATACAAATGTGTATAATTTAATTATATAATATACATTATTATGCAAATTAAAATACAAATTCTAAATGATTGATCTAAAGAACACTAAAATTCAATAAAAGTTTTATAATTTACTTTGTAAATTAATTTATTATTTTATCAAAATATTAATATACTGACGTTGAAAATCAAGCTGAGCAAGTAATGGACCACTACTAGAAACAGCACCATGAACGAGATGAGGATATTTTGCTCGCATCCAAGCAGCTAAAGAACCAGAATAAGAACCACCAAATACAATCCATTTAGCAGTATGAGGTATTTGATGAGCTAAATGCATTCCTTCAATAAAATAAGCTATATCGGCAAGTGCTTGTTCAGAATTTAAATAGACTAAATTCTTTACACTTAAATCCCTAAATACAAATAAAAATTAAATAAACTGAAATTAAAAATTACTTTTAAATTTTATAATTATTCTAAATTCAAAAATTATTTTTTAAGAAAAATGAAAGAGTGAGAATCATTCTACCTATACAAAGTAAATCAAATATATATATATATATATATATATGTAATATTATAATGACATTATATTTATATTAAAATTTTATGTTTGTTAAATATATTTTAAACATTAAATTCATGATTTTATAATATAATTGATCAAATAATAATAATTAGCCTTACAAATTTAAACACTTACGGTGTTGGATAGCTGTTTCCATAATATCTATGTTCTAATAAAAAAGTCATGGCTCCAAATTGTTTGGCATATTCAATCATTTGTCCATCTATCATCCACTTACCACTAGCTGGACCTTCTCCACCTATCATAAGGAATATTGGTCCATCTTTTTTATAAAAGTCTGAGCTCATGAAATATCGCTGAAAACATAATGATTAATAAATAAAATCAGAAAGATACATATGATTATATAAGGTTATAAATTCTAATTAATACCTGTTGCCAAGTACGACTCTCTACTGGATTGAAATGATCTAAGTTTTGTACAAACCATTGTTCTTTTTGTGAAACACTTAGCTTTGTTAAATTCGGTTCACCAAGATTACCATTTTTCTTTCTACCTCTCATAAAGGTTCGCCATGCAATTCCTGATTGAATAATTACTGTAAATATTGTAAATATATAGATGAATTTCATTGTGACAATACTATGTTTCTCCAGTCTCCAATCCAATATTAAAAGAGTAATGACCTGTAGAAATGATTTAGTAAAATGCAAGAATTGAGCAACATAATTCAATGACAAATAAGGCAATGTATGATAATGAATAATCGACAAAACTTATGCTTGCTATTTTAGATAAAATTCATTACTATATTGCAAAAAATTGATATGGAATCTAATGTATTGAATTAAAATTTTTTTCATTTACATTGATAATTTTTAATCTGATGAAACTTGTTAATTTATAACAAAAGAAATCTTAAATAAAACATAATATTAAAAAATGATATAACCTTAATGACCTAAACATCAGTAGAAAATTCGAAAATACTTGGAAAATTTTAAATAGACTAAACTTACCTTGATTTTTATATTTTAATATATTTCATAAATTTTTTCACTTTTCTTATATGTTTAATATATTTTTGTACCTTTCTGATATTTAATGAAATGTAAATTAAGTTTTTGAATTTAAGAATACAAATTCCGATTGAGTCTTATTCACGATACTTGGATCAACAGTGTTATTACCCCTTTCATTCTCTCATATCATAGTAGATAAATAAGATTTGTACGTAAACAAAAACTTTCGTTTGCATTTAAAAGTTTGCTTTTCAATACTTATTACACTGTTTTTAATATTATTCAAAGTACAGATTTGTTGTTTAAAATCTATTATTATGATTAATTATTATTGTTTATCCTAATATTTTATATTAAATTGAAGATTTATTGAGCTTAACGATTACATATTATGTATTATTATTTATTATTATTATAGATGATTGTTGTTCATTATATATATATATATTTTTTTAAAATGTTTATGTTAATTTTGTAGATTTTACTAAGTATAAGTTTTTATTTTTATTAATAATTTGATATTGTTTTTAATAATTATCGTTATTATTATAATTAATTATTATATTCATATATAAATATAAAAAATATAGTTTTTTTAAATTTTATTATACATTTTTTGGATTAAATTAGGGTAAAAATGATTACATTTATTAACTATTCTGAATTTGTTTTTTGTATAAAATTTTTAAAACAATTTTTTTGATTCGGTTGTTGCCGTAACATAAATATCAAAATTTTAAAATACAAACCTTTTTTTTAGGTATTATTATAAAACTTTGTTCAATTGTCTATGCAAATGCTCGGCTTGATGCAAAGACTTAATTACAATCCTATTTCATTTAAAATAATTTAATATAATATTTTTTTTTCTTGAAAAAAGAATAAGTATTACTATCAAATCAACAACAATAATAACTATAAAAATAAAACTAATTTTATCAAAATTTAAAATTAACATAAATATAAATAGAAAAACAAGAATCATTTTAATTGAATTTAAGAAATGCAAAGAACAAGTAGAGACAAGTAGAATAGAAATAGATGCAATTACAGAAGAAAATTGGAATAAAATAAAATTTGATGCAAGAACAATTATAGTAAGTGCAATTTCAGTTAAAAAATTAGAATACGTTGGTAATTACAAAAACGGTAATAGATATAATTAAAAAATTGGACAGCATTGACTTAACCAAAATGACAGCTCTACAAATGATAGGCAGAAATAAAATAGAAGAAATTAAACTCAAAAACCATAGTAAATCGAGAAATTTTTTGAAGATTTCGAAAAAACTGAAAGCAAATTCAAAATGGCTATATGGTAAAATAATTGAAGCAGAAAAGATTAATTATTTACTTCGTGTACTACCATCAAGTTATAGTTATATTGGTGGTTTTCTTGACGTGATACCCGAACAACAACGGATGGTCAACTACGTTATGTCGAAAATAAAAGAAAAAATTTACATAACAAAGACAATAACAAATATGAAAAAAAAGCAACGTGAGCACTTTCAATACGAAATTGAAAGAAAATTATTATAATTGTGGAAAATATGGCCACGCAAAAAAGGATTGTTGAAAAGGGTAACAAAAAGGCCAAAGTAGTAGCATTCAATCGAGTCAAAGTCATCAAGGAAGATGTCGAGGAAGAGGACGACCCTCAGTGTATAGTGAAAATACGAGAAACCAACGAGAAGACTATTCGAGTGAGATTTGGTAAACACAAGTATGTACAGCAGAGTTAAACATGGTAAACGCAGAGAGTATTGTAATCAAACCAGAAATTGAAATCAAATAAGTTGGTTACTAGATAGTGGTTGTATCGATCATATTGTTCGTAACGACATTTATTTCGAAAATTGTAAAATTTTAAAAAAATCGATAAATGTAAAATTACCAGAGGGTAAAATGCTTAAAGCTGCAAAAGTAGAAAATATAAAAATTTATTTAAAAAATTATTATACTAAAAAAATACTTAGATTTGAAAAATGTACATTTAATAGAAGGTAGAAAGTAGAGCATATCATGTTTTTCTAAAATAATAAAATATAACACAATATCAGATAGAAATGACAATACGAATATTTATAATAAGAGAAGGCAATTAATTGTTGTTGCAAACAAAATAGAAAATTTATATTATCTCAAAATTTTGTAGTGAACGAAATACGTGAAAAAGATGTAAAATTAACAACAACGGAAAAATGGCATACGATATCGGGACATATACATTTTCAATATTTAAATAAGTTGATTAAGTAGAAATCAGTTGAAGGAGTACCAGATAGAATTGAAAGCATAGACATGAAATGTGAAAATTGTATCCAAAACAAAATGGCCAGCATACCTTATAAAAATAATTGATCACAAACAACTGGTTATTGTGGAGAAAAATATTTTTTAACTTTTAATCATTATTATAGTAAATGCAGTAGAATATTTTGCATTCAAAATAAATCTGGTGCAGCTAGTTGTTTTATTGAATTTATAAATTTAGTTGAAAATAAGTTTTTAACAAAAAAGAAAAGAAAATACAATGTGACAATGGCAAAGAATATCTAAATAAGAAGATTTATAATTTTATTAAATATAAAGGAATAGAATTATTACCATATCCTCTGTATACTCATGAACTGAACGGCATAGCCGAGAGATATAACAAATCTGAGATGGACATAGGCAGATGCTTACAAAGAGAGGCAAATATAAATAGGAAATATTGGCCTGAAATTATAATTTGTCTACAACCCAATGAAATTGAATCTTATTATAATTCGACTTTCGAATCAAAAAGAAAATATCCTAGCGATAGTGATAATTGCGATAAAACTTTCGAAAGCGCAGACGAAAGCGATAATTCTAATAGTCATGTAAGTGAAAATGATAAAAATGTTACGGATGAAAATGATGAAAATGAAAATAATCTAAATGTACCAAGAAGGTCAAATAAAGAGAGAAGCCTTGTAAATAGGTACGGTAATCCTGTAACTCATTTCATTTATATAAATAACATCAATGTAAGTGTACCAAATACATTCGAAGAGGCGACATATTCAAGCGAATTGAAGGAATTGTGAAACGCAATGAATTTAAAATCGATAGTTTAAATAAAAATAAAATTTGGAAATTGATAAATGAATCATTAAATAAAAAAGTCAAAGGTGTTAAATGGGTATTTAAACGAAAAAGTGATATACTTACAAAGCTAGATTAGTAGTTCGTGGTTTTCAACAATAAGAACACATAGAAAATGTTTATTCACCCGTAAGAAAAATGCAAATACTAAAAATATTGCTATCATATTGTTGTAAAAATAATTTGTTGATTGATAAAATGGATGTAGAAACAGCATTTATGAACAATGAAATAATATCTGAAGTACATATGAATCAAGCAGAAGGCTATCAGATAGAAAAAACAACGTTATAAATTCAAAAGGCATTATACGGTTTAAGAGAATGTCCAAGAGCTTGGTAAGTAAGTACATGGAAAAATTAAATTTTGTGAGAAGCAAACACGATTATGCTTATAAGTAAACAATACAAGCAAAGATTTAATATATGTACTATGTTAGTCGGCAATACCATTATTAGAAGAATTATTAAAATAATTAATGAAATATGAATAAAAGAAGGTAAAATCTTCCAGGTGTTTGTTAAACCGACAATATTGCCTTTGTCTCTCTCTCTCTTTCGGTCTCTTGTTCCATCATCTTCACATTAACACATGGGTAGACCAACATTTGGAAGCTGTAAAGAAGGGAATAAGGTTTGAACTGCCATATAAAGTAAATCTGACGAACAAGGAAAGCCGTCCAAGTACGTAGGCATGCGTACTAGGCAAAAACAAGGATTATCGGAATAGTACCGGCAAACAGCACTAAATAATATATTAATTATTAAATATTTGTATAAAAAAATCTTAATATGTATTAAAAATATGGAAAAATTTTATAATTAAAAAATAAGAATAAAAATATTGTTCTTGGTAGTTGAAAAAAATTCATATATGTTATTTTTTAGGCTTTTATAACAAGTAGTTTATTCAATTTGCCGTTTTGAGTGATAGAAAATATAAAATTACTAATTCAATCTATTTCACATAAAGGATTTTAATAAAGTAAATAATTATAATTTGACTTTGACCAATTTACAAAAAACTTATGTAACGTGGACATAGAAATGCTATGGGAAGAAATCAAGGAGAGAATAAACGGAAATGTAAAGAAGAAAGAGATTAAATGAAAGGTATGGTAGATAGGAGAGCACTGATGGTGTGATAAGCAATGCAAAAGAGAAAAAAAACAGAGTTAAAAGGAGATTGATAGAATGGAGAAATGGTAAGATCGCAAAAAAAGTATACTAGAGAAAGGAGAGAATGAAAAATCTATGCGAGAAGAAAAATCAGGAGTTTAGAGAGAAAGAGGAAGTGGAACTAAAACAGTTGAAACATGAAGGACAGATATGGGGTTATATAAACAGGGGCAGAAAAAGGAAGACGATGCAAGACAATAATATTAGTAAAAAGTATTGGATGGCACACTTCATGAAGCTTTTGAGCGGGAGTAAGATAAATAAGAATGACAGTAAAGCAGAGGAAAGAGGAGATACAATGACGACACACATAGCATGCAGTGAGATTTGGTCGATATGGAAAAAACTAAAAAAGAAAAAAGCAACAGAGATAGATGGGATTCCCAACGAAGAATGGATGCATGGAGTAGAGGAGATAAAAAACAAGCTGACCGAAATTATCAGAAAAATCTGGGTACGAGGGGCAATACCAAAGGAATAAATGACGGCGATAATAACACCGATATACAAAAAAGGAGACCCTGATAAACCAAAGAGCTACAGAAGACTGTCAATGCTGGCATTAGCTTATAAAATCTACGTGGGTCTGCTAAAAAATAGATTGGAAAAAGAAACGGAGGAAAAAAAGGTGCTACCAGAAGGATAAACGGGATTCAGAAGGGGCAGAGGAACCATTGACAATATATATATATATATATATATATATATACTGGATAAGATAATAAAAAGAACAATCAGAGAAAAGATGAAATTGTACATAATGTTCGTGGACCTAAAAGCAGCATTTGACACGGTCAACAGAGTCAAGCTTTAGCAGGTAATGAAAGAGAGTGGATACAGTGAGGGGTTAATCAACAGAATTAGTAGGATATATAATTAAACAAAATACAGAGTGAGAACGAAACAAGGACTGATAGAGGAATTTTAGACAAACAAAGGACTTAGACAAGCATGCAGCCTGAGTCCGATCCTGTTTAATAAATACATAGCAGGGTAGAAGAGGCAATGAGTAAAAGAAACACGGGAAAAACAAAGGTACAGAGCGCAAGGGTATGGACATTGGCATACGCCGATGAACTAGCGTTAATAAACGAAGCAGGGAAGTCATGCAAGACATGATGGTGACATTAAAGAACTTGTTGAAAAATAGAGAGATGATTTTGAACGCGGAGAAGACGAAAATGATGATAGTAAGGAAGGGAAGGAAGGAGACAGAGATACGGAAATGGAAAGGAAAACACATTGAGATAGTAAAAAGCTTTAACTATCTAGGATTTGTATTTAGAAACGACGAGAAATATGATAACCATATTAATAAAAGAATACACAAAGATAGAGTTGAGATTAAAAAACACGTGGGCTGGCAGAAAGAATATGTGTTGGGGACTTTAAACTCAGAAAAATGATGTTTAACTACCTAGTCAGAGGAGTACTGGAATACAGGGTCGAGATTTTTGGAATGAACAAGGCAGAGGAAATGGAAAGGATAGAAACAGATTATTACAGATGGACCCTAACGCTCGATTACTGCACCCCAAGATACTTGGTTTACGAGGAGACGGACAAGAGTAAAATGAACGTGGAATGGAAGATCAGAGCTATGAGATTGGAGGACAAAATAGCATAGGTGGATGAAGACAGACTAATAAAGAAATGATATGAAGAATAATGAGGAAAGAAAAAGGGAAGGAATATAAATCAAACAGAGGCATGGTTGAATAAACTAGGGCTGAGTAGGAAACAAATCGAACTATGGCATACATAGGGGAGAGAAGTACATGGTGAACTGAGGAGAAAAGACAAGGACATTCAGAAACAGTACAGGATAAGCAGAATGACAGAAGACAGAAGGTATAACAGGACATTCATAAATATTAAGGAAGTGAGATTACCGAGGTACCTCAGAACAACAGGAAAAGCAAAGGACATGAAAACCATTGCCAGAGTTATATGTAGCAATATAATTACCGGAAGCAGATATTGGCTGACGGCAGAAGTAAGGAGATGTCAATTATGTATGTAAGACGAAGGTGACTGGGAACATTGGTTGATGAGATGTGAGTATACAGCAGACATATTTGACAGGGTCAGAAAGAATAACAAGAGGAGTGGCACAAACTATGAGATGATGAGATGTCAGCGACATGACAAGAACGAGAAATATACTCAAAGAGGTAAAAAAGAGAAAAGACGAGAGAAGAAAATAAACATCGATAATGAACAAGGAGACGGAGAGAAATAACAGGAAATCAGTGAGAAGTGACTAGACAGGTTGTGGAAGTGATAGTGAGAAAACAGAAATAATGGACACAAATGTATATATATATAAACAAGATTATATAAGAAGGGAAAAATGTAAATAGTATAAATGTAAATAATGTAGATATGTAAATAAATATATATAATGGTACCCATCCCTGGACCTAAGGCTGGGACGTACCTAAAATTAAAAAAAATAAAATAAAACAAAATTTGATAAGGATTTTTTTATTTCTACCATATTTTTATTACAGAAATTTAAAAATAGTCGTAGAAAATGTTTATGTTATACAATGCATATATACTGTAATGTAGTATCGGTAGCTGTCTGCGAATATAAAAACATGTAAGAAAATAAATATGCAATCGAATATACTTTCGAGAGACTATTTCATGAACCTTCTAGAGCTAAATACGATCGATTACGCCTTGTCATTGTTGTATAAATACAATTATATTTCGTCGCTTTTACTTTATTTATTTAAATTTTTTTAATTCATTTTAAATTTACATTCTTCATTATTTTATCAAAATCTATCCCACAATAATTATGATAAACAGAAAATTCTAAATGTCAAATAAAGAGTTCATCATTTTTTAATCTTATAAATATATATGTTTAATCAAGAAAAGGCAATTAAAAACTTTTTACATTACAATGTTATTCACTTATTTCTTCTTCAATGAAAAATGAACTATACTTTTATCATATTATTTTGACTTACAGTAAGTAAAAAAGATTTCTTTTATTTACATTATTTATATTTGCTATATCCGTGAATTTGATTATTAATTATAAATGAAAGTAAATTTTATTAAAATTAACAATATAAAACTATTTTTGTTACGATATATGAAAAATTTGACAAAAAAATTACTATCTGCAGTATTTATCTGTTATTATATAATATATAATATATAATATATAAAATATAAAATATTATTATTATTATTATAAATATATAATTATAATAAATATATATTTATTACAAATTCTAATCATTATTTAATGATGGTAATTTATATTTTTTATGTTTTTTATAATGAATTTGATGTCCAATGGTTGCATGTTTTATATATTTTCTTTTTGGTTCTAAAATATAAAATTTTATTCTTTTATAGTATTGAATAATTTTTTTGTATAAAATTTACAAATGAAATTTTTTTTATGACATATACTTACTATCAGTGGTAGTTGTTTTGTCGGGGTATCTAGTTCTGCAATCATCTAAGCATACATGTCTGCAAGGCCCCATACGTTCTATTAAAGAAATAGTTATACAAAATATATATAATCCAATAATAATGTAACATTTTAATAAAAAATTAATGAATAAGATATTGTAATGATGAAAAGTAATAAAGTTTTTATCTTACTTGTGCAGCTTTGAAGACATTGAGCTCGAGTGGGATAGTTTTGATCCACTAAATAATATAGTAAGTATTTAATATTTGTATAAAAAATTCTTAATATGTAATAAAAATATGGAAAAATTTTATAATTAAAAAATAAAAATAAAAATATTGTTCTTGGTAGTGAAAAAAATTCATATATGTTATTTTTTAGGCTTTTATAACAAGTAGTTTATTCAATTTGCCGTTTTGAGTGGTAGAAAATATAAAATTACTAATTCATTCTATTTCACAAAAAGGATTTTAATAAAGTAAATAATTATAACTTGACTTTGACCAATTTACAAAAAACTTATGTAACAGCTTAAAGTAGTTATATTATTTAAAAATATTTAAATAATAAAAATTAAAATAAATAAGAAAATAAGTAATCTGGAAAAGATTTTTAAGAAGATTTCATATTTTTTTATTTGTTTACAACCATGAATAGTTACCAATTTGTGTGATAATACTTACTAACAAATTTTCCAGTACAACCAAGTTTACAGTCCTCTACTTGGTGTAATAGCAGACCTAAATTTACATATAATAATATGATATTACATTTTTTCTATATGAATAATAGTTTACTATAACTTTCAAGTGATGTAACGATGTAATTGATGGGATTGAGAATAGATTAATAATTATAAATGCAGGTTATATTAAAATGGAAATGAAGAAAAACACAAATATTAATTATTAGAAATATTTGGAAGATTTTATATTATATTGATACTACTGTAAAATTAATTTTATTATTAATGTATACCTATCAGTTCTAAACAGATGGAAGCGTATTATTCGACTGACTGACATTTTTCGCGATATAGCTTTCTTATTTTTCTTCCTCTTTTCCAAATCCGTTTTCATTTATTTTTATAAAAGTTATAATTATGATAACAATATTTAAATATAGTTAAAGTTTACATTAGAATTTTATACTTATTATTGGCAACATTATTTCTTGAAAAAAAAATTTTATGTTGCAACTTGAAAAAATGCCTAATCATTATGAATGAACAAAATTTATACAAAAATTTACTGTAATGAAAGGAATTTTCGATAAATTATAATTTTACTAACTATTTATTATTTTTTTTTTCATTACAGAAATGGGTTCAGATTATATTCCTTTGTCATAGTTTAATTGTAATTACTTAACTAACCTTTACAAGATATTAATGCAGTATCCACCTATAATACATATTTCCCTAAATAACATTAGACTATTCAATATATCTTTTCCTAATTTCCACTAAACACGCGATTTCTTTGTTTTCAAAAATATATTCAAATATAATATGTATGAAAAAAAATAATAGTAGATGGTAATATTTCAATTAAATACATTAGAATACTGATGTTACAGAAAATAATACTAGTAGCATTAATGCTAACCAAAATCTACATATCAATGGTTAATTCATAAAGCGAAAAGGTTGAAGAGTAAATTCATCAACAGTAATTAATTTATTCTGTTATTCTGTGACATTAAGGATAAACAGATTGGAGAAGAATAATAATTAATCTGCATAGATTCGTAAGATCAGTATTTTATGAAGCATTCAGAACAAAAGATATTTCTTGGGTATTAATTTTTAGTTATTAACACGTAAGTGAAAGTATTATGATGTAATCAAGGCTCTCGAAGTCAAAGGAGTAAATCGTGAACTTCTGGAGAACAGTATAACACAGTTTGAAATGTAAATCGAAGTTAAACAAACAAATAAATTATATTTGAGTGCAATTAATAGTTATAATAATGTATTTAAATAGTCATTAAATATGTTAACAATAATAAAATATGTAAAATTATTCGGTTAGTGTATCCAAAATACTCTAATAAATGAAAAAGTACATATATTTTTTACCGTCACAGCAATTAAAACAATCTTGTTTTGACCATTCAGCTTTAATTTCTGTATAATAAATGGAGTATTTTAATCATCATTTTTTAATATCATATAATAATATTAATCAATGTAATGTATGGATGTTGAGAATCACCTACTATATAAGCAAGCATTGAAATTTTTAATTCTTTTTGTAGCTGATAACAAAGTAATAAATTCTTTTTCCGTCAAAATTATTTCAAAAAATGTGTTTAGTAAATAAACTTTAGATTTGAATAAAATATTTTAAATATTGATTTGTTAATTTTTTATTTTCATTTTTAAGTATGGTAGAGACTGTAATTGAGTTGAGGCATTTGCAAAGTACTTAAATTTCTTTCTAAGCTTTCAAATTTTCCATCAAATACATGGAAATAGACGATGAAAATTTCAAATCTTAAACTGATATCTTGAAGCATTGTGTCCCATATTGATAAAAAAACACGAACTTCACTTGCGTTTTGAGCATCATAACAATAACTTCTTATTTTGTATTTTTATAGACATAGCGGCTTATAATGTCGACAAACTCTTTCCGCATTTGTCCCTTTTTTTTTTGTTTTTCGTTAATTAGGCGCGGCAGGATTTAATTTCGCGCGAAGGGTGTTTTTCAGTTTTTTGACACGGCGCGATGGAGCGATTAGCGGAAAACCACTACGCGAGAATGTTTTGTTCAAAGATTAAAAAAAAAAATTCTTAGCTTTCTTTTTTGAAAGATGATTTATTGGTGGACTTTTAAACAGTGTGAAATAAAAATTTTAAATTCTTCAAAATAATTTCCTCCTGTATCAACACATTTTTGAAGGCGTGTTTTTCAAATTTCAAATGCATTTTAAATTCTTCAGCTTTGATGTTTTTCAAAAATTTCGATATTTATAAATTTTTTTGTACTATATTGTATACTGTAGATCGCGTTAAATTCAGTTTTTTTCTGAATTGCTTTATCTGTTAATCGACAATCCAAATTTTAA
Source organism: Eupristina koningsbergeri (assembly GCA_018907245.1). Taxonomy (NCBI): domain Eukaryota; kingdom Metazoa; phylum Arthropoda; class Insecta; order Hymenoptera; family Agaonidae; genus Eupristina; species Eupristina koningsbergeri. The sequence continues at coordinate 3,677,979 of JACCHV010000110.1, forward strand.
ATTTCTAACACGCGCCGGGTATTTCTAGCCATTCGAAAGCTTTTTGGATGGCCAGATCGAGGCTCGTCGATGATTCTTTCTCGGCCCTCTTTAAAAGCTCTGTTCCATTTTCCACTTTACGATTTTGACATACAATTATGTGTATACACTTCTTGCAATATTTTATACGTTTCCACACTGTTTTTTTTTAATTGCAAACAAAACTTTATCGCGTAACACTATTCGAGTAGTCGCTTCATCGTGCCGTATCAAAAAATTGAAAAACACCCTTCACGCGAAGTAAAATCCTGCCGCACCTAATTATCGATAAAACAAAAAAAAAGTAGGACAAATGCGGAAAGAGTTTGTCGACATTTTAAGACCCCTCCCAAATTTCTGCAAAATGAAAAAAAAAATCGATTCTTCCTGGATGAACCATGTATACAGTATTTCAAATTTTCTTGAACTTATTAAGCCTATTGGAAGTATAACCTTATAAATACTTTTATACTTATACGATGGTGTAAACAAGTCATTCGAATACTCCAGAATAATTTATTTGAATACAATAATATATAAAAAAGTATTTAAAAGCTAAAAATCAATTTAAAAATGGGATTCGAATATTTTTTCAGAAATAACAAATGCTTTGAGTTTTTATCAATAATTTCATTGTCTCTTATCTAATTAATATTATTTAATTATTATTTTTCTTTGTACTTTTACCTCTCAATTGTACTTATGCAATTAGGATGTATTTTTGGCTAACAAAAAATTGGCAATAAGTCCGAAATTTAATAAACTTTTAAATAATACTTTATCGTTAGAAATTTAGTTTTTTGAGGTTTAAATAGCGTATATTAAATAATATAATTAAAATTTTTATATAAATAAAACAATATAAAAGATGAAAAATTAATTTTATTAAAATAAGTTAAGACATCATTGTGGAAGAATTTTAATATAATACAATTGTAATTTAAAAAGTTTTTGTCTCAATCAAAGTAATTACTTTTATTTTAATAACTTTATATAATTTTATAATCTAGATTTTTTAGTATTGATTGTATATTTATTCTTAAATATTATATGTAAAATAATTAAAATAATTCTATTCTATCTATTAAATTTATATGGGCTAGTTTTGATATAAATATTTGTACACATATAGTATGTATATTTGAGTGTTTCTTGATGAGATAAATTATTTAATGTCAAAACACATGTAATAGAGATATTTACTAAATTCATCAAAACAATACTACGGTTTTTTGGAATCGTAAATCTATAGATATTTAATTATCAAGTTTTATGGGTATATAATATTATAGAAAACTCTTAGACTTATAACAATGGTATAGATAGAAAATCTGCATAAATTTAGATACAAAAATTGTAACGTACTTTTCACCTATATAGTAAATAAGAAAAATACTTTTGTCATTCACGTTTGGAAATTCAACTAACAAACATTTTACCTTTATGTATTGTAGATAGCATTATTGATCTCCACTAAGAACTATGTTTTATTATTTTTTGTTAATTCCAAAAAAATACACTGCTTGTTAAATTAATCAGTGTGTACATTTAAAAAATGTATGTAGAATAAATTAAATTTTTATCAATATTATTTAAGGGAAAGCATATACCCGAATAATACATAATATAAATAAATATGGAATAAATTATATGAAATAAACATTGTATCTGAATATTCATTAATTTTTTGAATTTTAAATGACATTATAAATGTCAGTTTAAAGTTTTTTTTTAAGATGTCATTACTAATTATATTGGTATTAATTTTACATTATTTAATCGGTGTGCATTATTCATAAATATCATTACTTTCGCAGTTGTTTAATTTAAATTTTAATTTAAAGAATATCCTACTTCACTTGATTTTCAATTAATACCTTTAATTCATTTTTATAAATTTAAAGATTTCTATATTATCCTTTTAGTAGTTCTATTTCTTATTTTTAAAACATTTGTTAAATTATACATTAATATGCATATATTTATGTTTCATACATATTTTATTTTCGAAATTGTAAATATATGATCATCTAGAAACTATTCTATATTTTGTGAAATTATCTCGTTAGACTATTCATCAATTTTCCTTATATTGTATTGTTGTTTTATTGTATTTTCATTACGTAATATTATAATTATAGTATATTATTTAGTTTATTATCTAGTAGTCTAGAATTTTTCGAAATTGTTTTGTTGTATAAAATGTTTTACTTATTGAAATATCAGAACCTTATGCTTTTTGTTACACACATATCACGAGTAATTTAGTTTTTTTTCTAAAGTGATTGTAATTTATTTGTCGTCGACTGATGTTATATATTTCCGTTTGCATGATTTTTTTTATCTTATCAGTGTGCTGAAAATTTACTTACTTTTTTTTTTTTTACTGTTACTTCTCGTAACATTCAGTACACAATATTTCTATTTTTTTTAAAACTTTTTATTTTCTCTACTTCTATCTAATTTTTATATTATGTGCATTAGATGGTTAAAATATACTTTATGTAATTATTTGATGTTTCTTAATTAAAATCGGAACTAATTTTGTTATCATTTATATTAATTATAAAATACAGTTTCCACGTTTACATTGCATTAATCAATAAATTTAGTAAACTAAATTATTCATTTTGAAGGTTCTTAATATAGTATTTGAGATTATTTATGACGTTTGGTAATAAAAAAATAAATAGTAATAATTTCAAACTAGTAACTGTAGTAAAAATAGACTGAGCTTATACTAATCAAAAAATATTTAAAACAAATGTAGTGTATATTATAATTGTACATTTATTTAATAAAGTACTTTAAACATTTATGTAATAAAGTACCCAAAAAAATATACTTAATAAATTTTCGATTAACAAGTCTTTTCTCGATAGTAAAAATAAATGAAAATAATGTATGTCTAATTTCTAGATGTTGCTGTAAAAAATTCGATATTAAAAATTTCAATTGCTGTTTAGCACAATTAAAATTACTAAAATTCATATTTTATTAAAAAATTTTTGTTTGATAATTGTTTGCATTTATGTTGTATATGAGTAGGATGATTGATATTATAATTAATAAATTTATTTTAAATTCAGAAGCATGCAACAATTTCATATTAATTAGAAAATAAATAAAATAAAATATTTCAATATTCTACATATGTGATTTATTATTATTTGTCACATTTAATTACATAAAATATTACATTATATTGAATTGATATCATATACGTAAGATGGTTTAAGACTTAAATATGGGGTTCTTTCTTTTATGTTTCGATTGAACTGAAATGATTTAATTATTATTTATTTTAAAAGAATAAAAATGTTTAGTCATTCAAGTATATTATTTATATATTGAATACTGACAGTGAAGATTCATTTGAGTTGTGGTTGTTTGGTATGGAAATTGAACATCGCAATCATCAAAACACATTTGTCTGCAGCCATATAATCTGGCTATATTTTAAGTATTTATTAAATTTAATAAAAAAACAATATAATTTTATATTGGCATAAAATATATCGTATATAATGAACATAAAATATGCTTTAATCTTACTTGAACAGCTTATCCGACACGATACTATGCTCGCGTATGGATTATTTGCTAAATAATATTAAAATATATTTATTATTAAATTGTATTATTGAAACGTTTTACTTATATCAACAAAAAAATATTAAAGATCTGAAATAAATAAAAAAAATTATTTATAACAATAAAAATACTTTTGAATAATTGTTGAATACAAAAATAAAAATATTTTTAGTATCAACATATAAAATTAATCATATAACTTATTTACAAAAAATTTTGTATTAAATTTTTTGAAAGATTTTATTTGTATGTTCATTTTATTCATAAATTTTTGTTATGAAAATGTCATTTACCAATGATAAATTCATATAATAATACATATAATCATACGTATTGAATAAACCAATAAAAAATAAAACACAATAGTAGGTATGAAAAATAATTTTTATATTGTAACATTATCAATTTTATAAGTGATTTAATAACATTTAAAATATAATTTTAAACAGGATTTTAAAATTTTATGAAAATGTAGATAAAATCAAACAAATTAATATGGAAATTTTTAATTTTTACTATATCGCCACCATTACTCAATATATTTTTGATTAATTTACCACTTCATAGATTCTATGTTAAAAAGATAATTCATTATGCATAAGTAATTCATTTATGCAATTAACAAAATAATGGTGACTTATCAATAAAATGATACACGAAATCAATAATTTAATATTTCAATTTTAATTTTAATACTTCACCGAATTAATTTAAATTTGTTAAAGAAAAATAGGAAATTTATGAATTAATAATGTGCAACTTTTGGATATACATTATTTTTAAATATGAAATTAAAAATTTCAAGAACCATTCAGTAGAGATAAGAAGAAAAAGAAATTTAGAATGGTAAGAAATGTGGTTGGCAAAAGAAAATATTTATTTTCATTAACATTATTTATTGAATAGTATATGAATTACATGGTTTAATAAATACATTAAAATTGCGATGTATCGTAAAGGTATCTCTAAATAAAATTTTGAGTTAGATTTCTGTTAATTTTATTTACAAAACTATAAAATTACACTATTCATGAAGATTTTTATCACAGTTTTCCTTGTAGTTACTAAGTATCGTTAGAACTATAAATTTTTGACATGATTAAAATTATTTATTTACTACTATCTTAAATTACTGTGTATTAAGGTTAATGCTGAAATAATAATAATGTATATTTTGTGAAGAAAATTTTTAAAAAAGGGAGGAAAACAACAAATTAAATAAAATTAAAATAATATTTTGTAATCCTACATTTCTCTAAAATATATCAGAAACATTTTCATCATACTAGAAATGTTTAGAACACTCCAAATAATTTATAAAATAATTATTCTCATTGTGTATGAGGATAATTTAAAATGTAATATTTGAACGTCATACAAAACTATTGATTTATAAATGCATTAATCAATTTATTTAGTGCCGTTGCACGATCGTATAAATATGATAAATATAGAACTCAACCAAATATAGAAATATATCTTTTTATTTTCATTATTCCAGGCAATATAATAATTATTTTAGTTTTTTATGATTTTTTTGGATATTGTTACATTATAATTTTCTTGATATGCTTATTAATTAGTTAACTTAACCCGATTGTAATATTCTATTATCAATCTATTTTTACTTTAATAATATTTTAATTATTTAAAAGTAAATAAAAAAAATATGAGTTAACATTAAATAAACAAATTAGAAAATAAATAAGCTATAAAAGAATTACAAGTGTAACGAGATTTACTCGTTATTCGGACGGCCTGAAGTTCTCCACGCGCTCCAACTCATATGTGTGAGTGTGTTCGGATAGCAACAGTCACTCAACTGTGCGTCGGCCGACAGGTGAGTGACCGCGCGATTCGCAACATTAGGGGAAACTTCCCGGAGGGGAACGCGTGGAACCCGATCGTTCCGCGCAGACTTCCCAAGCTTCCCCAACCCGTTTCCTCATTTTCCCTTTTGCCGCCAAATAATATCCCTTAATCGCGTGCGCATCGGAATTCGCGCTGATCGCACGCGAGGAAAAACCGAATCTTTAAAACAGCTGACAGGTGCAATACTCGGGATAATTTTCGCTTCAGCCGATCCGAGACCAGTTCCTTCCGATCTCCTCGTATTCTTTTGGGCCACGACAACCTTCACCTCGACCTCAGTCTTCACGATTTCGCGAAGACCTTTGTCCAGGGCGAGACCCGCTTTCGGGGCGCTCATTTCCTTATAAAAAAAAATTAAAATCGCTTGCGATTTTTTCCTTTACACCTTAGAACGAACTTAATCACGAGCCCTAATTACGTCTGCCGTAATTAGGTGTTCGATCCGCCGCCTACATGTGATCCTCCTACGCACTACAAACTCTTCTTTAAACGTCTAGGGCACCGCCTTCCTCCGCTTCGCCGCTTGCTGAGCGAGAAAATCCGCTGCGGGATTTCGTTTATTGTATGTCTTTATTTCCCATGTTACACTAAATCGTGAAATATTTATTTGATATCAAATCAATTAATCCGGCTGAATAACCGATGTCGATCGACTATCGTGTAATAAAATCTATGTTGTGGTTGAGTGCGATGACCCGCCCGGAGTCAATGAAAATTTCTAATATTTAAAATCGATTAATCTGGCGAGGTCGAGTTTGTCGACTGAAATTATTAATTGTTTATAATTTGAATTATACGAATATTAAGTTATTGTTGTTGTCGTCGATTAATTCAAAATGATTGTATTTCTTTTTCAGAATTGATCGAATTAAATCGTCACTCTGGTGTATTTCTATTTTTCTAAATTATTGTGTTATTTTTTACTTTACCCTGATTGACGTTCCCCAATCCCTGGCAGACCGGCTGCCGCTTATCCCAGCGATTCTCTATTTTTTTCAACCAGTGCTCGATTCGCCCTTCACGGGTGAAGGACGAACGGAACCGTCTTGTTACTCAAGTATACTAAATATTTTATTTTCTTATTTTATAATGATAACACAATTAATTTGAATGATTTGTGTGATATTACTTACAACCAAACTTTTTAATACATGCTACTTTGCAAATATCTTTATGCTTTTTTTTCAAACCTGAAATTACATATCATATTATTTAATATATTTTTTACATAAAGAATAGATTATGATAGTTCACGGGTGTTGCATAAATAATATTAAAGGTATTTAAAAAAGGATTAGGAACCAAGATTTATGGTTAGAAAAAAATGAAAATGGATAAAAAAATATTATTTATTAAAAATAATTAGAATTTGTAATAAAAAAATGATAGTGGATATAATATTAGTTTCCTTTTTGGTAAAAAAATATTCTACTTATTATAAAATATTATTGTATAGTTGATTAACAAAAATAAAAGAAAAAGAAAGAAAAAATGAAGAGAGTAAATAATTAAGATAATAATGAAAAAAATTGAAAACATTATTATGTAATAAAATGAAAATCCAGTCTAATAAACTGACAAAGTAAGATAATCGGAAGTTAAAACACAACATTTTTTGTTAAATATAAGAATAAGTAGTACTTCATAAATACAGGAACATTGAAAAGATTTCTAAAAGAAAAATTGTATTGTTAAATTTCCAAAAATGTAGAAATTAGCAGTTAGATAAATTAATATAGAGAATAGATTGTAATCGATAAAAAATAGAAATAAAATGTGTAAAAGTATAAAATATAATTAGCTTTAAAAATTTGCTCTTCTATATAAAAAATATCTTGTAAAATAATATTTAAATGAAACGAAGTTCTCTTGTGCATTAATCTAGCAAGAAGTATTTAAAAAAATATAAAGATAATATATATAAAGTAGTTGATGCTTTAATTCACTATATAAGAACATAAATATTTATGTTATAAAACATTAAAATGTAATAGCGTAAATGTTGATCTATGAAAATAAATTGTAGATGATTTAATTTAAACAGTGAAAAGTCTGAAAAAAGTATTGATATATATATTCATCAATGTATTAATAAAGCTTTTCTATTACGGTGTGATATCCCAAAATATTAAAAGATAAAAAAGATTTAATCTGTATAAATTCGTGGGATTAATTTGTTAGAAATCATTCAAAACAAAAAATGAATTTTTGAAACTCTTACTCAGTTATTATCATATCACTGCAGGAGGTATTACGATAAAATAAAGGTGCTCGACCTCTAGGGAGGGAATCGCGAGCTATTGGAGAACGGTTTAATAGATAATTTAAAATGATAATCTAAGTTTCACAAACAAATAAAATGTACGTTAATTTATTTTATAGTTATACGATGATGTATTGAAATAACCATGAAATATATACTTAATAAAAGTAAAACAAACAAGAATTAAAACATTAAAAAATATCAAGAGCGTTCTAATTTCATCATTATAATATACATAATTATAATTTATAATTATAATATGCAAACATGGAAATGAACTTCTTTCGATTTTTTATCTGAAAAAATACTGAAGAATAGACTCGTAATGCAAATTCATTTAAGTATTGATATCAATAAAAACAAAATTATTGAATAATAAAAAATGTGGATATAATAGTATTTATTTATAATACGAATATTGATTTTAAATAAAATTAACTGTTTAAATTGCATATTAAGATTATTCGATTATAGTATAAAAAATAGTCTAATAAATATGAAAAAATACATATATTTTACCTTCACAACATGTCAAACAAATGTCTCTTGTAAATTCAGCTTTCATTGCTGTGTAATGAATGTCATATTATAAACATAATTTCTTAATGATAATTAATAATATTATTTGTATACCTTTCATAAATAATATATTATAGATTAAAAGTGTAATAAATATTGAATATTTCATTTTATATAATTTTGAACGTTTTTAATTTTATAGGTTTAGAATAAGAATTGTAGAATATTTATATACAAGAATTTTGTGTATAAAAACCTAAACGTTTTATAGCTTTTTAATATTATTGATAATTGTAGTATTATATTAATAATAGTGTGTTTTGAATAATATTCAAATTGATTTTCTTTGGACGAATAAGTAATTACTTTAAATATTTAACAATTGTTTCATGACCTAGATTTTATAATTTTTTTTTCATAATTTATACGAAATACCTTTATATAAAATATTTAAAATTATGATGTATTAATGATCAGTTCAATATTATTTCCATTAAATACATTATTGATACATACGAAAAAGTATCTATCAAGTTATTTATTGAGATATATATTAAAAACTAATAAAACTACTATAAACTACATGCATTTTTTTAAGTTTAGTTTGAATAATCTCCTATCTTAATCAATTATATCCGTAAAATGATATTTTATTTTTTTTTTCATATAAGCTGAATTTTTACCGACAATTTTTAAAAATGATGTAACTCATCCTCTGGTTTCTTTGATGAGTTATTATAATTTATAAAAATATCAGAATAATGATTTTAACTTTTTTAAAAGTCTTCTATAACTCTACTTTTTCATAATAGAAATTTCTTTTAAATTTCCTAACTATTCATATATATACATATTGAGTCGTTATATATAGTTTTTATTTATCGTCTTTTTTTTCTTTATATTATTAACCCTAATTAAATAAATATTGCTTACGTATACAATTCTTTTCTCAATTTTGGACCTATATTTTTTATGATATTAAGTATTAATTAAGTTACATATATTTCCAATAGCTTAAAGGTTAATTTCAGATAATTCAAGAACAATTTTTAATTTTTTTCATTAAATTCCTTGCTATTTTAATGTTTCATTACTCAACTTTCATTGTTTTTATTAACAATGTTTTAAAAATTATTATTCAAATATTTATTTATCAATTTAAAATTTATTTGGACGTAGGTTTATGAATTCTTTTTTTTTTAAATTTCTTCGATGGTTATGACTAATTTATATTTTTTAATTAAAAGCTTTTGTTTTATGATAAAAATCAAATAAAATTATGAAAATATCTTTTAAATGTTGTTATCTTTAAATGTATCTAATTAAACGATCATTTTTGATTTATCAATGGAATTTTTTATTTCTATCATAATTCATTGTCTATCAATAATTAATGATCTGTATCTGTTTATGGCTGTAATATTTAGTCTTTAAATGTATATGAATATGGAAGGATATAATTGATAAAAAAAATTTTTTATTATTTCAACCATACGTTTATTGTAGAAATCTTTAATGGAGGCAGAAAATTTTCAAATTATAGAACTTATATATATACTATAATTATGATAAAATAATTATTTTGAATCGATTCTCAGAAAAAATACTCTCCATATTTAAATTGTGAAAAAAATCCTTTATAGAGGTGTGGATAAAAATAAAATAAAACTCATTTTATTACAGTGTCGACGTTTCGACGATATTGATTCTTATTCAGTTAATTTAACAACTCAGTTAATACACAAACTTCTACGTTGCACGACCAATGTGGTATAGCAAAAAAGTTTCCATAGTAAATAAGGCTTAGACAAGGATGACAACTGAAATCGCCGAAACGTTGGCACTTTAATAAAATAAGTTTTATTTTATTTTTATCAACACCCTTAAAAAAGATAATTTTTTCTATAATAATTTTGAATATTAAAAATAATTTTTGATAAAAACAAGGATATATGTTTCCTAAATCATAAATGTCTGTAATTTGGTGTTTCGTTAATTACAAATGAAACATATTTTTATAATATTATTTCAACACATGGTTTTTAAAAATTATTCTTTAAAATAAATGAAATTATATTTATTATAAAAGTGAGGTTTAATTATTAATTATAACTCAAAATATCTTTTATTAAAATTTACAATATAAAACCATTAGTTATAATTTTTTAACATTATGAAGCACCATAAATAGTATCTCTAATATTTATATAAAATATTATTATATATTATTATACAATTAGAATACTTTATTTTTTATTTTAATAAATATTTAGTCTATATATTATATTTATTATATATGCTAATCATTTAATGATGGTAATATAGGTCTCTTCGATCGTTGATAATGAACTTCATGTCCAATAGTTGACTGCCAAACATATTTTCTTTTTGGTCCTAAAATATAAATCTTCAATTATTTATAAAATTGAATAAATATTTATATAAAATAAAATCTTTGGAGGTTATTCAGCTTGACGTGGTGAAGGGGCTTGGCAATATGTAATTGCGAAGTAGCATATTTGAGATCGGCTTATAGTCCAAGCAATAAGACACTTTTTAGATCATGAAAAAAAGTAACTATTGATGCATATAAAAATTCATAAAAAAATAAATAGCTTCTTATTTTTTAAAATGCCACTCATGATATTGGTTTTTTTTTAATAACAATTTTTTGAAAAAAATCCATTTTTTTTACTTTTTTTATTGTATAATAAAAAGTCTTACATTTAAAACTATAGCATCAATGGATGATTTGTAGCTAATAATAATTTAAATAAAATTCATTTTTTTGTATAAACTGATCGATTCTAAATATTGAAAACAAAGATAGATTTAAAATAAAGTAGCGCACTCAGGTTGTCAGATAGTGTAGCACCTTCATTATGCAGTACTGCAGTTAGTAAGATTGGAAATGGGCCACTGGTAAAGAGAAAGTTTGCACGGTTTTAGTAGGCACCAGTCTGACAAAGAGAAAATGGTTCGATACAGGAGGGTTCTCATTTACCTTCCGGAGGATGTCACTTGCGGTGAAACCTTGGAGATGACGAGGATCTAGAATTCATCTATCGACACCAAGACATGGCATTGTACGAATGAGAAAGTACTGAAAATTGGGATGGCGAGCAAGAAGATCGAAACGGTGCTCACCGTAGATATGAACAGTCAGTAGGTCGAGGCTCTCAAAAACTTCGATTTCTGGTCGAATTATAGTTTTGTCGGAGCTCATTATTTTGTACTTGCCAGGTCGCAGGGGTACCAGCTAATGGAGGGAAATGGAGCTGAGGCTGAGGAAACCATGCTAGTGACTTCCAATCAAGCATAGTACCAGGTGAGGTGAGAGTAGGTCTAAAGCCCCTGGTAACAAGCCTGGGGAAGGCATTCAAATTTTACAGATAAAATTGCATAATAGTAAATATACCTTAAGCATTCTTGCCAGATATATTAATTTATTTTTATTTTCATCCAGGAACCCTGGCTTTACAGGAACAGGATTGTGGTAATTAGAAATTACCGTATACTGGTCTCGAGCAACACTTGATACAATAGGGTATGTTTGGTAGTCAACGGCCTTTTAACAGAACCACAACGTAACCATTATAGCCGAAATTTGACTAGCGCACTTGTTCATTACGTAAATGAGTGTGTGAGGAAAGGAACATGCTAGTATCGGCGTACTACCCGTCTGACAAGAAGGACTGCCCTACAAGAAAAGTAATAACTCTGATTGATTACTACGAAAGAATAAACGTACAGCTAGTGCTGGGCTACGATGCAAAATATCACCATGAGATTTGGGATAGTTCAAATACCAACTCAAATGACTAGAGCTAAATATGTCTTAACAACTAATCTATAAATACTAAACGTAAGCAGCAAACCAATCTTCTAAAATTCCATAAGGGGGGAAGTTATCAAGCTAACCGTGGCATCATCAACGATTAGCGAAAGGTGTGCAGACTGGAAAGTTTCGAACAATTTTCACAATTTTATTACGTTTATCATACATGGAAAAGGAGAAGAGGAGGCATACACCAGGAATTCCAAAACAACTATCTCTAGGTAAATTTTGGGAAGAGTTTAACGTAAGACTGAACAGTTTTATTTTTTCAAATAGATATGATTGACCACAGAAAAGATATTCTTACCTCTCTAACAAAAGAGATTTACGAATCAAATTGTTCTGAATATAAGAGACTCCGCAGAAAAGGAGCCCGTTGATAAAATTCTGAACTCGAGGTTCTTTGAAGGAAAGTATAGAATTTTTAAAACCGGTTATAACGGATAAAAGATACTTTGGATCGAAATAACTTCAATAAGATTAGAAATGAATACAAGGTGGCCATAAAATAAGCAAAATAGATAGAATATAGGAGGCAGTTGGAGAATTTTCGAGGAGTCTTGGATACTGCCATTGTGACAGAATAAATCATAAATATATAAAATTTGTTATCGATCTTACTATTTGTTAAATTTAAAATATTTTTACATGGTTTTTCTCTCGCAAAACTCGGTAAAACATGTGATTTAATTAGTAATTATATTTTTTATAAATATAATTATCATAAATATGTACCGATAAATCTCTCAATATAATACAAAAGATATTTCTTGTACAATTTTCAAGTATTAATGTGACTGATTAAACATGTAGCATTTAGGATATTTTTAAGTAATTTTAGATGTTAAGATCAAGCTACGCGAAAATAAATACAAAGTTATGCCAGTCGAATGATACTTAGGAATGTTAATTTTCGAATAAATAATAATTGATAAAAAAATGAGTTTCGGGTGATTTTCCCTGTAGAAAACCGACGTATTGGGGCGTCATGCGATATACGTCGGTGAGGTTTCAATGGGGCGTCGTGCGAGTTCGAAACTTCGGCGCGATGCAAGGCGGTATCGCGTCTATAGACAAATATAGACGTATAATTGTCTAAAGAAAAATCGGGGAAAAGGATAATGTTTCAGCGATAAGGCATGAACGTTATGAGAAAACTCATTTGAATAATCTTATAATATATAGCGAGGAGAATATTGTAATTGTAATTGAATTGTAACTTGTTTTGTAATATTAGATATAAAGGCTTTTTCCTTCCGAAACCCAGACGGAAGGTTTTTTATGCCGTATAGCATTAAGTTATCGTATGTCAATATTTAATCGAGCATTTTAAGATTTTAGACAATAATAATAAAACAAAATGTACAAGGAGTAGGGGAAAATTTCGGCCGAGATCGAAGTTAAAATTTTTTGAGTGTCATTCCTCTTTGAGCACGCGCTAAAGAAAGTTTTCCGCTACTCTTTATTTCAAATTTATAAATTCATAAGCATACTCATATATATATATTTGATCGTATAAAATAAAATAAACTGTCTGGGAAGACATAATCAAGAGACTGCAGAACATCTCCTATGCCATTGTTCAGCCTCCATTAAAAGAATACGGAAGACATTATGGGTTATTTATGAAACTTAAAGATCTCAGGAAAATACACCTCAGGAACAGAAATAACGAAATTAGGTAAGCTACAGAAAAGTAAAAAGTTTAGCGATCTGTAGGATGAACTCAAAACTAAAGCGTGGTCTCGATTGGATCAAACCAGGCTTAAAATAGCGGGAGTCGCGTCAATAGTATACGGTCTTCAGCTATAGTTTGATCTTTGGAGCTCCGCCGCGCGCATCCGTGCGGCAGCTAGAAGTTGGACTGGGAAGATTTTAATCGCGGCTCTGCTAAGGAAAATCTAGTAACAGAAAGACAAGTAGAGGTACATAGGGATACGCATCAGCCTCCTGCATTAGGCCTATATCAAGGCATGCTGAGGGTCGTGGACACTTGGATAACGGTACTAGGCTTGAGCTCCAACGTGTAAGTATCGTCCAGCGCCGCTAAAGTCGACAGCCATACGGTAGTGGGGGAAGGTCGCAATAGTGGTGTAAGAAGGTATGGCTTTATAGGCATGAAATAAATTAGGGAGCTCGTAGCACTATGGGCTCTGCCCAAGCATGGGAGGTATTTAACCCTCCATTCAGCAAACTAAATTAATCTCAATGAAACAATCAAATTGAATTTATTTAATGATATATACTCACTTTTAGTGGTAGTTGTTTTTGTAGGTTTATCAGGGTGCTTAATTAAACAATCATCTAAACAATCTTGCCTACAAGCATCCATACGTTCTATAAAATAATAAAATAATGGTAACAAATACATATATATTCAAATAATAATTCACATATAATACACATATAATACACAATTTTAATAAAGAACGTATTAAAATGATTAAAATGTATAAACTTTTTATCTTACTTATACAGCTTTGATAACAAGCGGCTCGACTAGAATAAATTTGACTCGCTAAAAAATAAAGCATATTATAAATATTATTATTAAAAAATTTTTTTTTATACAATAGAAATATAGTTATCAGTAATATAAAAAACATGTAATATAATATATTGTTATGAACAAGTAGAGACAAGTAAAATAGAAATAGATGCAATTACAGAAGAAAATTGGAATAAAATAAAATTTCATGCGAGAACAATTATAGTAAGTGCAATTTCAGTTAAAAAATTAAAATACATTGGTAATTAAAAAAACGGTAATAGATATAATTAAAAAATTAGACAGCATTGACTTAACTAAAATGACAGCTCTACAAATGATAGGCAGAAATAAAATAGAAGAAATTAAACTCAAAAACCATAGTAAATAGAGAAATTTTTTGAAGATTTCGAAAAAACTGAAAGCAAATTCAAAATGGCTGATGGTGAAATAATTGAAGCAAAAAAATTAATTATTTACTTCGTATACTACTATCAAGTTATAGTTATATGAGTGGTTTTAAGTAAACAACTAGTATTCCTACTTTTGCTTTGTCAATCCATTTGTTTTTTATTTGGACCTCTGGGATTCTGACAAAAACTTTACTGCCACAAATTTTTAAGTGTTTAACATTTGATTTTTTACCAAAGATTATTTTGTAAGGAGTTTTATTTTCTACAGTGCTCGCTATAATATGATTTTTCGAATATGCTACCGTTTTTATAATCTCAGGCTAATATTTCCTATTTATATTTGCCTCTCTTTGAAAGCATCTGCCTATCTCCATCTCAGATCCGTTATATCTTTCGGCTACGTCGTTGAGTTCATGAGTATTGTTACGTATTTAAGTAGTCGCGATAATATATATACTTTGATAATTGAATCGCGAATTTTCTCCAGGATCTGTTCTGACTTAGCCGAAGTGGAAAAAGCGTTTCGATCTTCGTAAGGTTCAGAAATAAAGTCAATATGACAACGTGAATTAGAAGGTAGAATATTATTTTATTCTGATTTATAGAGAACGAGAGAGAATGCGCTTTGACGTGTGATATAATTCTTCACGACGCGAAAAAACTAATTCCCGAATATAAAAATATGATGGTCGCCGAATCGGAATGTCGAAGTGGAAGTCGAAGTCAAAATGCGATACGAAATTAGAGTCCGAGTAAGTGAGCCCACATATTTTCTTTCAATTTTACTCATTACTTGCGCTGTATGGAGAATTGCAAAATTCGCGAATTCTCCCTCCGGGTGTTCCTACTTGATTATCATTCTGTCAGCTGTCTCCGATGTTGTTTTTTGATTGACCTTTGCGTATTCATTGTCGCCTCCAGTCATGAATTTTCACAAATTGCCAGATTTAGAAGTTCTTATTACTCGTGGGTTTCATGTTACTCAGTTCGATTCCTTTATCAACAATTTCCTAATGCTTTGACTTTGTTTATCGACGCAAGTACTACTTTTTCAGGATTCGTCGCGTATGCGATTGTAATATTACATACGTGACAATATTAATAATAATAATAATAATAGTAATATACCAAGTACATGAAAACTCAATTACAATATATCAATTAAAGTATTACAGTATATCAATTTCTATAAAATAACCTTTTGAGATCAACTTTATATATATATACATATGTATTACTCCAAAAAAGTGTCACTATTTGAGTAATTTACTTGAAAAAATTCTCGATTTTCTTTTCAAAAATAATTGTAAAAATGGAAGAAAACATTAAATTGAATTAAATAATATTTCAATCACAAATTAAAATATACCTAAATAGAAACATTTAGATGACACCGATTAATGCAAAAAAAAAAAATTATTTTGTCTATCAGAAATAATTAAAACATAATTATAAGTAACTTATACAACGTCATTGGCTTGGAACTGTATTAATTTAATTTAGTTAATACCGTTGCACAATCATATAAATATGATAAATATACAACTCCACCAAATATATAATATATTTTTTTGTTTTGATTTTTCCAGGCAAATTAATTATTATTTTTAGTTTTCCTATGAGATTTTTTTGGATGTTTTTATATTCTAATTATATTCATATTATTTAAAAATAAATAACTTCTGTGCATCCAAGTACATTCAGAATGAATAAAAAGGAATATAATGCAAAAATTACAGAAAAAATTAGAAAATAAGTAAGATCTAAAGGAATTAGAAGCATAATATATATTTTATTATTTTATTTTATAAAGTTAAAACAATGGATATTCAATCCTTTGTGTGACATTACTTACCACCAAATTTATTAATGCATGCAACTTTACAAGGATGTACTTTCTTTATTTCTAGAGCTGAAATTCAAAATCTTCTTGTATATTATATTTTTTATATAAGAAGAATATATGATAATAATTTTTATGTAATATGAAAGTACAATAAAGATATGGAATTAATATTTGTGTTTAGACTAAAAATGAAGACGAATAAAAAAAAATTTTAATTACTGAAAACAAGTGGATCTGCCATGCAAAACTTAGAAATAGAGTAGAATTATTTCACCTACTTTGCGGGAAAGATTGCAAGGATTGTAAATATATTTCTACCAACGAATAGTAAACCAGTACTAAAAGTGTTAAATACAGAAATTATAAAATCAAACCCTTTGAAAAGTTGCTTAAATAAACTGAAGCAATGACAAATGCAACAAATTAAGTCAAATTGCCCTGTCAGTTATTTAATGGAATAATAGACAATAAAAAGGAAAATTAGGTCATAAAGACCTTAAAATAGCAGTAATTAGTCGAAAACATGCTGAAAATGAACGAAATAATAAATAAAAGCAGAAACCAAAAATTGGGAGTAGAGAGAAATTTGTTTACTGGAAATACTGCCAATAGGCCAAAAAGGCCAAATGCCTATTAGACTGTCATTACAACGAGAAGAATGAAACATTGTTCTTTATCAGGACGCACCAGAATATTTTGATAGGAGCACTTACAGTTAAATTTTGTGGAAAAAGATGTAAAAAAGGATAAAATTGCAAAAATGGAAAATAGACCTCTTATTTCTTAAGGAGTGTAAAACATATAATCAAATGAAGTAACATAAAAAAATAAGAATACTTTTTAGAAATTTCCACAAATGGAAGCAAAATCATTTACTAATTATTTTAAGGAATTTGATAAATTTTTGTATTTCCAATAATATATTTATATTTTAAACATTTTATTGTATAGGATAGTAAAATAGTCCTATGGTAATGGTGGTTATGGAGTTTTTTACAATAACTTAATTCACGAATAAATACATAATATCCAATAAACAATTGTAATATTGTATAATAAATAAAATAATAACCATCTCAAATAATTTTATTGTTACAGTATATGCAAAAGTAATAATGGACATTGTATAGAAGCAAATATAATCAAATAAATTGTATTGGGGGTTGTTACATTTACGTGAAGCTAATCAATATAATTCGTAAATTGTAGAACTAATAAAGGCTATGTTTGTAATTTAAAAATCTTTTTAAACTCACTCTTCTAGATGAATTACGCACAATAAGTTTATGCCATTTGATTAATATTTTAATGTATAAAATGGTTTATTAATCATATGCCTCTCGCATGTTTCCTTTGTTTTTGTTTTTCATTACAATTCAGTTCTGAGGTCACAATATTCACCTCAGTGAAGGATACCTTAATTTTAATTTTTGACAATTTACAAACTGAATGATTACCTGAAAACTGGTGCTTATTTTATATTTTTTTCTTTTTATGGTAATTAAATATTAACTATTCTGTTGTTGAGTTACTCGACAGATATGAATAAAAAGGAAAAAGTATAGACTATAGATTTTGAACAAAATTAAGCTTTTATTACAATTTTAAATTAAAAAATATTTAGCATAAGAGAAAAAGAAAGTGTTTAATCCAATTAATTATATATAATAAGTAGGATACCAGTAAAATGCAAAAAAAAAAATAAGTTGTAAAATATTATTAGATAAAAAAAGTTTGCTATTTTATATCTATGGATAAAAATTTAATAAAATTAATAGTAGATGAAAATTTTTTAATTAAATATTTGAAAATAGAAAGATTGGTGTTACAGTAAATTATAAGTAGTAGCGTAAATAATGAACTATGAAAAAAATTGTAAATGGCTAAATTAATATGGTAAATAGTCTGAAAGAAATATTCATCATTAGAGAAACAAAGTTATTTTGCTACTCTGTGATATCACTGATAAAGAAATAAAATTATATAAGGAGTTAATCTGCATAAATTCGTCAGTTCATTTGTTAGAAGAAAACAATACTGAAAACTAAATCATAATGAAAATTTATTTGAGTATAAGCAATAAAAAATGAAATTATTGCTGAACAATATATTGATACACTTAGCATTTTTTATGTACAAAAATTAATGTTGAAAAAATTACATGTATTGAAATTATTGAATTAGATTATCCAAAATACTATAATAAATAATAAATACATAATATGTAAATCTTACTGTCACAACAGTTAATACAAATATCTTTTGTATACTCAGCATTCATTTCTGTAAAATAAAAGGTGTATTAGAAACATTTTTTTAAATATCAGATAATAATATTATATGTATACTTTTCGTAAATAATATATTATAGTACAAAAGTGCAATAAATATTGAATACTTCATTTTATATAATTTGAAACGTTTTTATGATTGCAGTTTTAATAAGAATTGTAGAATATTTATATAAAAAAATTTTACGTAAAAAATAATAAATGTTTTATTGCTTTTTAATATTATTGATAACTAAAATATTATATTAATATTACTATGTTTTTAATAATATTTAAATTATATTAATTGAATGATTGTATTATTTCTTTAAAAATACTTATATTATCAATAATATCATGATCCAGATTTCAAATATATATTTTTACTATTTATTCGAAATGCCTTTAATAAAAATATTAAAAATTGCGATAAATAAATGAAGAGTTGAATATTTCGATAGAATACATTATTATCACTTCTGCAACAGCTTCAATAGAGTTACTAGTTGACACATATATTTTCGGCAATAATGTAACAGAATAATCGTCCTTTGTAGTGGCTCATCTGACTTTTATCAGTTTCAGAGGATTATCAAGTATCAAATACAACGCGCCTTGCTAAATCTACTTCTGGAGCCTTGATAAGAGAGATAGAACAGTGCCGCCAGGAAATCCTGCTTTGGAGGATCGGATTTACGTCTGTTCCGAACGACAGCTACCTGTAGATACGGAGGGAGTATGCTCTTTTCGCCAATTTGAGAGTTGTTGGTGGTGACGACGCCAAACAATAATGATGGTGGCACTTGCGAACCCCATTGCTAATACGGGTCACTTTCGCTTTTTCAAATAATGTTTTATATTAAATCATTTATTTATCATTTATCGAAGCGTCGTATTCATTTTTTATTTCAAATTTCAATCACACAGACAAGAAATTTTATAAAAAAAAAAACATCTTTAATTTTTAATTTAAAATCCAACTGGAACAAAGTTTTGTAATTTTTCTTTTTTAATTTCTTCATTGGTAATGACTAATTTATATTTTATTATTAATTAACAGTTTTATAAAAATACCTAATAATAGGTATGTATTTTTAAATTTATAATAGCTTTATAAAAATGGCTAAACAAGTGAAAATAGATTATAGCATTATACCTATAATCGATGGTGTTAACAATTTACATTGAAAAACAAGAATCATTTTAATTGAATTTAAGAAATGCAAAGAACAAGTAGAGACAAGTAGAATAGAAATAGATGCAATTACAGAAGAAAATTGGAATAAAATAAAATTTGATGCAAGAACAATTATAGTAAGTGCAATTTCAGTTAAAAAATTAGAATACGTTGGTAATTACAAAAACGGTAATAGATATAATTAAAAAATTGGACAGCATTGACTTAACCAAAATGACAGCTCTACAAATGATAGGCAGAAATAAAATAGAAGAAATTAAACTCAAAAACCATAGTAAATCGAGAAATTTTTTGAAGATTTCGAAAAAACTGAAAGCAAATTCAAAATGGCTATATGGTAAAATAATTGAAGCAGAAAAGATTAATTATTTACTTCGTGTACTACCATCAAGTTATAGTTATATTGGTGGTTTTCTTGACGTGATACCCGAACAACAACGGATGGTCAACTACGTTATGTCGAAAATAAAAGAAAAAATTTACATAACAAAGACAATAACAAATATGAAAAAAAAGCAACGTGAGCACTTTCAATACGAAATTGAAAGAAAATTATTATAATTGTGGAAAATATGGCCACGCAAAAAAGGATTGTTGAAAAGGGTAACAAAAAGGCCAAAGTAGTAGCATTCAATCGAGTCAAAGTCATCAAGGAAGATGTCGAGGAAGAGGACGACCCTCAGTGTATAGTGAAAATACGAGAAACCAACGAGAAGACTATTCGAGTGAGATTTGGTAAACACAAGTATGTACAGCAGAGTTAAACATGGTAAACGCAGAGAGTATTGTAATCAAACCAGAAATTGAAATCAAATAAGTTGGTTACTAGATAGTGGTTGTATCGATCATATTGTTCGTAACGACATTTATTTCGAAAATTGTAAAATTTTAAAAAAATCGATAAATGTAAAATTACCAGAGGGTAAAATGCTTAAAGCTGCAAAAGTAGAAAATATAAAAATTTATTTAAAAAATTATTATACTAAAAAAATACTTAGATTTGAAAAATGTACATTTAATAGAAGGTAGAAAGTAGAGCATATCATGTTTTTCTAAAATAATAAAATATAACACAATATCAGATAGAAATGACAATACGAATATTTATAATAAGAGAAGGCAATTAATTGTTGTTGCAAACAAAATAGAAAATTTATATTATCTCAAAATTTTGTAGTGAACGAAATACGTGAAAAAGATGTAAAATTAACAACAACGGAAAAATGGCATACGATATCGGGACATATACATTTTCAATATTTAAATAAGTTGATTAAGTAGAAATCAGTTGAAGGAGTACCAGATAGAATTGAAAGCATAGACATGAAATGTGAAAATTGTATCCAAAACAAAATGGCCAGCATACCTTATAAAAATAATTGATCACAAACAACTGGTTATTGTGGAGAAAAATATTTTTTAACTTTTAATCATTATTATAGTAAATGCAGTAGAATATTTTGCATTCAAAATAAATCTGGTGCAGCTAGTTGTTTTATTGAATTTATAAATTTAGTTGAAAATAAGTTTTTAACAAAAAAGAAAAGAAAATACAATGTGACAATGGCAAAGAATATCTAAATAAGAAGATTTATAATTTTATTAAATATAAAGGAATAGAATTATTACCATATCCTCTGTATACTCATGAACTGAACGGCATAGCCGAGAGATATAACAAATCTGAGATGGACATAGGCAGATGCTTACAAAGAGAGGCAAATATAAATAGGAAATATTGGCCTGAAATTATAATTTGTCTACAACCCAATGAAATTGAATCTTATTATAATTCGACTTTCGAATCAAAAAGAAAATATCCTAGCGATAGTGATAATTGCGATAAAACTTTCGAAAGCGCAGACGAAAGCGATAATTCTAATAGTCATGTAAGTGAAAATGATAAAAATGTTACGGATGAAAATGATGAAAATGAAAATAATCTAAATGTACCAAGAAGGTCAAATAAAGAGAGAAGCCTTGTAAATAGGTACGGTAATCCTGTAACTCATTTCATTTATATAAATAACATCAATGTAAGTGTACCAAATACATTCGAAGAGGCGACATATTCAAGCGAATTGAAGGAATTGTGAAACGCAATGAATTTAAAATCGATAGTTTAAATAAAAATAAAATTTGGAAATTGATAAATGAATCATTAAATAAAAAAGTCAAAGGTGTTAAATGGGTATTTAAACGAAAAAGTGATATACTTACAAAGCTAGATTAGTAGTTCGTGGTTTTCAACAATAAGAACACATAGAAAATGTTTATTCACCCGTAAGAAAAATGCAAATACTAAAAATATTGCTATCATATTGTTGTAAAAATAATTTGTTGATTGATAAAATGGATGTAGAAACAGCATTTATGAACAATGAAATAATATCTGAAGTACATATGAATCAAGCAGAAGGCTATCAGATAGAAAAAACAACGTTATAAATTCAAAAGGCATTATACGGTTTAAGAGAATGTCCAAGAGCTTGGTAAGTAAGTACATGGAAAAATTAAATTTTGTGAGAAGCAAACACGATTATGCTTATAAGTAAACAATACAAGCAAAGATTTAATATATGTACTATGTTAGTCGGCAATACCATTATTAGAAGAATTATTAAAATAATTAATGAAATATGAATAAAAGAAGGTAAAATCTTCCAGGTGTTTGTTAAACCGACAATATTGCCTTTGTCTCTCTCTCTCTTTCGGTCTCTTGTTCCATCATCTTCACATTAACACATGGGTAGACCAACATTTGGAAGCTGTAAAGAAGGGAATAAGGTTTGAACTGCCATATAAAGTAAATCTGACGAACAAGGAAAGCCGTCCAAGTACGTAGGCATGCGTACTAGGCAAAAACAAGGATTATCGGAATAGTACCGGCAAACAGCACTAAATAATATATTAATTATTAAATATTTGTATAAAAAAATCTTAATATGTATTAAAAATATGGAAAAATTTTATAATTAAAAAATAAGAATAAAAATATTGTTCTTGGTAGTTGAAAAAAATTCATATATGTTATTTTTTAGGCTTTTATAACAAGTAGTTTATTCAATTTGCCGTTTTGAGTGATAGAAAATATAAAATTACTAATTCAATCTATTTCACATAAAGGATTTTAATAAAGTAAATAATTATAATTTGACTTTGACCAATTTACAAAAAACTTATGTAACGTGGACATAGAAATGCTATGGGAAGAAATCAAGGAGAGAATAAACGGAAATGTAAAGAAGAAAGAGATTAAATGAAAGGTATGGTAGATAGGAGAGCACTGATGGTGTGATAAGCAATGCAAAAGAGAAAAAAAACAGAGTTAAAAGGAGATTGATAGAATGGAGAAATGGTAAGATCGCAAAAAAAGTATACTAGAGAAAGGAGAGAATGAAAAATCTATGCGAGAAGAAAAATCAGGAGTTTAGAGAGAAAGAGGAAGTGGAACTAAAACAGTTGAAACATGAAGGACAGATATGGGGTTATATAAACAGGGGCAGAAAAAGGAAGACGATGCAAGACAATAATATTAGTAAAAAGTATTGGATGGCACACTTCATGAAGCTTTTGAGCGGGAGTAAGATAAATAAGAATGACAGTAAAGCAGAGGAAAGAGGAGATACAATGACGACACACATAGCATGCAGTGAGATTTGGTCGATATGGAAAAAACTAAAAAAGAAAAAAGCAACAGAGATAGATGGGATTCCCAACGAAGAATGGATGCATGGAGTAGAGGAGATAAAAAACAAGCTGACCGAAATTATCAGAAAAATCTGGGTACGAGGGGCAATACCAAAGGAATAAATGACGGCGATAATAACACCGATATACAAAAAAGGAGACCCTGATAAACCAAAGAGCTACAGAAGACTGTCAATGCTGGCATTAGCTTATAAAATCTACGTGGGTCTGCTAAAAAATAGATTGGAAAAAGAAACGGAGGAAAAAAAGGTGCTACCAGAAGGATAAACGGGATTCAGAAGGGGCAGAGGAACCATTGACAATATATATATATATATATATATATATATATACTGGATAAGATAATAAAAAGAACAATCAGAGAAAAGATGAAATTGTACATAATGTTCGTGGACCTAAAAGCAGCATTTGACACGGTCAACAGAGTCAAGCTTTAGCAGGTAATGAAAGAGAGTGGATACAGTGAGGGGTTAATCAACAGAATTAGTAGGATATATAATTAAACAAAATACAGAGTGAGAACGAAACAAGGACTGATAGAGGAATTTTAGACAAACAAAGGACTTAGACAAGCATGCAGCCTGAGTCCGATCCTGTTTAATAAATACATAGCAGGGTAGAAGAGGCAATGAGTAAAAGAAACACGGGAAAAACAAAGGTACAGAGCGCAAGGGTATGGACATTGGCATACGCCGATGAACTAGCGTTAATAAACGAAGCAGGGAAGTCATGCAAGACATGATGGTGACATTAATGAACTTGTTGAAAAATAGAGAGATGATTTTGAACGCGGAGAAGACGAAAATGATGATAGTAAGGAAGGGAAGGAAGGAGACAGAGATACGGAAATGGAAAGGAAAACACATTGAGATAGTAAAAAGCTTTAACTATCTAGGATTTGTATTTAGAAACGACGAGAAATATGATAACCATATTAATAAAAGAATACACAAAGATAGAGTTGAGATTAAAAAACACGTGGGCTGGCAGAAAGAATATGTGTTGGGGACTTTAAACTCAGAAAAATGATGTTTAACTACCTAGTCAGAGGAGTACTGGAATACAGGGTCGAGATTTTTGGAATGAACAAGGCAGAGGAAATGGAAAGGATAGAAACAGATTATTACAGATGGACCCTAACGCTCGATTACTGCACCCCAAGATACTTGGTTTACGAGGAGACGGACAAGAGTAAAATGAACGTGGAATGGAAGATCAGAGCTATGAGATTGGAGGACAAAATAGCATAGGTGGATGAAGACAGACTAATAAAGAAATGATATGAAGAATAATGAGGAAAGAAAAAGGGAAGGAATATAAATCAAACAGAGGCATGGTTGAATAAACTAGGGCTGAGTAGGAAACAAATCGAACTATGGCATACATAGGGGAGAGAAGTACATGGTGAACTGAGGAGAAAAGACAAGGACATTCAGAAACAGTACAGGATAAGCAGAATGACAGAAGACAGAAGGTATAACAGGACATTCATAAATATTAAGGAAGTGAGATTACCGAGGTACCTCAGAACAACAGGAAAAGCAAAGGACATGAAAACCATTGCCAGAGTTATATGTAGCAATATAATTACCGGAAGCAGATATTGGCTGACGGCAGAAGTAAGGAGATGTCAATTATGTATGTAAGACGAAGGTGACTGGGAACATTGGTTGATGAGATGTGAGTATACAGCAGACATATTTGACAGGGTCAGAAAGAATAACAAGAGGAGTGGCACAAACTATGAGATGATGAGATGTCAGCGACATGACAAGAACGAGAAATATACTCAAAGAGGTAAAAAAGAGAAAAGACGAGAGAAGAAAATAAACATCGATAATGAACAAGGAGACGGAGAGAAATAACAGGAAATCAGTGAGAAGTGACTAGACAGGTTGTGGAAGTGATAGTGAGAAAACAGAAATAATGGACACAAATGTATATATATATAAACAAGATTATATAAGAAGGGAAAAATGTAAATAGTATAAATGTAAATAATGTAGATATGTAAATAAATATATATAATGGTACCCATCCCTGGACCTAAGGCTGGGACGTACCTAAAATTAAAAAAAATAAAATAAAACAAAATTTGATAAGGATTTTTTTATTTCTACCATATTTTTATTACAGAAATTTAAAAATAGTCGTAGAAAATGTTTATGTTATACAATGCATATATACTGTAATGTAGTATCGGTAGCTGTCTGCGAATATAAAAACATGTAAGAAAATAAATATGCAATCGAATATACTTTCGAGAGACTATTTCATGAACCTTCTAGAGCTAAATACGATCGATTACGCCTTGTCATTGTTGTATAAATACAATTATATTTCGTCGCTTTTACTTTATTTATTTAAATTTTTTTAATTCATTTTAAATTTACATTCTTCATTATTTTATCAAAATCTATCCCACAATAATTATGATAAACAGAAAATTCTAAATGTCAAATAAAGAGTTCATCATTTTTTAATCTTATAAATATATATGTTTAATCAAGAAAAGGCAATTAAAAACTTTTTACATTACAATGTTATTCACTTATTTCTTCTTCAATGAAAAATGAACTATACTTTTATCATATTATTTTGACTTACAGTAAGTAAAAAAGATTTCTTTTATTTACATTATTTATATTTGCTATATCCGTGAATTTGATTATTAATTATAAATGAAAGTAAATTTTATTAAAATTAACAATATAAAACTATTTTTGTTACGATATATGAAAAATTTGACAAAAAAATTACTATCTGCAGTATTTATCTGTTATTATATAATATATAATATATAATATATAAAATATAAAATATTATTATTATTATTATAAATATATAATTATAATAAATATATATTTATTACAAATTCTAATCATTATTTAATGATGGTAATTTATATTTTTTATGTTTTTTATAATGAATTTGATGTCCAATGGTTGCATGTTTTATATATTTTCTTTTTGGTTCTAAAATATAAAATTTTATTCTTTTATAGTATTGAATAATTTTTTTGTATAAAATTTACAAATGAAATTTTTTTTATGACATATACTTACTATCAGTGGTAGTTGTTTTGTCGGGGTATCTAGTTCTGCAATCATCTAAGCATACATGTCTGCAAGGCCCCATACGTTCTATTAAAGAAATAGTTATACAAAATATATATAATCCAATAATAATGTAACATTTTAATAAAAAATTAATGAATAAGATATTGTAATGATGAAAAGTAATAAAGTTTTTATCTTACTTGTGCAGCTTTGAAGACATTGAGCTCGAGTGGGATAGTTTTGATCCACTAAATAATATAGTAAGTATTTAATATTTGTATAAAAAATTCTTAATATGTAATAAAAATATGGAAAAATTTTATAATTAAAAAATAAAAATAAAAATATTGTTCTTGGTAGTGAAAAAAATTCATATATGTTATTTTTTAGGCTTTTATAACAAGTAGTTTATTCAATTTGCCGTTTTGAGTGGTAGAAAATATAAAATTACTAATTCATTCTATTTCACAAAAAGGATTTTAATAAAGTAAATAATTATAACTTGACTTTGACCAATTTACAAAAAACTTATGTAACAGCTTAAAGTAGTTATATTATTTAAAAATATTTAAATAATAAAAATTAAAATAAATAAGAAAATAAGTAATCTGGAAAAGATTTTTAAGAAGATTTCATATTTTTTTATTTGTTTACAACCATGAATAGTTACCAATTTGTGTGATAATACTTACTAACAAATTTTCCAGTACAACCAAGTTTACAGTCCTCTACTTGGTGTAATAGCAGACCTAAATTTACATATAATAATATGATATTACATTTTTTCTATATGAATAATAGTTTACTATAACTTTCAAGTGATGTAACGATGTAATTGATGGGATTGAGAATAGATTAATAATTATAAATGCAGGTTATATTAAAATGGAAATGAAGAAAAACACAAATATTAATTATTAGAAATATTTGGAAGATTTTATATTATATTGATACTACTGTAAAATTAATTTTATTATTAATGTATACCTATCAGTTCTAAACAGATGGAAGCGTATTATTCGACTGACTGACATTTTTCGCGATATAGCTTTCTTATTTTTCTTCCTCTTTTCCAAATCCGTTTTCATTTATTTTTATAAAAGTTATAATTATGATAACAATATTTAAATATAGTTAAAGTTTACATTAGAATTTTATACTTATTATTGGCAACATTATTTCTTGAAAAAAAAATTTTATGTTGCAACTTGAAAAAATGCCTAATCATTATGAATGAACAAAATTTATACAAAAATTTACTGTAATGAAAGGAATTTTCGATAAATTATAATTTTACTAACTATTTATTATTTTTTTTTTCATTACAGAAATGGGTTCAGATTATATTCCTTTGTCATAGTTTAATTGTAATTACTTAACTAACCTTTACAAGATATTAATGCAGTATCCACCTATAATACATATTTCCCTAAATAACATTAGACTATTCAATATATCTTTTCCTAATTTCCACTAAACACGCGATTTCTTTGTTTTCAAAAATATATTCAAATATAATATGTATGAAAAAAAATAATAGTAGATGGTAATATTTCAATTAAATACATTAGAATACTGATGTTACAGAAAATAATACTAGTAGCATTAATGCTAACCAAAATCTACATATCAATGGTTAATTCATAAAGCGAAAAGGTTGAAGAGTAAATTCATCAACAGTAATTAATTTATTCTGTTATTCTGTGACATTAAGGATAAACAGATTGGAGAAGAATAATAATTAATCTGCATAGATTCGTAAGATCAGTATTTTATGAAGCATTCAGAACAAAAGATATTTCTTGGGTATTAATTTTTAGTTATTAACACGTAAGTGAAAGTATTATGATGTAATCAAGGCTCTCGAAGTCAAAGGAGTAAATCGTGAACTTCTGGAGAACAGTATAACACAGTTTGAAATGTAAATCGAACTTAAACAAACAAATAAATTATATTTGAGTGCAATTAATAGTTATAATAATGTATTTAAATAGTCATTAAATATGTTAACAATAATAAAATATGTAAAATTATTCGGTTAGTGTATCCAAAATACTCTAATAAATGAAAAAGTACATATATTTTTTACCGTCACAGCAATTAAAACAATCTTGTTTTGACCATTCAGCTTTGATTTCTGTATAATAAATGGAGTATTTTAATCATCATTTTTTAATATCAGATAATAATATTATACCTTTCGTAAATAATATATTATAGTTTAAAAGTACAATAAATATTGAATACTTCATTTTATATAATTTTGAACGTTTTTAATTTTATAGTTGTAGAATAAGAATTGTAGAATATTTATATACAAGAATTTTACATAACAAATGCTAAATATTTTATTGCTTTTTAATATTATTGATAACTAAAATATTGTATTAATATTACTATGTTTTGAATAATATTTAATTGTATTCGTTGAATGAATATGTTATTACTTTAAAAATACTTTCCTTATCATTTATATCATGATCCAGATTTCAATAATATATTTTTATAATTTATTTGAAATGACTATTATTTAAATATTAAAAATTGTTATAAATTAATGAATAGTTAACTGTTTATATCGTTATTATTTTATTTTATATTAAAAATTATATTTATAGAAATATTTTTTGCACATTGCACAATTTTTTCTGACTTAAGAAAATTTTTTCATATTATCTTTAGAAAATTTTTCGATTTACATAAATTTTTTATTACTTAACTTTTATTTTCATTATCAACAATGTTTTAAAAATTATTAACTAAATATTTATTATTCATTTTACAATTTAATTATATTAATATTTTATGAACTATTGTTTTGAAATTCTTTGATAGGTAACGATTAATTTACATAACGTAATAATATGATTTCTTATAAAGAGATTTTTTATAAAAAGTAAACAATACACATAACATAGACGTCGAGGCATGTGATTGAAAAATATAGATCATTTTTAATTATACCGATTAAATCTTTAATCTATAATGGAATTCATTATTCAACTTTAATTTAATGAATCGTATATATTTATGAGTGTGATTTTTAGTATTTAAATGTATATTAATATAGAGAGCTAAAAATTGATAAAAAATTCAATGAGGATTTTTATTTCTATTCTACATTTGTTATAGAAATTTACAAATAAATGCGGAAAAATTTCATCTTATAGAATGTATATATGTATATTATAATAATTATAAAAGAAAAATTCAAAATGCCAAATATTGAATTTCATCATTTTTTATGATCTCAATAATATTTATTTCACTAATAAATATCTGAAAAGTAGTTTTAAAATGCTTTACATGTTATTCACTTATTTCTTCTTTAGTGAAAAATGAACTATACTTTTATATCATTATTTCAAGTCATAGTCAGGAAAAAAGAGTTCTTTTGTACATATTAATTTATATTTGTTATCCGTGTTATGCAATTATCAATTATGATGATAAATTATGAATATAAAAATAAATTTTATTAAAATTAACAATATAAAACAATTTTTGTTACGATATATGAAAAATATGAGAAAAAAAACTATTATTTGCAGTATTTATTTGTTATTATATAAAATATAAAATATTATTATTTATAAATATATAATTATAATAAATATATATTTATTATAAATTCTAATCATTATTTAATGATGGTAATTTATATTTTTTATGTTTTTTATAATGAATTTGATGTCCAATGGTTGCATGTTTTATATATTTTCTTTTTGGTTCTAAAATATAAAATTTTATTCTTTTATAGTATTGAATAATTTTTTTGTATAAAATTTACAAATGAAATTTTTTTTATGACATATACTTACTATCAGTGGTAGTTGTTTTGTCGGGGTATCTAGTTCTGCAATCATCTAAGCATACATGTCTGCAAGGCCCCATACGTTCTATTAAAGAAATAGTTATACAAAATATATATAATCCAATAATAATGTAACATTTTAATAAAAAATTAATGAATAAGATATTGTAATGATGAAAAGTAATAAAGTTTTTATCTTACTTGTGCAGCTTTGAAGACATTGAGCTCGAGTGGGATAGTTTTGATCCACTAAATAATATAGTAAGTATTTAATATTTGTATAAAAAATTCTTAATATGTAATAAAAATATGGAAAAATTTTATAATTAAAAAATAAAAATAAAAATATTGTTCTTGGTAGTGAAAAAATTCATATATGTTATTTTTTAGGCTTTTATAACAAGTAGTTTATTCAATTTGCCGTTTTGAGTGGTAGAAAATATAAAATTACTAATTCATTCTATTTCACAAAAAGGATTTTAATAAAGTAAATAATTATAATTTGACTTTGATCAGTATCTATAAATAATTTAAGTTATATAGTAAATCAGTTATTATAAAATGACTTTTGACAAATCGATTTTATTTAGTGTTGCTCTATTTAAGTGTCAGAAGTTAAATAAGTTAATTGAAAAAAATTCCCAATTTTCTCTCCAGAAGTAGAAGATTAATTAAATTAATACTTTGAAAAGATTTTAGTTAAATTTAACCATGAAGTAAGAAATTTGAGCAATACAAAAATAATAAATAGAAAATTTACTTGTGATAAATAGAAATTTTAGTTGTGTATCATAAAAGTATTGTTTATGGAATGGATAAGATACATAAATTATAAAATTATTGTGAATTTTTATTTGTCTTAGCTTTAATAATGAAAAAAATTTATTCGACATTAATTAATAATTATACTAATGAATAAGACTCGGAACTTTATAAAAAGAATAATTGAATGAAAAATTGTTTACTATTTGTAATATATTTTGTAACTTGGAAGATCAGTATCTATCATGTATCTTCTATGCAACATAATATTGTTATCTGAAAAATTGTAGTGTCCTACTGAAACCTGATAGGAAGTGATTTATTTACAATATTTTGTGTATTTAATTACAATAAATGAACTCTTATGTATAGTTATAATAGTGTATATAAAAAGTGAAGACATACAAAATATTGTTCAAAAATATTGTAATTATAATTTGTTAATTATAATTAATGGAATAAGTATGTACGTAGAGGTCTATTCTGTTAATATTATTATAATATATGTATTATTAAATTGTACTATTGAAAAAATTGCAAAAATACAATTTTAAAAAATAAGAAAATAAATAATCTACAAAAAATTTTTAAGCAGATTGTATATTTTATTATTTTTATTTATTCTTTCATAACGATAAATATTGAACTATTTATATAATATTATTTACTCACAAATTTTCTTATACAAGCCATTTTACAATCACGTACTTGCTTTATCGGCAGACCTGAAATCACACTCTATTATAATATTATTTTTTTATATTTGAAGAATAGATTACCATAATTGTTGTGTGATGTTTGTGTATAATTCAAGGGATCGAAAACTAATTAGTAACTAAAATTGTAATTATAATAAAATGAGAATGGATAAGAAAACAAATATTAATCATTAAAATGAATTGTAAAATGTGTAATAAATTAAATATTACTGATTCCAAATAATTTTTTTATAATAGAAAAATCAGTTATAACTAGATGGAGGATATTATTCGACTAATTGACCTATTCACAATACTTCATAAAAATTTCTCAATTTTCTCCCTTTCTTCTAGATCAGTTTTTATTTATTTTTATAGAAACTAAAATCATGATAATATTTAAATACAGTCTAATTATATATAAAAATTTTATTGTTACTATTTAAATAATTATTTCTTGTCAAATAAATTTTTGATTTTTAGTTGAAAAACAAGCCAATACATTGTAGATAAATATAACTTATGAAAAAATTTATTATCGTAAAAGTAATTTTTGTAAATAAATACGTAGAGAGAGAGAGAGAGAGAGAGAGAGAGAGAGAGAGAGAGAGAGTTGGAGGAATGGACGAAGCGAAAACGAAAGCTAGAAAAAAGTTATAAAGGATCTGATGATGAGCTGCTCGAATAATAAGAAAAATTTACCAAAAATATCGATTTAAAATTTATAATACACACATATATAATATTCGAAACATGAATTCGAAGTTGTAATTAAATTATTGTGTCACTCTATGTATAGCACATATATAGCTGGGTGTGTGTGATATCATATGTGATAGGGATAAACAGACAAAAGAAAAAGATTTAATCTACATAAATTCGTAACATAAGTATGTTAAGAGATATTTTTATAAAATTCTATTGTCTAGTTTATTTAACAGAGATAAAAGAAAAAGGAAAAAATACAAAAAAATTATAAAAAGCACTGAGATTATTGAAATAATAAAAAAAATGGTGAAATGATTTATTAAAGTCTGCGAGTGTATTTAATAAACAACAAATTTTTTATTAAATATCGGAATAGATACCACTTTATAAAATAAGTAAAATTAAAAAGATTTCTAAAAGAAAATTTATAAAATAAGTTCAAATTCAGAAACATTTAGATTTGTTACGGCATAAGCCGAACGATTAATATTTAATTTATCAAAATTATTATTACTTACTTTTTTAAATATGAATCAACGATTGAATTTAGAATATTTTCCCAAGTCATGTACACGCGCATCCCAAACGATAATTTCCTATCAAACATTTTTATGGTTTTCCCGAAATGTAACCGCGAGTTGCGCTTGACCCTAGAACTTGACCTACACACGAGCGGATGAGGAAAACCCTAATCACACACGCGTGTAAGTAATAAAATTTTAATATCTTCCAGATGTGGAGACTAAGTATTGTGTAGAGTAAAATCTCAAAAAAGTAAAATCATCTACGACATGAAAATTCCAGAAATATAATATCAATCGAAAACCCACAAAAATAATTCGAAACTACCAGAAGTCGATTATTTCTTTATAGCGAAGCCGACTGCAAATTATTTATTAAATAAAATCATCAATTAACGAATAAATTATTACAAACAGATTATTAATTAATAACAAAGTTATCATTAAGAAATTAATGTTGTTAACATGCAACCAATATTAATAAGTTAATAATTAATAGTAAATTGTTATCAACCAAAAATTATTATTAGTAAATTGTTATTAACAAATAAATTGTTATTAACAAATTGTTATTTAAAAAAAATGATTAATGACAAATAGTTAATTTCTGACGAGTTGTTGATTAACGAAAATTCTTAATTAATAAATAATTATTAGTCAACAAAATAATTACCAATAAACTAGAAATGATAACGCGATTATTAACAATGAATTGTTAAATAATTTTTAATTAACAAATGATTATTATTAACAAATTAACTAATTATTGACCATTTAATCATTGATCATTCTTTTAATTTATAAATCGAATCACCGAAATATTAAGCTATCCGATTGTTAAATGACGAAACCGATAAACAGAGCAAAATTGTGAATTAGAAAATTCTCGAATTAAATATGTAAGCTCATCATTACCTCCCCCATAAAATCAAACCTTATCAAAATCCGAAACTAACCCTATGATTGGGCGAATCTAAAATAATTAAGAAAAGTCCGGAGAAGGAGATGAATGCGACGAATAAGATTCATTAATTTTCAAAAATAACTAAGCACAAAAGGGTATAAAAAGGGGCGAATTTCAAATAATAGCAGCATTAAGTAAGCATTAATTAAGCATTAGGCATGCAGCACTAATTTTCCGATTCAAAAAGTTTACATGCTCATCAAGCATTTTCATCGCGAGTTTAGACAATATTTGTAAAATTTCAAAATACTATATTTCAAGGATTCGATTTATTGACGAGACTTGGTTTATATTGTGATCCAAATTGCGAATCTCCATCATTGTACTAAAAATTGACAAGTAAGATTATTAAAATGAATTTTCTATCAAATGTATAGTTTTTTATTATTTATTTAATCATCCAAAAATATTATCTACTCGTGTTCGTTCATTTTCATTTTTATAAAAATAATTTCGCACGATTTGTATTCTCCATCCCAGGAGCTAGTGCGCGCAAGCGTAGGCTCGAATTGGAGAAATTACCGTCGTTACGACAATTGGCAAAAGGGGTTTGTGCAGTTAAATGTAGACCCAAACGCGTCAATGTAAAAATAAAGTCGTTCTCGTCGGATGTTAAGTTCTTTCCTAATCTAAGAATTCGGAAGAATTTAATAAATGTTACGGACGTAACAGATTAATAAAAATAATGAGAGCTTAATATATAATGTAGTCAAACAAACAAAACTAAACTGTTAAAATGTAAGTGTAAGTAATGATACGTCTCAGTATGTAAAAAGATATATAATTCATATATTTTATTATAAAAATTATAATTTATTTATAAATTAATTTAAAAGTTAGTGATTATGAATAATAATATTTAAAAATTTATTGTTATGTTGAATTTAAATGATTTTTTTTTAAATTAGTAAGAATAATTATTAAAAATAATAGTATCGCAAAATAATTTCAAACTATAAAATTATATATATTATTATTTATACTTTACTTGATAATTGTGCTTAGTTGTATTCTCGTTGTAAAATCAAAAGCTTATAAGAATTCTGTAGTATCCAAATGGACGATGTGAGTAGTTGAGTTAGTTCGACAGATTATGTCATCATTCTATAATAGAAGTCTAGATATACCTTGATTTTGATACTTATATCATAAATAATAATTTTAAATTTATTTACATAATAATGTTTTAAATATAAAATTAACTGATGGTCGGTCGAAAACATAAAGCTCTTCCTTTTGTCCATTTTTATAATCTTTTGGTTTTTTCGTCCAACATAACACATCTTGTGATGAATGGGGTAAAAAGGTGATTCTATTCTGATTGATAATCTTTATTTTTGTTGTGTCAAGAGATTTATTTGTTATTAAGACTTGACGACATTCACAGTCTTTAATTTCATTTTACTATGCAGGTAAAAATTGTAACTTTGTTTCTAGTTTGGATTCATGTTTCTATGGATTCATTTTATCGACACATTTTTTGACTTTATCATTTTGCAGTACAATTCAAATTTATTTAAAATAAATCAGTTTTAAAACTATTTAAATGTTATATTACATTAGGTAGTTTTTGCACTGTAGATAAAATGCATAGAAATTTTATGGGTAGTAACATTAACAAATATGTATTTTGATTTTTTATATAGTAAGAGATTTTCAAAAAAATATGTAAATATCAAAATTATGAAAAAGGAAACACCAGTAGTCGAAAATACTTTAATTCAATATATATGAATATAAATACTGGTGTTACAGAAAAT
This sequence comes from Eupristina koningsbergeri, assembly GCA_018907245.1. Taxonomy (NCBI): domain Eukaryota; kingdom Metazoa; phylum Arthropoda; class Insecta; order Hymenoptera; family Agaonidae; genus Eupristina; species Eupristina koningsbergeri. Next base: position 3,714,295 of record JACCHV010000110.1, read on the forward strand.
AATTAGATATAACTGTAGTAACTTAAACGCTGGTTATTGAAAAAATGTATATATTATTAATTTTTATAAAGTGAGAAATCTGAAGACAGAATTCATAAACAGAGAAATAAAATTATTATGTTACACTTTGATAAAGAGATCACAGAGATAAAAAAGTAAAAAATTAAAAACGGTTTAACACATAATTTATAATGACAAACTAACTCTCACAAACAAATAAAATGTACGTGAATTCATTTTACAATTACGACTATGTATTGAAATAGTCGTAAAATATATACTTAATAAAAGTAAAACAAACAAGAATTAAAACATTAAAAAAAATACTAAGAACGTTTTAATTTCATCATTATAATATATATAATTATAATATATAATTATAATATACAAACATGAAAATGAACTTTTTTTGATTTTTTATCTGAAAAAATAATGAAAAATAAACTCGTAATAAAAATTCAATTGAGTATTAGTAATAAAAAATAAAATTAATGCTCAATAAAATTAAATATTTAAAATTGAGTATTATGATAATTCTATTAAAGTACAGATAATATAAAATGGCAGTCGATCTTTTTCAAATAAATAAAATGTACGTGAATTAATTTTATAACTATAAAAACTTCCTTAAATAGTCATAAAATATACAAGTAATAAAAGTAAGACAAATAAGAATTAAAGCAATAAAAAAATTTTTTTTTAACATCCTGATCTTATCATTACAATATAATATTCATACATTTATGTGATTAATTTCTATCAATTTTCGAACTGAAAAAATGCAGAAAACTAATCTCATAATGAAAATTCATTTGAGTGTCGGTACCAATAAAAACAAACAAAATTATTAAATCACAAAATATGTGCATGTAATAGTATTTATTTTAAATTTGAATATTGATTTTTAATACGATTAATTGTTTAAATTGAGTATTAAGATTATTCGGTTAAAATATCAAAAATAGTCTAATAAATTAGAAAGAATACATATATTTACTTTCACAATATGTAAAACAAATGTCTCCTGTAAATTCAGCTTATTATTTCTGTGTAATAAATGGCATATTATAAACATAATTTTTTAATGTCAGATAATAATATTATTTTTATATCATTCGTAAATAATATATTATAGTTTAAAAGTACAATAAATATTGAATACTTCATTTTATATAATTTTGAACGTTTTTAATTTTATAGTTGTAGAATAAAAATTGTAGAATATTTATATACAAAAATTTTATATAAAAAATGCTAAATATTTTATTGCTTTTTAATATTATTGATAACTAAAATATTGTATTAATATTACTATGTTTTGAATAATATTTAATTGTATTCGTTGAATGAATATGTTATTACTTTAAAAATACTTTCATTATCAGTTATATCATGATCCAGATTTCAATAATATATTTTTATAATTTATTTGAAATGACTATTATTTAAATATTAAAAATTGTTATAAATTAATGAATAGTTAACTGTTTATATCGTTATTATTTTATTTTATATTACAAATTATATTTATATAAATATTTTTTGCACATTGCACAATTTTTTCTGACTTAAGAAAATTTTTTCATATTATCTTAAAAAAATTTTTCGATTTACATAAATTTTTTATTACAACGTTGATATATTAGATTTCAGAAAATTAAATAATTATTTTAAACTTTTATTACTTAACTTTTATTTTCTTTATCAACAATGTTCTGAAAATTGTTAACTAAATATTAATTCTTTTTTTACAATTTAACTATATTAATATTTTATGAACTATTGTTTTGAATTTCTGTGATAGGTAACGATTTGTTTCAACATTTTTTCTTCGTTATATCTCTTTCCCAGTATTCCGTTGTCTTCCAACTCCATAAAATTCCCCATTTGTCCTATCCTTGTGTTTAAGTCGTCCATTATCAGCATGTTTGCATTTTCTAGGTAATTCTCTTCTTCAATCTTGTCCCACTTCTTTCTTATTTCTTTTTAGTTATATATGTTCCTGATATCTAGTTCGAAATAGCTTTTTTGTGTTATTAACCTTGTCTTGATTAAGCCTTCTTCTTTTTTTACTCCTAATTCTTCTGTCATTATGTTTCATTCTTTGTTCATCTCTATAATGAATCCTCCCATTGCTCTCCCTCTTTTCTATTCTTTATTTGTTCCTACTATCTCTTATTTCATCTTTTTAGTTAGCAGCTTCTTACACCTGTTCTTATTTTTGTCTTCTACCCATATCTCTGCAAGATACACAAAGTCCACTTTTTCCACGAATTTTCAAAACTCCCTATTCTCGTTCCATATCTTTACCACATTTCAGAAGAGTATGTTTCTTATACTCTCTTTCTTTATCACCATTGTTTCTGTTTTCTGTTCGTTTATTCTGGTTTCCCTTTAGTTGTGTCTGTTTCTCCATATTTATTACTCTTTTTTCTTTTTTATTTCTTCTCTTCTTGTGGGGGAAGGGGTTATTTATTTTTCCTTTATCTTTTATCTTTTTTGCCTTTCTTCTGTTTTCTTTCCTCCTGTCTCTCCTCTTTTCTGTGATTTTGATTTAACCATTTCGGCTGTTCCTTTCTTTTTACCATTCGCAATCCTTTCTCTCCCCTTGTATTTTCTCTCCTTTTCGTTCTCAATATAATTATTTGTCCTCTCCTCACTTATTCTAAATCCGTTATCATTCCCTCCTTTCTCTCTTTCTGTCCTCTTTCTTTTTCTGTTGTCTGTTCAGCCTCCGTATCTTTTTCCTGTTGCTTGTGTTATTATTCGCCTTAATTCTTGTTCCTACCTCTTTCATCATCCATTTAACTGCCCTCATCTCTCCCCCCCCCCCAATTTTTCCCTCAAAATGTACCTATTTATATCCTGTCTTCGCCTGTAAGCAGTTGTCTTATGCTTTTCTTACCGACGCGTTAATTTCCTCCTGCGTCTTCCTATCTTCGTACGTAAGGTCATACTCTATGTATATGTTCGTGCCTATTAATCTTCTTCTGGACATATATACGCCTTTTTTATCCTCCACGCTATGCATTCTAACTGTAATTATTTTTCTGCTCCAGCATACGTTCCTTGCCATTTTGTCGGTTTGAAGTCTGTCCTTTAAAAATTTTATCAAATAATTATCGATATTTTACATAAAAATATAAATATCTTGCGTGCCATTATTCTTTATAGTAATTATTTGCGTTTTATTTTGATCTTTGTTCTTCATTCTGTATCTTTGTTAAAGGATTAACAGCCTGATTATTTATCGTTATACTTCTTGTTTTATATTTCACGTGGCACACGATAAATTTTCGTGATAAATAAAGAAAGACAGGTGTTTTAAAGAATGGTTCCAGTGAGTCGTCGTACGAGCTCGATCGAAGCGAAGCTACGACGAACAACGAAAGTAAGTAACGAAAAATCCAGGTTAGCTAAGTCGACGTGCGAGCTGGACCTGGGGATGCACCTGAACTCTTGTGCTATATTTAAAACATTAAATTTTCATTTTTGATAGGGAGGGTGATTTGAATGAGATTGATTAGATTTGTATTGGCTTTTTCCTTATTTAAAAGGAAGAAGGTTTTTTTGCCAAGGACTGAAGCTTTCTTCAAAAACCCGAAGTAAGAAGAAAAAAGTAGTATGCGCCGAAACATATAGAAATATAGAAGTCATTAAATTAAATAGTAGAATAAAAGTGAAGTCGCGGGGCGTGATTGCGCGAAAAATAAAAATCGGCAAGCGAGTGGCGTCACTGTAAATTTATAAGTCAGAGACAAAATACGCTCGAAGACATCATACATTTTAAAAATAAAACTGTCTGCAAGTTTAAGCATTTTCAGTATTATTCATTTTTACGTCATCATCATCTCATTATAATATATTTAAGTATAATAATTTTTTATCATTTTTATCGCGGGTAAGTATCTGCGTCAAATAATTATTAACAATAATTATGATAAAATGATGAGTTCATTGTTTTCATTAACTCAAGGATATTCGTGGTATGTAATAAATCTATGAAGCATTTTTTTTTAGGACTCGATTATTTATTTAATCGTTTCCAAAAATGAGGAAAAGTGTTCGGAAGAGATTGCTATATTTTCATTTATTTTTACAATGACCAATATGAGTTACACTATTTGTCTTCACAAGAAAAGTTTATTTTCAAGTTTAAACATGGTGCGATGAAGCGTCGAGAGGAATTCAACTACGTGATCAAGAATTTCATTTTTATTCAGTATTTAAAAAAAAATTTAATTGATATTTTCTTTCATTAGTACAAATTATAAAATAAAAAATTTGATCTTTAAGATATACTAATTTTTTATTTATTATATCTATGTAATTAAATTATTAGATTCAACTATAATTAAATTTTATTTTAAAATTGATATTATAATATATTGATATTATAAATGTGAGAATAAATATGAGAATTCAAAAATATTATCTTCAATATTTATGTTCAGTGAAAATATATGTATTTTCACGGTTTTTTCATTAGTCCTCTTGAATGTTCGAATGAAATAGGAGATTATAACATCTTTGTTTGCGTTTATGACTTTCACTCGTCTCCGTTAGTGATTTTCTTGTTAATAACCAATACTTCGAAGGTGTATATGCTCTCTACCCCTTTCTTACTTTTCAATGATTCCAGAGCAACCCTTTCTTCGAAAAGCTTCTAACATCAGAAGCTTTATACTCATCGTTCACGAAACATGATAATTCACGGCCTACTTTATGATAATCGTAGCGCGCAATTTTAATTGTAATATTCCGCTTCTTATTGTAAAATTAAAGTGTATTATAATTTTGTAAATATATAAGTTTTTTTTAAAGAATTGATGACTATTATGATTTTTACACTCCCCCTATGCCACAAACAGATAATATTCACGAAAATTAAATCGCATTTTTTTAATTAAACGAAAAATTTATCTGAAATATTATTATTTATAAATATATAAATATAAAAATATATGTTTATTACACATTTCAATCATTTAATGATGGTATCATAGGTTTTTTCGGTCGTCGATAATGAACCTCCTTTCCAATTGTTGACTGCCAAACATATTTTCTTTTTGGTTCTAAAATGTAAATTTTCAATTCATTTACTTATGAATTTTATAAAATTTCATGATTTCTTTTATAAAATATTCAAATAGAATTTTTTTGTATGACATACTTACTATCAGTGGTAGTTGTTTTGTCGGGGTATCTAGTTCTGCAATCATCTAAACATACATGTTTGCAAGCACCCATACGTTCTGTTCAATAAATAATAATACAAAATAATTATAATAATAAATAAAAATTTAACATTATATCAAATTAATGAATAAAATATGGTAATGATTAAAAATAATAAAGTTTGGTCTTACTTGTACAGCTATTATAACATGCGTTTCGATTGGGATAATCTTGCTCTTCTAAGTAATATAATATTTAAGCAATATTACTATAAAAAATTATTTTTATCAAATAAAAATATGTAAAATGTTATAGTTACAAAAATATAAAAATATAAATCCCAATAATATGAAAAATGCATATAGGATAGGCTGCATATTTTTATGATAAGGAGCTGATTGAATTTATTCATTTACAATGGTATCAAATCTATAATTATCGATTCAATTCGTTTTACGCAAAGATTAATAATATAAATATAATTTGATGTTGACCAATTTATAAAAAAACTCAAGTAATATAATCAGTTAGTGACCATAAAATGAACTTTAACAAATCGGTTTTTACATAGTGTTGCTTTAAGAAAGTATCAAAAGTTGAATAATTTATTTAAAAAAAAATTCTCGATTTTCTCTTAAAAAAAAGGAAGATCGCTTCCATTAATAATAGGAAAAGATTCAGATTGAATTTAACTATGAAAAAGAAAATTTTAGCAATCTATGAAAGAAAAGACAAAGATATTACTAGTAAAATGTTAAAATTTGGGTTGTACATTATTAAAAAATAGGACTTATTGAATCGATGTGATATATGAATTATAAAATTAGCTTGATACGTTAAGGCATTTATTTAATCTAAAATTAAAACTTTTATTCGTATTTAAGTATTTACTTACAATTTATTTCAGTAGGTTTAGGAAAAATATTCTACGTATTAAATTACAATAAATGAGCTATTACGAATAGTTTATATAAAAATTGAAGACATTAAAAATATTGTTTTATATTTAAATTTTCACAAATAATATAATTATCATATAATTATATATATAGTATAAAGATGCATGGTATATTTATTAAATTGTATTATAGCATATTTATTATTAAATTATATTACTCAAATATGGATTTTATATTCATGTTTTATTCTTATAAACGTAAAATTTTAAAAATCAGAAAAGAAATAAAAAAATATCATATGAAATAATAAAAATATTTTTTAATAATTATTGAATACAAAATGAAAATATTTCGTGTATCGACAAAGAAAATAGATTATATAACTTATGTGTGAAAAATTTTATATTTCGTTTTTTGGAAGATTTTGTTTGTACGTTCATTTTATTCATGAATTGTTATTATAAACAAATTATTTACTAAAGATAATCATATAATAATACATATAATTATATATATTAAATAAAATGATAAAAAATCAAATATAATTTTAAATGTAAAAAATAATTTATAAATTATAACATTAATTACTTTAAAAATTATCTCATCTTATTCAAAATATAATTATCAATACGATTTTTAAGAGTATATTAATGAAAATGTAAATGTAACTAATACAAATTTATATAAAAAAAACTTATATGTTTACATTATCGTCACTATCGCTGAATCTTTTTTTTTTTTATAATAACTTAATTAGCTACTTTACAGATCCTAAGAGAAAAAGATTATAGCGTACCAATACATTTTGTGTTTAATCATTATAAATCCAAATATCTTGATTAGTCAGTGTAAATGGATATTTTATATTAAATTATATAATTATCGAAATATTATTGAGCTTTTTAAACAAAATGATATAAAATATCTTTGATTTATTATTTCAATTTTTATTTTAATACTTCACCAAATTAATTTAGTTTCATTATGGAAAAATAGGAAATTTATGAAGTAATAATGTGTAGCTTTCGCATATACATTATTTTTAAATTTGAAATTGTAAATTTCAAGATCCAAACACTAGAGATAAGATAAAAAAGAAGTTTGAAATGGCAAGAAACATGAAAGACAAAATAAAAAATATGTATCCATTAACAGTAGTTTTTGAAATGTATATGAATTAATTCTGTTCATTTTACTGACAACCTGTAACATTCTACTATTCTTGTTAATTTTTTTCTATAATTTTCTTTGTAGTTACAAGTATTAATAGAACTTATAAATTTGTTTTATTTCAACTAAAATTTGTTATTTACTATTATTTTAAATGATTATGTGTTGTCGTTAATACTAAAAAATTAAAATGTATATTTTGTAAAAAAATAGAACAAAAAGAAGAAAATATACATTGAATTAAATTAAAATAATATTTCAATCATTCACTTCTTATAAAAATACCTAAATGGAATCACTTAGAGCATTCCAAATAGTTTATAAAACACGTATTCTTGTTAAGTATGATAATCAATTAAAATATAATTATAAAAACATCATACAAATACAATCATATAAATGCGCTATACAATTTATCTAGTAACATTGACGGTCATATAAATATGATAAATATAAAACTTCACCAAATATAAAAATATATTTTTTATTTTCAGTATATTTGGAAAATTAATTATTACTTTTATTTAAGGATTTTTTCGAAACATTTTTGATAGTGTAATATATTAATTATCGTGATATTTTTATGAATGAATTTAGGTTGTGCGCTTGGAATTTTCTATTTGTATAACATATTTTTACTTTTTTAATATTTTAATTAGTTAAATATAAATTTGTATAAATAGAAGAATTTTATAAATTAATCAAAAGAAACATACAATAGTAATTAAGTAAAAAAGTAAAAGAAACAAATTTTCTATAATTCAAATAAAATCAGACTTGCATATTTTATTGATTTTTGCAATTATATTGCAACGCAGAATATTAAATCATTTGCATGATATTACTTACCACTAAATTTCGTAATACAAGCAATCTTGCAGGTATGTACTTGCTTAATATCTAGCTCTATAATTATATATAATAATGTATATTATATTCATTATACACGAAAAATAGATAATGATAATTATTAAGCAATGTATATTGAAAATTAAATGGCTAGAATGGAGATACGGAATTAATATTTGTGTTTAGACTAAAAATGAAGACGAATAAAAAAAAATTTTAATTACTGAAAACAAGTGGATCTGCCATGCAAAACTTAGAGATAGAGTAGAATTATTTCACCTACTTTGCGGGAAAGATTGCAAGGATTGTAAATATATTTCTACCAACGAATAGTAAACCAGTACTAAAAGTGTTAAATACAGAAATTATAAAATCAAACCTTTTGAAAAGTTGCTTAAATAAACTGAAGCAATGACAAATGCAACAAATTAAGTCAAATTGCCCTGTCAGTTATTTAATGGAATAATAGACAATAAAAAGGAAAATTAGGTCATAAAGACCTTAAAATAGCAGTAATTAGTCGAAAACATGCTGAAAATGAACGAAATAATAAATAAAAGCAGAAACCAAAAATTGGAGGTAGAGAGAAATTTGTTTACTGGAAATACTGCCAATAGGCCAAAAAGGCCAAATGCCTATTAGACTGTCATTACAACGAGAAGAATGAAACATTGTTCTTTATCAGGACGCACCAGAATATTTTGATAGGAGCACTTACAGTTAAATTTTGTGGAAAAAGATGTAAAAAAGGATAAAATTGCAAAAATGGAAAATAGACCTCTTATTTCTTAAGGAGTGTAAAACATATAATCAAATGAAGTAACATAAAAAAATAAGAATACTTTTTAGAAATTTCCACAAATGGAAGCAAAATCATTTACTAATTATTTTAAGGAATTTGATAAATTTTTGTATTTCCAATAATATATTTATATTTTAAACATTTTATTGTATAGGATAGTAAAATAGTCCTATGGTAATGGTGGTTATGGAGTTTTTTACAATAACTTAATTCACGAATAAATACATAATATCCAATAAACAATTGTAATATTGTATAATAAATAAAATAATAACCATCTCAAATAATTTTATTGTTACAGTATATGCAAAAGTAATAATGGACATTGTATAGAAGCAAATATAATCAAATAAATTGTATTGGGGGTTGTTACATTTACGTGAAGCTAATCAATATAATTCGTAAATTGTAGAACTAATAAAGGCTATGTTTGTAATTTAAAAATCTTTTTAAACTCACTCTTCTAGATGAATTACGCACAATAAGTTTATGCCATTTGATTAATATTTTAATGTATAAAATGGTTTATTAATCATATGCCTCTCGCATGTTTCCTTTGTTTTTGTTTTTCATTACAATTCAGTTCTGAGGTCACAATATTCACCTCAGTGAAGGATACCTTAATTTTAATTTTTGACAATTTACAAACTGAATGATTACCTGAAAACTGGTGCTTATTTTATATTTTTTTCTTTTTATGGTAATTAAATATTAACTATTCTGTTGTTGAGTTACTCGACAGATATGAATAAAAAAAGTTATAAAAACCACTGTGATTATATTAAAATTATAATATAATAAAAAGAATAGTTAAATGATCTAAAAATGTAAGATCGTAATAAATAAAAATTATTTTATGAAATACATAAATAGGTACCAGTATATAAGAATATAGAAATCGAAAAAATTTATATAAAATAACTTATATTATAAGTTTAAATGAGGAACAATTTAGAATATGAATAAAGTAGAGAGCCTAATACACAAAGTAGTACATGGATATATTCAATATGATAAGACTAAAATTTAAATAAATAAGTTTAAATTACAAAATTTTACTAGATTTAAAAAATTGCTATGCTATATCCATAGTAAAAAGAAACTTATACGAGAGAAAAATGTATTTCGGATTTTTCATACAAGAGATTTTCCAAAAATTGCCTTAATTTAATGATTATGAGACAGATATACTTTTAAATCGAAAAATTGTAAATGAACTTACGAAAAGTAAGAATAGGAGTATTTTAGAATATAATAGTGTTGCGTAATCACTGATCTACGAAAAATAATTAATTGTTGGTTAATTTTTATAAGATTTTTTTTATATATTTAAAATTTTTTATAAATTTCGGTAAACTATTACTAGGTTAATTTCAAATTACTGGAAGTGTTCTCAATAAATTCACAATTGTGTAAGAAACACATACAAAATGCACTCCCGAGGGCAAAATACACGCGTGAGGGTGAGGTAAACTCGCCAAATAACTTAAAACACCAAATATCCGGTTAAAAGCTGCTATTTATTTCCAATAATCTTTTCATAAACCCGTCGTCTACAAGCTCTAGGTGAGATCTGCCTTGCTCCCCAGCGTTGCGGCGTCTCCTTCCCCGCCCGTCGGGGTTGTCTTGCCGTCATTCCATCTTCAGCTGTCGAACTTTCCCTTTTATTGCACGGCTTTTTTTGTAAAGTGAAGGCTTCCAAAAATCCGTCGCTTACAATTGATAGTTTAGTTTTAAATTCTTTATTTCAATATTCGTACAGACTATTTTATGTTTTTTAAATTACAATTTTGCGCAGGCTCTATCTCAAGAGTTGCTAGAAAAAAGGTGCTACTGAATCCAAATCGCCCTTATTTCTTGACTCGAGAATTGTCCCCACTATTCGAGTTTCGTTTATCTCATTCTTATACATTCTTTTGTTTTTCTGTCGGCGATCTTAGGCTAAGGATTGCGGGTTTAATTACTACAAAAATCAATCGCACTGCTATGTGCGATATATAATAATATTAATCTAGCTTCCTATGACAGTTGAATTCTTTACAGATTGCCGCGCGCGTAACAGAATATTCGGCGTTGGTTCGGGTGTCGCGATTATTTAAGCGTTTACGGTTTTCATTTTCCCCGTAAGCGTTTCCATAGGTCTTCGGCCCGTTGTCTGCCGGTCATTTTCGTTTTCATCGCCTTCTTTCAAGCGGAGACCTCTTCCTTTTTTCCTGTTTATTTTCAATATTGCCGACTCTTATATCACGAGTTCTCGTGATACGTTTTCTGTGCTTACGGGTAAAATGTCTGTCAATTCGTAACAGGAAGTATTATGAAAAAATAAACGGGCTTGACCTTTAGGGAGCGCGTTGTCAATCAACGAGAGTAGAGCAACGGAATTTGTAATGACAGTCGAACCTTTACAAAAAATGAAAATATACGTGGATTAATTTTCTAGTTTGAGCAATTCTAATTTGAGCAAAATGTATGTAAATTCATCTTAACTAACTTCTTTTTTCCATCTTAAAAAATATTGAAAACAAGATTCATAATGTAAATTAATTTGAGTATCCGGAGCAATAAAAAATTATTACATCACATTATTTTTACATATAATAGTATTTATTTAAAATACAAATAATGACTTTGAATAAAATTAGTTATGTAGATTGAAAAAGTTAATTTTATGTTATTAAAGTATGCAACAGAATATAATATGTAACAAATAATATAAAAATCTTACCATCGCAACAAGAAAAGCATGCATCTTTTGACCACAGGGCTTTGATTTCTGTATAATAAGTAGAATATTTTAATCATTTTTTAATATAAGATAATAATATTATTTGCATACCATTCGTAAATAATATATTATAGATTAAAAGTGTAATATATATTGAATACTTCATTTTATATAATTTTAAATGTTTTTAATATTAAAGTTGTACAATAAGAATTGTAGAATATTTATATACAAGAATTTTACATAACAAATGCTAAATGTTTTATTGCTTTTTAATATTATTGATAACTAAAATAGTATATTAATATTACTATGTTTTGAATAATATTTAATTGTATTCGTTGAATGAATATGTTATTACTTTAAAAATATTTATTTATCAATAATATCATGATTTAGATTTCAATAATATATTTTTACTATTTATTTGAAATTATTTTAATTCAAATATTGAAAATTGTGATAAATTAATGAACAGTTGAATATTATATCATTGAATACATTATTGAGATCCATGCAATAACATCTATCGTGTTACTTGTTGAGATATATATTTTATACTACAATATATTTAAAATTTTTTTATATTCAATTTTAGAATATGTTTTATTATTTTTTAAATATTGTATTCATTTTTTTAATTTAGTTTGAATAATATCCTGCAGTTCAATCGTAGCCATGAAATAATATTTTATCTTTTTTTTTTCAAACGCAAAAGATATTTTACTAACAATTTTTAAAAACTTCTTTGACTTATTGTCTGTAACTATTTTGATGAGTGATAATAAAATGAAAAATATCAGAATGATAATTTTACATTTTAGATATCTTCTGTAATACTGTTATGCTTAAAAGAAGATGAAACATAACATTTTTACAATTAAATATTTATTATTGAAAGCTAAAATAGACGCGACATTCTTGCTTGAGCATAGACACTGGAGTGATTCTAAATTTTCGTTTATGATTGAAATTCCGATTTCATACGACATACACACATAGCGCGTACAGGATAAATGAAGGTTAAGCATAATATTTGTATCTAAATCGTCAACTCTTTAACAACACCCTAACACTACTACTTTTTAAAATAGAATTTTCACGTAAATTTCTTAATTATTCATTTGTGTGTATATGTAGTCGTTTGATAATCTTTTTATTAATTGTCTTTATTTTATTTTATATTATCAACTCTATTTATATAAATATTGTTTGCACATTATATAGGTTTTTTCCTGATTTTAAACATTTATTCATAAGATTTTTATAAAATTTGTCAGCTTACATTTATTTTTATTATATTGGTGACTAAACAGATTTCAGAAAGTTAAACAATTATGGTTAATTATATTACATTAAACATCTTGCTATTTTAAATTTTCATTAAATAGCTTTCATTTACATTATTATAATTTTTAAAATTCATTATTATAATATTTTAAAAATCACTATATCCAAATATTTATTCTTCAATTTAAAATTCGACTGCCCAAAAATTCAATGAACTCTCATTTTTTCGATGTCTAATGACTAATTTATGTTTCTTAATTAAAAAATTACACATTTTGATAAAAATCAAACAAATTAATGAAAATTATCTAATTGAATGAAAAAGTTTATTTTTAGATTTATCTATTGAATTTTCTATCTATAATGTAATTCATTATCCATGTTAATGAAAAATGTTCAATAAAAACTGGTTCATAATTTTATAACATTGATTAAATTTATGGTTATTAAAAATTTATTCTTTCACATATAATTATTGATATTTATTATATAAATATATCTAAATTATCAATTATAAATCAAAATAAATTTAATTAAAATTGATAATATAATAATAACCTTTATTATAAAATATGAAAAGTTTGAGAACTTCAAAATATTTTCTATAATTATTATCTAAAATATTATTCTTTATATATATATATATATATATAATTATAATAAAGATATATTTATTACAAATTTTAATTATTTATTTGATAGTAATGCAAGTTTTCTTGGTCGACTGTACGGAACATGACGTCCATAAGTTGTCTGTTTTATATATTTTCTTTTTGGTCCTAAAAACAAATTTTTTATTATTTATAGGAATAAATAAATGTTTGCACAATGAAATTTAATTGAATTTCTTTTATGACATATATTTACTATTAGTGGTAGTAGTTACTCTCATGTCGGGGTACCTACTTAAGCAATCATCTAAACATTCATGTCTGCAAGCATCCAATCGTTCTTATAAAGAAATAATCGTATCAAATACTTGTAGTTAAATAATAATATAACATTTTTATTTGAATTTAATGTATTGTAATAATTATAAATTATGTATTGTAACGATTAAAAATTATAATGTTTTTATCTTACTTGTGCAACTTTGATTACAAACAGTTCGACTGGGATAATTTTGATCCACTAAACAACATATTATTTAATCAATATTATTATTAAAAAATTGTTTATGTATAAGAAAAATCTAGAAAATTTTATATATAAAAAAAAAAAAAATAAAAAAAATATAGGAATATAGTAATCAATAGTATAAAAATAATATGTATAATATTCTGTATGGTTTTATATGAAGTAGCTATTAAATTTGTATATGTGAGTGGTATCAAATCTACAATTGCTGATATATCATACCTAATATTAATGAAGAAAAATTCATTTAACATTAATTAATAATAATATTAATTAATAAGACTTGGAATTATATGAAAAGAATAACTGAATGAAAAATTGTTTGCTATTTGTAATATATTTTGTAACTTGAAGCTCAGTATCTATCATGTATCTTCCATGCAACATAATATTGTTACCTGAAAAACTGTAAACTCTTACTGAAACCTGATAGGAATGGCTATACTATCTACAACCAGATACAGACTTCAAGAAATTAAAAAAATTAAAAACTTTTATTCGTATGCAAGAATTTATTTACAATATTTTGTGTATTAAATTGTAATAAATGAACTATTACGAATAGTTGAAATAGTTTATATAAAAATTGAAGACATTAAAAATATTGTTTTATATTTAAATTTTTCACAAATAATATAATTATCATATAATTATATATATAGTATAAAGATGCATGGTATATTTATTAAATTGTATTATAGCATATTTATTATTAAATTATATTACTCAAATATGGATTTTATATTCATGTTTTATTCTTATAAACGTAAAATTTTAAAAATCAGAAAAGAAATAAAAAAATATCATATGAAATAATAAAAATATTTTTTAATAATTATTGAATACAAAATGAAAATATTTCGTGTATCGACAAAGAAAATAGATTATATAACTTATGTGTGAAAAATTTTATATTTCGTTTTTTGGAAGATTTTGTTTGTACGTTCATTTTATTCATGAATTGTTATTATAAACAAATTATTTACTAAAGATAATCATATAATAATACATATAATTATATATATTAAATAAAATGATAAAAAATCAAATATAATTTTAAATGTAAAAAATAATTTATAAATTATAACATTAATTACTTTAAAAATTATCTCATCTTATTCAAAATATAATTATCAATACGATTTTTAAGAGTATATTAATGAAAATGTAAATGTAACTAATACAAATTTATATAAAAAAAACTTATATGTTTACATTATCGTCACTATCGCTGAATCTTTTTTTTTTATAATAACTTAATTAGCTACTTTGCAGATCCTAAGAAAAAAATTATAGCGTACCAATACATTTTATGTTTAATCATTATAAATCATAATAAATTTAACTCAATTTCGTTTCATTTTTCTTATGACAAATGGGTTTTACATATTTTTTAATAATATTGAAAAATAAATTAATAATAATTAGATATGCATATTAATTTAATTAATTAATTTAAAGCTAGAAAAATGAAGTAGAAATTAAATATAAGCATAAAAAATTAAAAATTTATCCAAAGCAACAATATTAAATATGTACATATATCAATAAATTATAAAAGTATCGAGGCTGAATTGTTTTTGGACTCGGCTATTCGTTGCACCAAATTTCAAAGGAAGTTTTTCTTATGTTTTCTTTCTTTTTTTTTTATTCGCGATGAAAGTGGCAGAATTTGTCTTCGTGCAAAGCATGTTTTTAAATCTTTTAATATGGTGCAATGAAGTGTTTGATGGAACAATAAAACCTTTTTAAAAAGTTGAATGTCTCCACAGTGTTTTTTCCAAGCTGCACAGAAAATTTACCACATATCTGTTTTAACAGATGCTTCATCATGCCGTTTTATAATTTTGAAAAACATATTTCGCGTGAAGACAAATTCTTCTGCTCCTAATAGTCGAAAAGAAAAGGGAAAGATAGGAAAAACTTCCGCCCCCCTCCTTACATTTCCTGATTTTCCTGAAACTTTGTGACAAATAGTTGAATCCTGAAAGATTCAGCCTCGATTCATTAATACTACACCCTGCATTTTATCGATTTTTGTAGTTTTTTATTATTTAGATTGTAATTTTAAATATTATATTCTTTTTATAGAATTTCCTTACCAGAAAATTTTACAACACAAGCCGTAATACAGTTGCTTCTTTTCCCCTCTGATAGACCTATAGTTACATATGAAAATATATTAAATTGTTGATCACCGATTCGACATGTATTTTATTATACTTTCTCCTATTCTAATATCACTTACAAACAGAATATTACTCCTTTATCTCTTTATCGAAAAAAGGTTTTGTCAATTCGATAATATATTTTTATCACACTATCGGTACGTATTAAAAAAAGATAGAAAATAGAGAGAATAATTTGATAATACGATGCAATTGCTATAAAGATAGATGAAGTATGATATATATGAAAATATTTGTTTTAATTGTTAAATATCAATTTACTGTATTTTAATTACTATATAGACATGAAAATATTTTTACTTGTACTGGCAAATCCAATTTTTTTTTATTCAACTTATATTTACAATTAGATATTTATGTTCTTCAATATTTCAATTTGTAAATATATTCGTAGTGATTTATTTGAGATTTTTAATTATATACATTATTTTTTGCTCTTTTCTTTTTTTTCATTATAAATTTTTTATATTTATTCTTATATCATTCATTTATTATATTTTAATACTTATTAATACGTAATGACATTATTCATGTATACTACATACATTCATATATGACTATCTTTAAAATACATATTTATTTTTCTATACTATTATTTTAAATTCTTCTATCGTTATTTTTATGTGGAAAACTTTAGTAAATAAATTCAATCTGTCAGGTTGATCTTATTTGTGTTCTTTGTATTTTATTTGCCTCATTTGCATATCATAATATATAATGTATTATTTCACAAATAATTTATTTATTGATGAAAGTTTATTTTCATCCACTATCTTTTAAGTAACTATAAATTATCTAGTTTTATGCTATTTATTATAAGTAGATGTTTATGGAGTCTCTGGGTAGATATTGAAGATAAAAAAAGATCTACTTTAGTGGCATTATGAGTACTATTTCAATACATAGCGGCATAAAAGCAGTGTTTTTACTTTTTATTTTTATCATTTGATTTATTTTTTAGTTTAGCTTTCTTAATTTGGCTACTTTTATTGATCTAATCGAAGAAATATATAAAATCGTAGTAAATCTATGTACAAATACTAGCATTTATTTTTGTTATTGATTTACATAAGATAATTATAATGAAGTAAAAAACTTTATCTTTAAAGATGAAAACGAAATTCTATTTTATTACTAAGTATTGATATTATTTTATAACTGAAAAATTAAGTATGTATTAATAGATACAACTTTTTCTTTAAAGATAAAAAAATAAATTCTATCTAATTACTACATATTGATACTACTTTGTTATTGATAAATATAGTATATATTAATAGATAAAATTGATCGCACCTAATTCAATTAAAATAAAAAGTTAATTAATCACCGGATGTTATTATTCCTTAAAATGGAAGCATTTCTCTTTTAATTTTTTTATTATTGTGATAAAAAGATTTTTGATTATAAAAAAAATGGTTCTAAATATAATAAATTTTTTATAGATATCATTGTAAAGTAAAATTTGTAGTGTATAAAAGAACTGTAATTAAATATAAATAAATCAAAATAAAATGAATTCTAATCAATATATATTTATGTAAAGATTCATTAAAATTGTGAATTAAATACTTCTAATTAATTTGTGCAAAATTCTGAATTATTTTAAGTTAAATTCATAATTTATGGTATCCTAAAGTTTACAATTAAAACTACGATAGTATATTATTCTTTTATATGTAATAATTTATTTCATCCTACTTTAATAAAAATAAAAATAAAAGGCAAAAAGAATATTTCGTGAAATATAATTAGCTAGTAATATAATATTGTAAAATTTAATGTTGTATTTAAAAAAAAATTTTTTTTTTAATTACTTTTTTATATTACGGTGTGTTCATATATTTTTGGAATTGGTTCACTGTTTTGCAAATGATTGTTTTCAGTATTATTCATTTTTATTTCATTAAGTATTTATCAAAATTAATATTTACAGTTATAATATAAATGTTATTATGAAATTATGTATATAAATTTACATAAAAAAAATAGAATATTAATTTTAAATTTTTTTAATTTTGTTTTATAATAAATTAAAAATGAAGTCATATTAAATTTATTATAATTATTCTATATTATTGTAAATATATAGAATAAAAATCAGTTTACTATACAGTTATTTATTTTTATAAATTTTAATATTTATAATAGTTTAAAATAAATTTTTTCAAGTAAATTAAAATATTGTTGAAAAATATTATTTTTACTAATTTAAATAAGTAAAAAATATAAGATTTATTAACCTTACCGTTGCAACAATTGTCACAATCTGCTCTTGTGAATACAGCTTGTGCATCTATGTAAACAAATAATTGTTACAAATTTTCTTATTATTTTGATATTAATAAATATATACCTTTCATAAATAATATATGGTGGATGAAATAAGCAATGCATATTGAATATTTCATTTTTGTTCCCTTTAACGTTATTACAATCATAAAATATTATTAGTTTCAACGTGTAATGTATATATTATAAAAAATATATTAGAATACTTATGCATTAGAATTATTACAGACATAAAAGACTATCTTGATTTATAGTTGTTTAATATTATTGATAATTAAAATTTTAATATTAAATCGGTACATTAATGATATGATGTACAATGCTTTTATTAAAATAAAATAATTTTTTTAAATAGTTTTTTTTTTATATTCATTTTATAATGGTTCGATTGCTTCGTACAAGTTGTTTCATTAAATATTTATCGGTTGGCATAAAATACTTGTAGACAATAATTATTTATTGTTTAATAACTATTTTGTAAAATATATATTTAACAGATATTTAGTAAATATATGTATACACACATACAAACACACACATATTTTTATAATTGAACGATATAGATATATTATATCATGGTAGATCAAATATATTACACTACTAATCATAAAACTTTTATATAAATCATCAAGCAATTAGATATTTACTATTCAAAACAATATTCTAAGTGTAGAAATAAAATGTTATATTAAGTATGCAGAATCACGAACAGAGGGAATGATCTAATGAAAGAAACACTTGGACGTAATAATACTGAAGTTATGTATTTGCAATTGGCGAAGAAATATACAGAAGGACGGCTCGGCCAAGACTGACCTCTCGCCAAATTTCCGAAGCGCCCTTGGCGCCTCGGCCTTATCATAAAACTTTCCCTTTTCGATTTTCCTATTCTACGTTCGGCCATCCTGATTTTCCAGGCGTCTTCGCCGGGACTTCTCTCCAGAGTCGTCTCCCTTGGCTTTCCTCGGTTACTGAACATTCTGAAACAGATTAATAAGATGTAATTAATTTTTGTCTGGCTTCCTCTCCTTCGCTTCAATACTTTTCCCCTTTCCCTTTCTTCTAGTTTTTCGTATCACTGATCGTATACCTCTCCTTTCCTCGGCCAGTTTTTCTTTTTGAAACTTTCTCTTTTTCCCAGCTCAGTTCCTGTGTGGTTCCTGCCCACCACACCTGAGCTGTCCAAACCAACGAGATCAGTTTCCATATAGGGCGCAGGCCAGTCCTATACCTGATCTCTCCACCAGCTCAGTTCCCATACGGATCCTGCCCACCGTACCCGAGCTGTCCAGACCGTCGAGGTGAGTTTTCCGTATAGGGTGCAAGCCAGCTCTATACCCGACCTCTTCCCTAGTTATTCACCTACTCCATTGGGTCGAGGATTTCCCATTTTTTCATGCTGTCCACCATGACGACCGTCTTTCAGCCCCCGTTTCTCGAGATTTCTCGCATGTCCTGGACTTCGTAGCGATCGTTTGGAAGCACCGCAGTGATGGTAAATGGCCCCTTCAACTTGGGTGTTAGCTTCCTACTTTCCCCCGTTGCCGGTTGTCTAGCTGACACTAATACCACCTCTCCCTCTTGGAATTTCGGGGCTAGAATTCTCTTCTTATCGAAGTTCCTCTTTTGTTCTTGTTGGCTTTCAACTATTTGCTCCTTCGTCTTCCTCCTTAGCTCCGTTAAGTCTATTTCCCCGATTTCCTCAGGCAACTCCGCGGTTAGGAAAGCGTCTGTCGGTCGTCTCGGGGAGTATCCCAATAGTAGTTGGGCCGGGCTCCTATCCCCAGCGCTGACGCGTCTGTATGTAACTCAGTCTCGAGTTTTGGGTCGAAAATTGCTAGGATGGAAGGAGATGCGAGTGCTTCCTTGAGGTCCTTCATTGATTGCGACTGCTCTTTCCCCCATGTCCACGGTGCGTTTTGTTTCAGGAGTCGGGTTAATGGTTCCGCTCTCTTTGCGAAGTCGCGCATGTACCTTCGGAAATATCCTGCCAGCCCTAGGAATTGCCGGATCTGTTTGACTGAGCACGGTTCCGCTGCTTTCTTAAGAGCCTCTATCTTTTCCTTTCCCGGCTTTACACCTTCTCTGGATACTTCCCGCCCTATGTAGTTTATCTTCTCCAGAAAGAAATGGCATTTTTGCAAATTGAGAGTGAAACCATCCCTTTTCAGAGCTTGGAGAACGGCCTCTAGCTCAATCAACCCGTCCGTGAAACTGTCCACCGCTAGCAGCACGTCATCTACATACACCGAGGCTTGTGTATTTTTTAGTACCAATTTCATTGCACGTTGGAATATTGTGGGTGAGTTTGATAGTCCCATCGGCATTCTTAGAAACTCCCACTGAGCATTCGCCGTCACAAACGCGGTTTTCTCTATAGAATCTTCGTGCATCGGAATCTGATAAAGGCCCGATTTCAGATCTAACGTTATGAAATACTTCTTCCCTCCCAGCTAATCAATTTGGTCATCGATGAGGGGGAGCGGGTATTTCATTTTCTTCATTACTTGATTCAGCTTCCTGTAGTCGATGACTAATCTTTTATCCCCGTTTGCCTTTTTCACGAGGAATACGGGGCTCGCGTACGGAGAACTACTTGGCCTGATTATGTTGGCTTCCTCGAGTTCTTCGATAAGTCTGCTACATTCCTCTCTTTCGGTGCATGCAGCTCTCATCGGTCTCGAATACATCGGCTCCTCTCTTGTTAGATGGATTTCGCAGCATCTGATTTTAGCCCGTCCGATTTCATTCAAGGTTAACAATATGGTGTCGCGATACTTGTTGATCAATTGTAGCAAACTGACCTTTCTTTTCTCCGGTAAATTCCCGCACTATATCTCCGTCACGTGAGCCTTCCTGCTCTCCGATACCGCCACTATGCTGCATTCATTCCCCTGACTCGGCTGGGGGCCTATCGACTTATCTACGATGAGCCTGGACCACTCCCCCGTTGAAACTACTCCTATGCCTTTTTGTAGTACGTTTCGACCTACGATTACGTCTCGTACGAGGTCGCGATCCTTTACTACGTAAAAGCTTAATACCAGTGGTATCCCGTCGACCTCCACTTCTGTTTCCGCCGTTCCCACTGGGATCACCATGGAGTTATTGAATCCCATTAACACTTGAACGCACTTGTCGAATTTTAGTTGTAGTGCTCTCGCCACGTTCTCCTTTAATATTGATCCATCGCTCCCTAGATCGAGTATCGCCTCGATTGCCTTTTCGCCAATCCTGCAGTTCCTCAGAATATTGGCATTCTTTTCCATGCAGGCTAGGTTTACGTATAGTTTTATCCTCCCGTCATAAGTCCTTAACCTTCTTCTCCTGCCTGAATTTACGTAGCACGCCTTTTCATCGTGTCCCGCCTTGCCATAGTAGTCGCAGTTTCCTCTCTTACCCTCCGGACTCTTCTGATTTTTTTTGTTCATAAATTTAGCGCGTCTTTCTTCGGGGCAATTGTCCCTAAAGTGCCCCGGCTTATTGTATACGAAACAAAGGGATCGGTTGTTGTTGTTCGGAGGCCTTCTTTCCTCACGTCGCGACTGGCTCTTTCGCGCTCTGAGTGAAAAATCGGCGATAGCTTGAGTCAGCTCTCCTATCGTCGTACAACGAGCCGCGATCAGGAGTCGTCTCATTTCTTCTTCACGGAATCCTTCGTCAAAAAAGTCACCTGATCTTCTTCGCGGGTCTCCAGTTTGAGTTTATTGAGCATCGCCAATCGTTTGTGTGCGAAAAGCTCCAGATTTTCATCCGTTTTATTACTGTTCGTGGCGGCTTCGACGAACATCATCCCGAAAGATTTCTTGCTCGGGAATGTTTTTACCAGTACGCGCGAGAGCACCTCCCATGAAAGGATCTGGTGCCGGAGTCCGTCGTACCATACTCTCGCGCCCCCCCTCAGTTTACCAATGGCGAACTAAAAGGTCATCAAGCTATTCCAATTGTACATTATTTGGCAATTCTCCACCCGCTCCACCCAGTCTTCAACGGATAATAATGATTTATTTGGATCAAAGTCTACGAGAACAGCCTCGCTGAATTGGAGGGAGTATTCCGGTCGTTCGTGTTTTCCCGACGTTGGGGAATGCTGATTTAGTCTTGCTACTGCTCTCGAATTTGACGGTTCCCGGTGAGTTTGCGAACGCGTTAACGATCGTGATGTGTGATAGCGATCGTGGCAGTTGTCGTTACGCCGATCGCCTCTGTGATCATCTCGAAATTGTACGCGCCTATCTGCACTATCGGCTCGTGTGCTCCTAGAACGCACACTTCCGACGCTATTCGATCGGGTACTTCCGTATTCACTCATTTTGTCGACAATGTGAAACGAATGACCGTTTTTTTTTTGCTTATCGAAGTCCGATTTCGTTTAACAAATTTGTCTAAATCTGTTTTAAATCTCTTGAATTTATTAATAAACTATTTAATTTGTTGATAAACTATTTAATTTGTTGCTATTTAATTAAATTTGTTAATAAACTATTTAATTTCTTGTTAATTTATTGAATTTGCTATTAATATCTCGATTTTCTATAAAATCCTTGAAATTTTTATTAAATCTATCAAACTTGTTGTTAATTTATTTAATGTTATTTTTAAATTGGTTAATTTGCTGTTAGATTATTTAATTGCTGTTCTAATATCAACTTTCTATTAACTCCTTGAAATTGTTATTAAACCTATTAAATTTGTTGTTAATGTACTTAATGTGTTGTTAAATTGTTTAATTTACAATTAAAATATCAACTCTCTAGTCAATCCTTGAAATTGATATTAAATCTATTAAATTTGTTGATACTCCGTTAATTTTATGGTTAAACTCTTGGATTTGTTTTATTTTGTGGAAATTGGTAAGATGTGTTTTAATTTGTTGTTATGTCCCTTGAAGATGTTGTATTCCCTTTTAATTTAGTATTATTATCCAAAATTTGTTGTTATTCGTTCAAACTTCGAAATTTGTTAGGGTTTACTTATAATTATTTTTACTCGTTTCAATTTGTTTGAATTTGTTGTAATTTCTGTCTATTTTGTTGGGATTAGCGAGATTTGTTATAATTAGATGATATATTTTTTTTCTTTCTAGAATTGTTGTAATTCGTATGACTTCGGTGTTGTTACTCAAAATTTATTGTTACCCCTTTTAACTTCGTTAATTTTACTTTAGTTTTTTGTTAATCATTCAAATTTAATTTTTGTTGTTCAGAATTTGTTGCGATTTATTAATAATTATTGTATTCGTCTAAATCCGATTGACTTCGTTATGTTTTGTTGTTATTTCATGAAATAGATAAAATCGTTATGCTGTCTTGCTATTTTTTTTGAAGATGTTGATATTCGATCGAATTTATTGTCGTTATTCAAAGTTTGTTGCACTTTGTTGTGATTCCTTTGAATCTGATAAACTTCGTTATAATGTGTTAGCATTCATTTAAAATTTGACGTCGTTGATTAGAGTTTGTCGTAATTTGTTTCTTTTTCGTTTTATTTCGTTTCAAATCGTTATAATTCGATGTGATTGATTGTTATTTTGTCGGAATTTGGAAAAATTTGTCGCAATTGCTGTTATTTTCCTTGTAACTATTGTTAATCGTTAATTTAAATGTTGTTTGTTTCCTTAATGTAATTTATTGAAGTTTATCTCTACTCGCTTGAATGCATTGAATTTTACGTTGTTATTTGATATTATCAAAATCGTTGTAAATGGGAAGATTTTAGATAAGTATTCTTTACCTCGTTAAATAATATAAAGAAATAATAAAGAAATTTCAAATTTTAAAAAAAACTTCCCGCTCTGCTCCTCGAAATGTCAATCGGCTCTGTCGTCGTGGCGGAGCTGTTAGCTGATCCGTTTGTCGAGTAGACGGCTGTACTCCGGCTTGTTCTCTCTCCCCGCTCCTCACGGTGTGCGCGCGCCGCCGGCTGCAACAATGGCTGCCAGTCGCTCCCTTGCCGTTGCCTCAAACGCTTCTCCTCGGTGCGTCGTTGCCTTGCTACGTCGTCACTCTGTCTTTGTCTTATCGATAGAGAGGGGCGACTCTTCCTTCTCCTCTACCGCACTTCGTCTCATCCAGTCCTCCGGACGCCGCGTCTCCTTCCTTCTCTCTCCGTCTGCTACAACACAGCGTCACCCACGCCGAAATCGTTTTTCTTTCTTGTGCACCTTCCCACTTACAACACTCGCGATTGGCTCGCTCCCCTACTTTACACACGCGCTCTTTTATAAAAAAGAAAACGTCCGCGCCGAAATCACGATGCTCTTACGCAGTGCGTAAAGAAAAACAGAAAAGCCGCGAGACTAGAGTTGACACGGAAAAGTCTTTCCTACCGTGATAATCCCGTGGATACGTTTGTACGTATCCCACTTCTGATCTGTAGAAATAAAATGTTATATTAAGGATGCAGGATCACGAACACAGGGAGTGCTCTAATGAAAGAAACACATGGATGTAATAATATTGAAGTTACGTATTTGCAATTGGCGAAGAAATATACAGAAGGACGGCTCAGCCAAGACTGACCTCTCGCTTAATCTCCGAGGCGCCCTTGCCGCCTCGGCCCTATCATAAAACTTTCTCTTTTCGATTTTCCTTTTCTACATAAGATCGATTTTTATTTTATGAATTTTCAAAAATATATACATAATAACAATATTATGAAAAATATAATATAAATATTAAAATTATATATTTAATTGACAGATACTAGAGTATGAAAAAAAATAAATTAAAGAATATAATTGTGTACATGATTTCTTTCATTTAAAAAAATTTTATTAATTTTTTTAAATATTTTTTTCTTGTTTTTCAAGTCTGAAAAGTATGATATTGATAAATGTCTGCATCACGATTCAGCTTCTACTATGGCACAGTAAGTGTTCAACAAGCAATTTTATTTTACTTTTTTAAATCGATATAAGACTGAATGTATAACGTATAGAATTTCGGAAGCTTTGTAATGTTCTATATATATTTTGAGCTAGTAATTATATAAAATTATATTAACTTTAATGTTGTATACTATATATATATACATACAAATTTTTTATATTATTCTTTTCAAAATATAAGAAATAAAATACATCTGCAATAAATATTGTCATAATTATTTTCTATATTTTCATACTATTTTAATATTTTTTTACAATAATATAATAATACCTATTTACTCATTGTTTATTTTGTTTTTAAAATAATTAAAAATACGAGGAAAAATCTTTTCATTTGTTTCATTGTGCATAGGCATATTATGAAAGTTATTTATTATACTAAGAGTCTTATTGATTTATTCATTGAAATATTTTACTACTAAAGTAAATTATTAATTGATAAAAATAAATTACAATTATAAATGTAACTCTTTTTTGACCTTCATAAATCAATAATTTTAAAGGAAAGCAAATTGCTATTTGTTTTGTCCCGTAAAAAAAATAAACGGTTTTTTACTCTCTTAAACTAATAAGGGAGGAATTTTTGAATAAAAAATAAGACTTTCTTTAATTAACTTTCAATGATTAATAATTGTCGTTTCTTAGGTTAGATATATAAAGTTGTTCTGTTCTATTTATAAAATCTGCTTATATTTATAATATAGAGAAAATTGATCCCCCTACCGTTGATAAGCCCTATCTTCCTTTTGATTGGTTAACTTACCTGAATATATCAGGTACTAAGGGAGGGATCAGTTAACCGATTAAGGTTTAATATTTCTCGGTATGAACCGTTAAACGATGGTCAATTCCTCATAAAGTTGTTTGATATATTCATTTTAAGTGAAAATTAAATTATTTTCCATGAAGTTTTAAACTAATGTACTTTTAATGCTCTTATTTAAGCAAAAATAAAACATTGGTTTTTCCCGCCATTATTTCTACATAAGCTTCTAAAATTCTAAATAAGTTTCTGTAAAATAATTAAATTGTTGCTCAAAACAAAACACTATTAATTAAATTATAATGTTGTCGTGACATGGATATAAAAGTTCAGTAAGGTTTTAAGAAAGTTACAGAAGAAACTTGCAAAAAATGAAAAAAAATTATTTATTTGGCAAACAAAATAATTTAGGTCTTTATTTTATTTAATTTATTATTTTCTTCTCCTTGCTCTGGTCTCTAATATTGTTCTTTGAATCTCTGTTTTTCGTCTGATACAATGGACCGGAATCTTTCCCCTCAATAGGTATCTAAAATAATTTATATTCAATTTAGATTTGTTTTTAATAAAATATAAACAATCCATTAGTTTTCTTGTTATAACAAAGAGCATCACCATGTCAGTAATTTTGCTGTGACGGACTATCGATAACAAATTAAAGTAAATCTTTATTACGCTTATTAGTTTATTATAATTATATTTGCGCCTATCAATTATAACTCGTGTAATCACGAAATTATAATCGGGTATTGATTAGAAATTTCTAAATATACTTTTCGTGTAAACACCAGAAGAATACATACCTACCAAGCCAATACCACTTCCGCGGTCGGTACGAATGCCCCTTATTTTATTGCTACGATACTGTATTAATTTTAGTCAGCGCTCTTTCTACTAGGAGGGGCGCTAACTATTTTCTTTATTCCACCATGCGTTGATTATTCAGTTAATCGTAGCGGCAATAAAGACTATTTTCTAATCGCAAACAGGTTCCTTTACCCCTTTTGAAATTAGCGGATCGTTAAATTTGCGTGGTTTTGCGGTAATTACTTTCGGTACATCCGGTAATGGTCGGCTAAAGGGAATCGGTTCGGTGGTTAGGTCAACAAGTGCAAGTTCGTTATAAAATTATATTATTAATTAATGTAACATATGCACGTTATCTCCCTTACTTTAAATAATTTACATTTTTACTGTATTTTATCTCTACTTTAATCTCAAAAGAGGAGTAACGGCCAATAAGACAACATTTCATTAAACTTTCGTAGAAGGGCTAATTCATCCTGTGAAATTGTACAAGGTTTTTTGAATGACCGTTTTTGTCTGGGAAATGTCACCTCAAGTCTCTGCAGTAATTCTTTGTGTAATATAAGACATTTTGTAGATTATTGCTGAACGAAATGGATTGGAAAGCATATCGATCATTATTTAGTGCTTGGTGTCGGTCAGATACTATTGATTTAATTCTTGGAAGACCTTTGGGTGTATTATGCTTCCTTTTGATTTTCATTTCATTTTGAGAGAACTTGAGAAACCGATGTTGCATCGAATATTTTAAGAACAGCAGGTTAATACTGGTGCTAAGGAACCTTTATTAATCTTTAGGACCTAAATATGGATGAACTCAGCTTTTATCTCAAATTTCGTGAACGTTCTAACAACTGTTTTTTATCTCATTCAATTCAACGCCGCGATTTCCAATCCACTCTGTCTTTGCTTTAAGCAAATTTATGTGCATATTAAATAATTTATTTGAATTAGTTTTCTTTTCATCGAAGACAGAAGGCACATGTAATTGCATCATCAGTTGATTGTCTAACAATAAATTTTGTAATAAATATCTATTTATATTAATAAATTGTTGATTCCGTTATCGAACGTCGTTAGTGCCGCATTGCGAACATCTGTTCTATTATTTGTTTCATTTATTTTTATTTAAAATTTTATTTTTATTTAAAAATAAATGAAACAAATAAAATAGAAGCACAAATAATAGAACAGATAATTAATACCAATAAATAACAGACAACTAATAATAAATAAAAAAAAAAAAAAAAAAAAAAAAACAATAGAAATAAACAAATCAACAGAAATAACAACAAACAATAAACAACAAACAATAGACAATAAATAAGAATAGATAATAAGTACATAAAATAAACACGTATTAAACAAACAAAAATTAAAATATACAATTGAAAATAACAATAATAGTAAAATTCGGCAAAAATGAGTGGCAAAGCAGAGAATGTTAGATCTACCAGGGAAAGAGGAGGCAGCGAAAAGAAATATGGTGGACAACTGACACTTGACGGTAGCAAAATTTATTCAGAGATTCAGAGGAGGGAGAGGAACCACAGACAACATGTACATACTAGACCACCTGATAAAGAAAACACTAAAAGAAAGGAAAAGTCTGTAGATGATGTTCGTGGACATAAAGGCCGCCTTCGATACTTTAAACAGAGGAAAGTTATGGGAGATAATGGAGAAAAAAGGAATTAACAGAGAACTGATAGCTAACATAAGTAAGATATATAAAGGGACCGAATGCAGGGTCAGAACATCGGAAGGGCTAACAGATGCATTTTGGACAAAGAAAGGGCTGAGGCAAGGATGTTGCCTCAGCCCCCTTTTGTTCAATATATACATTGCAGAGATAGAAGAGAAAATGAAGAAAAAGGATACAGGAGGCACAAAGATAAAGGATAAAAGGATATGGACATTAGCGTACGCTGATGATCTAGTAATAATAGGAGAAAATAGAGAAGCACTACAGGGAATGATGGTGACCTTGAAGAACTTTTTGAGACAAAGGGAACTGAAACTGAATGCAGAAAAAACGAAAATCATGGTGGTGAGC
Organism: Eupristina koningsbergeri; assembly: GCA_018907245.1. Lineage (NCBI taxonomy): Eukaryota > Metazoa > Arthropoda > Insecta > Hymenoptera > Agaonidae > Eupristina > Eupristina koningsbergeri. Next base: position 3,743,341 of record JACCHV010000110.1, read on the forward strand.
AGAAAGAGAAAGAGGAAGACAGAAAATTGGAGTTGGAATGGGAAGAGAATTGAGGAAGTGAGTAGTTTCAGGTACTTGGGATTCGTTTTCAGAAGAGACAGAAAGTACAATGACCAGATAAAAGAAAGAATCAACAAATGCAGGATAGCAGCGAAAAAACATGAGGATTAGCAGAGGGAAGATGTCCAGTGGATTTCAGCTTAAGGAAAACTATGTTCCAGCATCTGGTGAGAAGTGTAATGGAGTACGGAGTCGAGATATGGGGGACAGAGGAAGTGGAAGAAATGGAAAAAATTAAGGTAGATTATTATAGGTGGACCTTAAAACTCGACTTCTGTACTCCGAGATACATAGTGCAAGAGGAGATAAACGAATACAGAATGAGCGACGAATGGAAAATCATTGTATTGAAAATCAGGTATTGAAATATGAGTAGAAGATAAAACACATGGAAGAACACAGATGGGTTAGGATATGTTGTGAAGGATGTGCTAGTGAAAAAAGAATGGGCCACGGAAAAAGATAATACAGAAGAGAGAACATGTTTAAACAAGTTAGGACTAAGCAGAACACAAATTGAATTCTGGGGAAACACAGGGAAGAATATATATGCAGAGATAAGGAGAAGAGACAGGGACAGACAATTACAGGAAAGGAGAAGCAAAATGGATAGCGCAAAATAAAACAGAGTATACAGGGACATAAATGCCACAGGACTGCCGGAATACCTCAGAAAGGAAATAAAAGTAAAAGAAATGAGAGCAATGGCGAGAGCAAGGTGCGAAAACATAACCGCGAGAAACAAATACTGGATGGAGACAGAGGAAAGGAGGTGCCAATTATGCAAGAGAGAAGAGGGAGACTGGAGACACTGGGTCAACGAATGCACTGAAACTACAGACATGTTTAGAAAACTCAAAGAAGAAATGGACAATGGACAGACAAACAGAGAGATAATGAATAAATTCAGAGGGAGAACAGAAAACAGGGATATAATAAAGGAAATCATAGAGATAGAAAAAAGGATTGAGAAAACAACAGTGAAGTGAAAATAAAATAGACGGACTGTAAAAAAATGTAAATAAGTGTAACATATGTAGAAAATGAATGAAATGTAAATAAAGAAAAGAAATGTAATAAATGTAAATAGCGGAACCCGTCCCCAGGCCTGAAGCCGGGGCGTAATTGTTAATAAATAAATAAATATTAATAAATTGTTGTTATACCCTTGTAATGCCTCTCATCTTTCTTTGTAATATTAGTCAAATTTTTATCCCCTTTTTGCTTCTTTATAAATTTTTAACACAAATTTAACTTGTAATAACCATGATGCTTCGGTTACTACAGAATATTTTTTAAAATAATCTCTGCTAATAAATCCATAAAGAAATTAAATCAAATCTAGTAGTATATTTTTTAACGATTTACTTATAAATATTGTATTAAACAATGATTATAAAAATTTATAATAATTCATTAATATAATAGCAACAATAGAATTTTTATTGAAGTGCATGAAACTATTTTTATGAATTTATTTTCCAAGATATTAAAATTGTATTGAAATAAATTCAATAGCACACATATTTTTTTCAAAAAATATATAGCAAATAGGAAATCTGTAAATAAATTTTTAGATTTTGTACAATGGATTATTAAAAACAAAATAAATAAAAAATATTAACATTTGAATTTGTTATAGCAATACGTGAATAATAATTATTAACATATTTTATTTTTAAAAATATATGCATATTAAAAATTATGGTCAAAGTAAAGATTAGAATTTAATATTCAAATTATCAGTGGTATTAAAATTGCACAATAAAAAGTGATATATCTTTTTGTATAAACAAACATTCTGGTTCAAAAATATTTTAATTTACATGTTTATACACAATTTTTTTTTACGCGTTCAAACGATATATTATAATAATAATATTACAATTTATATAAAATGAAGTATTCTATATTGACCTCATGTATGCTCTACTTTTTTTTATTTATGGAGGGTATGTAACAAATATAGTCTGAATTTAAAAAAAATTATGGATATAACTTGAAGTTTTATTGTGCAGAAGTGGTAGCTGAATTTACAAAAGAGGAATGCTTAACATGTTGTGAGGGTAAGATGGAGATGTTTATTTTATTTTTATCACATTTATAGTTGACACCATTGTTAAATATTTTTATATCAAAGTAATCATAATTTGTAGACGTGTTTAATAATAATTAGAAAACTTACACAATTCTTTCTAATTTAAATTTATTTTCCAAAGCATTATATATTTATAATAATTGTTTATAATTAATAAAGTGAGTTACACAAAATATTTTTAATTTTTCATTCAAAAACATATGTAATAATTATTTTTAATAGTTGTTATTGTAATAGTTAAATTTAATAATTCTTTTATTTCTTTTATAATCAAATTTGAAAAATAATTCCAATGGAAATTAGAACAAAAATATTTTGTATTTTTTATATTTTTATATATTTATGATTTTATACAAATAATTTTTTTCATCAATATATAGCTGCAGCATTTAGTCGTCAATAAAATTTAAATCAATAAAAAAATACTTAATTAGAATTTTATAAACACATTGTTGATTAAAGTATATAAATTTTTTTTATTTATCAAACCGTTAAAAATCCAGATTTGGTAAAGAAAAATTTCACGAGTCCTTACATTCCATAATACATCGTCGTCCGTAGCCGCAAAGACGGATTCACATGAAGGGATGCACCTTGTTATTCTCCCTTGATGAGAGGTTGTATTGATTCATCGCTACGTGTAAGGATTCGTAAGCGAATCAGAATTTTCAATCAGAGAGAAAAGCTGTGGTCGCTAATAACCCCTATATGTTATTGTACTAGGTAATTGTGTGGAAATCAATTACCCTCTGCTCCATATTCGCTATAAAACAGTATCACTCTCAATCTTTAGTGCAGTAGAACACCTAAATTAATGTTACATATCATCATACGTAATAATTAAATTGCACAGTGAAAATCCGCTCGATACAAACAGTTATGGAGAGATTGACTTATAGTGAAAGCTCAAATTTCGTTGAGTGCAAAAGTCAACAAAAAAATCAATTATTTCCCTTTATTTGACTAGAAGAAATATTTATCGTAGAAATATAATATTTTTATTCATATAATGCTTTATTTTATTCATATAATTCAAAGGACTCCTTTCAGATTTACTTTACTGTAAATTCGAAAATATGCATGAACAGTGTCATTTTCTTGATCAACATCTATTAAGCCATTTTATTTATTAAAAAAATCTATAAAACCACATACCATTTAAACATTATCATTTTACAAATTTGAATAGTAATCGCTACAAGATCGTTATTAATCTTATATTTACGATAATTTTAAATGATATATATTTAATATATTTTCATGATTGCTATTAAATAATTGTAATTTAAAAACATAAAATCTGAATATTTTTATTGACAATTGCTTAGTTAACATATCTTGAGTTGACGGATAAAAATATTTAATGATAGAATATATTAGGTCGTATATATTGTCTCTATTAAAAATTAATGGTTTTACAAGGAAATTGTAGGATATTTTAATGATACAATATATAAGAAAAATTCATCAAGATTTCTTGCTGCAAGAATATCTTCTAATTTTTACTTATTCACTCAATATAAAATAATTTAATATATTCTTATATTATTTTTGCAGGCCTACATCCACTTTCAAAGCGTTCAGCTTGTTCCATTGCTTGTCATCAAAAATTTTTTAGTACGTGTTTTAATAATACAGTATGATATAATAGTCTAAAATTAGAATATATGCGATACTACTATTATAATTTTTTAATGCTAATTAAATATTTATACGTATAAGTTATTTACTAAATTTGTTTTTGCAGTAAACTAATTAAAAATATTTTTTATTAGTATTTAACTAATTATCATACTACAAAATCTGGTTTATAAAAAAATGAAGTGACAGATGATATTCTATTACTGCAAATACATAGATTAGAATATAATATAAAATAGGATCATACTTTTTCTACTTTTTTTAAAATAAATTATTAAGAAAAAAAAATGAATAAATAAAAATATATATTTCATTCAGGAACTCAAGACTATGGTACTCACCGAATGTGCTTACGAAGCTGTTTAAGTATGATTAAATTTTGTTTTTTTTAATTTTTTTTTGATTTCTTTATTATTTTTTTTCAGCTTTTTTTTAAATTCTATAACATTAGTATTTATATTTTACATCAATTTTCTTAAAAATAGAAGGATTAAGTACTTGCAGAATATTATGTTCAGATGACTGCGATATTAGGTATCCACCAGGAACAGTTTCAGAAACGAGTAAGTATAGAGAGTATTGATAAAAGATTCTATTTTTATCAATTATAAATTAAAATGCTTATTAAATTATTGAAAATATGATAAAAATAATTTCAGGCAGAAAAAGAAAAAAAACTCCATGGGTAGATAGAAAAGGCTCTACAAAGTGGTCCAATTATTTACACGTTTAGTATTGTTTCTATTACATATATTAGAATATGTTATAATATTATTATATATACAATAAGCTATTTCCTTTTAATATTTTATTTTAATACTACTCGTGTTCTATGGAAATATTATATGGAATACAAAATTATAATAATTTTATAGAATAGATATTGATATACATAGTCATCTGATTATTTTTTTCGAAGCCACTATTTATCGTAGCGATTTCGGGGAGGTCGAAAAATATGCAGGAGAGTTTTTTCTATTTGTCTCTTTTTCGATCATTAGAAGTAGCAGGCTTTATAATATTTTACGAAGTCATAAACACATTTTTTCCGTATAAATTTGTTCCAACAGTAGCTCCATTGCATCATGTTACAAGATTAAAAAGCATACTTCGCGCGAAATAAAATCCTGCTACTTCTAATAATCGAAAAAAGAGGAATAAATAACAAAAACTTCCCCGTACATTTTCCGACCTCTCCCAAATGGCTGCGACAAATATCGGCTTGAAAAGAAAGAGAAAGGAACCCTTCATACATTTCAGATGGACCGTGTATACGTGGATTTATACATAACTATATTATAAATAATTGTTATTGTAACTTTTACGTAAATATTCATTTATTACATTTCAATTTTACCGGTAACAATCATCAATTTCTGTTTTATAATTATTAAATAATTATATTTACAATAATAATAGTATAAAAGAAATAAAGTAAATATTAAATAATACTCTTAATTTACAGATAAGACAAAGTGGAATTGAGTAAATAAAAGAAACCGATTGCATACTTAAATTTTTTATTTTATTTTTATAACCTTCACATATTTATTTGTTGAAATATTCAATTATTCTATTGCGAATGTAAGGCTTATACTGCTTTCCATATTGTAATTTATTCATTTAAAAATATTTTAATTCAATTTTTCTATAATCTACAGATTTGTACATTATTTATATCATAAACTTCGATATTTATTTATTATCTAAATTATGGCATAAAATATTTAAGGATCTTTGCATTATTATAACGATAGGCGGGAAAGTTTATTGTATATACATACATACATACATACATATATATATATATATATAATGCATATGCAAAGTAGTTTGAGTGATAAAAAATTCAAGTATTGTGCCGCTGTGAGATGGCCAATAATCATAGTTTATATAATTATCGGCAGAGAAGTAGTTTCTCTATTTTTCGGTTTTAGTTTAGTATTGTGATAGATTAACCATTCATAATAAAAGATTCTAAAGGCGATAAGGAAGACGGACTATATTAATTAAATAACCAATTATGAAATTTCAATTTGGTTTAGAGTCAGAAAAGAAAGCTTATAATTGGTAAATAAATAAAGTAGTGATATGGAAAGGTGAGATTTTCTCAAAAAGAGAAAATTTGGTTATCATTAATAGATTGTCTCTCGTATCATAAAGGTCTAGATTATTAATTATTAATTATAAAATAATTAGTGGAGTTATATATATTTATAAGAAAAGTAGTGTTGATATATATATATATATATATATATATTGATAATATTTTATATTATTAGAATATATATAATAAGAATTTTGAAGTGCAGTGTTAGAAAATTATTTATATTAAATAAATAATTTCAAGATTTATTAAATATAATTAATATATACATAGATTTTGATAGTTTTGGAGATAATTTTTATTCAATAGAAATCAATTAAATTGTTTAAACGAAGTAAGTAAAATAATAAGCAGTTATTCATTCATTTGTTATTCATGCAGTTGTTCATTTATAAATTTATAATTACATTAGGATAAACCTTTTGTTTTCAATGTCTTTTTCGGAGTTCATTCATTTCAAATCTAAGTGCACATCCCATTAATTTTGCATGCATTGCATGTCTAACTGTAGTGAGTAATTCAATGACGCATCTGTACGATTAAAAAACAATATGTTTAATAATAAACATTTAGAAGAAATTTGAAAATCTTTGCCAAAGTATTTGAATTATTTTAAACTTGAACTCATTCTGTATTGCTTATTACAACTAATATTTGAAGAAAAAACCAATAATTTTATTCAGCAGAATTTATAATTCTACCACGTGTTCGTAAAAAAGAAGGATAACGCTCATGCTACACCTTTAAATCAACAGAATACCAAACAGACAGATCATATTTTGGTTCTAGTGCTATGTAGTACAAATACGATTTCTTCATAGCAAGTCTATCAACTGGATATATATTAAAACTCTAGCTTAACAAGAGTAGTGTTTATTAAAAAATCGGGCAGAATCCAGTTTTACTCACTTAAGAATTACAGACCCATCGATCCGAAGTTCTTTATACTCAAGAATGATACATAAAAAACAATTCATTGTATAGCCGACCTTCACACTACAAACCACATACATACATACATACCAGTCAGAAAAATCTGTGGATATGGTACTGATTGAAGAAGTAGCATTCATACAACAAAGTATGAACAATAAAGGACTAGTGTTGAAAGTAATGCTGATAATGAAGGATATCTTTAATTAAGCAATAGGAAAGTTCATCCTCAAGTCATATAAGGCCATCACATGATTTTAAATGGAACTATTATTTACTTGGTAATAAAAACATTATAGCATCCAATAAGACATTCAATATTCTTGGATGTATCAATAAGGTTTGCTCAAAGGACGGGATGTTTTTTCTTATCCTGTGATGCTTAATTATACACTAGCTATTAAATAATCGCAATTTTTACGAACAAAACTATACAGATGATCTAATAATATAATATAATAATAATAGTTTAATTGTTTACTTATTAATTTTGTTTAAATTTTTCTCGCATTGTTAACACAAAATATTAAAAAAAAGACATTATATTTATCGTAATCTAACTTATAGAAAATTAGAATATTGGCTAATATTTAAACAAGTTTAACGATAATATTATTTAAAAACGCAGACGGTGTTCAAAAGAAAATTAAATGACAGTGCATATTTTATGCTACTTTTCAGCTTTTACAAGAATGATTTGATCAGTTTAAGGGCATAATCATCTAATAAAGCAGATCTTAATAGTTGAAGAAGAGGTTTTTCATAATTCTGGTTGATCTAATCATTCTCCCAATGGAGGAAGAATAGACCTCTTTTTTTGACATAACCCTAAGGTTACTGATAAAAAAGTCTTCAACAATGAAAATGGTATTAATGGTTGGCCGGATTATTGGCTAGATCTCACGCATTTCTGTCGTGAATCTAAGAAAACCTCATTGATCTGAGCATGATTTGGTGATGCAGAACAAGAATATTTATAAAACTTGTTAGATTTTTTTCTATAAATCATACTTTTACTGTAAATAGTTCTTAACAGATTCTGAAACGATGAGTATGTTTGAACCGAGCACACTTTACTATCTCTCAGCATTTTCATAGTAATAATCTAATTTATTCAAAATTTTAAGTAAAAAAAATAGCTAATAAAAAAATTTATTTTTTTAAATATATGTATATAAAAAATATAAAATAAAAATATAATATGTATATAAAAAATAATAAAGTACTAATTAGTACTTAATATGCAAGTTATCAATAACATAAAAATTGCATGATATAAAAGGTGATGAGTATTTACGTGTAACAAAGATTTAATCGCATAAATATTTTAACTTGCACACATTAAATATATTTTGTATTTTGCTCATTAAATAAACGGTATTTTATTATTGTTAAAAACGTTGAAAGTTATAGATAATGAAGTATTTAATATTAATTGTATTTGTGATCTACTGTTTATTCACAGCGGGTATGTATAAATTACTACATATATATATTAAAAAATATATATATATAATCGGTTATCTTATTGTGCAGAAGTGATAGCTAATTTTTCAGAAGGGGACTGTTTGCAATGTTGTAAGGGTAAGACATAGATGTATATTTTATTTTCATTATATTTATGATTTATATTTATTTAATACTACAAATAAATATTCTTGCACGAAAATGATCTCAATTTACCTAAATCTTTAAGAAGTCAGTTTTAAAATTATTATTGATTAATTTATAATAATAATATGTAATAATTAAGGTAATTTTTATAGAATATGAGTATTTTATTATCCAAAACATTATATAATAGTTATTAAAATGCATGATTTAATTATTTCTATAGAATAAAATGTGAGAAAGCATACAATCAAAATTAAGGCAAAAAAAATTCTTTGCATTATTAAACCTTATATGTATTTATACTTTTGTCAAACATATTTCTAAATTCTAATTAATGAGTATCTATAAAACTGTAAAATATATAAAAAGCAAAAAAATATAAGGTCAAAATATTTTTGATTTGACTGCTCAAAATGTTTAATATTAATATTAATGTCTAATTTTGATTTAGATTAAAGAAACTAACTCAAATAAAAAATTAATAGTTGTGAAAGATAATTGCACAATATTCTTATAGCATTAAAATTTCTAAAAAAATGTTTTGACCTTTTTGCTGCCGACATGTCTTAAAATTTTTACTTATTATTATTTACTCAATATAAAAGAATCAAATGAATTTTTATATTATTTTTACAGGAATAGAATCACTTTTCTATCGTAATTCTTGCTCTGTTGCTTGTAAGCGAAGATTTTATAGTATGTAATATAATGAGTATAATGATAAATTGCTATATAAACTAAGAATATATAAGATACTATTAATATTATCCCTTTGCATTGCTTATTCATTTTTTATTTATAATTTATCATCTACATTTTTTTTCAAATTGATTGATAAATAATAAAATGCATATTTTTTATTAGTATAGGATTATCTAATTATCATATTAAAAAAATATTGCTTGTAGGGAAATGATGTTTAAAATTATTAAATATAAATATACAAAATTATTGTTTTATGGAATTATAAATGTTTCGCTATTTAGTTATTTTATTAATTTCATAAAATAATGTATTAAACACTTTGATTTCATTAAATATATATTATTTTAAAATCTTTAAAGTTATTATTTTTTTTTTTGTAATTTTTATTTGTTTATTTTTTTGGTACTATTATAGATAATTTGATTGACTCTACCATCAATATTTTTAAACACATACACACACACACATACATATATATCAATCGGTACTTTAAATCTTGCTGATTATTTTCTATATTAATTATCTTAAGACTATTGAAATTATAAAAAATGATATTTTATATTAATCAGAAAGTCAAGATTATGGTAGTCTACAAAAATGCAACATAAACTGTACACGTAAGTTTTAATTTTTTTCTTCTTATTATTCTGTTATAATTCATTTGAAATTTTATATACTTATGTAATATTTAGATTTAAATTTTTCTTAAATTTTTTTTAAAAATAGAAGGATTAATGAGTTGTAGAAAAACATGTAAAGATCACTGTTTAGAGAGGTATCCAGAAGCAACAAATTCACTAACATGTAAGTAAGAATAGAATTAACAAAAGGTTAAATTATTATACATTAACAATATTTATTAATTTAATAAAAAAATGATTATTATAAATCCAGACTAAAAGAAAAAAATCTCCATGGGTGGATCGGCAGAGACCTACAAAGCGGATCAATTTCTTAGACATATAGTAAATATTTTACTACATACATGAGCATACGTTATTATACACATAATACGTTATATTTTTTTAATATATTTTTTAATATTATTGATGTTGTATGGAAATATTACATGGAATAGCAAATCATGATAATTGTATAGAATATATATTGTGACATATAAATGTGTAGATTTGTATACATATAATATAGGCATTTTACAAATAATTGTTATGTTACTGTACCATTTATGTAAATCTTTACATGTTATTTTAAAATTCTAATGCTATTGAAAATAATATATAATGATCAATTTCTGTCTTATAATTATTAAATAATTATATATAAAATAATAATATAAAAAAATAAAGAAAATATTAAATAATATACGTAATTTACAGATATTACAAGGTGCAAAAGAGTAAATAAAAGGATGTCATAGTATACATGTATTTTTTTTCTTTTATTTCAATAAACTTCGCATATTTATTTGTTTAAATATTGTTTTTTTCTTTTGCGACTGTCTTATGCTTATAATTTTCCTCGTTTCAATTTATTCATTTAAGAATATTCAACTTGAACTTTTCCTTGATTTACAGTTTTTTAAATTATGTATATCATAAACTTCAATATTTATTTATTATCCAAATAAGGACGCAGAATACTTAAAGGATTACTCATCATTAAATGTTTTAAATTCTATATTTAAAAGCTTTATTTCGGATAATTTTATAAATATCTAATTTTTTTTAAAATGTTAAGATCCTAATACCTCGTATTTTTTAATCATATTTTAAAAGTTATTGGATAAAATATTTACACGTCATTTTTCTCTTTAAAGTTATATTAAATTCCAAATCTAGTTTTTTAAAAATGTTAGAAACCATTATAATATATTTAAAAATAAATATTAAAAGAAATTTGAAACTCTTTGCTAAAGTATTTGCGTAATTTAAAAAATTGAATAATGTGTAATTAAATATGTAAAAAACAACTTCTGCTATTGCAATATGATGTTAATATTATAAATGTACTAGTTAATTCATATTTAGGTAAAACAATACAGGTGCTTGATTATTTCAAATTTTTTTTTAAATAAATATCTGTAGAAAGTCGTATTTGTCCTAAAAATACATATGGTATCAAATTTGCTGTGAACTAATATTGTAGGCACTTCTGTGTTCTTTCTTGTGTATTTTATACTATTTGTATTATTACAATAAATGAGGATTTTCTCCAGTGAATATGCAACTATTGCTGAAATTTGAATGATAATTTTGAAAAAATATATATAAAAATGAAATTATATAATTGGACTAGAGCAGTGTTGTTATTACAATTAAACAGATGGTGCTTATTGCAATAAAAACATGAAAATAAAAATCAATAAAAATCATGAATTTTATTTGCCCTACTAAAACAAAATATTATGAAGTCTATTTTAATGATTAATATATTACTTAAAAATCATTTTTGATTTAAGCTCATGTTATCACTTGAGTAAACGACTTAACAGAAAAAATGAGTAAACTCGTAACTCTAAATAACTTTTGCATATTGAAATTTTTTTTATAGATTTAAAAGAATTTTTTAACTTAATGAGGAGGTTAATCACCGAAAAACCTGTGTTATTCACATAAAAAAAAAAAAAATTTAATATTTTTTTATCAAAATTTAAACCTCTTGGCTTAGCAAACCATTTATTACTGGAGAAAATATTGTGACTATTGATAAATGTAGAAATTTAGAGTGTATATGAATTATTAGTCGTCAAGTCGGTTACAGATTTTCGATGATAAGAGTGTAATCATGCGTGAATTATAATCCGTGCATAATTATGTGTAGCTTAGATCCTATGAGATTGAAAAAAATATTATGAGATAAGAATAAAATTCGTTAATTAACTTCGAAAAATTACTTTACCAATGTTTATTGTTTGAATTCGAAAGTTAATAATTGTTTAAATATCTTTAAAAATACGGTATAAATTATATTTAATCTATTTATTAATATTTATAAGATAACCTTCTTTATTAGTGTGTAAGCTAAATATAATATTATTATTATTATTATTATCATTAAAGTTCTATTCTAATAATTGTTCAAATACTTGAGAAAAAAATTTAAGTAATATTAAATATTTCAATATAATTATTAAATCTAATACAATAAAAAAAAGTGATTAAATGTTAAAACAGCTATTGGTAAAAATTTTAAATATAGATATTGAAAAAAATATATATTTTTAAAATACATGTTTATAAAAAGTAAGAATTAATGTATCAATTAATATTTTATATTATAGTTATCTACAATATAAAAACAGCATAATATGAAAAGTGATAGGTATTTATGTATAAGCAAATATTTTAGTTCATAAATATTTTAATTTTTCTTATATATACATAAAAATATAAAATACATAATTTACATATATTTTGGAAAATCTATATTTTACTTATTCAATGAACGAATCGTATTATTGTTAAAAACGTTATAACTTGAGTGTAATGAACTACACAATATTAACCGGATTAATGATCTTCTATTTATTATTTACGGAGGGTATGTATATATTATTTAACAGATATTAAAAAGATTATATATATATAATAGGCTATTGTATTATGCAGAAGTAATAGCTAATTTTAAGAAAGATGATTGCCTGTACTGTTGTGAAGGTGAGATATTGAACATATATTATTTTTAACAGATTTATGATGAATATTCTTATACAGAAATAATCTCAATTTACATAAGCTTCAAATAATTCTAAAAAATCTTGAAAAATAAATTTATTACTGATGATGAGTATAATTAATTTTATTATAAAAACATATAATAACCTAATTTTCATTGAGTATAAATAGTAGTTACTTAGTTTTACTATTAATAATAATTTTTTTAATTGTTGAAAAACTTCTAGTGGTGATTAGAAAATAGTGCGAAGAATACTTTTTGAGTAAGTACAGAATTAAACATAGCACCAAATTAAAAGTATTCTATCTAATGAAGAATTGATGAAACATTATTAAGAATTCTACTGGAAGTCACTGACACTTACTTAGTGGTATTATGTTAATGACAACAAATAAGAGAATATTCTTTCCGGTATTATATTAACTGTAGAAATAGTGTATGAAAAAAGCTTTTGTAAGGATAAGGATTGAAACCAATATAGAAATAATTAAAATACTCTTATAATATATATTCCTTATATATAAGGAAAAATATTATGATGAAAAAAAGAATATACTAATTTATAGTTTCCTAAAATACAATAGCTTTGATCTAATTTCTTCAATGACAATTTCAATTTAATAAGTTTTTTTGTTGAAAAACGGATATATTTAAAATTTCTATTATAACATCATTATTTGAAAAAAGTCCAGTAATACAATTTATTCTTAAAATACTAAAGATATCGAGAAATTTATATATAATTTTTGTTATCAATGAAAAGAGATAATATAAATTGTAATTGATGTATTACAATAGGTTTGAAGCAAAACAATATCTATGTTCGCAATAAAGAAATAATTATATAAGCAGTAAAAATTTAAACGTAAAAACTATTAAATTTAAAGATTAAAAAAAAGCAATTATCACATTTATCTCTATATTGATGATTAGTAAAAATTTCGGTTGAGCATCATGAATATTCGAAGTCATAATTCGAGATAACATCAATATTGTATTATGTAGTGAGATTTATCAGCCTACAATGAGATTCAAGCTGAATAAAAATATGTGTTAATTTCTTAAATAATTTTCCGATATTTCGATGGGGGAGCCATTGTTATTGATTTATAAATTCGAATCGACATTGATTTGATTACGACTTCACAATTACAATTTGCCATTGACAATGATTTCTCTGTCGATTTATACGCAAATCATTCACAATATAAATATATAAATAAATAAATATAAACACTCTTAAAAACTTTTGACGTGGTATATGACTATTATTACAAGATAATGTCAGGCCACAATTATACATATTTGTTATACATTGTTATACATTGTTTAAATAATAACCTTTGACCAATAATAAGTGAATGATTTTATAATATAAATGTATATTTTAATAACATTATAATTTATATACAATATTTTGATATTTGCGTTGTCAATATGTCTTATAATTGTTGCTAATTTATTATTACTCAATGTAAAACAATTCAATATATTTTTATTTTATTTTAATAGCACTACGTCCGCTTTCAAAACGTGATGCATGTGCTGTTGCTTGTAATCAAAAATTTTCTGGTATGTAATATAAGAAATATAATATAATATTATATTCTAAATAAGGGACATATAAGATTCTCCTATTATTTTTTAATTACATACTTGTTTCTTATAAATATAAGTTATCATCCGATAATTTTCTTTTTCTTATATATTAATGAACATGATTTTATATTTTTCTTATATAATAATGAACATGTAAATATTGAAATTCTAAAACCATATTTATTTTTTTAGCGAGTCAAAATTATGCTAGTCGACTAACCTGTTTACAAAGTTGTACAAGTAAGTTTCCATTTTGTTCATTTTTATTGATTCTATTATAATTTATTTCAAGTTTTTATTATAATTATATCAAGTTTTTTATACATATTTTACATTAATTTTTTTAAAAATAGAAGGATTAAGTACATGCAAAATATTATGTACAAATGATTGCGAGAACAGGTATCCACCACCTACAACTAAACCTCCAACAAGTATGCATATAATTAATAATAGTATAAATTAGTATAAATTGAAAATATTTTTAGAATTAATGAAAAAATAATGATGATAATTTCAGAATATAAAAGAAAAAGAGCTGAAAAAACGGTTCCCATACAGAGATCTACGAAGTGGTTTGATTTAAACGTTTAAACGTTTAATATAGTTTTTACTAAATTGAATTAACTCATTAATTGTTACTCATCAGAACAATTATATATCAAAGTTATTTTGTGCATAATGAGTCATATCTTTCTATAATTTTTTAATATTATTAATAATTTAAATATTAGCTTAAAATCAATACTTATTTGATATTTATCATTACAAATTTATTAATATAAAATAAAGTTTTTATTATTTTTATTATTATATAATAGTTATAGTGGTATTATTGCTTTATATGAGATCTTTTATAATATAGTCATGCTCAGATATAAATTTCTTGTATCACACGGTCATTTGCTTATTATTTAATAAGTATTTTATGGACTAGCAACATTTTAAAATTATATTTCAATGAAAAATTATATTACTAATGTTATCCGTAGGTATTAGTTTAAAATTCTATTACAGAAAAGAATATATTTCAATCATTTTGTATCACATGGATTATTAAAAATTATATATATATATATAGTAATAATAGTAATACAAAGTAAATATTTAATAATATATTAAATTAGCAAGTGCCTGAGATTTGAGAAAATCAATAAAAGGACATTTTGTGCACATGGAGCTTTTCTCTTTTATTTTCACAACTTTTATTTAATTATTTAGTTATGTATTATTTCTTCTTTTCCACTAGATAGTTTTTATGAATTGTAAATTTCCGCAATGAAATTTAGTCTTTTAAAACGATTTGATTAAAAAATTTCCTAAATTTAGAGTTTTTTTTGTATATTATGTATAATAAGATTATTTATCTAATTTGTACTTTGTCTTAATCATAATTTTATATTGCTTAATACTTCATAGGTAATTATATGTTTTAAGTAATATATTTTTTATGTTCATGTTCTATCACAAACATTTTATAAATTAGTAATCATACCATTATCAGGTAGTAATAATTTACTATTTCTTAATATTTGCAGAGTTATTAATATATTTACAGTTTAATGAAATTTTCAAATGCACATTCCCTTAGATAATCGTTCAAATTGAATTTTATTAACCTTATCATTTAATTACTTCAGTTACGTTTCCACGATTTCATTTTCATAACACAATTGGTCAATATTTCATTACATTTTCAATTTAAGTTAAATGAAATATTTTTATATTTATGATTATAATTTTTAAGTGGGTAAACTATTTTTGTGCGGTAAAGAAATAGCAATTTTTTCAAAAATTATAAAAAAATGCTAATTAATAAAATGTGTTTAAACTTTAATATATATTTAATATATTTATATATTTTGTATCTAGTTTCTTATAAAGTTATAAATAAAAATATCATTTCTAAGTCAGGATTCATGCTAAATCATACAAATAAAAAAAGAAGAATGTTAAAGAATGACTGATATAGTAAAGATCCGAGGGTTACCTAGAAAAAAAAATTTATTTTTTTTAAATTAAATAGATAAAATATAATTCCACATATTGTGATTCTTCAGTTTTTAAATTTCTTAAAATTGATTAAATGGTAGCGTTAAAAAAAAAAATTGGTTTTTACATCTACTATCAAATTTGCAGCTTTTAAAATACCATGAATGTGGAGGTTCTTGGAACTATGAAACGTTAACTATCTGAGTTGAGATATTAAGCTAACTATTTATAATTAAAAAATACTGTCATGTTATTCTGGTAAAATATTTTTTAAATAGTATATTCTCGAAAAAAATTTCGATTTTTAAGTGCTAGACTAGCTGGCCCCCTTGACATTTACTTGCATATGAATGATCTGCTCAATAAATTAGCATTAATTAAGTAAAATTTGTATGTTTCATTAAAATTTACAGTATTAGTTAATAAATCTGTAATAATAATAAAATTATTATTTTGAATTTGTAAAATTGAAACCACATTTTTATATCTTTCTGGTGAAGCAAATTTCTAAAATATGTTATACAAAAATAAGTTATATATATAATACATGATGCATTCACGAAGTATCGATTTTTTTTTTTATTTTGCTCCTATTCATCGTAGAAATTTGGGAAGAGTCTTAAAATTTTTGTTTTTTCGAAAATTAGGTGCGGCAGGATTTTACTTCGCGTGAAGGGTGTTTTTCAATTTTTTGACACGGCGCGATTTATCAGCATTACGCGATAAAGTTTTGTTTGTAATTAAAAAAAACAGTGTGGAAACATATAAAATATTACAAGATGCTGATGAAGATAATTGCATGTCAAAATCACAAAGTGGAAAATGGCACAGAGCTTTTAAAGAAGGCCGAGAAAGAATCATCGACGAGCCTCGATTTGGGCGCCCAAAAATTTTTCGAATGGTTAGGAATACCTGGCGCGAGCTAGAAATTTAAAATTTGGACTGTCGATTAACAGATAAAGCAATTCAGGAAAAACTGAATTTAACGCGATCTTTAGTGTACAATACAGTGCAAAAAAATTTATAAATGTGAAAATTTTTGAAAAACAATAAAGCTAAAGAGTTTGAAGATGCATTTGAATTTTGGAAAACATGCCTTCAAAAATTTGTTGATACAAGAGGAAATTATTTTGAAGAATTTAAAATTTTTATTTCACACTGTTTATAACTCAATCAATAAATCATTTTTCAAAAAAGAAAGGTAAGAATTTTTTTATAATCTTTGAACAAAACATTCTCGCGTAGTGGTTTTCCAGCTAATCGCTTCAACGCGCCGTGTCAAAAATTTGAAAAACACCCTTCGCGTGAAGTTAAATCCTGCCGCGCCTAATTATCGAAAAACAAAAAAGAAAAAGGACAAATGTGGAAAGAGTTTGTCGATATTTTGAGACCTCTCCCGAATTATTACGATGAATAGGCGCAAAATGAAAAAAAAATTCGATACTTCGTGGATGCACCATATATAATAATACTTATCAAGTAAATGAAAGTTAGATACATTCTTGTGAAAAATATTCTTCATAATTATTAATATATGAAAAAAATCTTTTTTTTGTGTGGTAGAATAATTAATATTAACGTAATGGTCAACGTGCGGTAAATAAAAATATTTCAAAATTAATTGAGGTCCTGACAAGGATGTCAACGAAATGGTTAAAGCGTTGGCAATAAATAAGTTGTTGTTAATTATTCTCTCACGCCCAAAAGAAGATGTTTTTCACATATTAATAAATGAAAGTTATGTAGATATTAAAATAATTTAATGATAGCTTTACTTACTGACATGAAATACGACAATGAATAATTGCGATACACTAAAATTGATTGTGATAGATCATTTTAATAATATTATATTAGGAAAACTCATGTTCTTATTATTTTTCAAGATTAATTTATACACTTAAATGAATTTTATGAATCCTAGAAGATATGGATCAAAATATCTGTGATGAATTGTAATTGCATTACAAATAACAGGAGGTGGAGAAGTTATTATGATATTAAACTTCAATAAAACTCAAACATTTAATATATTAAATAATATACACAATAATGTGAACAATAATACTAATACTACTACTAATAATAATAAATAACAAATGTTTTCATATTATTTGTGAATATACTATAATTTAAAAAATACGTGATTAAGTATTACGAAATCTATTAGTTGAAATTTTAAATGAAAAAAAGCTATTAAAAAAATACATATTTTTAAATACATGTAAATAAGTAAAGTAAAATTAAAGTATCGATTAATATTTCATATTAAAGTTATCTATAATATAAAAACAGCATAATATGAAAAATAATTGATATTTGTGTACACGCAAAAATTTTAGTCCATAAATTTTTTAATTTACATATATTTTGTAAAATCAATATTTTACTCATTTAATGAACAGATTATATTATTGTTAACAACGTTAAAAATTGTAGGTAATAAATTATTCAATATTGACTGGGTTTATGATCTACTACTTATTATGTATGGAGAGAATGTATAAATTATTATATATGTATTAAAAAAATTTATAAGTTATTCTATTGTGCAGAAGTAATAGCTGACTTTATAAAAGATGATTGCATACATTGTTGTGATGGTGATATATAGCTGTATACTTTATTTTTAACATATTAAAAATGACACTACATCTAATTATTTTGGTATTAAAATTACTCAAATTTATATAGAGATTAAAGATTTACATTTCAAATTATTATTCGTAAAACATTTATAAAACTGGCTTGTTCTTTGAAGATTGAAAAAAAAAATAAATTCAAAATTTAATAATAAAATATACATATCATACATGTGCTATTTAAAACAGAAATCAATTTAAAGATTATGTTAAGTATCTAATTCTCCAAAATATCAATTTTTTTATTTCATCTTTTTGTACAAGAAAAATAATGACGGTGCCGATTTTCATATTATAAACAATATTTATTTATAATAATAAGTAAAATATATAATTATATGCATTAAATATAATTTCTAATATAAATTAATATTAAACAAACTTTATTCTAGACGATTAGATGAAGCAATAAAGTACTTTTTAGGCCATGAAAAAAAGCAGTTAGTGATAATACCAAAATTTGTAAAAAAATCAGTAGATTCTTATTTTCTAAAATGTCACTTATGATATTCATATATTCATAGTTTTTTTTTAATAATTTGAAGGAAAAAATGTATTTTTTTTATTTTTTGTTTTGTTAGAAACTGAAAAGTTGTAATTTTAACACTATAGTTTCAATAGACGATGTGTAGCTAATAAAATTGTGACGAAAATTCATTTTTTCGTCAATCTTTCGGAGAATTAGAAGCAAAGAATTTTTCAAAATACTGGATAATTTTTAAATTAATTAAAAAATTTCTAATTTTTTTATTTTTTAATATTTAAAAAATTTAAGCTGGACAGGATAATTAGTTTTCGAGTAATACTAATGTTGATTAAATTATGCGAAATTTTACGAAGTTATTTACAGCTCAATGTACCGGACGATTTTAGTTTTTTCAATGGTATTAAAAAATTAATTGTAACACATCAATTCCTTTATCTTACATTTTGTTAAAATCTTTCCGATTATTTAAATCTGAGGATAAATATGATCAAAAACGGCCGAGTGCTGAAACAGTGGGGAGAGTAAGAATTAGGGAATCTCAATATATATTGTTATAGAAGTAAAACTAGCGCTCATTAACCCATCATCTTTTCTCTCTACTCCAGGTCAAATTACGCGCGCTCAAACAATTATGCACAAAAAATTATGCGCTATGATACACAATAAATATATAAATATATTTAAATTATATAAATTGTAATAAACTATAAGGTATAAATATTTGTTGTTATTATTGTATATTTCTTGAATAATAATCTTTAGAAGATTGATAAAAATGATTCAGAATACAATAAATTTGGTCAATGATATTTCAGCAAAAGTAAGTCATTGATTTTTTAGCATAAATGTATCATATTTTACTACTATTAAAATTTATATATATTATGTTAATATTTGTGTTGTTCTAATGCCTTGTAATTTTTACTCAATCCTGCTTATTCAATTTAATGTAATTTGAAATATTTTTCATTTTATTTCAATAGGACTATCTTCATTCACAAACGGAATACTTGCTCTATTGCTTGTAATAAAAAATTTTCTGGTATGTAATTTAAGAAATATAATATAATATTATATTCTAAATAAGGGACATATAAGATTCTCCTATTATTTTTTAATTACATACTTGTTTCTTATAAATATAAGTTATCATCCGATAATTTTCTTTTTTTACAATTTATTGATCAATAAAAAAATAGATACTTTATGAGTATTTTCTCTATTAAATAACATATTTAAAAAATCCTGTTTTTAATAAAATAAATTACTAAGGATTATATTCTGCCAGTAACGTATAGAACAAGTGATCTACTTAGTTCTATTTATCGTTCATTTCTTTAAATTACTCAGATTTTATATTTTTCTTATATAATAATGAACATGTAAATATTGAAATTCTAAAACCGTATTTATTTTTTTAGCGAGTCAAAATTATGCTAGTCGACTAACCTGTTTACAAAGTTGTACAAGTAAGTTTCCATTTTGTTCATTTTTATTGATTCTATTATAATTTATTTCAAGTTTTTATTATAATTATATCAAGTTTTTTATACATATTTTACATTAATTTTTTTAAAAATAGAAGGATTAAGTACATGCAAAATATTATGTACAAATGATTGCGAGAACAGGTATCCACCACCTACAACTAAACCTCCAACAAGTATGCATATAATTAATAATAGTATAAATTAGTATAAATTGAAAATATTTTTAGAATTAATGAAAAAATAATGATGATAATTTCAGAATATAAAAGAAAAAGAGCTGAAAAAATGGTTCCCATACAGAGATCTACGAAGTGGTTTGATTTAAACGTTTAAACGTTTAATATAGTTTTTCCTAAATTCAATTTTTTATTTTTTTTTAACATTTAATTTAATTCAATTCAATTTAATCAGTCTTAAAATCTCAGTATTTTATATTATTGTTTATATATCTCACTTCACTTGTCGTTCATTCTTATTATCACACTTTACCCTGCTTATTATTGATCGCAGTTGCTATTTTCCTCTCTGTCATCTTTTCTGCATCCATTATTTGTTTTAATAGCAGTACATCTTATTGTGCTTCTTGGAATTTTAACGGTATTTTCGCATCTGTTACTTGTCTCCTGCTTTGTTCTCTGTATTCTTAATAACATAGTTCTGTTATAAAGAATACAGAGACCCAGAACTTCTTTGTAAGTTTATGTTCAACGAACGTCTCTGCCCACTTCTGTACATCAACTTTTTCAATCTCTCATCTATTTATCACTCTTACCACAAAATTCTTTTTGCGGTCCATCCATTCCCTGTCTCTCACTATCTTTTTAATTCTATTCATCTTTCTGATATTCCTGTGCTTCCCATACTCTACTTGCTCCCGTTACTCCATCTACTTCCATTTGTTCCCGCATTATTTCAGCTGCTCGATCTTGTATTCTTGTCTTCCCCTTCAGCACTGCTCTTATCTTCCTGACTATCTTTGTCTGCCTTTTGATCTTCTATCCATTTTTTCATTTCCAACCTTATCTCATTCTCCTCTTCCTCTCTCCTCTATATCTCCTTATACTTCTCCTATATTTTTTCCATTCATTTCTCTACTTTTCTGGCCCAGGCTGTTGATTCTTCCGCCTCTTTTTTCAACCTCTCTATCCCCTGTCGAATTTCTTTTCGAGCCTTTCCCTCTCCTTTTTGTGTTCTCTCTGTACCATTTTAATTTCCTTCTTACTCTTTCCACCTCGTCCCCTCTGCCTGTTTTCGCAAATGACACTTTTTTCTCGAGTTCAAGTGTCGCTTGCTTCCCATCCTTTTTTTCCTCCGGCGGTCTTCCTCTCTCTGCTTTATTTACTTTATCCTGCACCTGGCTCATTTTTCGCTTCCTACGTCCTTGTTTTTCCTAGTTCCTCTTTCTTGTTATTTCTAGGATCTGGGCACCCAATTTCTTTATACGGCACTGTTCCGTCGATGAATAGCTCTCTGCTATTTTCGCGCGCTCGGGCTTCCTCCCTTCCCCTTCCCACTTAACCTCTCTTAGCGCCTTTTAATTTTTATCTATTCCTTTTTCTCCACACACTGCTCAATTTGGTTTTTTACACCTTTTTTCTGCTAAGCTTTTCCTTCACTTTTATCACCTTCTTCTCCTTCTCTGCACTTTACTTTCAGTATACTCTGCCGAAACGCGATTATCCACACATGGTTCACAAGAGCGCGTCCAATAAAGGAATCCCCTAAATTGAATTAACTCATTAATTGTTACTCATCAAAACAATTATGTATCAAAGATATTGTGTGCATAATGAGTCATATTTTTCTATAATTTTTTAATATTATTAATAACTAAAATATCAACGTTAATATTCATTTAATAAATATTTTATAGAATATGAACATTTTTAAATTATATATCAATGAAAAATTACGTTATAAATATTATAACTTTTACTATATCCGTATGCATTAGTTTAAAAGACTATTACAGAAAAGAATATATTTCAATCATTTTATATTATATGAATTATCAAAAATTATATACATAGTAATAATGGTAATTCGAAGTAAATGTTTAATAATATATTGAGAATTGAGAAAATTAATAAAAGAAAAGTTCTATGTACCTGTAGTTTTTCTCTTATATTTTAATAGCCTTTATTTTGTTATTTATTTATGTATTTTATCTTCTTTTATATTATGTATTTCATAAAAATTATACTGTATATATATTTTTTTACACTTAAATTCAATCTGTTAGGATATTTTCAATGATTTTCTAGATTTATAGTTTTTTCAGGCATTCTCTTAAATAATCGTTCGAATTAAATTTTCTCAACGTTATCATTTAAACATTTAAAATTAAAAATTATCTTCATTGAAAATTTCGTGAAAACGTCGCGCATTTCAGTTGTTTATACCTATTTTACATTTGCTCTGCGATTTGTTCTGCCTTCCGAAAAAGGGCTTAATCAATTAAATAAAAAAATTTCATTAATTTTATATATATTCCTTGCGAATCTAAATATAACGGTTGTCCGAAATCTCGTTGCGTGTAAAATTTTGTAAAGCAATTATTATAAATAATTACTCGAGTTCGGATAATTGGCGCGCGTGTTTACATTTGGTGTTTGTTACGGTGACCTCCGAAGCGGTCGCGTCCGAATAGACGTTTCAATGAGATAAATATTGCCAGGGAATCATGCGTCGTAGTAGAGTTAGTATTAAGAAATAAAATTTTATATATATAATTTTTAATTCGGTATACGTCAACTTGTAACGATAATATTATTAATGCTATTCGCAAGAAATTATAAATAATTCATTACTTGTATATTTCTTTCTGTTGTGTAGAGAAACTGAATAAACGTCGTCGCTACGCCGGTGATCGACTGGATATATAATTAAAATATTACGAATATTTTTTTTGACTATTCCCGCCTGCCACCGATCCAAATCCTGGGCATACTGGCTGCCGCTTTGTCCCGACGAAATTCTTTCTTTTTTCCAACGAGCGTTCGACTTGCCCTTTATCCGCGAAGGGCAAACGGACCCATCTTGTTACAAAAATAACGAAACTAGAAAGTACCTACAGATTTTAATAATTTATATTCACTATTGAAGGGTTTAAATATACTATAATTATTTTTAAAAAAAATATATGAACGTACTTAATGTGAAAAACATAGCAGAATTATGGATGAAAAAATATTACAATTGACTGATTTAATAATATTATATTAGAAAAAATCATACGCTCATGATTTATTTAATTTATTAATGTAATATTGGCAATAGGGAATGAGATACTGTGGGGAAAGCGCGTAAGAAATGAATGTCGAAAAAATAATGAATTCAGACCATTTCCCGAAATGTGTCAAAATAATAGCCGAAGAGGGAGAACTAAAAAAAAGAACGGAAAGAGAAAAGGAATAAAACGGTCGCCGTATGGAACGAAGAAACCATAAAAAAATATAAAGAGAGTATGAACGGAAGATATAAGGAGTAACTACAGGAAAGTATAGGAGATGGAGGCGCTTTGGAATTAGATGAAAGGGAAGATAAACATTGCCACACAGAAAAAAAATATAACAGTTAAATCATGAAAGATAGAAATGAATAGATAGTAGGACAAAGAATCCGAGACAGAGAAAGAAAAAATAAAATCGAAAAAGGCTCTTAAAGAATGGGTACAAGGAAAGAATGAAAAACAAATACATGGGACTGAGAAGTAAATGAAGAAAAATATGCGAGAAGAAAAAGATGAAGTAAAAAGAGGAAGAGGAAGAGGAACTGGGAAAATTAAAGAATAAGGAGATTTTTTAATAGAGGAAGGAAGAAAAGAGAAGGCATAGACGAGGAGATCCAAATGGAGAAATGGAAAGAGCACTTCATAAAAGAATTGGGAATAATTTAATCTTTGAGAATACTGAGTTATACAAAGTATGAAAGAAAAAGTAAAAGAAATCCACAGGAATATACGGTATTGCAAACGAAACATGCATCTACGTAGAAAAGAAAATAAGAAATAGACAGATAGAACTTATTATGAAAGTATGGAGACGGGAGCAGATGCCAGGATCATGGAGAACGACTGTAATCACCCCCATATTCAAAAAAATAAACACCAGAGGGTCAAGCAATCACAGAGGACTCTCTATGCTCCCGACGATATGTAAAATATACGCAAGAATACTTAAAAACAGGCTGGAGTATGGTGTGAAGAGCAGGGGATGATCTCGGAAGAACAAACTGAGTTTCAATGGACAACATATACATCCTTGACCACATAGTGGGCTGATCGTTGAAGAAAAGGAATAGCTTGTTTCCGTTAGTCGTTGATATAATATCAGCTTTCGACACAGTAAAGAGGAAGAAATTATGGAAGATAATGAAAGACGAAGGAGTAAGTAAATATTTAATTGAGAGAATAAGCGGGATGTAGGATGAGAGAAGGATAAGGATTGAAGAGAAAGTATCTGAAGAGATTTGAACCACAAGATGATTGAGACAATGGTGCTGCCTTAGCGCAATACTGTTTAACATATATATAGTAGGGCTGGAGAAAGAGATGAGAGAAACCGGCATCGACGGAGTAAGAATAAATGGAATAAGAATATGGACACTCGCTTATGCAGACGATATGATATTTCTAGAAGACAGAAAAAAGGTGATGTAGATGATAATAGTGATACTGAGAAGAGCTCTAAAAGACACGAAACTACAGCTAAATATGGTGAAAAACAAGATGATGGTATTTAAGAAAGAAATAAGAAGCAAAGAATCAGTATAGAAATGGAAAATAAAAAATATAATGATAGTGGACAAATTTAGATACCTAAGGTCCATTGTCAATGGGCAAGAAGAATATAATACACGTATAGAGGAAAGAACGAACAAGAGCAGAATAACGGTAAGGAAAATTTGGAGACTAAGTGAAAGGAAGTGTGGAGGTGATTTCAAAAAGAGAAAAATATTATTTAACTTCCTAGTAAGAGGTTTAAAGATTATGGTGGAGAGATATGGAAGATGGATGAGGCGTAAGAAATAGAAAAAATAAAAATAGACTATTACAGATGTAGATTAGAATTTGACTTCTGTATCTCCAAATATATTATTTATCAAGAAGCGGATAAGATAAAAATGAGAGAAGAATGGGGGATAAGTACGAGGAAAAGGTGGGAGGACCCAAGGAAGATAGGTGGACTATGGGGTGTCTAGAAAAAAAAAGAGGAGGGATATAAGCCTATAGGTAGACCATGTGAAAAATGGCTCAATAGTCTAGGACTAAATATGAGAAAAAAATAGTACTGTAAAGAAGGAAGGAAAGAATATATACGAGGAAATCAGAGAGAGAGATAAAGACATCCCAAAACAAGAAAGATGACAAATGAAGGAGCAAGGTACAATAAAATCTATAAGGATATAAGTGAGAGAAACCTTTTCTGATACCTTGGAAAGTCTATAAAAGTAAAAACACAGAGAATGATAGCAAGGATTAGGAGCGGAAACGTAACTACGCAGAATAAATATTGGTTGGAAGATGCAAAAAGGAGATGCAAATTATGTGGAGCCGATTGAAGCCATCTGATAGAGAGGAGCAAAGAAACTAAAGTGATAATGGTGAAGATAAGAGATGCAAGGCACTGCACAAACCACAGTGTGATAAATGAATTCAAAGGAGAGATAGGGAACTTAACGTTATTAAAGTGTATCTAAGATTTAGAAGAAAACGGAAGGTTTATTAAAAAAACAAAAGGTGGGGTAAACGGGAGAATGTCAATAAGTGAAGTCGAAGAAAAATATGAGAGAATGATAATAATGGTGAATCAGATAAGACGATGATAATATAAATTGTAAGAAAAATTATTGTAAATAATTGTAACTAAATAATGTAAGTAGGCCTTATGCAAAATAAAATAAAAACAAAGTAAAAGCCCATTCCTTGGCAGAAAGGTTGGAAGTAAAATAAATAATAATAATAATAATAATATAAAGTGAAATTAAAATATTAGTTTTATTTCAAATTAAAGTTATCTAAGTACTAAGAAAAATTATAGGTATTTATATAGATACAAAATTTTAATCTACAACTATTTTAATTTACATATATTTTGTAAAATCTATATCTTACTCATTGAAAATATGAATTATATTATTTTTAAAAATGGTAATGTTTTAGATAATGAAGTATTTAATATTAACTGTATTTATGATATACATTTTTTTATTTAAGAAGAGTAAGCATAAATTATTGTACGTATATTAAAGAATTATGTATATAATCTGATATTTTATAATATAGAAATAATAGCTGATTTTACGAAAGATGATTGCTTGTTGTAGAGGTAAGATAGAAGTATATATTTAATTGTTATCAATATTATGAACAATAGTACAAGTAAATATTTTTAAATTATAATCATCTGTATTTATCAAAACCTATAAAAATATGATTTTAACGTTAGTATTCTTAAAAGCTATATTATTTTTAAAAATAATTTTTATCTAAAAAATTAAATGATAGCAAATAATTTTAAGTTTTTATATAATTAATTATAAAATTATAATTGAATTTGATAATTTTCTTATTTTTATAGAATAATATGAAATATGAAAAAATAAATGAGTTTTAATAAGAATAAAAATATTTTGAATTTTTTTATACAATGAAAATTCATGCTTCATTGAATGCTATTTCACAGTCTTTATAATTTTTCTTTAAAGATACAGAAAAAGGTAGTTTTTGCAAGCTAATAAGAAAATATTTCTCTACGGCAGTATTTTATTAGAAGAACTAACAAAAAAAATTCATATCTAGTACTGTAATAGAACTTGGGAATTTTTGTATAGAAATTCATAATTACTTAATAATTAACAATATTTTAGACTGCATCATCTTAATGTAACGAGTCCTTGAAATATTTAGTTTTATAATAAATGCAATGTCATAGATTAGATGTCGTATAGCTATTACCAGTATACATATGTGTTTCTATGGTCTTGTGTTCCCAATCGGTAAGTATTAAGTTTAGAATGTAAATTGATACAAATTTCTTCTAGTGAAACTGTGGCTGCCTAATACTGATAATGAATATTGTAAATAATATCTATTATCAATTTTTGTTATAATAATGAAAGAGCAATTTGAAAAAGAAGTATTAAAATTAATTAATGATACATTGTTTTTAAATTTTTAAATCTATCGTTATATATATTTATAAATTTTTCGTTTTCTAATATAAATATATTAAATTTCCATTAAAGAATTTCAAACAATAAATTACCTTAGTTATATATATCAAACATTTCACTCAATGTTACAAATTATTTTCATTCATCATATATATAACGATGCATGTAATTATTAAAATTATAGAAAATTATTTTATATGATCCAAGACTATCCTATTTGTAAATTATCAATCAATAGTTTTACGTTCCCTGTGTTCAAACAGTAAAAATATAAATAATATTTATATATATATTTAAATAAAATACAATTGATTTATTTATACTTCTCAGACAATTTATTATATAATTTTATATAATCAAATATATATACGTTTACAAATTTATAAATTCCAAGTATATTATACAAATAATTAGTAAGAGGTTGAGAAAAACTTCCTTTAGAGCGTGCTCAAAAAAGAATGAATCTAAAAATTTTGAACTTGCACTCTCTACTGGAATTTTCTCCTACTCTTGGTATATTTTATCTTAATATCATTTTCTTAAATTAAAACGCTCGCTTTATATATCAATACATAATAAATGTAATCCTACGCGGCTTAAAAAACCTTCCTCTGGGTTTCAAAAGGAAAAAGCCTTACATATTTCAACGCATTATTTATAATCTTTCTATACGTATCAATATTATTTTTCGCTAATACTATGTAACGGCGCAAGCCGTTACTAGACCTTGCGGCGCTCCGAAAAGCGCCCAGTAGGCCCGAGCTCCACTAGCCCCTCCACTGCGGGCCCCGTTCCCACCCCTTACCACCACCGCGCAGCCGTCGAGCACAGGGAGAGCGCCCCTGCGCAGCTCGGCGGCCACCCCACCACCGCGCGCTCGGCGGTCTGCTCACCGCTGCTGACGAACGAAGGGTATATCCGGGGGTGCGCGCCCTTCGTTCAATCAGTCGGGACGACGGCCTGACTCCTCCCTGGGCTTGCCTTGGAAGTACTCTCCCGGATACTTGCCAGAGCACACGACCAAGCCTGATCCAGGACGAGTCATCGAGAGTGTCCCCGGATACTTGCCAGGATACAGACCGCGACCTTAACGATGCGTCACCCCGGATACTTGCCAGGTGACGCGACGTTTCCGGCGCCCGCGACCTAGAGCGCGTGTTACCCCGGATACTTGCCGGGAATATTATCAATAGAAAATTACCAATAGAAAACCCGAAAAAAATCTCACCCTGATCCAACTTCCCTTCTCCGAACCCGAACGCCGACGAGTAATTATCCGGCGCGGGGGAAATTCCCCCGTTACAACTAAACAAATCCTTAGCTTATTTTCAGAGTTTTCTCATAATGTTCGGAGCCGATCACCGAAACATTCTTTTTTCGGCTTTTTATCTTTAGGCAACTATAGTCTACAATTGCCTATAGACGCAATACCGCCTTGTATTGCGCTGAGATTTTAACTCTAATGACGCCCCATTGAAACTTCGCCGACATATCTCTCGTAACGCCCCAATACGTCGGATTTCGACAGGAAATCACCCGAAACTCTTATTGTTAATTGTTATATCTAAATTTTTTATTCTTTTAAAAATATTACTTGGCTTACAATAACTTAGAGCTTATAAAGCTTAGTCTAGTTTTAAAATACTTAATTTTACTTAATTGTATCTGAAATTACGTTTCAATTTTATTACATCAGTTACACTATTCGTATAATTTGCCTGAGAAACTGTGGAATTAAGATTCGATTTATTTAATGTTTATTTAAAATATTGTAAATTATTATTTTTTTATTGAATTACATAATTTTTTTTACATATAATAAAATTTTTTCCATATAGAAAATTTAAGTTGTTATAAACGAAAATGTGTTAATGACTATGAGAGCAGATATCTAAAGATTCTAAACATATCTAAAGATCTATTCATATAAGAGTAAAGATCAAACATGTAGCTGATTTCATAAATATACATTTTAAATTGAAGATGTTGAATACTACATAATTATACTAAAGATTTCAGAAAAAAAATATCTATAGGTCAACTTACAGCGCAATAGAGAGGCGTGAAGATTAGAAATAAATCGACATTGATAGATGATAAATCGTTGTAAATTTATCTTGTAATGTACGCATCGATTCTGCGAATATAATATTTTATACCGCTCAATACCTTCCGTTCTCAATTGCCCTAATACTTAGATCATTACCGTAATATAACGATAACAGTTGCGGAAAACTCTGGCTATCTGCAAGAGTTTAGACGCATAAGTTGTCGTCTCAGGTATTTTCCTAAAGGGGCACCTACCTGCGAGAAGTAGCTTCGATGCGAAGAAGCTCTACGAGTATTGTCACTCTTTTCCCGACTTTCAATTGACAATCATTCTCACTATCTCAGTATTTAAGATTTGTAATTTGTGTGTATAAATTCAATTAAATAAATATAATTAAACGACTAAACATTATTTTGTTTTGCACCAATCCCTTACAATATTTTATGTAATTAAATTTTTTAAGAAAAATATATTTTATTAAAAATATTTATAAAACACATTGTATACATTTTTTATACTATTGCCTTTTATATAAAGCGTAGTAGATATAATAACAACTTTAATGCTATATATATAATTAAATTTATAATTAAATTTATAATTAATTAAGTTTATAATTAAATCGTCAGTACAGTAAATAATCCTTTCCCAAAATTTTTAAAACAAAGGCAATATCAGAGGTATCGAACAAGCAGCTACAGTAAGTTAACTATAAAAATATTTTAATGAACTAAAAGAGTATCTAATAACTTAAAGAAAAATCTAAGAAAATCGTGACTTACAGTCCTAATATATAAAAATATTGTGAAAAAAGCAATATATTTAAATATTAATAAACAAAGTTTGGGAAAAAAATAAAAAAAAAATATCCAAAAATTTTGTAAATATTTATACATCAAATACTTAAATAGTATATAAATTTATATAAAATTAAAATTTTTTTAATATCCAATTTCTAAATATAATTAAGTATATCTTAATTTTCAAGTCATTTAAATTTCTTTTGTAATTCTATAAATGAACAAATACACGATAAAATATTAATGATCTAGTTATTTAAAACAATACGTGAAAAATAAAACTATTAAAATTATAATTTTGTAAAAACATGTATTTTAGACATTATGATTAAAATATAGATTAGTATTTACTATTTAAATTATTAGTAGTATTATGATATTATAATGTAAAAAGTGGTATACTTTTTGTGGATTCTAAGTTCAAATAAAAATATTTTAATTTATATAATATAAATTTGTGTGATATATACATTATTAGTTAATTAAGGATATTAGTATTATTCTGACAACATTAAAAGTTACAAATAATGAATTATTCGATATTATTTGTACATATTATTTATTTTTTATTTACGCAAGGTATGTAAAAATTATTGTCTATTCATTAAAAAATAATATATGTAATATAGAGTTTTATGATGTAGAAGTGACTGCAATATTTACAAGGAACATATGTATGGACTGTTGCACAGGTATAATATAACTGTATGTTAAATTCCTATAATATTTATGAAGAGTCATTAAAACCAAATATTTTTATATAACAATGATTTCAAATTATAAAAGTTTATAAAAATTTTGTTTTATTATTATTTTTTTTTTTTATAATAATATTCATAAAATATTTTATACCTAGTAAAATTAGGTACATAAAATATTTAAAATTTATTATAAAATGAAATATGTAGCAAACGTATAATAGTAATGTTAAAAAAGGCTAAATCAGTTTTCTTTAAAAAAAATACATATCTTAAATGATTGAAATAAAATAAGAAATTATTAAAATCATTAAAAATAAATTAAATGATAAAACCATGAAATTTGTTTGGGGCGATTTTTTTAATTTAATTCGTCCGATGATTTGTACCGCGCTCGTGTCCTGTCCGTCAGCTTGCGAGGTGCAACGGTACGCACTCGTTTTCACAAGAAGTGCCTCCTTGATGAATTAGGTGTATAAAAAGTGTGATCTCCAATTTTACTATAACTATTTTTGATTGTAATTATTTACAAAATTGAGAATTATGTACAAGATAAAATAAATACTAAAGTGTGCTCGCAGCAGTTTTCATTGCAAAAGACTTTGCGTGAATGCCGTTTTCGCTTGACCCCGAGTGACGGAAACCCCCGTTTTCCTTTGTTTTTCCGTTGCATGTCGAAACCGGTACGGATTAGCGAATTACGATTTACCCATGACACATACATATGAATTACGGATTTTCCATAATAATAAATTTCGGCGCCCAAATGTCTGGCTACCTGCTTGTCGCCAACGTATCTTAAATTTTTCAGGTAGACGCCCAAACAAAACTATTGAATAAATTTCTTCATTTTCTCCTATATTAACTGCGTACTGATTTTAAAGCAAGTTTAATTAAAAACAAATATGGTCACTATGACCACCTAATTCGCCGTAAAAAAATTATTTATGTATTCCTTAGTGACAATCTAAACACTTATTTTCAACCCACTGTTGTTTTACATATTTAAAAAGAAAATAAAGGGAATTATAAGATTATGATGGAGTAGAAAGAAAATAAGGAATGCGAGTTATGATAACAGTAAATGATATCGTAACTGTTTATGATACAGTTTTATTTTTTATTGAAATTTTGTCAGGGTAATGCGGACTCAGCAAATTGTTCAAAAACCACGTTGTACTGTAAACAAGTTTATGGTATACATTATCTGTATTACAAAAATGTATGGTTTAATAGGACATTCGTATCATATTTTCATAATTAATGAGTACGAAAATATATTGTTCTTTTAATTCTTGGAATGCTAAAGAATTTATATTTATTCCCTTTTTTATCAAATATATAGTAATTAAAAATATTCTTACGTCATTATAGGACTAATGCCAAAGACAGTTGAGGATGGTTGCTTGCGTGCTTGTGTTCAAAAATTTAGTCGTATGTAATAAAATGAATATAATAAGATATCATATTTTAGACTAATAATATATGAAATATTATTATCATTTTTCAAAAATTCAATTATTAAATCAAGAAATAAAGTACTTTTTAGGCCATGAAAGAAAGCAGTTAGTGATAATACCAAAATTTGTAAAAAAAATCAGTAGATTCTTATTTTCTAAAATGTCACTTATGATATTCATATATTCATAGTTTTTTTTTAATAATTTGAAGGAAAAAATGTATTTTTTTTATTTTTTTTTTTTTTGTTAGAAACTGAAAAGTTGTAATTTTAACACTATAGTTTCAATAGACGATGTGTAGCTAATAATATTGTGACGAAAATTCATTTTTTCGTCAATCTTTCGGAAAATTAGAAGCAAAGAATTTTTCAAAATACTGGATAATTTTAAAATTAATTAAAAAATTTCTAATTTTTTTATTTTTTAATATTTAAAAAATTTAAGCTGGAAAGGATAATTAGTTTTTGAGTAATACTAATGTTGATTAAATTATGCGAAATTTTACGAAGTTATTTACAGCTCAATGCACCAGACGATTTTAGTTTTTTCAATGGTATTAAAAAATTAATTGTAACACATCAATTCCTTTATCTTACATTTTGTTAAAATCTTTGCGATTATTTAAAATATGAGGATAAATATGATCAAAAACGACCGAGTGCAGAAACAGTGGGGAGAGTAAGAATTAGGGAATCTCAATATATATTGTTATAGAAGTAAAACTCGCGCTCATTAACCCATCATCTTTTCTCCCTACTCCAGGTCAAATTACGCGCGCTCAGCCATTTTTGGTCATATTCATTTTCACATTTTAAATCATTCGAAAATGAATATGACCAAAAATGAAAACAAGTAATCCACTCAAGTTATAATTTTGTACAAATAAAGTGCATATTGATAACTTTAATTTCTCAAAACTAGCATTCTAAATATTAAAAAAATAAAAAAGTTACAATTTTTTTAATTAATTTAAAAATGTCTCGGTATTTGGAAAATTTTTCCGGTTCTAATTTTCCGATCGGCTTATGTAAAAGTGGATTTTTTTAATAAAATTTTTAACAAAAAAACTCTGCATATCATGAGTGTTAATTTACAAACTAAGATTCTACTGATTTTTTTTACAAATTTTGGTATTATGAGTAGTTATTTTTTTTTATGGACTAAAAAGTACTATCTAGCTTGGTCTATAAATTTAAAAAGAAAATAAATTGGGCTTACCATTAGTTTATATATAATTTTATTTTATATTAAATATTTTCAATAATGAATTTCTTTAATTATATTTAATTGATCAAACTTTTTCTATGTTTCTTATGTATAAATGATTTTATAACTGTTAAATATTACCAAAAATATTTTATATTATTAAGAGCCTCAAGATTATGCTAGTCGACCAATTTGCTTACAAAGTTGTACAAGTAAGATTAAATGATTTACTATTATTATTAATTTTAAATATTTTTTTATATTATGTTTAAATACATATATATATTATTTTCTTCAATTTAGAAGCCATGGATATCTGTAAAATTATGTGTACACAAGACTGTGTAGATAAATTTCCGAACCCGGATAATATATCTAAGAGTAAGTATTAAGTTTATTAACCAAGTATTAAGCTCATTATTAGCAGACTCATTTATCATAAATTTTTAATTAAAGATAAATTAATCAAGTAATTATAATAATAATTTTAGAAAGAAAAAGAGAAAGAACGAGAATATGGGTCGACAGACAAGGCAATACAAAGGCGAGGACAGTAGTTAATTTTTAGTTTTGACAAATGATAAATCATTGTAAATTTTATGTAATTACATGTATTTTATCCAACTATATTTTGTGTGCATATATATCATAAATATTTCTAAAGCATATTACAAGTTTATTTTATATTGCTATCTTTTGTTAAATGGAAATGAAAACAGATATAAAAAACTTACATTTTTTGTATAAAATTCTAAGTATTGAAGTAAATTATACTATTTAATGTATGAATATACACAAAAGAATTGAAATAGGAATACTAATCTCATTATCAGAATTATTCATCTTACTAATAAGATTTTTAACATCTGTATGACATTTATAATAATAATTATTCTATTTTCTATTTTCAATAATTTCACAAATGATATAAAAAAAAAATGTTCAAATATCTAATCAAAATTGAATTTTAGAACTGCGTCGTTTATCCATAAAATGTATCTTAAACCACGAAAACGTAGAAAGATTAATTATTTATTAAAATATTAAACTAAATAAAATTAATATTAATAAAAAATTAGTCTTAGAAATAAATTTTATTTTGTTCAATGTTTATACATTTTATCATTGTTAATTTAATTCTTATTCTCTGTCTCTCCCTTTTATTCTGTTCATATTATTTTACTACAAATGTTAGCCTCATTACATTATTTTCATTTAGTATTAAAAAAAGTGGATCGATTATGAAGATACTTATCTAAGATTAAAAAATTAATCGACAGGAAATATTCAAGTTCGTATTTTCAATTAGTATTAGCTCGACATCTCTATTACAAGAATTTACACCCGACTTGTTATAATATGCTAAGCAAAACATGATAAAAATTGAATTGTAATTAAATATTATTAATCAAACATTCAACTTATTGAGATAAGTGGATTTAAACTTTAGTGATTAATCAACAAAATTACAGAAATTGTAGAGTAGCTACATAGTGTAGTAAATAAAATTGCAATTATATATGAAGCGCAAAATAAATTAATAAAATATTATTTTTGTTTACGAAAAACTCAATGATACTTTTCCTTTTTTTTTTTTTTTTTTGATTAAGGTAGTAAACCACACAATTATATGCCATGGCGTTTTTCACAAGTATAGAAGAAAATTCTATTTACGTATATATCTCATTTACGTTGTAGATGATACATAGAGAGAATAATTTCTCTCTAACCTTTAAAAATTCTTTTTTCTAATTTTTGTTATGCATTGATTAGTCTGATCGAACCCTATTAAATTGCTCTAACTCTACCATTTGAAATGATCATTTTGAATTGAAAAATATTTCTCGCCACTTATTTTCCCATAAAACATTTTTTATATTTAAAACAACAATTTATTAAGATATACAATATACGAATTTTCTATTGAGAGTACAATACAGAAATATTTTTACCATTTAACCCAGTACAAAAATATGTCACGAGAGACAGAGAAAAAAGATATTACATACTAAAATATATAACTCATTAATAAAATATTATATTTGCTACGATGGTAATTATGAGACAAATTTTCGCAGACGCTACACAGTGGCAGATAAATACTTATTTTATAACTGCAATATCTTAATCATTTTTTAGTATGTTACGCATTTATATTAATATTTTCTGAATTTCCCTTTATTTTTATTTTATTGGTTAAATTACATTTCTCATTAGATTTATGATAGTCTTCAATTATATATTTTTTTTCAATAAAATTATAATATACATATAATAATACTTAATTCGGATAAAGGAAATGTTGATGAAGATTATATTAATAAAAGAATTAAATAAGTATACAGAAAAACTATTTATTTATAACTATATGAAAATCTGCGCGATCTTTCTCTTATAAGCTACAAGAAATGAACTGACGAAACGAAACAAATCGTATAGGTAAAATATTTCATAAAATTATAATCCGTTAAAGTTAAAACAAGTACTGTACAAACACCTGAAGAGTACCTAATAGAAGTACATTACTTATTTTGGAAAGACCCCAAAAACATATACAGTGGGTGATGTCGAGTTTTAAGATAAGTATATCATAATAGAAAAGTAAAAATTATAAATTTATATTTTTAAATGAAACGAAAGTTATTTTTGCGTTATTTTAACTAATATTTTAATGTGAAAACTGCTAAAAAACATTATGTACAATATTAAATACAAGAAAAAATAATTGAATTATTTTTTAATTGTATTGATAATCTAAAATACATTTTTAGATCTTTAAGCCTTCTGTTAGGGACGAAAACTGGGATTTTTATCCCAGAAGACGTACGTCCAGGATGCGGTGACGCGCGCGATGAAAGGGCCATTAAAATGCGCAGTTTCGTGTTGTCGCTTGACCGTGTGGAGTGAAGTGGCTCAGAAAAGACGTACGTATAGCTTTGCCATTTGTGTGAAATGGGAAGGGCTGCACTTGTGTGTGTGTGTGCAGATGTGTAGGAATGCGTGTGTGTGAGCAGGAAAGACGGTCTCGTTGACGTCTCCATTTTCTCTCTCTCTCTCTCCCTCTCTTAAGCATGCCTCAGCCGAGTCTTGTGATTTCTGTCTCTCTCACTCTCGCTGTATGATTCGTTATCCTCTCTCTCTTCTTCTCGCCTAAGGAGGGTGTTTGCTGAAGGCGAAGACGTTCCGTCAGATTTTGCATAATTATTGTATAAACTCGCGAGTATGATACGAATAGTTTATATGGGTTTTTTCTTTCGCCGGCAAGCTGTAAATTTTTTATTATTTAGGGATGATGAATAGTGTGTGTGTACGTATATAGGTTCCAGGAAATCGCATGCGATCGAAAGCGCGAGTAGATCAGTCGGTTGAAGCGATAAGCTCAACCGTCTTTTGATTCTTAGAAAAGACAGATGAAAATCGAATCGCGAAGGGCGGGGCCAAAAGGCCTAATTGCGCACGAAACGAATTTTGTGATCAGATGCTTTGATAAACGTCCAACTGTGTATTTGTGTTTCGTGAATAAAAGTTTGCTGCTTGCCAATAAAAAGTATTCAAATTCATCCATATCGAACAAACAACACCTTCTTTACACTTCTATCTAAACTTTTAAAAAGCTCTTTTATTCAATATTTAACTGTAATCGTGTTTTGTAGGAAGGATATTAAATAAAATTTTTTTTCTTTTAAACTAATTGACAATTAATTTCTTTATTTCAATACTTTGTAGTATAATTATACTATCTGAAGTTAAATTTCATAAAAATATTTAGTATTGTAAATGAAAGTGTCAATAAGTATAAAGTTTTTTTTAAATTAGTTATTATATATTTTATCCGTTCAAAAATTTAAACTATATCATGATATACAAATTTTATCGAAATTATTTAAATGTCGTAATTTAGTTGTATACAAATTACAAAGAGGTCATAAAAAATTCTGCAATAGAAAATATAGTAAGAATTATAATAACAAATGACATCGAGAAATCATTTTTATAATAGAATTTTCTGAATCAATTTTTACATAAAAACCAATAATATCTTGTATAGAATATTGATATTGAATAGAATATAAAAACCATATTTTTCTCATCAAGCATACAATAAATATTCAGTGTTAGAAATTTATTTTCTAATTTTGTATTATCTAGTATTAAAGAAAAAACAACGTAATTAAATATTAATGGATTTCTTCAAATTTTCAGTCGATAATAAAACTATTAAAATAATTTACTTTTTTAAATACATATGTATTAAATATTATAATTAAAGTATAGATTAGTATTTATTGCATAACTTATCACTAATATTAAAATCACATAATATCAAAAGCGATATACCCTTTTTTATATTTAAAAATTGCAGTGAATAAATATTTTAAATTAGATAAATTTTATACAATCTGTATACTGCTAATTAAATAATCGGTATTGTATTATTTTAATAGCATTAAATATTGTACATAATGAAGTATACAATATTCATTGTATATATAATATACCATTTTTTATTTACGAAGGGTATGTATTAATTATTGTTTCAATATTAAAAAACTATATATATAATATTGATTTTTATCCTACAGAAATAAATACTCAATTATTAACAGTTGATTCATGTAAGGAATGTTGCAATGGTAAGATGTTACTAATTATAATATTTTTACAAAATTTATGAATTACAAGTTATAATAAATTAAATAAAAGGTGAGATTTTTATTAATAAATTCATAGTTTTATAAAACTATTATATGGAATTAACAATATAAAAAAAAAAGTACATTGAGATTGATATTATAGGTGTCTTAATTTTTATGCTTTTCTGTTGATTTAATATAAAATAAGTTAATGTTTTTATAATTATTTATAGAATTACCAGAGAGTCTAGCTCAGCATCATTGCAGAGTAGCATGCATTCAAAAATTTAGTAGTATGTAATCGAATAAAAATATTATTTTACAATATAAAATAATAGTACATAATATGTTATAAAAGTATTAGGAATGATTGTTTATCAATTGGGTTATTTGTTGTAGTATTTTGGAGTGTTTGGAAAACGTGCGGGGGAGCTTTTCCTTTTTTCTTTTTTTTTTATGATTAGTCGGAGCAGAAGAAATTATTTTTGCGTGGAACATGTTTTTTAATCTTGTAACAGGGTTCGATAAATTTTTGTATTCAAATAATATTCAATGATCTAGAATTCATACCCAGTTATACAGGAGTTTAAAAATGCTGGATCGGATTCAAATAATTTTAACAATTTTGGTAGAGTAAAACTCGAGCTTGTTTCTGGCACTCCATTAATTCCTTTGGTAAAAGTTTTGCACAAATATTTAGTATTTATCAATTTTCTATTACTATGCACTGCAAATGGTGATGTGTTTAGGGTGTCAGGAATTATTCTAGTACGTAAAAGATTGTCTGAACTCAAAATTGTTAGCACTTGCTAAGCCTTGGTATTAATTGGTTTTCGGGTTCCCATAATCAAGTCTGATTCTGCCGACCTTCCTGCAAAGCCTTGTATCATGTTTCTAGTTACGATTTATACGCACATTTAACCTTAAATATTTTTTTTTAAACATTAAAAGTCTCCGAAATATTCTTCTCAAATCAGACACAGAATTTTACCGCCTAATAAACTAAATAATAATAAACTATTTACTTATTAGCTCTATTGCATTGTGTTATAATATATTATTGAAAAATACGCAACGTGTGAAGATAAATTTTGCCGCTACTACTGATCATAAAAAATGGAAAGCTAAAAAAAACTCCCGCATGTTTTTCAAATTTTTCATTAACGTTGCGATAAATAGTCGAATTATAAAAAATAATCTTAGGTACTTTAATAATATACCATGTACATATAAATCTATTATTATTTTTAACAAAGCTCATTTATTTTCTAATCGTAAATTGTCATCCACTAATCAAAATATTTTTTGGTGATTTAATTTATTCATAAATAATATGATAAATGCATATTTTTCTACAATTTATTTATTAAAAATGATTGTACTAAAGTTATTCATATTCTTATTAATAGACAAATAATATGTTTCGGAAAAATATACTATTATTAACAATCATATAGGTCAGGATAAAACGTAAAATGTATGTAGTAGCCAGTAATAAACTAAAAATATAATAACCAATCTAGATGAATACAAACATATCAACCAAAATTAGTGATAGAGCTTTGTATTATTGACACAAGTGTCTCCAATTTTTTTATGTATTCATTACTCGGTCTTACATATTTTTATTTGTGCTTATCCGTGTACACTATAATTACAACATAATTATTAAATAGTATTCATTTTATTTATAATTGTTTTAAATTTTATAAAGCCACTCTAACAAATTTGTACCTACATTCATTATTTGTATGTATTTTTTTATGCTAATATAAACAATTTCATTCTCGGTTAACGATTGCTCGATAATTATTTAAATATATCTATCTATAATTTTATTCAATTTCTCAAATTTGTTTCTATTTTTCTTTTATATGATTGATTTTATACATATTCAAATTATTACAACATATTTTATATATTTTAGCTGTTGAAAGATTTACAACTAGACTACAATGCCTACACAGCTGTAAGAGTAAGATTCAATTGTTTTGACCTTTAATTATGCTGCGATTTATTGTTTGTTCAATAATTCAAATTTTTGTTTTGCAAATATCAATTTAACTTTCTACAATACAGAGGATTTAGGCGGTTGTAAAATCAAATGCGTAGAAGATTGCGAGAATAGATTTCCAAAAGGAACAAGTTCATATCATAGTAAATATCAAAACTATTTATAGCTGATTAAATTATTATAAATTTTAAATATATACTTTATTCAATTAATCAAATAATAAAAATAATAATTTCAGAAAGAAGAAAAACAAGAGCTCCTTGGGTGGGTAGGCAAGGTTCTACAAAATGGAAGAATTACATGGGTTTAATTTAGGTATATTGTTAATAAAATATTATATTAATAACAGG
Source organism: Eupristina koningsbergeri (assembly GCA_018907245.1). Lineage (NCBI taxonomy): Eukaryota > Metazoa > Arthropoda > Insecta > Hymenoptera > Agaonidae > Eupristina > Eupristina koningsbergeri. The sequence continues at coordinate 3,784,733 of JACCHV010000110.1, forward strand.
TACTTAAATTTTTTAATTAGATCAATTCTGTTATTGAAAATGATATGCTACTACCGATTGTTATTTTATAGATATTTAAAAATTACACAGAAATAATAATAATATGAAATAAATATTAAAATAATATATTTCATTGAAAATTATAAAAAAAATTGTGATAAAAAAAAATACAATTGTTGAGACACTCTAAATTTTATTTTATTTCTTTAATTTATTTATTATTTAGTTCATTATTTTCTTTTTTCTTTTCTTTATTTATTAATATTTATTAATATAAACATTATTTTAAACCAATGTTTTTATTGCACAGTTAATGATAGTTATAAGTTTCTGCTGTAGTAATTCAATCTTCTTAAATCATTCAATTCTAATATTTTTTTAATTTTCAGTTTTTTTAATTACTATCCATCATAAAGTTTATAAATTAATTATTTATTTTAATTATTAATTTAAAGCAGCTTCCTTATTATTATTTAAATTATTAATTAATTAATTATTATATAAATTATCGTACAAAATACTACAATATTATCATTTATAATTTCATGTAGGGTAATAATCATTTTTTAATATAGTAATGATTTAGGAATACAGTTATACCAATTTTCTACAATTTATATATACTTTCAGACAGATATTCTTTTAGATGATCATTGAAACTTGACATTCTATCGCTTTATATTAATTATCTCAAGATATATGCAATAGAGTGTATTCATTATATTAAGAAAATAAAAACAATATTATATTGTGCTTGTACCATAAAAAACTTATAAACTTCAAGCATAATTATTACCTACTATTTATATTATTTTATATAATGATTTGTTTTTCTTCATTAATAATATATTAACAAATACCTTTTCAAATGATACAATAAAACAGTACCCTGCAATTTTAATAAAAAAACATAGACAATATTAAATATCAATATTGATTATTATTCCATCTTACTAGATCAGCATAACATGAAATGAAAACAAAATAGTGGGAGCTATCAAAAGTTCTGTTCATATAAGATATTAGGAAAATATATTAAATTATATTACATTTTTTATTTTATATGTATTATAAATTTGTTGCTATTCTATTCCATGCAATAAATAAAAAATTAAATAAATTATATGGATAACTATGATAAGTACTTTTATAATTTTTCTTTCTATTTTCGTATCATTGCAATATTTTGTATAGATATATAATATTTACTACTTAATTATAATTGGAATAAATACATCAACTTCTTTATAATAATAAGACTCACATTCATTCATTCATATTTTGTTTATTATAATCATAATGTTTTAATTAGTTTTTTTTATTCCTACAAGTTATATGTAATTCATAGCTAGTTGAAATTAAATCTATTTTACATTGTTTAATGAGTCACTTTATAATTTTAAATTATTTTTTGTATTTAAATAGTATTTAAAATTCAATAGGATTTCAATTTTGTATTAGAAATATTTGAATCTTTATGGGAGAGTATAAAACGAAATTAAATATGTTAGAGTAAATAACATTTTTATAATCAGTTTTATATGTTATTTATAAAATATATTGATTAGCAATATAAAACATTGTTTTAATATACATATTTCTAACGTATCCTCAATAATTATTGTTTATTTTTAATTTTGTTTTCGAAATTGTAAATACAATTGCAATATATTATAAATTACAGTATCTGAAAAATGAAATCAATATTTTTTAAAAAATTGTACAGTAAATATAAAATTTTGCAAATAAATTTACTAATTTTTTATAATCTGGTATTTAAAAAAAATACATAATAAAATATTAATGTTTTAGTTAATTAAAATCAAGCGTGAAAAATAAAACAATTAAAATAACTTTTTTTTTTTTTAAATACATGTACATAAACGATTGTAATAAGTTTAATTTAAAAATCCTATATACTATATCAAATATTATATTTTTTTGTGTATGCAAAGATTTAAATTTATAATTTTTTTAATTTATACCTACTTTATACCATACGTATTTTACTCTTTAAATACCCTGTATTTTATTTTTATTTTAGTGTTAAAAGTTGTAATAATGAAGTATTCAATATTGACTGTATATATGATCTACTATTTTTTATTTGGTATGTAAAAATTATTGTGTAAATATTAAAAAATTATGCATATAATATAGAATTTTATTATCCAGAAGTGATGCCAGAATATACAAGAGACCAATGCATGGAATGTTGTCAGGGTGAGATATATATATATATAAATATATCTATTTAATTTTTATCATGATTATGAATGATATTATAGTAATTAAACTTGAACATTTCTTTATTTTCATATAATAAAATATGGAAAATAATATTAAAGCAAATTAGAATAAAATTATTTTGTATTTTTTTATATAAAAATATATTTATCACATTCTCTTGTACAATTATATATTTATGCTTTCGCACTAATAATTTTTTTCAGCAATATTATTTTCTTTATCACCATCGTTTAAAAAAGCCTAAAAAAATATAAAATATAAAATATTAATCATTATTTCATAATAATATTTCTAATATAATCGATGAATTTTCATGTAAATATTTATTTATTTAACTAACAATAACATCAATAGACTCGCGATAACTTGTCAACAGGAGGCTGTACCGCGCCATGTTAATGTAATTTAACAGCTGAGAAAATAGAATACAGATGTTGGTTTATGTACAGGAGGCGTGAATATAAAACGAGGATTGTATATATGTATATATTATAAAGTTGCATAGTAGTGGGAGTAAGACCGCGATTTACTCATCCCTAAACACTTCCACATGTTTTTCGGTAACGGTAATATTGGACATTCCCGATTGAGTCGCGAATGCTTAATAATTGAGATTTTTGTATAATAAACAGGGAATTGATGTAGTGAATATATTATCACCAATTATTGATGACTGATTGGTGACGTTAACCAATTATTTGAATATTATTGGTGTTAGAGAAAAAGTCCCTTAAGTTGAAATATTTTAGTACGAAATTCAAGTAGAGAGGGAAGACGACAATTTATTCGGTTTTTAGAGTTTTTTAAAATAACATCTAAATAATATATATAGTTGGGAGTTTAATATATTATTAATTAAAAGTAAAATCAATAATATATTAGTCAAATATAGAAAAAAAAAGAAATATAAAGAGATAAATTATTAATATATAGTGAGAACAGAGAGAAATAATTAGAGATATAAATATAAAGAGGAAAAGAAATATAAATATATATTGATATTATATTTATATAATTTATATAAATATTATTGCCATTATTATTACTACGATAGTAATATATATATTAAATCAAGCTATTATTGAAATTATTATTGAAGAATTTATTGGTTTATTATTGGTAAGAATTTCTATTATTATTATTATATATATATCTATATTCATTAATATATTATTATTGGTATTCTATTAATTATAGAAGTGTTGATTAGTAGTATTGACCACTATAATTGAATTATTTAATTCAATTATAAAATTTAAAATATATTGAAGTGTTGTTTGAATTTGCCAGAAAATTACTGTTATCCCGAACACTAATTATTTAACAGAATTTCCTCCTTATTTTTATATTTATTTATGCAGTGCAAGATAGTATTTAATATTGCATGTACTACGGGAAATATTTAAATAAATTCACTATGTTACAGTGCATTATATATAATCACTTCATAATTCGTTATTAGTCTTTAAAATATATTGTTTCATATTATTGAAAATATTATGAATACGTCTATTTCAAATAATATAAAAAACTCTATTTATTTATTTATTGTTTTCATTTTATATTTCATTAAAAAAAAAAAATTTTATTATTTATTTACGTATTTTCTACAATATCTTTTTATGAAAATATATAAAATACATAATTATATTAAATTGAAAAAACTTAACATAAATTAATGTTAATTGAACTATATATATGTATATATATATATATGAATTATGGACTATAAACTAAAATGTTAAGAAGAAAGAGAGATAGAGATACAACTAGTAGAATGGAGATTGCCAAAATTGGATAATAAAATATAATTTAAGTAATTATAACTAATGTGATTAAATAATATTTTAGGAGGTTTAAGTACACTGTAGTAATGAAAAAAATATATTGAGAATTTATGAATTCTGAAAACAAAATTGTGATTTATAATTTTGAAGTAGAGAATGTATTTAGATTGTAGTTTTCTTATTAAAATACTATAAATAAAAATCATACAATAGGCTCAATTTATTATATAAAAATTTAGGCAAAAGCTAAATCGTTTAAATAAATAGAATATATATTTAAACTGTATTTAATAGTTTTATAAAGTAAATTTAATTTAACAAAAATGAATTATATGATCTAAAGATAATGCTTAAAGATAATAAGCAATGATGTCCTTAAAGCTATTCTGTGCTAATTAAGGATAGCTTAACGTTACTCTGATCAATAGAAAATCAATAATACATAACATACAGATCTAGAGATACATGTATGTACCTGTTATATAGACATATAAAGTACATACACTTGTACTTTGTAAATGCACTTAATTTCCACATTAATCATCATTTAGATTTATTAATTATTTATAAAATAAATCTTTGTTTAAATATTATATTATAATTGTTTTTGTCATTAATGTACTTTAAGTATAATGCTATAATATTGTTTAAACATTTAGGACTGTTCATAGTGGAAAGTATCAAATTTTTAAATTTTAATGTGTGAAGCTAAGCTGAAAATTTAGTAGAATAAGTTGAAGAAGGAATAATCTAACAAAAAAAATTACCAATTGTAATTATTTTCGTTAATTATGATAAAAAGTAGATAGTAATTTGATATTCATTCAGTCTTAAAGAAATAAAGTATTTTTTAGACTACCATTATTAATTATTCTTTTAATTGTTGAAAAATTATTAGTGACAATATAAATGACATAAAAGTATCCTGTCTAACGAATGGGATTAAATATTATTTACAATCCTATTGGAAATGATAATATAAATATGTTATTAACAACCAATCAGGAATTGTTTCGTTCGTTATTATTAGTAAATGAGACTAAATTTTCTCTTGGATGTAAGGTATGGAATAAAACACTTATTTGTGTATCGATATTTCGAAAAAAGAAATTTGTCGAAATTGTATCTTTTTTATTAATAAAAACCTGAAGAAAACAAGAGTTTTCTTGTCGAAATGTCGCCAACGCGCAAATAATTTATTTAATTTGTTTTATTTCATATTATACACCTGTGAGAAACTTTAGTTTCACTTCTTAATAAAAAATGAAGGTTTTTCTCTCTCTGTAAATTCTTTATTATATTTACTATATATTTAAACAAATTAAATTTCAATGTCCGCAAATACCCAATATTGAAATAAATAATAACAGCTTGTAATAAAAAGAATATTGTACCTACTAAATTTTAAATAAGCAGCAAATGGCCTGCTCTAGAGTCTTGATAGAAAATTACTTAGATTCGAATTGACTACTATTAATAAATGGATACACTTATAATTTTCTTTATGATGATCATTATTTTGGTTCGGGCTCTTTCGGGTAACCGAAACGAGGGTTGTCAGGTGATTCACCCCTTCTTAGCCTTGTGTCATTTCTAATTGCAATTTACACATACACTTAATCTTTAACGTCTTTTTTGACATTTTAAAAGCCATTATAATGCTCTTCTTAAATAGAACACAAAACTTTACCGCGTAACGTAATTCCAGTGAATTCCTTACAGCATCATATTACAACTTTGAAAAATGTACTATTGACGATAAATATATTATATTTATAAAAAAAAGATATATTGAATCAATAAACAAACGCCTTCGCATATTTTTCAAAAAAAATCTAATAAATATTTTAGTCCTAAAAAAGCCCTCGATACTGAAGAAAACACTATATATAATAAAGATACTTTATAATTATCATTTATTGTTTTTTATTTAATATAAAATAATTGAATATATTTTTTCTGGATTACAGGACTCCAAACTCAACGACTTAAGGATGCTTGCACGGTTGTTTGTGTTCAAAAATTTGGTCGTACGTAATGTAATAGATATAAATTGATATTATATTCGATTCTACTATTATCACTTTTCAAAATTTTATTAAACCTAAAAAGTAGATGAATGTATAGGAGTTTGCGGTTATATATAATTTTATTTTTCATTAAATATTTTCAACAATGAATTTAATAATTTAATAATTTAATAATTTCCTTAGTTATATTTAATCAGTCAAATTTTTTCAATTTTTCTTATATACTTGATTTTAATATTATCATAAAATATTTTGTATTATATAGAAAGCCAAAATTATTCTACACGAATAATATGCATACAAAGCTGTAAACGTAAGATTTAATGTTTTTATTTTAAGTATATAAAATTAAATGAAAGGTTTTTTATGTATATATCAATTTATTTTTATTAATGTAGGAGCTATGGGTGCTTGTAGAAGCAGATGTATAGAAGACTGTGATGAAAGATATCCAGTGGTAACGACTGTAAAACCGAGTAAGTATTGAACGTATTAATTGAACAATCAATTTTGAATTATATATTAAATATGTTTTTCAATTCAATGAAAAAATGATAATGATAATTCCAGAAAAAAAAAGAAAAAGAACTCCATGGGTGGATAGACAGGGCTCTACCAGGTGGCTCAATTTCTTAAATGTTTAGTATAGTTACTACTATTGCTACGCCTGAACATGTCAGGAAAATTATAAACAAATAATTAATATATTTTTATTATAAAAATAATAATTTCTACATAAATTAATATAAAATTTAGTGAATTTAAATAATATTTATTAAAATTTACAAACATGTTCAATTTAAATGATTTTAATCGACTTCAATATGAATAATTTATATCAAATTAATTTATAAATATAATAATATATTGCGTTATATTTACATTACTTGGTAATTGAGATTTGTTATACTCTCGTTATAAATCACAAGTTTATAAAAATCCTGTATCCAAAAGAAGCATATGGGTGGTTGAGTTAATTCGTCTATTAAGACTCTATCATGGATGCTTAGAGATCCTTGATTTCAATAGTTATATCACACAATAAAAAAAGTAGTGGTTCCTCTCTGGTTAATAATTTTCGCTGACAATATGTCTAGAGATTTCTTTCTTTACATTCACTGTGTTTTGCTTTTTTTTATAATTTTGTTTCATCTTTAGTTTCAATATTCATCACAATATTTAGTTTCATATTGTAATATACTTGAAACTTATAACCTTATTTCCCGCTTCTATTTTATTTTTTCTGTAGTTTCGTTTTATCAACATTAATTTATCATTTTGCAATGCTATCATGATTTATCCGAAACAATGACATTAAAAAATATTGAGATGTTATACTACTAAAGAGAATATTAGTTATTAATAATACTCACTAAAATTATTATATATTAAACTTATTATATACATCCTTTCGCTACCTTGCCGAGTTTATTGAAAAGTAATCTAATCTAATTTAATCTCTTATATGTATCATAAAACATGTCATTTTATGATTTTTTTAATATTCTTAATAACTAAAATATTCTTTTCTAATCGGTTTTTATTGACTTTTCTAAATAAATATTTATTTAAGTGAAAAAAAAAGTTTTTAAATATTTTTATTTTCACAATAAGAGTTATATTATAAGCCCTACACTATTCGACAGTCTGAAAGCATGATTAACTTTTGGCATCATAGTATTAGTTGATTTGATTATAATTCATACTCATTGATCTATGGATAAAACAAAATATATGTTATGAAAAAGGTTAGTAAATTATGAAACTTGATATGAAAAATCTTTTATGACAGCAAAATTCTATTTAAGGATATATTAAAAATCAAAGAGTTTCTATTTTAAAACACATATTTTGCTTTTGATAATAAATTCTATAAATAGATTTTTGGCATCGCAATGAAAGCTCAAGCGAATTTCATTCATATCATCTTTATTAGCAGTCATAGTAATAGTGATGAAGTCTTAATAATGAATTTTCTCAAAAATAAATACAATTTTATATTTTTATTTTATTATCATATGTAGATGACACAATTTGTTATATACATAAAAATCATTTGGATATGATCTTGAAGACTTTTAATAAATATAATAGTCATCTTCAATGTACATAGGAAATTCAAAATAATAATTCAATTAATTTTTAGATCTATCAATTATAAAAATTTATAACAATAAAACCATTACAAATTAGTATAAAAAACGTACACAATTGAATAATATACTGAATTTCAAATTCAATTACATATTTTTTCCGAAAAAAAAACATTGTTTATAACTTAATAAATCGAGCCATTTCCTTTTTAAATGAATGTTTTTATAAAATTAATTTTGGAATGTAAGAATATTTAAGTGCAATATTATTCATAAATTTAATAAAAATATAATAAAAAATGTACATCTTACCTTTACAACAATTGGTACAATCATCGATTGTAAATAGAGTTATCACTTCTGCATAACAAAACTTTGCATTATGTACATAATATTTTAATATTAAAAAAATAATTTTACATACCCTCTCCAAATAAAAAATAGTAGATAATAAATGCACTTAATATTGAATATTTCATTTCTTCAAAGTTTTCACGTTATTAGAATGATATAATCCACTTATTAAATGAGAAGTATACAGCTTATAAAAATATCTGAAAATTAATATACTTATGCATCTGAAACATTACCTAGACAGAGTGTATATGCATGCATATATATGTGTTGTATGCGATTTTAACATTAGTGATAAGTAACATATTAAACACTTATCTTTACTTTAATCATAATTTTTAATATACATGTATTTTAAAAGATATATAGTATTTTAATGGTTCTATTTTTTACATAAAATTCCAAAAAAATCTATTAATATTTAACTACGTATTTTTTCTTATTATATATTTTTCTTATTTTTAGTTTATACAAAATTAAAATATCAATTTGAAATAATTAATATTTATTTTACACTTAATAAAGTTGTATTTGATAGGAAATATATTTGAGTTTTATATGTATTTAATATTATTCATATATTTCTAATACGATGGATTTTAAAAAATTGTCTAATATTAGGCCGAAACTGCTATTATTAATACTACTGAATGATTCCTTTTTTCGCAACAATTGTATTGTTACATATCTAATGAAAAGTGACGTTCGTATTAATTAAAAAAATGCTTCGCACGTAAAAAAATATTACAGTTGATCAAAGTGTAATAGGAAATTTTGCTAACGATTGAAGTTTACGAAAATATCGATCAAGGGAATGTTTCAAAATGAAATCTGTGATGGGCATATTGACCCAAAAATTGAGAAATATTCGTCGATAAATGATGAAATACGATGACGCAATGCGAATTAAGCCTAAAATTGAGGGACGCCTTCACAGTGGGAGGACCTGAAAAGGTTAGCAGTTTATTATAATAAATATAATTAAGATAAAGTAAGAGGAGGATTTAGTTCAGAGCATTCTCGGTTCATTTATTCATATATGGAATTCTTTTAGAGGGGGGATTGAAAGAAGAATCAATCAGTAATATTCTTTCGGAGAGACTTTAGAGAGTTAAAGAGTAAGTTGATTCCGATTCGGGACTCTAGTCAATTTAACACGATACTTAATTTTCAATCAATTAAGATCACGATTATAATTCTAATTTCGGACACAAGGTAGGAAAATTATTGTATCACGAGCCAGATTTTACACATTAAAATATTTCTTTTCCGATCTATTAAAAATAAATCGGTATTTAAACGCGAATAATCGTTGTTGATTTTTTTAATATACAATCCCCACGAAGGCTGCAGAGATTTGAACGCTTCAGCTACTGCAGAAAGTAGCCTGCTAATTAATTAAATTCATAATAAATAAATAAATAAAATATATAAATAGAAATAAATAATAATTAATAGTTACAGGAGGAAAATTGGGTCATAATAGTATTAATTGTATCATTTATGATATAGTGTAATTTTTTTTAATATTATAATCATTGAGCAGATATATTCATATAGTTGCTCTTGCAATACTTAAAATTTTGTCTCTCTTTTTCGACAAAAATTATTTAAGTTTTAAATTATTAATTTATATATAAAATTCGCTTACAGTTGGATTTCCGAACATATTTATTATATAATTTGTTTTATTTTAATTATTATAATTATTTCTACAGTCAATTTTTTTTAGTTTGTCAATATTTTTAGTTCGTCTGAATGAAGATTGACCATTAAATTAAATAATATTCTTTATCGAGATTTTGTCGGTAATTTGATGGTATATAATGGATAAAATTTTTATAATGGAAAAGTAGTAACGGCTTTATAAATTTAATCTAGGATTCAGATTACTCAGCTGGAGTAACGTAATAAAATAAATAAATATTATTAATAAAAAACCAAATTACATACAAATAAATTGAAAATAATATTTATAAATATTACCGAGCAAAAAAGTTGAACTAGGTTAAATACATCTCAAAATAGACCACATAACCATTTAACATCAGACTTATAAAAAATTATTTGGGATTATGTTCAATTATGAATTAAATTAAATTTAAAAAAAATATATAAAATTAAAAAGTATAACATAGTTGAACTCTTATTTGGTAATACTTGTAACGTAGTCAATTTATTAGAAAATTGTGCATGTTACGCACAATATTCAATATTAAATATTAGTTTTTACTGTAAAAAAAAAGAAATAAAAAGAAAGAATGAATTCTGTCAAATAATTACTATTCGTTAATAGTAATTTTCTGGACATATCAATCAAACAGACATATTTTAAATTATATAATTCAATTAACTAATCCAATATATTGGTCACTAATACCAATAAACACTATAATAAAGAATAAAAATATAATGATAATATATTAATGAATATATACTGTAATGGGCTTTCCCGTTACAATAATTTTTATTTTTCTTTTCTAAAATCACCCACTCACCTTCCTCACAGGTACCCTTACCTGTGACGGCCGCTCAGATCGCAAAATCTATCACCTTTGCCCGTGGAGGCGGCGGGGCTCGGACTATTTGGATTCTCCTGTGCTATTCCTGCAAATGTTCGCGAAACTTTGTTTTTACGGGGGGATCGGGAAACGAATTCTAGGGCGTATAATTAATGCACTACAAATTGCGAGATATTAGCGCGATTATTATATTCACACCAAGTAATACAGAACGCTCGCTACGGGGCCCGCTCTCTGGTTACAAAAAGAACTTAAAACTACTTACAATAAGGTTACGCTCTTATTCTATTATTCTTCTCGCCCTGGATGTCTCGAAGCTTGGATGTGCTGCTGGAAATTCGCTAGGCTGCCTGGCCTCTCTCCCTTACACCTCGCTGGTCCCTGACAATTTACACCTGCTTCTTACCTCCACCCTGGCCTCTCGCTGCTTCGAATACCCTGCTTCACACCTCCACGAGGCACCCACAATAACAATCACCCTCGCGTGATAATCTCCCGTCAAAACTCGTGCTTTCGCAAAGGACTTCCTTTCGAAAAAGTACGAAAAAATGGAAGGCTCGGTCAAGTTCGAGTGAGTCTCCAAATCAATCTGGGAAGCTCGCGGGTCACTACCCGCGAATTCCCCCTCTTCTGACCGATGGCCGAAACTTCCCGATTCGTGCTCTTACTCTCCCGAATCGAGTATTAACGCGACGCGCGTTACACCCCCCAACCAGACGCAACCTATCCCTTGATAGGGCGCTCTGCTCCTGACGCCGATGTCGTAGCCAGGTCCTCGGATCCTCCCGGGAACTTCAGGCCCTGTCCTGAAGTCCTGCGGGTTCTCGCCCCTTACTGGTCGGACGGGTTCTGTGCCGGGGATGTGCCCGGACGTTGGGTCAGAATCGGGGTATGATGACACCCTTCTGGCCGCACTTCCTGCAGTATTGGTCCCCGCCTACGTGTACCTGATGCCGTGGGCACTTCCGGGCGTCGTTGACTCCCGGCTCCGCACACTTGGTACAGAACCGATGGGAGAGAACCTCCGCACTCTTCCGCTCCTGCAGGGTCAGTTTCTTTACCTGATCCTGCATGTAAGTGTTGGTCCTCATAACCTTCACCACCGTATAAGGTCCTATGAACTTTGGTGCCAGCTTGGCTGTAACACCTCCAGCCGTTGATGATAGCATTTTGTTCCTCTTCCACACCAGATCCCCTTCTGCGAAGCTGGGGTTACGACGCCTTTCGTCGTATAGTCGAGCTTGCCTCTCTTTTTCACCCAGCGATCGCAGACTTGCCTCCAAGTGTAGTTGGGGCAGCTTTCTGAGTCGGTTAATCCATTCCTCGATCAGATCGCTTTCTTGGACAGCCTCAGCTCTCTTGTCCGTCTCTTGCCGCAGCGTTTTCGGTCTTACGGGCTCCCTCCCGTAAGCCAAAAGGGCTGGTGAATACTCTGTCGCTTCGTGTTGCGCCGTGTTGTAGGCGAAGGTTATCTCTTTCAGCGCGATGTCCCAGGTTTTATGGTCTTCTTCGACGTATGCTGCCATCATCGTTTTAACCGATCTATTTACCCTCTCGACCGGGTTGGCTTGAGGGTGGTACGGTGGCGTTGTTTGGTACAACACCTGCCTCTCTCGCAGATAATTCTCTACTGCCGCATTCTTAAACTCTGTCCCATTATCTGACAGTAAAGCTTCCGGGCAGCCGAATCGAAGTACTGTCTTCTCTTCGAACTCTTGAATTATCGTGCGAGCATTGGCTTTCTTCACCGGCACGCACTCCATCCATCTGGTGAATAGATCTTGGAACACCAGTACATATTGATTTCCCTTTAACGAACGCGGTAACGGTACCATGATGTCCCCCGATACCACTTGCCATGGGCGGTCTATACTCCTTCGACCCATAAATCCTGTGGGTGCTCTCTGTTCTACCTTCGTCTGCTGACATATCGCGCACTCACGAACATATCTCGCGACGTCTTTCGTCATTCCTACCCAGAAGTATGACTGGGCTACTCTCGCCATAGTCTTGCTCCTTCCTAGGTGGCTTGAAGTAGGAATATCGTGGCATTCCTTTAGTACTTCAAGACGTTGCTCCTGTGGGATAACAAGTTTCCAGGCTTGGTCGTCACCGAATGTATCTTCTACAACTTGGAGTGGTCTGTATATATACAGCTCCCCCAACCAGCTTGAACGTGGGTGTTGATCTTGGGTTTTCTCGTGCTCTGTCGCGCATCTTACTATACCATGCGTCGGCAGAGTTTCTGACGGTCAATGCACTCACTCCCGTCCGATCCTCTTCATCCTCGTACATTCTTGATAATGCATCTGGGACGTGATTGAGTGCACCTTTATGATGCTCTACTGTAAAGGTATGACCCTTAAGTTCTAATGCCTATCTGGCTAAACGACCCGACGGGTTCCGCAAGTTTTGCAGCCACTTCAAGCTAGAATGGTCTGTCACGACTCTAAAGTTGTAACCCTCGATGTAAGGGCGAAACTTCTTAACAGCCCATATTACTGCTAAGCATTCCTTCTCGATGACGCTAAAATTCCGCTCCGCAGGGGTCAAAATACTGCTCGCGAATTCCAATACCTTTTCTTCATCATGAATAACTTGGTATAATACTGCTCCTACTCCTGTGTCGCTGGCGTCTGTTTGCACGACGAACTGCTCCGTAAACATAGGTCTTTGCAGCATGGGTGCTGAAGCGACAAGCATTTTTATCCTTTCAAATGCTTCTTGTTGTTTTGTAGACCACTCGTTGCTGACATCCTTCTTTGTCAGTTTTGAGAGGGGTTCTGCTAATGTCACTAGATTTGGTAGGAATTTCCTATACCAAGAAGCCATTCCTAAGAATCTTCTCAATTGTTTGAGATTCTTAGGTGCAGGATAATTTATTATCGGCTTGATTTTATCGGGATCGGGTTTGAACCCGTCCCCATTTACCAATACGCCGAGGTATTTGACATTGTCGCGGCCGAATACACTTTTATCCCAATTAATGGCGAGTTCTGCTACCTGTATTCTCTTGAGCACATGTTCCAGCTTCACCATGTGTTCCTTAAACGACTCTGTGACCACGATGATGTCGTCTATGTATGAGAATGCATAAGGCTCCAGTTCTGGTCCAATCACCTTCTCGATTAATCGTTGGAACGATGCTCCTGCTTGACTGAGTCCGTACGGCATTCTGTTAAACTCATACAGTCCTTTCCTGGGAACGGTGAATGCAGTTATTGGGCGTGATTCTTTTTGCAGAGGTATCTGATGATATGCACTACTGAGGTCAATCGTTGAGATATATTTTGCCTTCTGCAGTTTGCGAAGGATATCCTCCATGTATGGCAAAGGATATGCATCAGCCTCTGATACCGCATTTACTTTGCGAAAATCTACGCAAAATCTGTATTTCCCGTCCGCCTTCTTGACCATGACGACAGGACTCGACCATGCACTTGTTGATGGTTCGATGACTCCATTGTCAAGCATTTCTTGCACTTGCTCGTGCATCGTTTCCTCGATTTTCTTCGAAACCGGGTAATAACGTTGTTTTATCGGCCGCGCACCGTTCCCATGGATCGCATGCTCGATCCAACTCGTACAACCTAGCTTCTCTGGAAGTATAGATCTATACTTGGATATTAGTGTATCTAAGTCTTTTTTTTCCTCCTCGGTAGGGCAAGTTATCCTTACCGAGTTGAGTGAGCTCTTGAACGGAGTTAATCCTGCCACTTCCAACGGGACCTCCCCGTTGGTGTGTTTCAGACGTAACACATTCTTGCAGGGATCTAATATAGCGTGGAAGCTGCGTATAAAGTTTACTCCCTGGTAGCATTCGTTTTCTATTTCAGACATAATGGCTACCTTGAGATTTTTGCAGACTCCCCTAACGTCAAAAGGTAACTTGACGTATCCAAGCAAAGGGCTTTGTGCGCCGTTTGCCATCCGGGCGCTCCTCCCTTCGGCGTTTATCAGCTTTTCACCTAAAGCTGAGGCTATCTGCAGCCCGTTCGGTCCCATCAATGTCAAAGATGCACCTGGATCGAACAACGCCTTCAAGTCATATCCATCGACTTTGACGTCCAGCTACCATCTTGCTTCCACGTCCATATGTTCAGTCTCTGAACCTGAACAATCATGATGGTCGCTTTCTTCATGTAGCTCGTCAACTTCCGGTGTTTTTAACTTTCGACAAGATTTTGCTCCTACTTCGCTGACTTGGAAAGAGCTGGAGACTTCTGTCGCCCTTTCCTTTCGGAGTTTCCCGAATCCTTGAATTTCGGGGAGACCGAGCTTCTCCGGTCGTTCCTATCAGGTGAGTTCCGTTTCTTCGGCGCTGCAGCTTCACATTTTGCCGCAAAATGTCCTTCTTCGCCGCGCCGGAAACACCTGAACTTATTTTCCGCCCGGGGCTTTCCTGGGGAACTCGAACGACTCGAGTTTGGAGATTTCTTCTTCTCCTTCTGCCTGAAGGTTGACCTTTTCTTCTCGGGTTGACTTCCCTTGATTATCCAGCCTTCTTGAATCCTGTCGCTGATCCTTGAAGATTCGTTCACCGGTATTACATTATTTTGCAATCTGCAGCTTCCCTCAGTCCTTGACGAATCTTGATGTGTTATATTATTTGCTGAGGCACGTTCTAACTTATTTATCCTTTCACCAAGGTTTGTCAGCTGGTCCATGATTGCTGCGAGGTATCGTTCCAATCCTGTCTCAACTTGGGAGTTTTGACTTCCTGGTTTTGACGTGAATGTTCACCCAGGCTTTGTCACTCCTTTTTTAGGATATCATCTCTATCCCCCAGGCCTATCCTGGAGGATCGAGTTAGTTGTGGTTGCGTCTGTTGCATATTTGTAGAGATTATTTCTTCTTCCAACAGCCGCCGCATTAATTGTTGCGTTTCTTCTGCTGCTGGTAGGTTGGGGTCTAACCTACACGTCTCTTGAATTAGGTTAATGTAATCCAATCGTGCGTCTACCCGAATTCTTCATCCTTCAGTATTGGAGCATTCGGGTTCCTCTACAAATTCTTCCTCTTCATAGACTCCATAAAGCCAATTCTGGAGTCTATTCCATTGAGAGATCTTCGAGCCATCTGCCCTTAATCTCAGTGCAATCAGCGCTTCATAAATCTGACTATCTGTCTGGTTCACACACCAGTTCACGATCTCATCTATCGTGGACTCTTCCATGATAGGTCGATTGATTCCGTACGCACGCTTAAGAGAAGGAGAGAGAATTTAGGCCTAACTAGTGCAATATACTTTTCGCCATATCACCCTTGACAAGGTCTAATTTTTCGATCAAATTATCCGATAAAAATATTGTGTTTTGAAGTAGTTGCAAACTACAATTTTTGATACCTCAAAACAAATCGGAAAATCCCGGAAAATTCTGGAAAAACCCGGAAATTTTTCAATTTTTCCATTCTCTTTTTCCAGATTAATTTACGAAAAATTTTAAAAATTTTGTTCGGAAAAGTCGGAAAATTTTTTCCTCACCCCCGGAAAACTCTTTTCCCGAAACTACTTAAAAAATCTTTCCTTTACAGCCCGGAAAACCCCGGAAAATTTACCCCTATTTCCCGGAAAATCGTTGGGAAATGTAGCTTTCCTTTTTCCCTTCCCGGTGTACTTTACCCGGAAAAGCTACGCCTTGTCACTTGGAAATTACGGCGATTACACTGTGTAGCACGATACGCCGATTTAATGCATGCACGATTCGCATAAATAATAATTATAAAAAACAATTTTATAAAATTTTATTCAATTTTGGAATAATGTATAATAAAAATTTTATATTAAAAGTAGATCACCACTCTACTTCGCTTGGCGTAAATCCTTGTAACACAAAAAAAAATTTTGAAATCTATTCAATCATATGATCGAACATATGATATAATATAATATAATAATCGCGTTAATACTCGATTCGGGAGGGTAAGGGCCCGAATCGGGAAGTTTCGGCCATCGGTCGGAAGAGGGGGAATTCGCGGGTAGTGACCCGCGAGCTTCCCAGATTGATTTGGAGACTCACTCGAACTTGACCGAGCCTTCCATTTTTTCGTACTTTTTCGAAAGGAAGTCCTTTGCGAAAGCACGAGTTTTGACGGGAGATTATCACGCGAGGGTGATTGTTATTGTGGGTGCCTCGTGGAGGTGTGAAGCAGGGTATTCGAAGCAGCGAGAGGCCAGGGTGGAGGTAAGAAGCAGGTGTAAATTGTCAGGGACCAGCGAGGTGTAAGGGAGAGAGGCCAGGCAGCCTAGCGAATTTCCAGCAGCACATCCAAGCTTCGAGACATCCAGGGCGAGAAGAATAATAGAATAAGAGCGTAACCTTATTGTAAGTAGTTTTAAGTTCTTTTTGTAACCAGAGAGCGGGCCCCGTAGCGAGCGTTCTGTATTACTTGGTGTGAATATAATAATCGCGCTAATATCTCGCAATTTGTAGTGCATTAATTATACGCCCTAGAATTCGTTTCCCGATCCCCCCGTAAAAACAAAGTTTCGCGAACATTTGCAGGAATAGCACAGGAGAATCCAAATAGTCCGAGCCCCGCCGCCTCCACGGGCAAAGGTGATAGATTTTGCGATCTGAGCGGCCGTCACAGGTAAGGGTACCTGTGAGGAAGGTGAGTGGGTGATTTTTGAAAAGAAAAAAATAAAAATTATTGTAACGGGAAAGCCCGTTACAATGTATAATTTATTTTTGTAGAACAAAGCTTTAACGATTTTTGACAGAAAAGGTATAAGAATGTAGTTCCAATTTAAAGAATCGAAAAATCATTTTATTACCTTTTCAAATTTACTGATCAACTGTAAATTTTATTAAAAATAATATCCCTGAATTAATGTTTATTTATCATAATGATCATTCATATGGGAGCAAATTTTAAAAGATATATAGTTATAAATATAAATTATTATATTTAATTTAAATAACTTACGAAAATTGTATAGAACCTTTACAAATTATATTACAAAAACTAAATTTTAACATAACTTCAGAAATTAAATAATAATGTTGAAAAATTCAATTTGAATAATTATCTAAAGGATGGTCTGTTTGAAAATATCCTTATACTGGAGATATATTAATAACTAAATATTAATAAATAGTAAGACTTTAGTACTTTGGTGTTATTAAAAGATTCATAATTTATAAAATTGTCTTGATACAATATGATATTTAAAAATATATTATTTAAAACATATAATTTAGTCATAAATCATGAATTAATGTTGTAATGTTACGACTGTACCGCATAACGCGAATAGTTTTTCAGTCGTGTCTAGAGAGCAAAGGAGGGAGATACAACAAAATAAAACATAAAATTTAAACAACGTGGGGAAATATTTATATCCACTATATTATATATATGTTATTTTAAATTCTGTTCTTCAGCCGTATTCTTTGACGTCGAGTTTACTGATGAGACGTCTTCAGTATTGGCTTCGTCAATGGGTACCTATGCAAAATAATAATGTTTTATATTATTATTCATTTGAATTTAGCGGGCAGAAAATCTTATAATTGCCCCTACTCTCGTGTTATGACGGAGAGTATTTATGTATATTTCTATCAATATTTAATTTACAAGGGGTCAATAACCCTGTTATAACAGGTTATTGACTTTGTTTTTAAATATCGTAGCACGGGTCTATTGTCAACCGTGACTTTTTCTCGTTGGTAATGATCGTCTTGTTATGACAGGCGTCAATTATTTAGCGTTTTAAATTTAAATTAATTTTAAAAGAAAATTATAATTCATGTATGTACGAATTAAATTTTTAATGGTTCTGCGTATCATATTGTCGAGCGACTCCTCGTGTAATCACTAGGAGTTTACTCTTCAGTATCTCGCATAAAATTAAGCTCTTGCGGCCTGGTGCGTTCCGTCTTTTATTTCCGCGATCCATCATAGATTTCTTCTTCGCGTTCTCGATCAGCAGGGACGTCGGGGAGTGATTTAGTTCGCCACACGGAAATGATTCGTTAAGTTCGAATACAGATCGTTGCTCCGTGGATTTTCCCGAATTAAAACGTTTGTTTTTCCCGTGAATTTATTCAACTCCATGAAGGTGTAAATGATTCGTGATATCACGCAATATATTGAAATATTGCAATGTGAAATTATGATTTGGATAATATATGAATAATTTACAACTCTTAGATTAATTCACGAATGATAGATAACATAAAAAAATTTTAAATCTAAAAACTCTGAACAAATCGTCTTAAATAGCCGAATTTTAGTGCAGAAATTTCTTAAAAAGTGTTCAATGGAAAAAGAAAAAATAATATGTAAATAAATAAATACGTTAGGGTTGTTAAAATAAAAAAGAATAAATTTATATAGTAATGACTCCAATTTATTTATTTTCATGTTTGCTCTTTTTTGAACCTTGTCGTAGCTGTAAATTATGTATGCTATTTTAGGTTTTACTTAATATTTTAAAAATCATTATTAATGTATACATAATTTTTGAATAAATATATAATAGAAATTAATCGTACTTATTATTTTCTACAGTAGATTAGAAAATAAATCCATGAAGTTATATAAAAGTTATATAAAAGTTAAAAGTCAGTATTTCATAAAATATTTATGAAATATTTGAGTAATCAAGTTGTACAAATATTTTAAGCCAAAAAATGAACACTTAATGAAATAGCTTGTATAGTATTTTAAAATCATTATAACCTTTATGTAAAAATAAAATTCATTAAAAAATATATTTTAGTTATCAATAATATTAAAACCGATATAAAGGTCTCATTATATATATATATAATTCTGGTATATAATTAATTTAATGAGTATTATTAATGAACATTATACTATTCAGTAGAAAATATACTAAATATTTCAGTAAAAATGTAGCTCATTGCGTATATAATAAATATAATTTATACGTATTCTATTATTTATAATAAATTATACACCGTACATCCAAGAAATTCGTCCACCTTGTAGATCCTAGCCTATCCACCCATGGAGTTCTTGGCCTTTTTTTTTCTGGAATTATCATTATGATTTTTTTATTAATTTAATAAAAAAAATTTAATCTATAATTTATAACAACTGAATTTACTTTTAATACCATTCATACTTACGCGTATAAAGAGTCGTTCCTAGTGTATACCTAGCATTGCAGTCTTCTATACAAAATACTCTGCAAATGCTTAATCCTTCTGTTTTAAAGAAAATTAAAGTAATATATGAATAAAAATATCTTATCATTATACATATTGAAGAAAATTTAATTATTATATAAATAAAAAAATTATACAATAAAAAAATTGCAATATACCATAACAAAATTAATAAATGTAACAAATCTTACTTAAGCAACTTTGTTGGCACGTGAGAAGACCTCTATAATTTTGGCTCACTAAATAAGATAATATTTTTGGTAGTTTTGAGAGAGGTTAATTAATTTATGTAGAAGGAAAATAGAAAAAATTGATATATTAAAAAAACAACATGATGTAACTAAGTTAATATATTCCTAAACAAAATTTAATAGTAATTGAAATTATTTATATTAGTATAAAAAATGCAGGATATAGGATGAAATTCCTTTCCCATTAATCTATTCTACTTTTTCTAATATAAATAAGTTTTAATAAAAATTTTTGAAAACTTATGATAAAATTATTATATAAAACTTTAAAAAAATATTAAAGTAAAATAAGTAATAAAATAACAAAAAAACCAATAATTTATATTTCTAAATTCGAATAGAATTCATTAAGAAATACAAATAAATTAAAACTAAATTATTATGTTCTCTTCTAATGATGTAATAAATCAAATAAATATTTATAAAGGAAATTACTGAAAGTATATATACATATATAGTTTTAGTATTTATTATACTTATATATATATATATAACAATCATTAAGAGTTTTAAATTATATTTAAATTTAAATTATATACATTTTGAATTTTTTAGTTGCTATCAACCTCTTTATATATTTTATTCTAATCTATGTATTTATTAGTAGTAGAGAATCTATGGTACCATTATCTATTTTACAAGATTTTTTTTAGTATAGTAAATATTTAAGCAAAATTAATAAAAGAAAATATTTTATTATTTATTAATAAATTAAAAAAAATATAGTAGATGATATTTTATATGTATCACAAATTAATAATTTTTGGAAAATGTTAATAGTAGGATGAATATATCATTGTTTTAAAATATAATTATATTCATATATTACATATATTATATTCATTAAGTTAATTGTTTTGAAAAGCAACTTTTGACTAAAAGATGATTTTCGTGAATCTGTTAGCAGTGAAAAATCGCTAAGATAACTTTGACAACGTCGCAAAATAATATCAAAGTGATCAATTCATGACCAAGAAATGGGTATTTAACGTGTGTCCGTAATTATTTCAATTAATTTCATTATGCTTTGTCCTTATAAATTTTAACCCCTAAATAAATCAATTAATACTGTATTTAATTGATAACATTAAATAATATTTGTAAATTTTTTTTAATAAAATGTTGTTTTCATTAATTTTTTAATTGATTTTTTTATTAGTGCTCCACGTTCTTGCTCTCTCATTAGCGTATGTGTTTGTAATTTTTTCAATTTTGAGTCAGCAAACATTTTACATTATAGAACACATTATATTACGTACTAGAAAATTTTTGATGACAAGAAATCGAGCAATCAGTCCGTTTTCCCGTTGGTAGTTCTATAAAAATAACATAAAACTATGTAAAACTATTTTATATTGAGTGACCACAAATAAAAATTATAAGGCATACCTTTTGCGGAAACGTACGCATTAATTATATTGATCAAATAAGTAAATAAATAATATACAATTTTGTTTCATATTTTTATTTTAAATTATTTAATGTATGTATTAACATTTTTAAGACACTTTATTTTAAAATACTTTCTCAAATGATAATATTTTATTATTTATCTATACCATTTTTATTTCTTTCTCTGATATTAAGTAACATCTACTTACACTTATATAACTTTATATATTAATAATAAAACTCTATTATAAATAAATTTTTGATAAATAATAATTGAAAAACTAAATTTTTAAAAACTTATGTAAATTGGGATTATTTTTATACAATAATAAATAGTGTGTCCGAAAAGTAATGCATTATATTTTGTTTTTTTGTTTTTTTATAAAGACGCCTTTTATCGCAGAGGTCGGAAAATTTGCGGAAGAGTTTTTTCTATTTGTCTCCCTTTGTTTCGAACACATTCTTATTCACACGAAGCGTATTTTTAAATTTTATAACACGGCGGAAAGATCCACTGATGGAACAGATTTACACGTTAAAAAATTGATTGTGGCTTGATAAAATACTATAGAGACTTTTGAATATCAAAAAAGCCTTTAAGAATAAAATTACATGTAAATAACAATTCATAAAAATCGTATAAGGATTTAAGGAACTCACTGATGAGCTTCGTTCTTAGCACCCAAAAACTGCTCGAATCAAATTTGACACCAGCACATGCCCAAATATTGAGTTCAAGCGGTCATTTAAGGATCAGGGTAATCAATGACACCTTGAATTTATCAAAATTTGCATACAGTTTAAAAACCTTTTTTTAATTTTTAGTCTTTTTTCAAAATCTTCACGGTGATTTTTTTTAATCATATACTAAATTTTATCGCATAACGCTATTCCACTTAGTCTTTTCAATGCGCCATGTTACAAAATTGCAAAGCATTTTTCGTGCGAAGATTAATTTTGCCGCATCTAATGATCGAAAAAAAAGAAGAGAGATAAATAGAAAAACTTTCCTCGTATATTTCATGTCCTCTCCGAAATCGCAACAATAAATAGTGGCTTCAAAAAAAAAAATAAAACGTATTACTTTCTGGACACACACCATGTATTTAGATTCAGCATGATTCATAAATATGTTGAACATAAAATATATATCTATATCTCACCCTGACAACATTGCAGGCATTTATCTTTTGTAAATTCAGCTATTGCTTCTACATAATAAAATTCTATATTATATCTATAATTTTCAATATATAGACAACAATTTATACATACCCTTCATAAATAAAAAGTAGTAAATTGTATATGCAGTTAATATTGAATACTTCATCATGTAAAATATATGATTTTAGGAAAATAATATAATACAATTTATTTAATCAATAAAATACACACTCTACAGAATATATGTAAATTAAACTATTTATGGATTAAAATTTTTGCATACACAAAAAGATATATCTGTTTATATAGTATACGGTTTTAATATTAATGATAACTTATATATTAAATATTAATCTTTACGTTAACCGCAACCTATACTATACATGTATATTAAAAAATAAATTATTTTATTAGTTTTATTATGCACGTACTTTTTTAACTTATTAAATAGTTAATATTTTATCGTGCATATATTTTAAAAAGCATATATAACTGATAAGACAAATTTTGTACTTTTTGACATTTTTGAAATTCTGACATTTTTAATATTAGTATTTTACATTTCTATGAATATCGTAATTTTATTATTGCAATATTCAATCTTGAATAAATTTATTATAAATTCAAATATATATGTGTATAATCATTTATTATAAAGTAAGTATTTAAAGAATAAGCAAAATGGATTTGAATCAAATTCTTTGGTTATTAAGTAACAGATGTTTTGGACACGATTCTTCAGTAAATGCAATATCATGATTATTACAAGTAAAATTTTAATCAACGAATTTGAATTTTATTAATTCGAAAAGGATAAAACACTATCTACAATAATAAGTAAAATGTTAATATTATGTGTTTGTGAAAATTTTTTATAACAATATGAAAATAGAGAAAAATTATAAAAATGCGCATAAAAAAATATAAAGATTTGTAATTCATTCTCAGTGTAATCTAGTAGTTAATAAATTTGTTTCTAAAGTCACTTCTAGTTAGTTTTACTATAAATTTCAATTTAATTTTTAATAGTAGTCGTGATTCACTTTTTAATCCATGTATTTTTAAAGTGATCTTATACATTAATTCAGTAACTTATTCTGAATATATACAATAATAATAATAATAAATTATAATATAATATAATAATAAAAATAATAATAATAAATAATAAAAAAAGCTTCTTAGATGATCACTTTGAATACAAATAAATTAACTATTTTCAAAAAAATGTAAACAATTAAGTACGGCTCCGTAGTAAGGATCGACAAGAATAGAATCCTTAAAGTGCGATCATCGGTTGACCTCAATGATATTTTTTTGCAAACAATTGATTATCATTTATAATTTTCGTAGGTTAGAATAACGTTGAATCACATATTTACATTTGTTTTAAATTTAAAAAATGCAATAGTGCTTTCTATATAGTTTAAAATAAGCTTCTTCACAAAATAGAAGGCTAGCAATGCTTGTCAGATATTTATATTATTATTATTATTATATTATAACTTATTAACATGTTATAAGGCTAAATATATAATATATACATGTATTTTATAATTTATGAATGATCTTGTATCAAAAATTTATTTATATGCCATTAATCTCAATGTATAAAGCAGGAAAAATATAATAAATTATTTCACATTTTATATGTTATGTAAAGTATACATTTTTTACTATTATATTCTCTGCAACAAATAAAAAATATTAAAAATTATGATATAATTTTTAATGTAATAAATGATTTCTATAATTTTTCTTTTTATTTACATATCGTTTCAATATTTTTTGATAGCCTAATAATATTAAATTTTTATTTCTTATTGGAATAAGTATTTCCAGTTACTTACAATAATGAGATTCAAATTACAATTACTTATATACTTACTATCTCACCAACTATTTATCAGTATACAAGGTTATCTTATTCCGAAACACTATACCTATCGTTATTTTATTTTAGAATACTGTTACGTCCGTAACATTTATTAAATTCTTCTGAATTCTTAGATTAGGAAAGAACTTAATATCCAACGAGAACGACTTTATTTTTACATTGACACATTTGGGTCTACATTTAACTGTACAAACCCTTTTTGCCAATTGTCGCAACGACGGTAATTTCTCCAATTCGAGCCTACGCTTGCGCGCACTAGCTCCTGGGATGGAGTATACAAATCTCGCGAAATTATTTTTATAAAAATGAAAATGAACGAACACGAGTAGATAATATTTTTGGATGATTAAATAAATAATAAAAAACAATACATTTGATAGAAAATTCATTTTAATAATCTTACTTGTCAATTTTTAGTACAATGATGGAGATTCGCAATTTGGATCACAATATAAACCAAGTCTCGTCAATAAATCGAATCCTTGAAATATAGTATTTTGAAATTTTACAAATATTGTCTAAACTCGCGATGAAAATGCTTGATGAGCATGTAAACTTTTTGAATCGGAAAATTAGTGCTGCATGCCTAATGCTTAATTAATGCTTACTTAATGCTGCTATTATTTGAAATTCGCCCCTTTTTATACCCTTTTGTGCTTAGTTATTTTTGAAAATTAATGAATCTTATTCGTCGCATTCATCTCCTTCTCCGGACTTTTCTTAATTATTTTAGATTCGCCCAATCATAGGGTTAGTTTCGGATTTTGATAAGGTTTGATTTTATGGGGGAGGTAATGATGAGCTTACATATTTAATTCGAGAATTTTCTAATTCACAATTTTGCTCTGTTTATCGGTTTCGTCATTTAACAATCGGATAGCTTAATATTTCGGTGATTCGATTTATAAATTAAAAGAATGATCAATGATTAAATGGTCAATAATTAGTTAATTTGTTAATAATAATCATTTGTTATTTAAAAATTATTTAACAATTCATTGTTAATAATCGCGTTATCATTTCTAGTTTATTGGTAATTATTTTGTTGACTAATAATTATTTATTAATTAAGAATTTTCGTTAATCAACAACTCGTCAGAAATTAACTATTTGTCATTAATCATTTTTTTTAAATAACAATTTGTTAATAACAATTTATTTGTTAATAACAATTTACTAATAATAATTTTTGGTTGATAACAATTTACTATTAATTATTAACTTATTAATATTGGTTGCATGTTAACAACATTAATTTCTTAATGATAACTTTGTTATTAATTAATAATCTGTTTGTAATAATTTATTCGTTAATTGATGATTTTATTTAATAAATAATTTGGAGTCGGCTTCGCTATAAAGAAATAATCGACTTCTGGTAGTTTCGAATTATTTTTGTGGGTTTTCGATTGATATTATATTTCTGGAATTTTCATGTCGTAGATGATTTTACTTTTTTGAGATTTTACTCTACACAATACTTAGTCTCCACATCTGGAAGATATTAAAATTTTATTACTTACACGCGTGTGTGATTAGGGTTTTCCTCATCCGCTCGTGTGTAGGTCAAGTTCTAGGGTCAAGCGCAACTCGCGGTTACATTTCGGGAAAACCATAAAAATGTTTGATAGGAAATTATCGTTTGGGGTGCGCGTGTACATGACTTGGGAAAATATTCTAAATTCAATCGTTGATTCATATTTAAAAAAGTAAGTAATAATAATTTTGATAAATTAAATATTAATCGTTCGGCTTATGCCGTAACAATACTAAAAATATTCTTACTTTTCTATTTTAAAAAATGTTTTTATATTCTATTTTTTTTTTATTTAAATACATGCTCATTTACATTCTTATTATATCGAATTTTATATGCTTTAAAATAATTTTGATACCAAGCCATTTTATATAAAAAAGCTATATTTAATCTTTTTATAGATTCATTTGAACAATTAACTATATTCAAATTTATAATTCTAATTGTATAAAATATATATATCAATAATAATATACGAACACCAACACCAGGAAGTACTCTAAGAAATTATAAACTTAGATGTAATATTGAAATAACTATTTATTTGCATTTGGCGAAGAATGTACAAAAAGACGGCTCGGTCAAGACTGACCTTCTCGTCTAATCTCCGAGGCGCCCTTGCCGCCTCGGCCCTATCATAAAACTCTGTCTTTCATTTTTCCTTTTCTACATTCGGTCATCCTGATTTTCCAGGCGTCCTCGCCTGGACTTCTCTACAGAGTCGTCTCCCTTGACTTTCCTCGCTCACTGTACGTTCCGAAATAGATTCATATGATGTGGTTAATTTTTGTCTGGTTTTCTCTTTTTGGCTTCAATACTTTTCCCCTTTCTCTTTACTCCAGTTTCAGCATCAGATGATCGTCTCGGGGAGTATTCTAATAGTAGTTGGGCCGGGCTCCTGGATGTAGTCCTGTTGACTGTGCCATTTATCGTCCTTTGTACACTTTTCACGTGGTTGTCCCATCCGTCATCCTCGCCTCCTGCCGACATCGTGGACAATGCATTTAGTAGTGTGCGATTTAACCTCTCGCATTGCCCGTTCGATCTCGGTGTTGTCACGGCGTTTAAAATGTGCTTCACGTCAAACTGATGGCAAAAGTTTCTGAATGATTTTGACACAAACGCGGTTCCTCTGTGGGTGATGATTCTGGCTGCTACTCCGAAAATATCAATAATCTGTTGTAATGTCTTTATTACATGTTTCGATTTTGTGTTGCAGACGGGCTTGAGAATGCAAAATTTTAAAAATGCGTCTATCATTGTGAGGACTTGCGTGTTCTTGCCTTTAGATTTGACGAACGGTCCAACGTCATCCAAGTGTAGAGTGTGGAACACTCTCGCTATCTTGTCGATCGGATGTAGTAGGCCGGTTTTCTTTGACCCTCCTTCCTTGTAATAAAGACAGTTCAGGCACGACTTCACGTATTTGGAGACGAAATGCCGCATGCCCCCGAATTAATATTTCTCGCGGATTGTTTGTAAGGTTCGCTCCTCTGCGAAGTGTCTTTGATCGTCGTGGATGATCTTGACTATGTAAAAACGCGCGAAAGGTGGGACCAGCCACTTGTTACCTTCATTGGTTCTTCTGTATATCAGTCAGTTCCTCAGGTCGTAATTTTCTAAATACGTTTTCAAGGATGCCTTCTGGTCCCCTGACTATAATATTTCTTTAATCAGCATGTTGTCGGGGTCTTGAGCTTGAGCTACCCTTATCCATTCTGCTGGTGTGATGTCTACTGACATACATTCGATGAGATTTCTGCTTAAAAAGTCGACGTGTTGAATGCGTGATCCGGGTCGGTAAATGATCTCATAATCATAATCCTGAAAGTAGACCCACCAAGGTGCCACTCGTGGCTGGATCTCTTTTTTGGTCACGGTGGCCCTAATAGCTATGCAGTCAGTTACTATCTTGAACTTAATCTCAAGCAGATACGCACAAAAAGTTTTTAGTCCTGCGTAAACTGCCAGGGTCTCCAGATCGTAGGAGTGGTATTTGTTTTCTTCAGAGTAGTCTGTCTACTGTAGTAGGCTATGACTCGTCGCCTGTCATCTACCTTTTGTATCAGGATGGCTCCTATCTCCAGCGCTGACGCGTCTGTATGTAACTCAGTCTCGAGTTTTGGGTCGAAAATTGCTAGGATGGAAGGAGATGCGAGTGCTTCCTTGAGGTCCTTCATTGATTGCGACTGCTCTTTCCCCCATGTCCACGGTGCGTTTTGTTTCAGGAGTCGGGTTAATGGTTCCGCTCTCTTTGCGAAGTCGCGCATGTATCTTCGGAAATATCCTGCCAGCCCTAGGAATTGCCGGATCTGTTTGACTGAGTACGGTTCCGTTGCTTTCTTAAGAGCCTCTATCTTTTCCTTTCCCGGCTTTACACCTTCTCTGGATACTTCCCGCCCTATGTAGTTTATCTTCTCCAGAAAGAAATGGCATTTTTGCAAATTGAGAGTAAAACCATCCCTTTTCAGAGCTTGGAGAACGGCCTCTAGCTCAATCAACCCGTCCGTGAAACTGTCCACCGCTAGCAGCACGTCATCTACATACACCGAGGCTTGTGTATTTTTTAGTACCAATTTCATTGCACGTTGGAATATTGTGGGTGAGTTTGATAGTCCCATCGGCATTCTTAGAAACTCCCACTGAGCATTCGCCGTCACAAACGCGGTTTTCTCTATAGAATCTTCGTGCATTGGAATCTGATAAAATCCCGATTTCAGATCTAACGTTATGAAATACTTCTTGCCTCCCAGCTAATCGATTTGGTCATCGATGAGGGGGAGCGGGTATTTCATTTTCTTCATTACTTGATTCAGCTTCCTGTAGTCGACTACCATTCTTTTATCCCCGTTTGCTTTCTTCACGAGGAATACGGGGCTCGCGTACGGGGAACTACTTGGCCTTATTATGTTAGCTTCCTCGAGTTCTTCAATAAGTCTGCTACATTTCTCTCTTTCGGTGCGTGCAGCTCTCATCGGCCTCGAATACATCGGCTCCTCTCTTGTTAGATGAATTTCTTAGCACCCGATTTTAGCCCGTCCGATTTCCCTCAAGGTTAACGATATAGTGTCGTGATACTCATTGATCACTTGCAGCAAACTGGTCTTTCTTTTCTCAGGTAAATCCCCGCACTGTATCTCCATTACGTGGGCCTTTCTGCTCTCAAATACCGCCACCATGCTGCATTCTTTCCACTGACTTTACTGGGGGCCTATTGACCTATCTACAATGAGCCTAGACGACTCCCCCTTTGAGATTACCCCTATGCCTTTTTGCAGGACGTTTCGGCCTACAATTACATCCCGTACGAGGTCGCGATTCTTTACGACGTAAATGCTTAGTACCAATGGTATCTGGTCGACCTCTACCTCTGTTTCCGTTCCCACTAGGATCAGTATGGAGTTATTGAATCCCATCAGTACTTGGTCGCACTTTAGTTGTAATACTCGCGCCACGCTCTCCTTCAATATCGATCTGTCGCTCCCTAGATTGAGCATCGCCTGAATCGCCTTTCCGCCAATCCTGCAGTTCTTTAAAATCTTGGCATTCTTTTCCACGTAGGCTAGGTTCACGTGAATAATTTTCTCCTCCAGTCATTAATCCTTAGCCTTTTTTTCTCCCTAAATTTACGTGTGTAACACGTCTTTTCGTCATGTCCCGCCTTCCCACGGTAATCACAGTTACCTCTCTTGTTTTCTGGTCTTTTCTGATTTCTCTTATTTGTAAATTTTGAGCGTCTTTCTACAGGGAAATCGTTCCTAAAGTGCCCCGACTTATTGTACATGAAACAAAGCGACCGATTGTTGTTGTTCGGAGGCCTTCTTCCTCTTGTCACGACTGGCTCTTTCGCGTTCTGAGTGAAAAATCGGCGATAGCTTGTGTTAGCTATCCTATCGTCTTACAACGAGCTGTGATCACGAGTCGTCTCATCTCGTCTTTACGGAATCCTTCTATTACAAAACTCACTGGGCCTTCTTCGCGGATATCCAGTTTTAGTTTATTGAGTATCGCCAGACGTTTGTGCGCGAAAAGCTCCAGGTCTTCGACCGATTTATTACTGTACGTGGTGGCTTCGACGAACATCATCCCGAAAGATTTCTTGCTCGGAAATGTTTTTACCAACACTCGCGAGAATACCTTCCATGAAAGGATCTGGTGCCGGAGTCCGTCGTACCATAATCTCGCGCCCCCCTTTAGTTTACCGATGGTTAACTGAAAGGTCATCAGGCTACTCCAGTTGTACATGATTTGGTAGTTCTCCACCCGCTCCACCCAGTCTTGTGCGGATAATATTGACTTCTTTGGATCGAAGTCTACGAGAACAGCTTCGCTGAATTGGAGGGAGTTCTCCAGTCGTCCGTGCTTCCTCGATGACGGAGAACGCTGATTTAGTCTCGCTACCGTTTTCGAATTCGACGATTCACGACGATTAATTGAGCGCCGCAACGATCGGGATGCATGATAGCGATCGTAGCGGGAGTCGCTACGTTGTTCGCCTCTACGATCGTCTCGAAATTGTGCGCCTTTCCGCACTATCGGCTCGTGTGCTCCTGGAACGCACACTTCCGACGCTATTCGATTGGGCACTTTCGTACTCGCTCACGATGCGAAACGAATGACCTTTTTTTTTTGTTTTTATGTAACAATTTAGGTTTTGATAATTGTCTAAATTTCGTCTAAAAAATTTGTCTAAATTTGTTGTAAATCTCTTGTTAGATTATTTAATTTGTTTTTTAACTATCAATTTTGTGTTAAATCCTTGAAATTGCTGTTAATTCTATTAAATTTGCTGTTAATTCTTTATAATTGTTGTTAAACCCTTGCAGTAAATCTATTAAATATGTTGTAGAACTATTAATTTTATTGTAACACCCTCGAAATTGCTATTAGTCTCTTAAATTTGATGCAAAACTATTAATTTTATTGTTAAACTCTTGAATTTGCTGTAATTGTTGTTATTTTGTGGAAATTGTAAAAATTTGTTATAATTTGTTGTTTTTTTTTTCTAGAAATTGTTGTATTTCATTTGAATTCGGTATTGTTATTCAAAATTTGTTGCACTTTGTTGTTATTCCTTTGAATATGATAAACTTTGTTATAATTTGTGGGTATTCGTTTAAAATTTAATGTCGTTGATTAGAATTTGTCGTAATTTGTTTATTTTTTGTTTTATTTAGTTTGAATTCGTTATAATTCGTTGTGATTGTTATATTGTTGGAATTTGAAAAATTTGTCGCAATTGCTGTTATTTTCCTTGAAAACATTGTTAATCGTTCGGATTTAATGTTGTTTGTTTCTTTAATTTAATTTATTGAAATTTATTTCTATTCGTTTGAATGCATTGAATTTTGCGTTGTTATTTGATATTGTCAATCGTTGTAATCAGGAAGATTGTATATAAATATTTTTTATCTCGTGTAAAAAAAAATATAGAAAGTTCAAGTTTAAAAACTTCCCGTTCTACTCCTTGTAATATCAGTCGACTCTGTCGTCGTGACGGAGCTGTCAGCTGATCGGTTTGCTGAGCAGACAGCTGCACTCCGTTTTGACTCTTTTCCCCGCTCCTCTCGGTGTGTGTGCGGCGCCGGCTGCGACAATGGCTGCCAGTCGCTCTTTTGCTATTGCACTGAACGCTTCTCATCTGTGCGTCGACGCCTTGATACACCGTCTCTCTATCTCTGTTTTGTTGTAAGAGATGGGCGACTCTCCCTTCTCCTCTACCGCACCTCACCTCACCTAGTCCTCCGGACGCCACGGCTCCTTCCTTCTCTCTCCCTCTGCTAGAACACAGCATCACCTACGCCGCATTTTCACACTGTTCATATCATTTTTTTCTTTGCACACTTTCTCACTTGCACCACTCGCGATTGGCTCGCTCCCCTGTTATACACACGCGCTCTTTTTTTCAAAAAGAAAAACGTTCGCACCGAAATCGCGATGCCTTTACGCAGTGCGTAAAGAAAAACAGAAAAGCCACGAGACTAGAGGTGACACGGAAAAGTCTTTCCTACCGTGATAGTCCCATGGATACGTTTGCACGTATCCCACTTCTGATCTGTATAAAATATATATATCAATAATAATATACGAACACCAACACCAGGAAGTACTCTAAGAAATTATAAACTTAGATGTAATATTGAAATAACTATTTATTTGAATTTGGCGAAGAATGTACAAAAAGACGGCTCGGTCAAGACTGACCTTCTCGTCTAATCTCCGAGCCGTCCTTACCGCCTCGGCCCTATTATAAAACTTTCTCTTTCGTTTTTCCTTTTCTACATAATTAAAAAAAAAGAATTGTGAAAAAATAGTATTCCATTTATATCAGTGATATTGCAGAGTTTTATTCGAATATTGAATTATTCTTTTAATTAGGATTAAAATTATTTTATTTTTTATGAGTGGTATATAATTTGATTTATTACGCAGTTTTCAATATAAATAATGTAAAATTTTTATATTGCCTATGATCGCTACAACATAATATAATCCTTTTTTTAAACATGTTTTAACCAATATTTTTAATGTAATGTATTCTATTGAAAAAATATAATTCTATTAAATACAGATTCACAATGTCTTTCTTTGTCGACATTATATTTTGAATCTACTCTTAGTACTCCATTTAGTACATCCTTGCCTATCGACCCAAGGAATTCTTCTTTTTCGTTTTTTTTCTATAATTATTATTGTTATTATTTTATTAATTTAGTAAATATCTCTAACGTATAAATTATAATAATTGATTTTGCTATTAATATACTATATACCTCTTCTCTCCCAATTGTTATCTGGATCTGGATATCTAGTTTCGCAATCTTCTATGCATTTGCTTTTGCAAGTACTTAACCTTTCTATATTCAAGAAAATTAAAATAATATGTATAAAACAACATCATTTTATTTAATAATAATATCAGTATATTATAATATAATCAATAAATGTAAAGAAATTTGAATTTTACTTCTACAGCTTTGTAGACAAATTGGTCGACTAGGATAATCTTGAGACACTAAAAATATAAAATAATTTTTTTAATTTTAATAGTTATAAAATCACGTATATATAAGAAATAGAAAAAATGAAATAGAAAAAAGTCTTTATATTAATATATAAAAAATTCTCCATTTTTTTATACGATGATAATTCAAAAGATTCTCAAACTGTTTTGTGTATTAACTGTTTTATCTATTGATGAATTGACAACTCTCTTGAACATACTATTTTGTTTAGATATATATGATAAGATATATAAAATAAATAATATGATATTTAAACGATAATACTATTAATACAAACACAATACTTTTGATATTAACTAAGTAGAATCACAGTAAGAACGTGATCTCTGCCTCAAGTATTGAGTTTTTTTTTCATTTGATAAATATTGCTTGCAGTGATTTGGGAGGGGTCTTACAATGTAGAAAAAATATTTTTCCATTTGTTCCTTTTTTTTTTCGATAATTAGATGCGGCATGAGTTTACTTTGGATGAAAGGTGTTTTTTGATTGTTTGACACGGCGCGCTGATGCGATTAGTGGAAACATGTTACACGAGAATGTTCCATTTAAACATTATATAAAAAAAAGAAAAGAAAACACCTAACTTTTTTTATGAAATATGACTTATTGGCAGACTTATAAACAGTTTCAAATAAAAATTAAATTTTTCCAAATAATTTTCTCCTGTATCAATGCACTTACGAAGGCAAGTTTTTCAGGTCTCAAAGGCAGCCTGAAACTCCACAGCTTTGATATTTACGCAAACTATTCGCATTTCTTAATTTTTTTGTACTATATTGTGCACTGTAGATCATATTAAATTGAGTTTCTCTAACTGTTATTCGGTAGTCTGAATTTAAAATTTTTATCACGCGGCATGTGCTTGTAGTGATTAGAAAGCTTTTTGGGCGTCCAGATCGAGACTCATCTATAATCTTTTCCCGACCCTCTTTTAAAGCTCTGTGCCATTTTCTGCGTTGCAATTTTGACATACAATTATCTTTATAAGCCTTTTTTAACATTTTAACTATTTCCGTACTGTTTTTTTTTAAGTTGCAAACAAAATTTTATCTCGTAACGTTGTTCTACTAATCGCTTCAACGCGCCGTTTCAAAAAATCGAAAAACACCTTTCGTACGAAGTACAATCTTTCCGCATCTAATTATCGAAAAAACAAAAAGGGACACATGGAAAAAGATTTTTTCTACATTTTAAGATCCCCCAAAATCGTTGTGACCAATATTCGTCAAATAAAAAAAAACTCGATACTTAGGGAACAGACCATGTATAATTTTTTCATATAATTTAGAATTTGAAAGTAATTCAAGAGAATTTAAACTCACAGCTTATATGATTCAGCTCAAAGACCATATCCAAATCATTTAATCTTCCTTTAATCCTTATAATATTAAAATTAGTCCATTTTTTTTATTAAAAAAATATTAAAAAAGTATTTAATCAATAGGATTTTTCCCATTTTATTTATAATCCCATTCCTTATTTCATCCATATACACATATGCATATCATAAATTAAATTTTTTTAAAATTATATATAAATTTAATAATTTTAATATATAGAATTATTTTAGTATTATAAATAAAATAATATTTTTTTTAATATTCAAAATAGTCAATATAAAATTTATGCTGATCATACATTTAAAAAATGAGTATGAATCCTAAGTAATGTGATTCATTAAATATTGAATTGAAAATACAAATTAGAATATTTATGTATACATCACGAGAATTAATAAAAATTTATTTGTGATAATTTTATTAAAACAAATATTAAAAAATTTAATTAATTCTTTTCGTTAATATTTTTTTCTTCGCATAAATTATTTAACATATTTTAAATTTATTATTTATTACTTCTCATGTTGTATATTTTATACTAACTACTAATAGCAAAATATATTGAATTATACTTAATAAATAAGATTGTAAATGTTTTTCCATTGTATAAGAATTAATAAATTAAATCTTTATATTTATTACCTTTTTTACAAATGAATGTTTTAGTGAATGATAACTTAATGATTATCAATGTTAGTAAGCTTAGAAAAAAAAAAATAATAGAAAAATGTTATTAATTTAAATTGTAAAAATATATTATTTTTATTCCATTGCTTACAACTGAATTTTTGAACACAAGCAAACTGGCAAGCAGTTACCTCCTCTACTGGTAATTCTGTTATTAAATACAAATATATATATTAAATTATCTAATAATAAGAAAGCAATAAACAGTTACAGTTATAAGGTACATTCTCAACTATAATCATAATGTTTGTTTTCTATTTTTTATATTTTTAATAATCCGGTAGACCTTTACTTTTTAACAAAGATCCTTCAATCTAATTTATTGCAGTGTGATACATTACTAATAATATGATAAATTGTATTGACTAACTGAAACTTCCATAAAAATACTACAAAAACATTGTTTTTTCTCTACCCTACATTTGATTAAAATATTGATTTACCTTCTGTTCCTATTCTGTTATACTTTCATGTTAGGTTTCTTTTACTATCTACGTATGCATATACTTACTTACATTAATGTATTATATTTCATTTTGTTATATCACAATGCACAGAGAATGATTATGTAGATTAACATTTGGCAATTTGATATCAAATATCAGTACACCTACACGACTCACACTTGTCTGTATAGAAATAAAATGGAATAAATATCTGTAGAATTATTTTAATGATTATAGTATTGCATTTTAGTATTTCATCAATAATTTTTTAATTCGTAATTATTTTTTAGTTTTATAATATTTTTCATTTTGGTTTTTCATAATTTACTGATCGATATCTTCTTATGATTTTATTTTTTTTTATGGTATGAAATTTAACTTTAATAACTAAAACATAAATAAAATAAAAGTTTTTTATTTCAGTTTAATAATTATAACTATAATTTTAAATAGATTCATGACATATTTAATCTTATATTTAATTTAGATAGTTATTTATGTGCATGATTTGTTGGATATTTAACTTGAATTGTTAACTAAGTTCTATGAGAATATTATTTAACTATATATTATTACTAAGGAGTGCTGAAATGATTTCTTTTACAATGAGTAACATATTTGCTGTTGGTGATGTTTAAATAAAATTAACTTTAAAATCATCAGTAATTGATTGATACAATTTCTATGAATATTTATTAAGTGGATTAAAAGTACAACGTTTTTATATTGTATAAATAGGTACATTATTTGTTTTTGTTTTATACTTCGCTTTCACCATCAGTATAGATTATACACAGTAAGTGTTATTATTAAATGCTATCAATTTCCAAATGTATCATCGAAATAATCATCAAAAACTATATATATTCTAATGAAAAAAGTCAGTATATTTTAACCTAAATAAATAAAAATTATAACATTTAATCTAATGCTTCCAATATTTACACTATACTCATATTTTTAAAGTACTTTTTGTTATTTTATATATCATGGAAAAAATTGAATATAGAAAAAATTTTATAAATGTTTTTTATAATAAATATATACATGGTACATCCACGAAGAATCGAGTTTTTTTTTCATTTTTCGCCTATTCGGCGTAGAAATTCGGGAGAGGTCTTAAAATGTCGACAAACTCTCTCCACATTTGTCCTTTTCTTGTGTTTTGTTTTTCGATAATTAATCGCGGCAGGATTTAACATCGCGCGAAGGGTGTTTTTCAAATTTTTGATACGACGCGTTGAAGCGATTAGCGGAAAACCACTATGCGAGAATGTTTTATTCAAAGATTATAAAAAAAAAAAATTCTTACCTTTCTTTTTGAAAGATGATTTATTGGTGGACTTATAAACCTGGTAAAATAAAAATTTTAAATTCTTTAAAATAATTTCCTTCTATATCAACACATTTTTGAAGGCGTATTTTTTAAATTTTAAATGAATTTCAAACTCTTCAGCTTTGATGTTTTTCAAAAATTTCGATATTCATAAATTTTTTTTGCACTATATTGTACACTGTAGATCGCGTTAAATTCAATTTTTTCTGAATTGCTTAATCTGGTAATCTACGGTCCAAATTTTAAATTTCTAACACGCGCCGGGTATTCCTAACCATTCGAAAGCTTTTTGGTCGTCCAGACCGAGGCTCGCCGATGATTCTTTCTCGGCTCTCTTTAAAAGCTCTGTGTCATTTTCCACTTTGCGATTTTGACATACAATTATCTTTATGAGCCTCATTTAACATTTTAATTCTTTCCACACTGTTTTTTTTAATTGCAAACAAATTTTATCTCGTAATGCTATTGGAGTAGTCGCTCAATCGCGCCGTGTCAAAAAACTGAAAAATACCCTTCGCGCGAAGTTAAATCCAACCGCGCCTAATTATCGAAAAACAAAACAAAAAAAAGGACAAATGCGGAAAGAGTTTGTCGAAATTTTAAGACCTCTCCCGAATTTCTACGCCGAATAGGCGAAAAATGAAAAAAAAAACTCGATACTTCGTGGATGCACCATGTATAATATTGTATATCTTATTCTTTATAATTATATAAGTTATCAGATCTAGTAACTAAATATATAATTTATAATATAATTCTTTAGATTCTAAATATTTGTATAATTTTATTTAATTTTATATTGTATAATTTTTTTATGAATTATACATTTTTTTATAAATAACTGTATTAAAAAAGAATTTTGAAAACTTTTAGAAATTGAAACAATTGTAATTTAATATATTGTTATAATGGTACACATAAATAAGACAAAATGAAATATTTACTTAACCTTTACAACAATCATTGCATATCTCCTTTGTAAATTCAGCAATTACTTCTAGTTAATAAAAATCTACATATTATATATTATTTTTTAATATATAGAAAAAAATTTTTACATACCCTCTATAAATAATAAATAATAGACTATAAATAGAATTAATATTAAATACTTCATTATTCGTAACTTTTAGCGTTATCAGAATAATATAATATGACTTATCTAAGGAATAAAATATAAAGAATATCAAATATGTTTAAATTAGAATATTTATGCACTAGAATCATGTTATAAAAATGTATATAACTTTATATAGTATGCAATTTTAATATTACTGATAAGTAGACTATTAATTATAAATTGATACTACGTTCATAATGTTTCATGTGCATGTTTTTAAGAACATACATTTTTTAATCGTTTTATTTTTTATGTTAAAATTAACTAAAAAATTATTAATATTTGATCACATATTTTTTCTTTCATATTATATTTTATAAAATTAGGATATAAATTAAAAAGATTAAATATTTACTGTATGTTTTCTTTAGTACTTAACGTAAATGTAATTAACATAAATTTGATTAAATTTTATTTGATACTCATGAAACATAGGTGTTTACTTTGTAGTAGATGCAGTTAATACTACTGTAAAGTGGTAGATTAAATATTGATTGATCTTAAACGAACAATACAAAAAACAATCGTATAAAAATTATATGAATTATAAATATTTTATTCAAATAAATAGATTTTCTATTTTTTTTAAAAATAAACGTATGTATTAAAATATGAGTCGATATAAAATGATTTATGTAAATTAACATGTTTGTTTTGAAAAAATATATTGATATTATATCTTAAATCCTTATGAATATGTTACGCTGTAAACTTCAATTAATTTAACCTGTTGTTGAACCTACGTTTAACACGTACTAACTCTAGGTAAACTACTGTACTCCTACGTATTTTGTCTTTCATACTTAAACTCAGTTTGAAACAAACTAGTCTCTGAAAGATTCGGATGATAAACGGCCATTTTTATTTTATCAGTTCTTGAGCCTACGATAATCACACTAATTCTGGATAAAATTACTGTATGTCCGAAAAGTTATTCCACTTTGAGCTTATGCTTTCACGCATTAGCTCTTGTATATACAGTTGTAAATTTCGAATTTATTATACGAAGTGAGGAATAAATTTCTTACTTTTTAAAGATGCGAGATAAAATAAGCAGAAAAAAAATAAAAGTTCGCATTTTCATATTAAAAATGGATAATTATTAATATTACTTAATGCTCAGATGTATAATTGTTGGTTACTAGAAAGGTTGAGCCAGAGAACGGTGGTTGCTATAAATTCTTGGAAAAGTTATTGGATTCGCTATCGATGGAATAATATGATGTTTCGAATACAAAAACTACTGACTTAAAAATACTAATTTGTCTTCAAAATATTTTCTTTTTATATTATTTCACATATACCAGATCATACTAGAGAAGAGGAGGATATTATCAGTCTTTTTAACTGAAGGTGTATCAAAATGTTTTATTTCTTGCTTCATCTTGATAATATTTTCTCCGATGTTTTCAACGTACTTAATAGAATTCTTTTATTAAAAAAAAAATGATTATTCTTAAACCATTTTCCAAACTATAATAATTAATATACTATAATAATAATTCAATACTATAATAATATTAAATCAGATCCATAAAGCTGCAGAGCGAATAAAACACAAAATTTATTTTGGTGTTTAGCGTCGACATTTCGACAAGATATTATTTGTCCAACTTGTTTAACAAAAAGTTTAACAATGAATTATTATATAGAAATAAGAGACAGATATACAAGATTTATTTATAAAATTACCAACTACTGTACTGCAGGGATATGCCGGTATGCTACGACGTGTCAGTCGTACCGTCTCAAGTCAAATTGTAAACAATATACATTTTTTACCTCAATATATACAAATTTTTGACGTCACTCTCTACGTCATGATATTATTCATGATGTTATTGAGAATCATATGATATTTGAAATTTAAATTTTTGTGTTCTTCTTGTATGTTTAATGTATTGTTATTAATTTTTATATGTATCATTTCAGATATTAAATATTTCTTATAATTATTTTCCGTATCAAGAATATCTATATTCTCCCAATCAATCATATGGTTGCATTATACCGAATGTAGCGCTACTATTGAAGTATCATTGTTATCTTTGATGTGTACGTTAATCCTTGTTTTTAAACTACTTTTAGTTTCACTAATGTACACTGATGGGCAGTCTTTGCATTTTATTCTATACACAATATTATTTTTTTCTCACTTTTCGGTAACGTCTTTTCTTTTTGAAATAACTGAGTTCAATTTATTATTTATATTTGGAATTTAAATTACTCCATACTTTTTAAACGTAAGTGTATATTCAGAAAAATATTTTTTGAATATGGAAAAGTCAAAGTATGGAATTTGTCCATAATGTTGTTACAGTTATTATTTTTTTTATATTTGTGTATTTTTAGACGTGTTTATATGTTTATCAATAAAATAATCATAGTAATTTTTTCTTTAGAGAATAACTTTGACCTTTTTTTGATCATTTTTATGAAAACATTGGTTGGACAGTAAAATGGCTCTATCAATTATATATAATATTCTTTTTTTTAACAATGTATGATTGGATAAGAAATTAAGTATCCTGTCCGACTGTGTAGGTTTCTGATACCGATTAGTAATAACTTCATTATTTTCTGTTTTGTTTATCAAAAGGTCAAGGAAATTATTAACTTTATTATTTTCTATTTTAAACGTGAATTGTAGATGTTCATTATATTTATTATATAAAAAATATATTGTATTATAAAAAAATAATATATTATATTATATTTATTATATACAAAATATATGTTGTCGAAAAGAAATTCAGTGATTGTTACGATATCATTAAATGGAATTTTGCTAATACTATGTACAGTGGATATATATTTTTTCCAGCTTTTTATTACTAGCTCATAAGGTACATTAGTAAAAAACAATGTGATCTCGAGCCAAGCTATGTAGAAGTGGGTGCAATCTTCAATACGAAAGATGCATTTACGCCCACGGGAGATCACTCCTATCGGGACGGATAATGTTTAGTGACTGAGCATTTATTTAATTTAATTAACCTACATAAGTCATAACAAAATAAATACAATTAAATAATTTCTACATACTTGGACAACTTTTTAGGCAAATTAATTGATAAGTATAAATTATGCTACCTACAAAGATTTAAAATATTTTTTAATAATTTTAAATACAAGCAGAAAAATTTCACTATTGAGAAGTAATTTTGTACAGATATAGACTTATTGAAACACTATATAAAAATGTGAAAATTGATATGAAACATTTTTAATTGATAAAAAAGGATAATTATAATCCAACCAACTGCAAGATGAATAAAACACAAAGATTATTATTAATTGTAAAATTTGATTCAAAGAAGCTTCCATCATAGTTAATAATTTTGATATTGAAGATCTTTATTAGGTGCCGGAGAATAAATACACAATTTATTCAAATTTTATTTATCGACGTTTCGACTAGAATCCATAGTCCTTGTCTAGACACTTTATTGTAAAATTAATATTAAAATAATAATACATATGTAAAAACTTATGAATAATAACAACTATTACATTTAACACTCAGTTAAGAAAATTAACAAATTTTATACGATGTACCAGTCATAGCGACAGAGAATGTTTGTAAATATAAGTAAGATTCACCTCAATATATACGTATTAATGATGTCATACACTACGTTATGTTGTTATTTGACATATTATTGAGGATAATATGGTATTTCTTATTTAAATTTTGTGTATTCTTTTGTCTGTTAACTGTGTTATTATTTATTTTTATGTATATCATTTCTGAGATTAATCTGTTTTTATAATTTATTTCGCTATCAAGAATATTTATATTCTCCCAATCTATAATATGATTAAATTCTAATGCATGCGCCGATATTATAGATGTATTATTATTGTTTTTAATATGTTCGTTTATACGTGTTCTTAATTTACGTTTAGTTTCACCTACATGGTGTATCCACGAAGTATCGAGTTTTTTTTTCATTTTGCTCCTATTCGTCGTAGAAATTTGGGAAGGGTCTTAAAATATCGAAAAACTCTTTCCGCATTTGTTCCTTTTTTTCTTTTGTTTTTTCGATAATTAGGAGCGGCAGGATTTTACTTCGCGAAAAGGGTGTTTTTCAGTTTTTTGACACGGCGCGATGGAGCGACTACTCGAACAGCGTTACGTGATAAAATTTGTTTGTAATTAAAAAAAACAATGTGGAAACGTATAAAATATTGCAAGAAGCGTATGGACATAATTGTACGTCAAAATGAAAAATGGCACAGAGCTTTTAAAGAGGGCTGAGAAAGAATCATCGACGAGCCTCGATTTGGGCGCCCAAAAAACTTTTGAATCGTTAGGAATACCCGGCGCGTGTTAGAAATTTAAATTTGGACTGTCGATTAACAGATAAAGCAATTCAGGAAAAACTGAATTTAACACGATCTACAATGTACAATATAATGCAAAAAAATTTACAAATGTGAAAATTTTTGAAAAACATCACAGCTGAAGAGTTTGAAGATGAATTTAAAATTTGGAAAACACGCCTTCAAAAATGTGTTGATGTAGGAGGAAATTTTCGAAGAATTTAAAATTTTTATTTTACCCTGTTTATAAGTCCACCAATAAATCATCTTTCAAAAAAGAAAGGTAAGAATTTTTTTTTTTATAATCTTTGAATAAAACATTCTCGCATAGTGGTTTTCCGCTAATCGCTTCAACGCGTCGTATCAAAAATTTGAAAAACACCCTTCGCGCGATGTTAAATCCTGCCGCGATTAATTATCGAAAAACAAAACACAAGAAAAGGACAAATGTGGAGAGAGTTTGTCGATATTTTAAGACCTCTCCCGAATTATTACGATGAATAGGCGCAAAATGAAAAACAAAAACTCGATACTTCGTGGATGCACCATGTATGTATACAGATGAGCAGTCTTTACATTTGATTTTATAAACAACATTAATTTTGTCCCATTTTTCGATAATATCTTTTCGTTTTTTAATAATTGCATCTAATTTATTATTTAATTTTATGCAGTTATTTTTATTTTTATATTTGTTTGTTTTTAAACATTTATTGATATATTAGTCAACAAAATAATCTGGATAATTGTTCTTTTTAAGAATATTTTTTACCCGTTTTAGATTATCTTGATCAAAACATTGATTAGATAATAAACAGGCTGTTAAATGACACCTAATACATACATAAACATAAACAAAAATCCATTAAAAAACGTACAAATTAAAACTTACAATTTGTTAAAGCATTTAAATGAAAATGATTATTTAGATAAAAAATACCATAGTATACAACTATCTCAGACTAATACAGATTTAGCTAAAGCATATGGACTACCCAAGATAAACAAAACAGACTGCCCATTGCGTCTTATCATCTCAACAATTAATAGTTCTTTACAATTTATATCGAAAATTTTATATAATGATTTAAAGACATGTATTAAACCACCCCTATCAAGTTTTATAACATTGTACCATAGTAATTTGTATTTTTATAATATATCAAAATATATGTGTGGTCTTTCCAATAAGTATCAAGTTTTTATTTTTTTACGACTATTGGTAGTAGAAATTTAGGAGAGATCTTAAAAAGTAGGAGGAAGCTTTTCCTATTTCCCCCCCCCCTTTTTTATATTTTCTTACATAATAACTGAAAAATGGTTAACTCAGCGGAAATAATTGAAATGAAGAAAAAACAAAGATCTGTTTCGAAAACTGTATTAAAAAATTTAATAATGTTATAAATATAGATCAAAATTAAAGTAAAATAACTCAAATCCAAATTAATTCTGAAAATTTAAAAGATATTTTAGATAAATTCGAAATTGGGGATTCCGTTAACGCACACAGTGGCGACCGCATCGTATTAGCACACAGTGAACGTTTTACATTGCATTACATGTAGAGAAAATAACACAGAGGTAGAAAAAAGCAGTTAATAATA
This sequence comes from Eupristina koningsbergeri, assembly GCA_018907245.1. NCBI lineage: Eukaryota > Metazoa > Arthropoda > Insecta > Hymenoptera > Agaonidae > Eupristina > Eupristina koningsbergeri. The sequence goes on from JACCHV010000110.1 coordinate 3,829,034, forward strand.
GCAGTGAATTGAGAAGAAGTGAAGTAAATAAAAAATAAGAGTGCAGAGTGTACAAAGGGGAGGAAGAATAGCAGCGAAAGTGTAATATAAAAGTGAGGTTAGAGGCTGAAGCGGGAAGCGCGGCAGAAACACGGAAAAGTAGACGGGCGTAGCTATATCAATTACGAACAGACAGAGCGCGGACTGCGCCGATAGCCCGAGAGAGGCCGCTTCCACACGAACAGCGATTGAGGGGAGGCATACGTGAATAAGGCTACTGTGAAATAGTGGCTAGAAGCTGGCGTCAAGTACAAATAAAAAATTCTAATAAATATAACAAATCTACTAATAGCATAAAGTCAAAAAAAAAAAAATAAACCTTCTTAGAAAAAAAAAATTTTTTTTTTTTAAAATAAATTACAAATCAATAAGACATAAATTAAATTAAGTTAAAAATAAATAATAAGGAACGCAGCTGACCCTTGAGAACTGCAAGAAGAAGGCCACCTTTGAGGAAGAGGAAACGGGCGAAGAAATGAATAAATACATAAAAGAAGAAAGTAGACACAGGGAAGAAGAGAAAGAAGAAAGAGATAAATTGAAGAGGGAAATAATAGAAAGACTTGACAGATTAGAGGGGCTACTGGAGAATGATAGGAAGGAACATAAGATCAAAATGAAAAAGATGGAAAAAGCGCTAAAAAAGGAAATGGAAAGAGTTATGGAAAATGAAAAGAATGTGAGAGAATAGGCAAGAAAAATGGAGATTAGGATGGAGGCGGCTGAAGGAAAGATTAAGGAATTGGAGAGGAAAGAGGAAACTTGGGCATACAACACACCAAGTGACACAGGTAGCGAAGAGGGAAAAACATCAAGACCCAGTAGCAGAGCGAGCACGGGAACGGTGGCATCAAGATGGAGCAGCGACAGTTATAAGAACAACTGCTCAATGTTACACAGAGAAATCGGAGAACTCAGAAGGATGATGTGGGAGAGGGAAAGAAAGGACAGAAAAGAGAATATAGTAGTAAAGGGGATGGATAGAGTGATATATAAATAAGTGGATAAAGTGGGAGTGCAAACATGTGCAGCCAACCTTATCAAAGAAAGGATTGGCATGAATGAGATGATAAGAAGTGCGTGGAGGAGCGGTAGGATGGTGATAGGGAAACTAGAAATCTGGGGCGCCAGAGAGAGGGTATGGGAAGACAGAAAGAAATTGATAGGTACAACGATATATCTGGACTTCGATCTCACCTATGAAGAAAGAAGGGTACAAGAGGAAATTGGAGAATGGGTGAGAAAAGTAAGAAAGAATGGGATCTTTCAAAGGTGGGATTGAATGAGATAAAAGAGGGAGAGAATGATGCAACAGAAAAATGGCTAAACATGGTAGGACTGAGCAGAAGACAGGTTGAAGAATGGCAGTCAGAAGGCAGAAATATTTTGGCAGTGAGATTAAACAGCGAGACGAAGACATACAGAGACAGAATAGAAGGAGCAAGATGGCGGGGGCGAAATATAATAAAACCTACAGAGAGATACAAGAAGTTGGACTACCTTCTTACCTAAGATCGACAACCAGTACAACAGATATGAAAATGATGGCCAGAATAAGATGTGGAAATGTAACCACACAAAATAAATACTGGTTGAAGAGCGAGGAATGAAAGTGCCAGCTCTGCACGGAAGGCGATGGTGATTGGGAGCACTTGATATAGACATGTAGAAAAACAGAGGATATTTGCGAAGAAATCAGAAGGAACTATGAAAAGACATGGACGAACAGAGAAACGATCATGCAGTTTGGAAAAAACAAAAGAGAAAACAGCGAATTACTAAAGAAGATTACGGAGATAGATAGAAGATTAAGACAAGCTATGGGAAAGACATAGTGATATGTGTAATATAATTATAAATAGAACAATGTAAAAAAAATGTAAATAACTTAAGTGAATATTATGTAAATTGTACAGATAGAAAGTAAGTAACTTTGTAAATATGAAGCAAATGCAATGTAAGAATATGTAACGGAACCCGTCCCTGAAAAAAAGAGGTGAACAGACAAGAAGGGATAGTAGCAGGAAAGAAGAAATAAAGAAGATTAAATGTACTGTGATATACATATATATAGTATTACATAGATATATGATTAAAAAAGCGATAAGTAACACGTAAATAAAATAATGTAAATAAAGCTAGAAGCACAATGGAATGTAGCAACGAAATATAAATAACGGAAGTCCATTCTAAGGCGGAAAGGTTGGAATTGTAATAATTAAATAAATAAATACTTGAATAATTCATTATAAACATAGTATAATATCGAAAAAAATAAATGAACAATAATTTGGAAGAGATAAAAATATAAGAAATTTGTATCAAGTGGATGTACAATGCATTAAAATTATATCCTTCTATCCCTTAGTAGCTAAATTACAAACTAAAAATAAAATATACACACTTTACTATCATTTTTTAATTAATGATATATTAAAAAATTGTGTTTTTCATTAATTCATAAACACTGTTGGATTGAAAATTAATTAACAATTATACTTCCCTTGTTGTATCGATGATTGTTTTGATAATGATATGATGAAAGGTATATGAGTAAAAATGCAGTTGTTTTTATTCTTGGGATTCACACTTAATTGATGTCTTTAATGAAAAAATAGCTGACAAGAAGAGTATACATGATGGGGAGGAGGTAGTAGGTAAGAGGTGGGTGGGGAAAAATCATGCACTCTCTAATAAATGAAAAAACCTATCAAAATACATTGAATAGATATGATGAGAATTTCCCGCACTTAAATCTGTATGATATTACACATTTACAATGACCAATACAGGTATCCCCACAAGAATTATATTTACGTAGCAACAAACACTTTATATATAAAATTTGATTTATTTTCAGTACTATATTTCATAGAAAATTTTTCATATTACATTTCAAAAATATATTTATCATAAATATTTATCATTTATTATAATATAATTTCTAGTTATTGCTAATATAGTTTTAAATACATTTTTACTAACTATATTACAAAGAATTTGATGAATTATGTAATTACAATCATGTACAAATTTATATAAATTTTCGATATGCTTTTGAATAAATTGATTTATTACATTTTATTTATATACACATACGCATGTATTAAATTGTCAATGCTTATGAATTGGCTTGTGTAAAATAACACAATTGTTCCGAAACACTATGTTTTTACATATTTACTTTTTGTACATCCCTGTCTGTCAACCCATGGAGTTCTTTTTCTTTTTTCTGGAGATATTATTTATTTGATTATAAAATATCATTCCATTTAACGTGCTATTAATATGCTTACTATAATAATAACTTATACTTACTATAATAATAACTTATTACTGCTGGATACCTGCTTTCACAATCATCTATACATAGTTGTTTGCAAGCAAGTAAATTTTCTGTTTTGAAGAAAATTTGATTAAAACGCAAATAAAAAAAATTATGATAAATTTATAAGAAATCGTCAGGAAAAGTATATAATTAAAAAAAATGAATTTTACTTCTACAAGTTTGTACACAAGTTAGCCGACTAGTATAATTTTGATTACCTAAATAAATAAAATATATTTAGTTAATTTTAATAATTAAATAATTATTTATATAGAGAAAAAAAAGAGTCAAATAATAAAAAAACGATCAATAAATATAATTAAAAACGAAAATTATTGCTTCCATATTAATTAATGAAACATATTGAAAATTTGTTTATAAAATTTAATGAACATTCTACTAAAAAAAAGATACTAAAATAAAGATACTAGGAAAATGTTTTATAAAATAATATTCAATTAAATAAAATTATTAAAATATACTGCCTTAAAAATTAATATATAATAAAATTAATAATTTTAAGTATCCGTATCTTTATTATCTAATGAATTAGTAACAATCTATGACTAATCTCGAATGTAAAAAAGACAACATAAATTTATTGAAAAAAAAATTTTAAAAAGAACAGTAAGAAATTAAAGAAAAAATATATAAATATATAAATGGAGAAGAAAGAGAAAACAAGAGAAAGAAATAAAGATTATTATACTTTAACGCGAACATTGAATATATTATCATCAATTATATAAAAATTGACCATCACCTTTTAATTTTTTTGAGATTTTTCGCTTATATTATATATAAGCATTAGTGCGCACTCAACCATTTCTCATTTTTATATTAATAAAATCATGGTTTTTTTAAGTTATAATATTTAGTAAAGTTTTAATTAATAAAATATTATTAATCATTTTCTTGTTCACGAATGATTTTAAAAATATTTTACTTGTAAAAAAATATAATAAATATATATATATATATATTATATATATTATTGTAATAGTAAAATAAAATTCGTAAAATAAGTAATAGGCATATATAATAATATGATATAATACTTATTAGATTACGTACTACCAAATTTTTGAATACAAGCAACGTTACAAAGGTGCTTAGGGTCGACACCTTCTAGTCCTATAATTATAATAAAAACAATATTAAATTTCTTTTATAATAAGGAAGCAGTACACTACAGAAATCAATGTAACAAAATAAAATAGATTCGATTTTTTCAATATTATGTATAAAAAATAGCAAACGATAATATTATAAAATTATTCACTTTTTTAAGAAGAGTAAACGACCTTACATTTTATTTATACTATTATAATTGATTGTGATCGGTTAAAGTGTTTATGTATATAATATATAATAATTGATCAAAAATCGAAAAATTTGTTACAATACTAAATCGCACACTTTTCTAACCACAATTATTTATATTATATATATATGTAATGCTAGTCTACCCTTTTTTAAAATACTTTATTTCACTTAACAATAGAAGAATGAAGTTGAATAAATATAAAGACGTAGAAAAATATTACTATTCTTTAATTATTTATACAGCTTTATAGAAAATGGTACTATTTAAAATTAGGCTTTAGTAAATCTAAATCATTTATATATGTACAGATGTATAGTGTTATTTATAAATTTGATAAAAATATTATATACATGTACATCTTACCATCGCAACAATTCTTGCACGTGTCAAGTGTAAATTCAGTTATCGCTCCTATAAAATAAAACTTCATATTATATATATATATATATTTAATATTGAAACAGAAATTAATACATACCCTTCATAAATAAAAAATAATATACCATACATGTAGTTAATATTGAATACTTCATTATGTAAAATATTTAATATTATTATACTAATATAATACCGTTTATTTAAAGAGAATTATACAATTTATACCAAATGTATGTACATTAAAAAATTTAAGCACCAGAATACTTACATAAAAATGTATATCACTTTATCGTAGTCAATATTAATATTAATGATAACTTGAAATTTATTTATAAATCGATACCAAGATCATAATATTTATTGTGCATGTTTTTAAAACCATAAATTATTTTAATAGTTTTATTTTTTGTATAAAGTATTAAATAAAAAATCCATCAATATTAAAATACATATTTGCTCTATCTAATTTAATTTTTAAACAAATTTTAAAATTAATTTGACAGATCTGATATTTATTATATATTTTAATAAATTTCTGAAATCTTTATAAAATTTCATATATTTTATATGAATTTCATGACTGTTAAGTGCAGGGCTGAGTTTTACACTCACGATTGACTCACTCCTATTTTCTTGGTCTGTACTCAGGTTTTCCAGGCTGAGATTCAGCGAGGCGACTTTGAAACGTGTGTTCCGGTCCATAGTCGCCTCACAAAATTCTTTCTTTTACTGAGGTGGAATCTTTCCGTTCTTTTATAAGTTTTTCTATGTGGACTTAATATATCGCATCTGTTGGACAATGATCCACAAAAGATTCATTTTTACGCCCTTTTCAAGACGATGACGATCAGGGCCTAGTGAAGAGGGGTCATCTGCGATGCCGTTTTAATACGGGGTAGTCCGCAATAAACTACCGAAGAAATTTGTATCTGTGATACGATAATAAATATATAAATAAATAAATAAAGCTCGAGTAAATTTTATACCATCGGATTTTTGCTATGCAAGGTAATCACCGATTAAAAAGATAGAACTAACCGTAGTACCAAGCTGTGGGTCTGTTACTAAGCAAGGCAACCCATTAGCACTGTTGCGAATGGGTAGATGTCTGATTATCGCGCAAAGCAGTTTATTGTCTTCTTTTATGTATGTATGTGCAAAATATATCTGCAATCAAATGAATGTATTAACGTACAGTTAGTCCTCTTGTCGAATCAACAAATGTATGTGTAAATAAATATCCTGTATTTTTAATTACGTCAATGAGTAATTCCGAAGGTAGGTGATAATGTTATGTGGCGTCCAAATATTGACTCCTAAGAGTCCGCTGAAAGAAAATGGCTGCGAAGACAAGAACTATCGACAACAGTAGCTCTCCTATGAGAATCTTGCTGATGATCTCGAAGACTCGAGTGAAGCCGAGCAACCCGACATTAACGTTAGAGATTGGACAATAAGCGTGTGAAATTAAGCTAATAATCATCTATAGCATACACAGGCTGTAATATGCTATAATGCGTAATGTTCAGAGAAGTTAATAATAAAAAGTATAGTTAAATTATTGTCGCATCTTATTACAACAAGAATATTCTTTTATTTGTCTTTTGTCATGACTTCGGAGGCTGAACAGAGCATCTGTAAATCGATCACAGGGAAGCCGACAATATCTAAATGTCCGGATGTTCCAGTTAGCCATGGATGAGAACGTGTAAACCAAGTAAATCCTAAGATCTTCCTTGACTACAAGGAATACCCTTTTAATAAATGGAGTCTAGGCTGTTGTGACGACTAGCAGTTTGCTGAGACTCCAGTCATAACAACCTTGAATGAAGTTAATTAAGCCTTCAGTACAAATTCCACCAGAAGAAAGGATCCAGCAGCGAATAGAACGCAAGAAAGCAAAAAAGAAGGTACCTAACACCTGTATTGTTTGTTGTAAAGGGCTCGTGAAACTAAGTCTACATAAACTTCAAGTAGTCACGGTGGTACCAAAGTTCAAGTTTATATCTGCCATGAACAACAGCGACAAAACAGTGCTGCCTGGTCTAAATAGAAGACTGTGATCCGTAAATCCCTACATCGCCGAACATTCTAAGCACTGTCAGTGACCAGACACCGAGAAAGAAGAACTCTTACAAAAATTGGACATTACGATTTTTATGATTGTAAATTGAAAATTTTTTAATCTTCAATCATCACCTTTAGCCTAAAAATCTTAAAGTAATAATATAAATCAGTGAAATGAACAAAATATAATATATGTAATTGAAATTGAAATATTGATGGTAATAAAAATATATGTTAATAATATCACGTATCGAGAACTAAATTAAAAACTGTATGTTTTTGAAAATAATAAAATTATATATATGCGACAAAATTTGTTAAGGGCTGTCGTATCAACTTTATTAGTTAATGAGAGATCTATATACGCTCATATCGTGTTATCTGTTAATACATGTATTAATAATCTCGACTATTAATAGCAGAACAATTGTTTAATCTTTTAATATATTTACAGTCACACTTTATACATATAATCTTTTAATGAGTTTTACATTGTACATTTCTTCGAATTATCTATGGTTGGATTTTTACTTAATATTTTTATAATAATTACAAACTTGTACTTATTTGATCAACTTTGCTTGTTCTGTACTCGCACTTTAATGAGATTAGTCGCGAGTGACTGTGTAAAGGAGCGTAGGAAGGGATGCCAAGGTAACTTATTAACACGAAGGATGGTGATATATTTTTTTTTATCTTTTTCTTTATTTACCCAGATACACAAACAGAGTCGCGTCAGAGCAGAATGCGAGAAAAAAAGAGGTTATACCGGTTCTACAATCAAACCAAAAATTGCTCCTTCAGATTTTCTCCATATTTGTCCCCTGCAAATTTTTCCTCTTTCTCATTTTCTCCTTCTCCTGTCTACACATCAATTTTTGCTTTTCTTTTCGGCGCCCTCCTTCGAGCCTGTAAGGTCCGGATCGGACTCAGTTCGGTAAGCACGCCCCTATCGGCCGGTCACGTACCCAGGTCACTTTTCCGCTACGGGCCGATGGAAGCGGTCGTAAACCGCTCGGTGCTTTCACAATTTCAGTAGCCTAGCATAAAAAACCCTTCTGTAGGCGTGAGGAGGGAAAAAGCCTTATATGCTACGATAGAAACTTAAACTAATTTTACAATTTTAATAATATAGTTTTCTTTTAAATCTTAATCTTTAATTTTCGACACGTCCGGTCGAGTTGTAACTTGGTGTCGTGCGAAGGTCTCGAGGTACTGGGTAGTCTTATGCTGCTCATCCCACCATGGATAGACGGCTTTTTAGAAGAATTTTATTCCTTTATAACGCAAAATGCGCACATCTGCGCCCTTCGAAATCGGGCTGTGTCGACTCCCCCAATTCCACTGGGTTTACTAAGCTGGGTGGATTTGCAAACCTAAATTTCTTAGCGGATCACCGCCCTTCGTCGTTCGCGTGGTGGGCGAAAAGCTACCCCAGCCTCCCCCGATCCATCTCGCAACAATGCTGCTATGCTAATCAATTAAAAATTTCTAAACGAATAAAATTTTTCGACTTTTTTAAGGTTGTAACAAGACGACTCCGTTCGCCCTTCTCGGGTGAAGGGCAAAGTCGAGCTCTCGTCGAAGAAATAGAAAAATTTACGCCGAAATCAGCAGTAGCCGGTCTGCCAGGGATTTCGAACGTTGCTCACAGGTGTTCTCAATACAAGAAATAAGTTTAAATAAATAAATGTCACCGGGGAGGTATCGTTTAATGAACAATTCTCACAAATAAATACAAAGTTAACGACATATTGAATACATTCAATTAGAATAAATTTCTAAACAGAAAATATAATAATATTTACCATATTTAGCGTTTAGTTTAGTCGTCTAGGGACCGCGGCATAGGTCATGTACATAAACAATAATAAGATCGACCCGGATACACAAAACCTCGCGAACTACCTGAAACCGAGTAATAATTTTTAAATAATTACTTTACAAATTTCTATACACGCGCAGATATTTCGGATAATGTCCTGATTTTGGTTTATCTTTTTCATTTAACGGATACAAGTAAATAAATTATAACACAGAGCGGGGAACGGAAGGAACAGGATGACTCGATATACGTCAACGGTACTCTATGAAGGATTAACGGAAAACCAAACGTCTAGTGCAACAGGGGAGACATATCACGAGCCAAGGTTATGGACGGTGGCTACAAATGGTAAATTTGCAGCCGACGCAAATTCACACAATTGCTGAAAAATATCTCTGGCTATAGAAGGGATTTAACTGCAAGCAGTAAACCCTTTTAAGGATTTGAAAAAGCACGTGCGTGTACGCTGCTGCGAGGTCGATCGCGAGCGCCGATTCGTCCTGACGCAGTGGTCCGCGGGGGGCATCTTAACCGCAGAAACATCGAGAGGGGCAAGCGGCCCTATTGAAGCTTCTAGCAACGAGGAAACTTCGTTGCAAGGTTTAAATCCATAAAGAAATAAATAACTGATCAAATGTTTAGTTCTTATCTTTTATTGGAACTGTCACTTGCAAGAAAATTTGTAAATAAACTTAAAAATATCTTCAAAACAACTATGTTATTTTTTAATTCAATTATTTTGATTAACATTAGTTTGTAGTTGCGAAAGTGGTCCAAATTAATTGACCGCAAAACATGTTGAATAAAATAAATGTTGTTGAAAATTATCAGCATGCTATTAAACAACATCATATTAATCGGGTATTTTGTTCAAATAAGCGGCGTTGATTGAAAGAAAGATGATTGAAAGAAAGTAAGAGAGACGAGTGAGTACGTAGAAATGCATAGATCCGGAAAATGTCCAATCGACATTAATATTATGGTTTCTTCGAAGGTTTCTTCTCGAAGGTAGGGTTAAAAAAAGTCTTTATAGATGGGAGATGGGAGAGATGGGTTGGAAGGGAAATCATGGACAGGCTGTTGGAAGGAATGAAGAAAAGAATAGACAAAGGCAAAAACAGAGCAGAGAAGCAGGGAGAAAAAGACGCGGAAACAGATAAGAAATCGACAGACGAGACAGACAAGACAAAACAAGAAAATGGAAGGAGGAAAGAAGTAGAAAGGAGTGTAACAACAGATGAAAAAGGAGAAGGTACGGAAATAGACACAGAAGCTAGAAATTTAATGTAAGAAAGGGACGGGACAATAACACAAGAGAGAAGACAAGAAACAAAAACAATGAAAAGACAGACAGAAAAAACGAAAAACTAGGACAGAGCAAATTAAAGAAAACGAACAGACAAAAAACAGTTACGGGTAGAAAACAAAAACCGAGAAATACGACAACAGAAGTGATAATAAAAGAAAAGAAACAACAGACGAAAACAAGACGATAAAGAGAGACAAGATAAAGAACAACCAAGACAAGGACAAACAGGAAAGGGAAAAATAATGATAAGGAGACAAGAAAAATACTTTTCTGGAATGTAGCTGGGATATGGAGGAAAGACAAAGACTTTTGGGACTATATAGGGAAAATGGATTATGTCTGCATGGTAGAAACATGGGTTGAAATGAAAGATATAAAAAAACTAAAAGAAAAACTACCGGAATACATGAAATGGACCCTAATAGGTACAAGCAGGGAGAAGAGAAAAGGAAGAGCGAGAGGGGAAATAATAATCAGAATGGAAAATAGCTGCATGACAAAAGTACAGGAGCTAGGTAAAAACATGGATGAAGGAATTGTAAAAACGAGGATAGAAATAGAAGATGACAGAAAAAGGCTTGATATATAGGGAGTATATGCAAATCAGGGAAGAGGCACAAAGAAGGTATGGAAAATAGTAGAAGAAGAGAGTTACGGCGGAGAAAAAGAAAAACTCATCATGGGTAATTTCAACGTGAGGACAGAAGAGAGGGGCGTCAGTACCCAAGATTACGGGGAAGGAGAAGAGAGCAAGAGTAAAAGCAAGGACAAAAAAGTAGATAGAGAAGGAAAGACATTAGTGGATAATATAATAAGAAACGGCCTCTGTATACTAAATGGCACAATAACAGGTGATGAATAGGGAGAACACACATTCATGGGAGCGAGGGGCAATACAGTGATAGACCTTGCAATATCGGACAGGGAAGTAAAGGAAAGAATCGAAATTTTCAAAATAAAAAAGAAGTATAGAGTCAGACCACCTACCCTTGGTGGTGACATTGAAAACAGGAGAGAGGATCAGAGAGAGAGAGAGAGAGAAGGAGAAGAACAGGAAGAAGAAAGAAAAACAGTATTTAACTGGAACATGGAGGGCATAATGAATTATAGAGAAAAGACAGAAGGAATATACAAAAAAACAATGGAGGAAAGAAAGGTAGAAACCGTATGGGAGAAAATAAAGAACAAGATCAAAGATAGTATGGAAAAAAGGGAAGTAAGAAGAAAAAATGGAGAATAGGAGACAGAAAGTGGTACGATAGGCAATGTAAGAGGCAAAAGAACGAAGCAAAAAAGGCACTAAAGGATTGGAAGAAAGGGAAAGTCGAGAAGGAAGAATATTTGAGGAGAAGAAGGAAATGGAAAGAAACATGTGAAAGGAAAAGAACAGAGCAGAGAGAAAGAGATAAAGAGGAGCTAAAAAAGCTAAAGATCGAAGGGCAGGTATGGAGATACCTGAACAAAGGAAAAAAACAAAAAATGGAAAGTAAGAACAATATAAGCAAGGAAGTTTAGAGAAGACATTTTATGAAATACTCGGACAATAAAAAAACAAAGAATAGAAGACGAGGATAGAATGGAGACAAGAGAAACTGATAAAAGTGTACTAGAAGATTTGGAGATTGGAAGAGTCTAGGAAAACCTCAAGAAAAAGAAAGCGACAGGGATGGATGAGATACTTAATGAAGCATGGATCTCCGCAGGCACGGAAATTAAAAGCAGAATGGTAGAAATCCTAGGAAAAATTTAGAAACAGGGAACAATCCCGCACGATTGGACAACTGCAATAATCGTGCCGATATATAAGAAAGGGGACGAAGAGGATCCAGGAAACTACAGGGTTTATCCATGCTGTCATCAGGCTATAAAATATACACAGGGATGTTAAGAAATAGATTAGAAAAGGAGATAGAAAAAAGGGGGGCGATCCCGGAAGGACAAGTAGGGTTTAGAGCAGGAAGAGGAACCATGGACAACATTTATATCCTAGACCACATAATAAGGAGGACAATAAAGGGAAAAAAGAGGTTATATATGTTGTTCGTGGACATCAAAGCAGCGTTCGAAACTGTGTGCAGAAAGAAACTTTGGCAGATCATGGAAAGGAAAGGGATTGATAAAGGACTAACTACAAGGATAAAGGCGATATACAGGGAAACGAAGTGTAGAGTAAGAATAGGAGAGGAACTAACGGAGGATTTTTGGACAAATAAAGGTTTGAGGCAAGGTTGCAGCCTCAGCCCGATCCTGTTCAACATCTACATCTCGGAGCTAGAGGAAGAAATGGAAAAGAAAAAATAGGGGGCACGAAGATAAAGGATAACAGGATATGGACGTTAGCATACGCTGACGACCTGATGATCCTAGGAGAGAACAGAGAAGCTCTGCAAGCAATGATGTCAATCTTGAAGCCTTTCCTAGAACAAAGAGACCTTGAAATGAACACGGAGAAGACGAAAATCATGGTGGCGAAAAGAGAAAGAAAAATTAAACCTGAAGCATGGAAATGGAAAGGGAAGAAGATCGAAATGGTCAAAAGCTTCAGATACTTGGGCTTCGTGTTTAGAAACGATGAAAAATACGTGGATCAGAAAAAGGAGAGACTGAACAAGGGCAGAATCGCTGCAACAAAAACATGGGGTTTGGCATAAAGGAGATGTCAGGGAGATTTCAGACTGAGGAACATGACGTTCCAGTATCTGGTTAAGCGTGTTATGGAGTACGGGATGGAGATATGGAGAGTGGAAGATGCTAAGGAGATGGAGAGGATCAAGGCCGACTACTACACACGGACCTTGAAACTTGACTTATGCACTCCCAGATATATAATCTATGAGGAATTGGACGAATATCTGATGAGAGGAGAGTGGAGGATAAGAACAATGAAATACGAGGAAAAGATAAAGAACATGGATGGACACAGATGGGTTAAGAAAAGTTACGAAGAACAAAGGGCAAGAAATGAACAGGAAAAGAGAGATGGCACAGAGACATGGCTAAATAAAATGGGACTCAGCAGAACACAACTAGGATACTGGAAGAGAATAGGAAAGAATATATACATAGAAATAAGGAGAAGGGATAGGGATATACAACTACAGGAAAGAAGGAGTAAAATGAGAGAGCCCAAATACAACAGGAGATACATAGAAATAAAAGAGAATGGATTACCGCTTTACCTAAGGGAAGAAAGCAATCCGAAGAAAACGAAAGAAATGGCCAAAATCAGATGCGGGAATATCACAAATATCCAAAATATCCAAAATAAATATTGGACGAACCCAGAAGAGAGAAAATGCCAACTTCGTGGGAAAAAGGAAGGTGACTGGACACATTGGACGACAGACTGCGAAGAGACAATGGATCTTTTTCAAAAGATACGGGATGAAAGAAATCTAAGCAGGAGAGAGGAAGAAAATGATTTAATGATGAGATGCAAAAAGAAAACAGTGGACAGAAAAATGCTGAAAGATGCCAGACAACTGAAAAAGAGGCTAGAAAGAAGAAAGAATACAGACAAGACATAATGATACAGCAAAGGCAAAAATTGATAACGAAAGAAAGGAAGTGACAGAGAATACAAGGAGGAAAAGAGAAGAAAAAATAAGCAATGTGATTTATGTAATATATTATAATGTAAATGTTAATGTAAATAAATTAATGTAAATATGTAACGATTAACGGAACCTGTCCCTAGGCCAAGAGCTGGGATGTATTTGTAATAAATAAATAAATAAAATAATATAACTATAAAATTATTTAATATTAAGTAAAATTAAATATTTCTAAATGTGAAGAATAAAGAGTTGTATTTAATCGTAATTCATCATCCCTAACAGTGTCTTTTATTCAATTTACTTTATCTATTTCATCAGTTACTCATATTTCTTCTTTAATAGAAGGAGTTTCATAAATCCTATGACCTGGAGTAGGAAAAGCTATAATTCATTTTAAAGAATTATTTAACTTTGTGAGGTAAAACCTCACTACTCGCTTAGTTCCAAGAACTAAGCGCACGACGCAGCGCGCCGTGGGAGAGAGAGAGACAGCGAGATTTGCCCTCTCTCCGCGGAACTCAGCTGGGCCGTCACCGAACTGAGACACGGTCCCCCTTCACAGCGCGCCCGCGGCCGTCTACAAGCGAGGACTCGGCCCGCCGCGCCGCGCGCCCGTAGTACTGCGGCGAGCTCAAGTCGGTGCGCAACCGATTTCGCCCGAGTGGGGAGTTCGTTCTCTCTCTCGAGCACGCAGCAGCGTACTAGTGCGCTCCGTCACTCGCACAGGCGAGGACGGAGGATAGCCGCTGTTGCGTCACTCCTATACGCCGCTCGATCATGCGCTCCCGTTCCAATTAAATGGAAGTTGCCGCCGATTCATGGGTCGCGTATATAAAGGGATTGCGGCGCGAGCTCGAGCAGACTCGAACGGCGGTCCGCCTGACGGACCAAGCCCAGTAGAGAACCTCGAAATTAATGATAGAATTTACCTCTTTTTCAGAGGCAAAGTCATCTAAAAACTCGTCTCCTTTCTTTTTTAGGGAGAAGACGGGACCACCACCGACCCGAAATATCATTTGTTGTACCTTTTTTTATGTATGACAAATAAAGAATATTTCTTCGGAAGCCCGCGTTTTTATTGAACGGCTCCTTCCCCTCTGTTAAATTTCAGGTGGGAAAATAACCCTGGCTCCGGCAAGCCACCTTCGGGCAGAAGCCCGAGTGCAACCCCTCTAAAGGGGTTGCTTCGTTACAACTTACCTAAAAAAATAACAAATCGTTGAGTAATAAATGAATCGCACATAATAAATATAAAATATAATACACCAAATAATGAAATTAATGATCCAATTGATGATAATATATTTCATCTTAAAAAAGCATCAGGATAATCAGAATAACAACGAGGCATCCCTCGGAATCCTAAAACGGGTTGAGAAAAAAACGTTATATTAACTACAACAAATAAAACAAAAAACTGAATTTTTAATCATTTCTGATTTATTCTTAATCCTGTAAATACTGGAAATCAATAAATAAATCTGTCAAAAATTGCATAAACAGCCCTTATTGATAAAACATAATGAAAATGAGCTACAATATAATAGGTATTATGTAAAATAATGTAAAATGAAAAATTTGATAAAAATAATTCCTGTCAACCCACCTAAAGTAAATAAAAAAATAAATCCTAAAATTCATAAATTAGAAACTCTTAATTTAATTTTTATTCCGTTTATAGAAGCAAGTCATCTAATAATTTGAATACCAGTAGATATAGCAATAATTATTGTTGCAGAAGTAAAATATACTTGAGTATCAACAACCACTCCAGCAGTAAATAAATGATGACCTCAAACAATAAAACCTAATAAACCAATAGAAACTATTGCATAAATTCTTCTTATAACACCAAATACTTCTTTCTTTAATCTTTCCCTACAAATTATATCAGAAATTAAACCAAATCCAGGAAAAATTAAAATCTAAACTTCAGGATAACCAAAAAATCAAAATAAATGCTGATGTAAAATTGAACCACCTCCAGATGGGTTAAAAAATAAAGTGTTTAAATTTTGATCAAATAATAATACAGTAATTGCCCCTACTAATGCAGGCAATAATAATAACAAAATAGCAGTTAAAAATATTAATCAAGAAAATAATGGAATTTTTTCTATATTTACTACTTTCATATTAAAAATTGTAGAAATAAAATTAAAAAGACTAAAAATTGAAAAATCAACTGAATAACTTCTATGAAATAATTTAGAAGCTAAATGAGAGTAAACAGTTAATCCTCCTCTAGTACCATCACCAATAAACATTGAAATTAATTAGAAAAAAAATCTTGAAGGAAACAATCAAAATCTTATATTATTTATTCGAAGAAAAATTCGAATAAATAAACCTACCAATCCAGCTTAAATTCCAAAAATTAAATATAAGATACCAATGACTTTATGGTTTGTAGAATAAAACCACTTTGTCATAAATATTTAATATACTTAAACAATTTTATATAGTTTATTTAAAACATTATATTTTCACTATAAAAATAATTATTAACTTACACTTGAATATTCACTTCAAGATTCTTCATATAAATAAATAAATTTCTTACCAACAAATAAAGGATAAAAATAATTATATTAACTAATAAATTTCTTAATCATATTTTTCTTAAAAATAATTTTATAATATTAGGTAAACTAATTCTATATAATCATAATAATTTTCCTCTAATTACTGAAATAAATAAAATTAAATAAAATCAAAATTTATCATATATATTCATAAATAAATATTCGATATTTATAAATGTAACGGGTTAGTCCCCGCGCTTCAAGAAATTTAATTTGATGTAAAAAAAAAATTGGAAAAAAATGAATTAAATTAATAAATTGCGCGGATAGGCATGCAGTCGGGGAACCAGGATTGGGAGGGGGAACACAACAGCAGGTAATAAATTAAAAATAAGCAGATTTTAATTAAGCAAGGTTCCAGGTTTATTGACTTCTCTATTTCTGTAACATAATAATGTACAAATCTTGATTTTAGTAAAGAAACGAATGAATTTTAACTTTAATCTTTAAGAAAATTAAATTATCGGACTTTTATAATCATTTGCAACGGTGTGTAATTAAATTTACAGGGATAACTCGGTATAAGTCGGTCGGTACAACAGTGGCGGTTTTTATCTTTCGGTTCGGTCTACGGTCAATTATCGGATACTAGTGTGAATGAAAAAAAAACGGGGTTCATTCATTAATTAAGCGGCGTGCATTTAACCAGAAAGCGGGTTGCATCTACTCAGAAAGCGGGGTGGATTGAATATCCCGTCGCTACGAGGGGTAGGGGAGGGACCCTGATAAGGCTGTCCGCACAATACGTTGGCCTTTCAGGGAGGTGGGGAGAATTTCCGGCTTGGCTTTCCGTACAATACGTGGGCCTTGCCGGGAGGGGTAGAGAGGGTTGTCTCAGGCGTTCCGTACAATACGTTGGCCTGAGATAAGGGGTGAGGGTAGTCAGGCTTTCCGTACAATACGTAGGCCAGGTGAGGTGTGAGTAGCAGGAGAGATGCGGTCAGAAAGGTAACTTTTCGCTTTTGAACGCCGGCTTTTATACACGAGTCGGCCCATAAGACCCGTGTATAAGCGCTTTGAACCTTTGGGCATGCGCGGCCGAATGATCCCGAACACTTCCGAACGTTTGAGAACATTCTGGAAGGTTCGAGATCATTCTCGAGCGGCGTATTTACAATTCCGCAAATGTAAACATTGGGCTCGGCGGTGTGTATATCGGTGTGCGAGTGTGTGTGTGAATGTGTGTGAATATGTGTACGCATTCGCGTTACATAAATAATAATCATTTTATAAATATTCCAAATATTAATGATATAATTATAAACTTAATATAGATAAATTTATTACCTTAAAATCAGAACAAAATTTACATTCGAAATGAATACATTACAGTTAATATAATATTAAATAATAAAATTATTTTATTAATTATTAGTAAATTTCTTAATAATCTTACCTCAAAAATTTTATTATTTAAATATAATCTAGATATAAAAGGAACTCCACATAAAGAATATCTAGAAACTATTATAATTATAAAAATTATTGGCATTATTTCTTTAATATTTCCCATAAAACGAATATTTTGACTATTATGTACATTATGAATAATAAACCCAGAAGTTATAAATATTATCGATTTAAAAATTATATAAATAATTAAATAAAAAAATACTAAATCATAAGATTTAATTCCAAATGTTATTATTTCTAATTGAGACAAAGTTGAATGTGCAATAATTTTTTTTAATAATATTAAAAAATAGTTAAAATACAAGCTATTATTATTGTAATTAAACCTGTAATTCTAATATAATATAATAAATTTTTATTATTATTAAATAAATATTGAAATCGAAACAATAAATAAATGCCTGCAATAACTAAAGTAGATTAATGAATAAAGAAGAAACAGGAGTTGGAGCTGCTATTGCAGCTGGAAGCCATATAGAAAAAGGAAACTGAGCTTTTTTAGTAAAAGCAGCAATTATAATAAATAATAAAATTATTGAATTTGTAAAATTATAATTTATATAATTTCAACACCAATAAATTATTATTATACTAGTTTTAACTAGAATAAATACATCACCAACTCGATTTATTGAAGCAGCTAACATTCTAAAGTGATATCTAGAATCTTTATTATAATAAATTATAAGTATATAAGAAATTAAACCCAATCTATCTTATCCAATTAAAATTCTAACTATATTAGGTCTAACAATTATTAATAATATTGATAAATAAAAAAAAAATACTAAATAAAAAAATGAATTTTATTATTAACACTTGATATATAGTCATTCCAATATATTATAATTAATGAAGAAATTAATATTACAACAAAAATAAATATAAAGTTATTCAATCAAAATATAAAAATATACTAATTGATACACTATTAATAAATAAAACTCTTTACTCAAAAAATATTGAATTTTTAAAGTATAAAAAATTAATCTTATAATAAATCTATTAATTCTAATAAGAAAAAATATAAATCTACTTAAATAATATAAATAAATTATTTAAAATATATTATTAATATATACTTTTGATTTCACAAATCAATATTTTAATTGAATTATTTAAATCAAATTTATATAATTATATAAATTATAAAAACTTTATATTATATAAATATATCAATTTTTATAATTAAAAGCTTTAATGTAATTCAATGTAAAATTATAACAATATAATTATTTAAACTTAAAGGAGTACATAATTTAATAAACTTATAAATGTTCATTGAATTCTATAAGCTATCATTAAATATAAACTATAAGCAGCACTTAAAATTATTTCTATCATTAATAAAATTATAACATTAATTAGTCAATTCAATATAATACATGCTATCATAATTTCTCTTAATAAATTTAAAGAAATAGGAGCTGACATATTTGCTACACAAAATAAAAATCATCATAATAAAGGAAGATAATATATTAGTCATTTATTAATTAATAATTAGTTTGCTCATAAATATAATTAATAATTACAAATATTGCAGATGAACATAATCCATGACTAATTCTTATAATTATTCTACTTATAAGTTCTCATTCAGACAATGAACAAAATCCAAATAATACAATTCTTATATGAATAACTGAAGAATAAGCAACTAATAATTTTATATCTAATTCACGTAAACATATAAGTCTTAATATAATTATCCCAATTAATCTAATAGAAATAAAAATAAAATTTATTTCCTTTGATCTTTGAATTATTGTTAATATAGCTCGAATTATTCTATAACCACCTAATTTTAATAAAACACCAGCTAAAATCATTGATACTGTAAGTGGAGCCTCAATATGAGCTTTTGGCAATCATATATGAAATATAAATATAGGTAATTTAACTAAAAATGCAAGAACTATAAGTACGTATATAGTATTATTATAATAATTTATTCCAATAACAAACTCATAAATTATACTATTTTCATATCCAAATAAATGAAATATTAAATAAAATAAAGCTAAAGAAGCAAATAAAAAATATAATAAAACATACATTGCAGCATTAATCCGTTCAACCTAATACTCTCAACCTATAATTAATAACAAAAATAGGAATAATTCTTCTTTTAAAAAATATATAAAAAATAAAAGAATTTATTAACTTAAATCTAATTAATACAAATATTAATAATATTAATAAAATTAAACAATATAAATATTCATTTTTAGTCATTTTATTAATTCTAACAAAAAATATTAATCGAGTTATTAAAAATCTCAATAATATTAATACAAATCTCAAATTATCAAATCCTAAAAATCCATAAAAAAGATCAATAATTATTATAAACAAATTTAAATAATATAAGAAATCTCAAAATAAATATAATATTAGATATATATATTATTAATAATTTTTTATTAATTATTGGTAAACAAAAAATAATGATAAAAACAATAGGTATTATAATTCATATAAAACTAAATTCAAAATATTTAATTTATCATTACCATAAGTTTGAACTAAAAGAACTAATAAGGTTAATTCTTAAACTCTTTCACAAACTATAATAACATTAAAATATATTGTAATACAGTAAATTTATTAAAATTAAATTTTTCAAATCAATTAAAATAAACTTTCCCGAGCTGTATTCTTAATTATTTGTTTATCACAACACTTCACTTTCAAATTTTTAAAATATTATTAAATAAATTATTATTTAATAATTATTTTATCAACACAATAATAAACAAATCAATTAAATCAAAGGGGAAATCTAGCGCCAAAATATAAGATCTCGGGCGAATCTCTAATAACCCTTTCCAACACAATACAACAATAATTTATATAAATATTTAAATATAATATCAATATTAAATATATATTATAATCTTACCTCGATTACTGTAGTATTTATGATGTTAGAATTTATAATTATAATTAATCAGAATATTCTCAAAAAAATTTATTTATTTATAGATAATAATCCTTATTTAATAAAGAGTGATCCTTTTAATAATATATATAACTTGTTTATATTATCTATATAAATATATATATGTATCCAAAATATTTTATTAAATTATAAATTCTTCACAACACTTCAATATAATAATACCAAGAATTAATTATAAACTTTATAATAAATCACTACCAAAATTATTTTATATTTATAATAAATTAATACAAAATATTCTATATTATTATTTTTGAGAATAATAATCAATAACTCACAACTAACTATGTTATAACAACGAATAACAATTTTCAACTGAACTTTCTTTCTTTTTCAGAAAGAAAGTTCCGCCCCTTCACATCACTATTTTAATTTTTAAATTAAAATTAAACCAATAATTAAATTTACCAAATCTAATTTAAATTCAAAACATTCAACATTGGTCGCATGACAGCCAACAAGTACCCTTTCCCTTCTGCCTGTCGTGATTTAAATTTCAATTGGTTATTATTAAAATAACCAATCAAAATGCTCAATTCATATACAAAAGAAAATTATTGTTTGACCGATAAGTATAGAAACTACACTTATCGGCCATCTTGTGGCGGCACAACATTAATAATTTTTATAACACTCACATCACTTTACTTATGCATTTTAATATATACATATATCAAAATACATATTCGCACCTATATCTATCTCACTTCAATTCAACGACCTAAGCGCCGTCTATGCAAGTGAGACTTCTGCTAGTGTATTAAATTAAAAGTAAAATATGGGCCGCGTATTGACAATTTGTCAACAATCAATAAAATATTATTTATTTAAATATACAACTGATTACCCATCAAATTCGTGAGTACATCACAACACAACAAATATTTTTTTTAAAACAATATAAATTATTCATCATTTACATAAATAAAATACTCAATTTAATATAATATAATTAATATCATTATTTTCTTTTTTAGGTTAATAATGATATGAAAGCCACACTCATATTATTACAATATAAATAAATATATACTCATTAACTTAATTATAATTAATGACATAAATAATGATAATCATACTAATACAAATTCTAATATTAATAATGTCAACAACAATTAATCATAAAAATAACAGAATAAACAAGTAGAAAAAATAAATATAAATAAAAAAATAATCATTTAAATAAATATAATTAATTAAATAAAATAATGCCATAAATAATAGTTAGTTATTAATTTAATAAAAAATATATATTTTGTAAATTAAAAATAAGTCAATTACTTATAGCTAATAAAATTAGTTAATAATTATCAAAAAAATAAATATAAAATTTATATAATTAATCTCCAAAGTTAATATTGTTACGAACATATAAATATTATCGATATGAATATGAAAATCAATACCGAGCCCGTCCAGCTGGCCAGAGTTCAGTAACTCCTCGGCGGAAGGCGAAGGCTGAAGAAATTAAATTAAAAAACTACAATATATAGGTCAATGCGTATTCTTATTCAAAAAAGATTAAGAGGAGACACGGCGCTTGTATTTTATAAGTACCGATATTTAGTAAAATTGTTGATGATCGCGTCTCGACGAAATGAGTTAATTTCCGAGTGAATTTTAAAGTTCTGAAGTAGGTATTGCGCGATCCGCGGATCTGTCATGAATGACTAAAAATCAGTTCGTCAGAGTCGCGGAGGCTAAGTTCCCTTGATTCTGGACCCATCCGCGGGAGTAACCGCGGTCCCAGGATCCCACGTTCCAGGTGCTGAGTCCGCGGATTCCTCGGTCGCTCGTCGTCGGTGCACGTTATCGGTCCAACGGCGTTCGACCCTGCGAAGCGCCTTGGCTCCAAGTGCGCGGAATTCGCGCACTCAGCAAAATTCGGCGTGAGGACTGCCGAGCGCCTGAGACACGCTGTTATCGATGTTCTTGCGGGATCATGATGTTTTACCGAGAATCAAAAGTTATACGTCCCCGTGCACCGAATGCAGCTGCATAAAAATATTTTAATTTAACTATTTTTTGAAAAATTTTCCCCAAACCACTAATATAGAATAAATTATTACAATTAACTTCCAATTAATAAATTTAATATATCAATAATATTAGTAATAGATATAATTGTATACATTATTGAAACAAGTTATATATAATTATATATATATAATATATATATATATTTTCTATAATAATTAATCTACCAAACTTGTGTGCAGCAATTATTTTAGTTTTTTTTATTAATAATTAAATCTTATATATTTTCAATATTATATAATACTCATTAATATTCAATAATTTTATTTTTAATTATAATTGGAGGATTATTAATTATATTTTTATTTTTTTGTAGTTTTACAAATAATAAACCATTAATTATAATTAATATATTTTCATTTAATAGGATAGGACTTAGCAGGACACAGATTGAATTCTGAAATAAGAAAGGCACGGAAAAAGTTTTTGAAATCAGAAGAAGGGAAGGAAACAAACAAAGACAAAATATAAGAAATAGGATAGATAAGGTTAGATTCAACGAGATATATAGGGAGTTCATGTTATAGGAATTACCCAAATATATAAAAACAGGGAAAATGTATAAAAATATATATAAAAAGATGAGGTGGAAAGAAAATGCGAATTATGTGGAAAGGAACCAGGAAATTGGAAACATATAATCGGAAACTGCACGGGAAGCGAAGCAAGAAAGAAGATATGGTCAGATAAAAGAGTATTGGAAAAATTTATTGGAGAAACAGAAGGTTACAAGTTAAAGAAAATGATAAGATAGACACACACACAGAGAGAGAGAGAGAGAGAGAGAAGAGAAAAAGAAAATGATTGTCGGAGAAGATAAAGGAGGAAGACAAAGTAAGAAAAAAGAGGTGAATGTGAGAACGGAAATATATTATATAATACGACTAAATGATAATAATTACAATTAAAGTGAGTGAGATATGAAGAGAGGAATATTTAATAAAAAAAGTAACAGTGATGAATAGCTATGATAGTGGAAATTAATGTATAAATGTATATATTCAAACGTAACACATGTAGAAAAGTCCACTCCGAAGCCGAGGGGCTGGAGTTTGTAAATAATAATAATATAATATACATTTAATAAATTATTATTTAATTATAAATTATATTTCGTGTATTAAATATACACTACTTAATACACGAAATAAAATAAATAAATATAAGAAAATATCATGAATTCCTATGAAAAAAAATTTGACATCTTGTGGATCCCTGTCTATCAACCCATGGAGTTCTTTTTCTCTTTTCTACAAAAATTATTATAATTATTTTATTGATATAAAAATTAACTTCATATTATAATAATTAAATGGGCTATTAGTATACTCTATACTTACTATTATAAAGACTTATTACTGGTGGATACCTACTTTCACAGTCATCTACACATTGTTGTTTACAAGGACCTAAATTTTCTATTTTAATGAAAATTATATTATGTGATTAGGAACGTAATATAATTTAATAAATTCACAACAAATCATAAGTAAATATAGGTAGTTGAAAAAAATTGCTTTTTACTTTTACAACTTTTTATGCAAACCAGCCTACTGGAATAATTTTGGGGAACTAAAAAAACAAAATATATTTGATAAAAATAATAATTGTACAATTATTTAAATATAATAAAAATAAAAAAAAGATTAATAAGATTAATTAAAAATGAAATTTATTTTTACTTATTATATAAAGTACTTAACATTATTATTTATTTTCTTGTTTACGAATGACTAGAGAAATATTACTTTTAGAATTATTATTATTATTTAGCTTTAATCATCGTTAATTCATATAATTAGAAATTACTTAGCTTGAAAAAGCTATTATAGAAATGTATTATTGAAATAAATAATAATACATAATTTTCATTAGATTACGAACCACTAAATCTTTGAATACAGACAATGGTACAAAGGTGTTTAGCAGAATCACCCCCTAGTCCTGTAATAAAAAGAAAAAAAATATTTTTCATTTTAATAGAAATTAACAGTAATAAATAAAATTATAAGTTAAACAGAAATAGAAATATCATTATATTTTTTCTGCTCTTTCTACTGTTAAAATACGAGACAATAGTGTTAAAAAAGTATTCATTTGTAAATGAAGGCGATACCTCTGAATTATTTTATAGTATAGCAACGGTTTATGATTTATTAATTTAAATTATGTTATCGTACCACAAAGTCAATATCATAATAATAAGTTCTCTGTTTCTGCTTTTTGTATATTTTTTACATATATTTTTATATACGTAGAAAATATTATTTTTTATTATAAGAAACTTTTATAAAAAATAGTACTATTTAAAATATGAAAATATGCAAGGAAATTTTCATTACTTTTTAAGATATTAAATAAGAAAATATTATTAATGTATTATGATTGATTATAAAAATTCTTATTTATAATTGTATTATATATTATCATTTTCATATATTTACTTGCAATGTTATTCATAAATTTGATAAAAATATTATATACATTTACATCTTACCATCACAACATTCCCTGCATTTTTCAAGGGTATAGTCACTTCTCGCTTCTGTATAATAAAAATCCATATTATAGATATATTATTTTTTAATATTAAAACAATAATTAAAACATACTCTCCATAAATACAAAATAATATATCACACATATAGTTAATATTGAATACTTCATTATATAAATTATTTAATATTATTATACTAATTCAATAATATCGCTTATTTAAAACTTATTATAAAATTTATACAATATATATATATATATATTAAAAAATTTAAGCAGTTGAATATTTACATAAAAATATATATGACTCTATATTGCAATTTTAATATTGATGATAAATTGAAATTTATTTATAAATTGGTACCAAGGTCATAATAATATAAATATTTTTTGAACATAAATTATTTTAATAGTTTTATTTTTTCAGTAAGTATTAAATAACAAATATCTTAGTATTAAATATAAATATATTAGTATACCCATATATTTGTTTTATCTAATTTTAATTCTAAAATTTAAATATAAATTTGCAATCTTGATGTTTATTATATATTTTAATAAATTTTTGAAATTTTTTGCTATACATTAATATTTAAGTATATAAAATTATATTAAAGTAAATTAAATCCCAATTTTTTAAAGACATTTGCGATATTTTTACAAATTAACTCAATTTCATTTCTAGTCTAACTTTTGTAGTTAATTAGTTCCGAATAAATTTGCTTAGTTAATAATTACATATCATTTTAGACTTATAATTTGAAATACTATTTTGAAATATACTATTTTAAAAAATAAGTATATAACAGGTATGGATTAATTTAAATAATTTCTTTTGTAGCTGAATAGCTGAGCTTTTGTTAAAAATCATTTAATCTTATATCAGTATTTATTATGCCTTATAAATCACATATTTTTAGATGTAATTTATTATTACATTTCGTTTATAGAAAAAATTATTTCACTGTGTAATTTGATTTATTATAATATTAAATTATATTAAATTAGAAAATAAATTTTTGTAAACAAATTGGTGATTGATCATGATATTCTATACCTTACAATTAATATTATTTTTAAATACATTTTTTCTTACTCTAAAATCACAATGTGCAAAATGGTATAAAGCTTTTAAAGAGGGCCAGGAAAAGATCATTTGAAGATGCCTTTGAAACTTGGAAAGCTTGTCTTCGTAAATACGTTGATGTAGGCGGAAATTTATTTGAGGAGTTTTTAATTATGTCTATAAGTCCACCAATAAATGATCATTCATAAAAAATGGTAAGTGTATTCTTTTTTTAAATAATTTTTAATTGAAGCATTCTCGCGCAGCGCTTTTCCACTAATGGCTTCAACGCCCCGTATCAAACATTCGAAAAGTACCTTTCGCGTGAAGTTAAATCCTAATTATTGAAAAGAAAACAAAAAAAAGGGACTAATAGGAAAAGGTTTTGTCGACATTTTAAGATTCCATCCAAATTTCGACGACTAGTAGCTGCAAAATGAAAGGCAAAATCTTATTACATCGTGGACAAAGCATTTATTTCAATTATTAATCAGCGATAACGTAAGTTATACCATATTAAATTTTGCTCCAGGCAAAGCAGTCAATTGCTTCGAACCTTTTAAGGTTCGGTAAAAAAAAAATAAATATAAAGACGATAGTTAAGAAGACAATATTATTTATTCTTATCAAGGAATAGCAAAAGAAAGAGCGCGATTTTATGTATAATATAATTGATAGAGTAAACCGTGGTTCTAAACACGACCACGTACAAAGTAAAGAGTTCTTTCGTTGAATCAAGGAAATATCAAACTTTCGATTTTATTTTTCATGATTCTTTCTAAAATTCTAGAGGTCTAAACCAAATTATCCTTGAGATGTTAACTCACTTAAGAATCAAAATCAAAGTGCCCATACGTTTTTTCCCGATTTTTCTCATTATTTACGCTGAATGAAGTATTGCAAATCGTCAATTTACCCTTCCAGTGTCTGTGGTGTCTTCCAGATGCTTGATTAGCGCTCAATCAGCTGTCTCCACTATTGTCTGTCAATTGATCCTTCGCATATTCATTTTTTGGTTTCTCGCACGGAATTTTCATGAAATCACGGGTACGAGAGCTCTTATTACTCGAGAGTTTCATATTACTCGTCTTTGAAGTATTTTAATTCTTTCATCATCAATTCCCGAAAACTTTTACTTTCTTTGCCGACGCAAGTACTATGTTTCTCTCTTTTCAGGTATTGTCACGTATACCATTGTCGACATTAACATCAATAATAATATTCCATATTATAAACATAACCGAAAGCTTTAATGATTCAATTTTCAATTTAATATAAGAAAAAACTAGTTACTATTGTTATAAATAGTTTTAATTGGTGATATTGAATTTTTTAAAACATATTTTGCTAACCATAATTATTATTAGTCGTTATTAATGAAATTATTTCTTTAAAAAATTATTGCTAAAAAAGAATTATAATTAAAATAACATTTTCATATTAAATATAGTAAATTTCAATATATTTACTTGTTCTTCTATCATTTATTGATAAAAGTGTTCAACGCTATATATATTTTAAAGAAATATTGTTGGACAATTTTTTTTTATATTTAATCGTCAAATAAATAGATTTTCTGACATGAACAAAAAAATGTTATTTAAGTATAAAAAATTATTGAACGAATCCATACTTACAATTGTATAAGAAAATTAAAAATATTCTTGGTAAATTATCATTCATATTTCTTTTCTGATTTTACTCTATAGAAATACAGAAATATTAAAATTTAATAATAACATATAATTTTTTGGATAAAAGATGTAAAATATTTATATAATTTATATGATTATTTCTATACTGTTTTTATAGATAATAATGTTTTTAAGAAGAATAATATTAAACCCAAGTTTTTAAAAATTCATGTAAATCAAAATCATTTTTATTACAAACAGTATCATTGATAAATATTTTAAAAATATATTGTATAAATATACTTTATCATTAAAACAATTCTTGGATGTATGAAATTGTAATTCAACTATCACTTTTGCATAAAAAACAAATATATATATATATATAATTTTTTAACATTAAAACAATAATTAATATATACCCTTTGTAAATACAAAATAGTATATCATACATGCAATTAATATTGAATATTTCATTGTGTAAAATATTTGGTGTTATTAAAATAATATAATTGTTCTTTTAATTTCAAAACTGCAACTGAATATTCGTGATAATTCTCTTTATTGCGTTGCACAAGCGAAAGGTTCTTCGAGAATTAATAATCACCACTTTTTTTGACGATAATAACAAATATATTTTATAATAATATTTCAAATCAGTAGAGTACAATGAGAAGCGAGATATTCACAATGAATATCGCACGCAACGTTCACGAGAGAACTGGTCGATAATAGGCATGTGAATTCAACGACGAACGAAAAGCTTCTGCCGTTGCAAGCTTTTTCAAGAAAAAATAAGGAATGTTCGAAAAGTATAAAAACGTAAACAAGATATGATTTCTCACTTTATATTCGGCCATTTCAGAGAGCTCATTGAATTAACTGAACAATAATATTACTTATTTAAGAAAAATTATTAAGCTTACACCAAATGTATATAAATTAAAATATTTATTCACTGTAATTATTACATAATAAAAGATATCTTATGATATTTGAATATCAATAATAATTTACATATTAAATATTAAAGGATAGTTCAATGACAATGTTTAATATTCATGTTCTCAACAAATATACTATATTAATGATTTTATTTTTGACTTAACATGTGCTAAAATTCATTATTACTTAATCATAATATTTTTTCCTTAATATTAGTTAAAATAAATTAGAAAATAATTTGAATTATTTGATATTTATTATATACCTCATTTAATGCCTCAAATCAATATTAAATTTGGTGCATTAGAAATATATGTTTCCATGAATTTATCTAAGTGATTAAGTATAATTTCATATGTCGATATAACCATGAAACAAAACTTCATAAAAATTTTCACATGTATTAATTTCTTTAAAAATACTTTAAATAGGAATTAATTTTATATTCAACATTTTTGTTTTAGAATATACGCAAAAATTTAATTTAAATTTTATTAAATTTAAAATTTTATCTTGTTCTATAAAAGATTGGTTTATTTTATTAGACGCTCCATCGTGACGTATTACAAGATTAATAAATATTTTTTCAGTATCATTTATTTCAGATAATTAAATCAAAATGATAATTAATGTATTTGCTAGATTATATAAGAGAATATGTATAAAAGCTTATTTAAATAACCGTTCAGCTTTGACATATCGGAATTAAAAAAAACTATAATATTATGATATGAAATTTTAATAGTATAAAGGAATTTAATGAATGATTAATTTATTGAATATTCTGTACAATAATTAATATATGATAGATAGAATCTTAAAAATCTGGAAATTAAAGAAAATTCAAGTTGACTTATTTAAGAATTAATGAAAATACAGTATAGAAATTTACATATATCATAAAAAAATATTTGTATTAATGTATAATTAAAAATTGTAACGGGGTAGTCAGTCGCTAGGATATGACTCAGCGGAGTCAGTGTACGGATCAGGGTCTGGTGAACTGACGGGATAAAAACAACGAAAATTCTAAAGTCTTAAAGTGTGCATTTAATAAAGTATTGAAGTAAAAAAATAAAATTCATTACACAAATAAAAATATGATTGAACAATTAAGAAATCTTAAAACTACGATGAATCTATATAATTCGAAAGCTTTTTTATTATTCGGCGGTTTCGCGGTGATTTCATACAATTTATTAATTATTAATCATTTCCGTGGTGATTTTATATAATTTATTAATTATTAAACGTTTCCGCGGTGATTTTATATTATTATTAACAATTTTCTAATTTTTAATAATTTTTCCGATAAATAATTCGAATTTACATGGCGAGATTTTAGTTCGCCAGTTTACCGTTACGTTAGGTGGCGCGGTGACCGGTCGGTTCCGCTGGCGGCCACCAGGGGGGCGATGCGGTCGCCGGGTCCTTGCTCGGGCTGGGCCTCAGTCGGCCGACGGACGGACTTTTTCACTCCTCTACAAGACGGTTCAGTGATCCTGGATATTTGTCTGCTTGGGGGCGTGGTCTGCCGTTCCAGCGCCGGTGCCCGTCAGTTGGACGGTAGCAGTCACCCGAGTCAGACCTCTTCGCCCTAGCTCGTTCAACGGGATGCCGACGGCGGCGAGCCCCCAGTGATCCTGGGGATGCTCGACGTTATCGACCGGGATCGTCCGCGGCGACAAGTCTCCAGTGATCTTGGGCAAGCTTGTCATCACAGACGTCCTCAACGCTAAGACGTTCTCGACGCCGACGCCACGTCGTCCCCCAGTGATCCTGGGAGTCCGACGGGAAGCCGTCGCCGATTCACCTCGGCGGAGCAGTCGCAACGTAGGTTACCGGTTGTGGGGGTGAGCAAGCTCACTAATCCCGGTGGTCGTCCTCTGGTGAAACCCTTCAGTGATCCTGGAAAAAGCTTCGGAGGTGGACGCGTGTCAGTCGACTGTCCTTCGAAGGGCTGCGTGGGTGGTTTTATGCGCGTTGGCGGAGCGGCGGCTTCCGCCGAGCGCCGAGCGCGGATGGTAGTGGGAGTGCTTTGGTGGTGCGTAGTGTATGTCTACGGCTGCGCGGGTGGGAGCTAGTGGGGCGCTTGCCCGGGTGGGGATGTGGTGGTAGTGAGGCGACTTCACCGGGGTCCTACTGCGGAGCGGTTTCAGGGTGCAGCACAGTTTATCCGAGGAAAACGTGTTTTCCTCACAAAATTAATACAATAAAAATTATGTACACGATGATTTAGTTTTTTTTTTTTTAAACTCAAGTTTAGAATTTAATTAAAGTTATTTATATTATATTAATATTATTATTTTGCATCTTATTTTTAAAAAATTTTAAAAATAAAACCGTAAGTACATAATAAAATTTATTAGAAACAAATGAAAAAACTATAGTTGTGCAACAAAATTGCGTTTGTTTACCGGTGTTTTTTTTTGGGGTTAGTTTTTATTAGGGTATGAAACTAATCTACATTCGCCAAGTAAATAGATGAGAGACGTAAACACGAAGAAGTAATAGCTTAATGAAATGTATATCGAAATTTTCACGATTCGTGGATTTTAAAAAAACGTCGTTAAACATAATGATCACGTTTAAAAGAATCCAATGGTGAGTGAGAATAATTACTGTCCTTCCTTCCATAGTCAGAGAGCGAGAGCATGAGCGCCGCCTAATAACGTTTAGAATAAATTATGTTTCCGGGAAATTCGATTTATATAACGGGAGCTCGTTCGTAGAAGAGGCAAGTTTTGCTGCGAACTGCGAACTGTTTCGGACTCTGGTGATTCTATGAGGGTTCCGAATTCAGAAGCGTATATCGATAAAATATTATTTCACTGAACATAGTAAAAGCAGAAGAGTTAACGTGATTGTAGGTATCTCTAATTGCGTTCACTGTACATTGTAGCACACTTACTGGTCAATTACGTCACTCTCATCATAATACGTAGGCCTATTGACATAGGATCATCAATCTCTCTGATCGTAGCTAGAAGAAACTTTAACCTAACAATTAACGTTTTCTTTCATCATGACTCGAAGAATCGTTTGTCACAACTGTGTATCTGGATTAGGTTATTGCAGTAAAATTATTGTTTTTGTTTTTCATGAGAGAAATAAATATAAAAACTTTGGTATTATTTCTTTTATATGTATTTAAAAAAAACAATAAATTATTATAACGTCCCAATAATTTAAACATTACTTCTTTGTTTAATTCCAAAAGTTTTTACGTGATTAGTTAATTAAGTTTGTAATTCCGACTTGTAATCGGAAATAAATAATATAATGAAAACTCCGTTTCATCATGAGTCTAAATTGATGATGACGAAAAGGTTAAGTGCAGCAATAGTACTAATTATAATTTATAAATAAATTAGGAAATCAGTATTCATTTGCACAATAATATAACACAAAAGACTACAAAATTTCAAAATTATAAACAAAATCACATGATTAGTTCAAGCCACCCATGAATCGAAGTTAATAATTAAGAAGTAACGTGGAAGGAATAAAATTGCTCATGATATTAAAGAAAGGGAAAAAAGGTAGAAGGTGCTTTTTATTTCTAGAACTAGTATATTTTTAACTCAAGTACTAATGACTCTCCAATCCTCAAAATCTGAAGTTGTGACAGACTGCTGGCATTCTTTCAATCTTTCTTTCAAATTCTTTCATTCAAAAAAAAACCTTCTTTAGGATAAACTATTTCTAAACTACAATCGCTGTGAATAATTATCACGCAAGTAATATTAAGAAACTATCGATTAATTATTATAATATTATGTAACAACTTTATTTTATTACATTATACTTACTGGAAATATTAACAATAGTATATAAAAATTGTAAATTAACCAAAATATTAAATAAACAAACAATTGTTAAAATTACAAATATCTTAATTATTCACTTATTTATTAATTAAATTCTGAGACGTAACATTATATTTTTTTCGTATATTTTTTTTAATTATGTTACTCGTATAGGTCCCTATAAAGATCTTTGGGTTATCAAGGAAGGCAAGCGGAACATCCAACACAGCTCACGCTCTTGATACATGTAAATAACTTAATAAAGTTATTTACTAAAATTAAATATACATCTGTTATTCACCTTTGCTTCCCTTCCGATTGAGATATCTAACGTTACGAATTGGGATATGACGTTACAGTTGTACGTAGTGAATTTATTATAAATTTTTCCGCACTACGCACAATATTAATTATTACCTTTCACTAAAAATAGATTTACAATAAATATCAAATAGAGGACGAATTATATTAAATAATTACTGTTCGGGTTAACGGTAATTTCCCGCTCAAATCATACGAACAATTAACTATTTTAAATTTTATAATTAAATTAACTAATTCAATAATACCATCACCAATAAACACTACAATAAATAATTAAATATAATAATATATATACATATGAATATAAATATATAATAATTAAAATTCTTACCAATATTGTATAATTAAATAAGAATTTCAACACTACATTGTTTTTAATTTTGAATACTAGATATATTATTATAGGACTAATAATAATAGAAAGAACATATATATATATTGTAATCAATAAATATTCATTACTGAATATATAAAATTTCTTTGTATTATGCACTAACCTAAAAAAAATAAAAAATGAATATATTTAATAATAATTATTTAATAAATATATATATTGCTGGAATTAATAAGTTTTATAATAAATAAATTGTGAAGCTTACTAAAGAATTGTGTTGATATTAATTGTAGTGTAGAGGTGATAATTTTTAAAATAAGTTTTCTTTGTTGACAAACTGTCAACATGAACCGGCTCCATGTTACTTGTATGTCGACAGATAATTTGATGATATAGGAGGGGCGGATGTTTACGAATTAGACGGAGCCAACGATAGACAGGAAAATGTATTATATATATATATATATTTACAATTAATACATATATAAGGTAGCGTAAGTGATGAAATTTTAAGTAATGTGCCACCGTGAGATGGCCGATAATTACTGTTTATAAAATTATCGGCAAAGAAATAGTTTTCTTATTTTCCGGTTTTGATTTAGCATTGTGATTAATTAACCAATCACAGTGAGGGATTTTAATAACGAAAAGGAAGACGAACTATATATATGAAATAACCAATTATGAATTTCCAATTTGGCGTAAAGTCATAAAAGAAAGTAGTAAGATGGATAAGTGGGATTTTTCTATAAACGAAAATTGCGTTATCATCATTAGATTATCTATCATAGTATAAAGATCAAATCTTGTTACAGTTGATTATTTCTATTATTATAAATATATTAAATTATTAAATTGTTAATTATTATAAATATTATAATTATATTATTATTATTAAGTAATGCTGGGGAATATTTGATAATATTGTATTATCATATATATTTTATTGAAGTAAAGTAAGTAATACTAATAAGGAATTATACAAAATATATTTGAGAAAAAGAAACTTCAAGAGAAAGAATTATTAAATAAATAAAATAAATTATATATACATATTTCTCACTAATCAACTAATAATAGGTAAGATTTTTATATTATCTTTATATAATATTTTGAATTCAACTATTATAATCTAATATTGTTATATATATATATATATTTAATAATTTTTTTATTTAGTAATTTTGTTTGTGACCTTTGAGATTTTTTATTATTATTTAAATTTAATTCCCCCTGTTTTCTTAGATAGTGAAAAGTGAATATCTTTGTAGTGATAGATTTTTTTTTTAAATTTAAATAAAATTCATCGTTACAATATATAATTTCCACTTTTCACAAATATATTTAAAAATTGTTTTAGATGCTATTCAAATCGACTCTGGAAAATGTATTAATTGTTGTTTTCTTTCTATACTTGAATTTCATTCGAAAATCTTTTAACTTATGGGAGTTTTTTTTTATTACCAATAATATTCAGCTAATTGGTTAACGTCACCAATGCTCGCCAATCATTTGTGATAAAATTTCTCTACACTTCTCTAGTCTTCACTACTTCAACGCTTCCTTTATTACACAATATTCTCAATTATTAATCATGAAACTCTATCAGTAATTTTTCATACTACCGTTTCCAACATACATATGGTGGCGTGTTAGGATGCGGAAATCGCAGATTCCTACTAGTATACACTAATATAATATATATGCACATACAATCCTCTTTCCATGAGTACATTTCCAGCGCCTTTTATACATAAACTAGCATCCGGATTCATTCATCACAGAGTATTTATGTGAAGATAAAACAATGTAAAAATTTATTTTATATCAATACATATATATTATGTGAGTTTTTTACAGTTTCCATTGGGATTTGATATTTTATTCATTAATAATATTAAAATAAAAAGTATTTTTATATACAATAATCCTTGTACATAACTATTTTAATGAATTTATTTATACTGTAAGAAATTCCTCCATCTTGTAGAACCGTCCCTAGCCACATATGGAGTTCTTTTTCTTTTTCTTTCTTGAATTATATTAAAAAAATTATAATTTATAAATTTTAATAATTAAATGTGCTATTGATTAATTAGATACTTACTCTCTAGAGTTGTTCGTGTTATATATCTATTTTTACAGTCATCTTCACATATTACTTTGCAACTAGATAAACCTTCTATATTGTAAATAATTAGATTAATATATGTATATAAATATCGTATAATTTCACATCGAATATAAAATAATAATAAAATTGATAAAAATAAAATAAATTGAATCTTACTTGTACAACTCTTTAAGCAATGCAACTGACTAGAATAATTTTGGCTGGCTGAATAATAGAAAATTATTTATACAGAAAAGAATGGAAGCAAAACGTTAGATAAAAAAAATAATTAATAAATAGTATTTAAAATAAAATTAACATTTTAATGTTAGTATAAAAAATATACTTTTAAAATTTTGATAAGCTAACAGATTGAAGAATATTTTATTTTTAATTACAGGAATATTAGAAGCATAAGTAGAAGAAATTAATGCCACGCATTTAATTAGCCATAAATTATTAAATAATAATGGTACTTATTAATAAATATTAAATTTACAAACGAAAAATTATAAATTTTACTAATTATCTAATATTGAAATTGTTCAATATAATTGTGTGAAATTTGTAACTACTTTCATTTTCTTTTTACTCTTGTACTGGTAAGAAACTAAAAATATATAAAAATATAAAATATAAGTATTTATTAATCTAAGATCTTCATTTTCAACTACATTCTATAAAATTATTATTTAATTGAACGTAAACTATTGGTAAAAAAGTTTTTAAGAGTAATAGTCAAAAGTCAAGAATTACTACACAATTCATTAACTTTTGTATAATTACAAATTAACAATGCTGTAAAAATAATTTACAATTGGAAAGGATGTTACTCAAAATAAAGGAATAGACAATTCAATGAAAAGTAACACTTTAAAAGACAAAATTAGAGAGAGAGAGAGAGAGAGAGAGAGAGAGAGAGAGAGATTGATATTCAACAATCATGTATGTGTTATATAAAATTGCAGTAAAACTAAAATCTGAAAGATTGAATGTTCTGAGTATAAAACAGAGAAAGAGTTGTCACTAAAATTTATGTATATTATATACCTTAATTTCGAGTCGTGAGGGACTTATATTTTATCACCATAACTAACTGTTTCATATGAAGAAAGTTCAAACTTAGCTTTAGCCACCTAGTGGTTGAAAGAGATACTACAACAACCCGCGGAGTGTGAGTTGCGCGACTGCAGTGGTGCGAGTAAGAGTTTCATTAACTCTTTTTCTCAAATATTTTAAAAACAAATTTATAAAAAATTTTATTGTATGTATATGTATGTGCTTTAAATAGTTTAGTTTTTTAAATTATATGTGAATTTAATTAACTTTATTTATAAATAATGATTTTTAAATAATTATAAATAAATTAAATGAAATATTAAAATTATTATTCTTATTCTTGTTAATACTAAAACCAAAAAATATAAAATCTAAGTAATACGATACACGGAACATAGGTTTGAGAGTATAAATAAGTATCTATAGATTATATGCTGAATATATAAAAATAAATTATTTATAATACTTGTATACTATTTTTTTAGCTAGATTTTTTAATACGTTTTTATATTATTAATTGTTATCCCCCCCCCCATTATACGTTTTATACTAACCTGTCACTTTCTTTAAAATAGAATGTACTCAATCATACCCTATATTCTCGTGAGCAAGGTAGTGAATATTTTTGAATGATAATTATTCCTCAATCATGAAATTCAACATATATATTTATTATTTTACTTATAAATTAATTAAAAAAAAAATTTTAATAGATAATATTTTATATGATTTCAAAATGAATAAGCTTTAAATAGTGATAATAATAGGATCACATATATTATTTATTAGTTTAGATTTTAATATCATATTATTTTTGTTCAATTACTTACTAGAAAATTTCTGTACACAAGCATATGAGCAAACATCTTCTTCTCTTCGTGATAATCGTAGTCCTGTAATTAAATATAAGTTAAAAATATTTTAAACTATTCTATATTATACTAAAAATTTGTTATATATTTTAATATTAATAAAATATTGTTGTGTTTTGTTAAAAATACCCCCTTGAACATATATGAAACTATATGAATTAAGAATTTACAAACTCATAAGAAAATAAAATTCACGTTTGTAAGTCAATGATATAGTTGCATTAACAAAATTTTATTGAAACTGCACTTATAAAATCTCAGAATTCTTTAGTGGAACTCAGGGGAAAACGAATTAAGATAAATAGGATAAAGACAATCTAATGTAAGATTCAAAAGAACAACGACATTTTTAAAATTTTTATTGTAAATTCTGACTCGTTATTTGATTTGAATTAAAACTACAAAAACTTAAAATCTTTGAATTGTTGGTAAAAAAAAAAGAAACTACAAATTGAAGTTTATAATTTTTAATTCATCATATCCATTGAAAATCTCATTTTTCAAGAAATTTGTTTACAAAAACTTTAGCTTTATGACAAATTTTTATACTTCTAAGAATCGTTTGTGAGTAAATACACTATTTCCCGTCATACTTTTTCTTACAGTATTAATTAATAGAGTAATTCTTTTTAACAGATGTACGCGAATATTAAACTACCTTTACTTTCGTTTAAAGTAATTTCACTCTATTACTGAAATTCCTATCTTTTTCATTTTTTATTTTAATTATTCTTCATATATTTTTTCAGTTTTTATACTATGGAAATAAAAAAATTATAAAACCACTAATTATATAAGTCAATGTACTAGAAATTTTAAATATATTAAACGTATTAGCTTAGTTCATTATATACTCTTTTTATACGTAACATTTTTATTAATAGTAATATTGGAATTATTTTATTAAAACCTTGTCTTATTGAGACCATTGTCGTATAATAATAATCAATAGCAATTTCAGTATGTATGATGAAAATTAAATATATCTTCATATACATCTTACCAACACAACAATGCAAGCAATTTTCTTTTGTAAATTCAGCTATGACTTCTGTACAATAAAATTTCACATTAGATCAATAACTTTTTTAATATCCAGACAATAACTTATACAAACCCTTCATAAATAAAAAATAGTAAACCATACACAAACTTAAAATTGAACATTGCATTATGTAAAGTATTTGATGTTATTATTTTATATAATATGAAAATTGAATAAAGTATCTATAAATTTATGTATTTATTCATAAAACCTTTGCATACAAATAAGATATAACTTTATATATTATACCGATTTTAATATTATTGATAACTTAAATATTAAATACGAATTAATGTTTTAATCACGATTACTATATAATTAAAAAAAAACCAACTTTTTTTATAGTTTTATTTTTTGCCTACTTTATTAAACAATGATACTAACTAATAATATTTTTACATATTTTTTTACTTTAATATTGTATTATACAAAATTGATTATGCAAACATTCATAATTACCTCTTGGTATTTATACGCTGGAACAGATTTATCTACAATTTTTATGAAATCAATACTAGTAGATCCAGCAATAGAGCACTTTTTATGTCATGAAAAAAACCAGTTAGTGATACATATCAAAATTCGTAAAAAATTCAGTAGATTCTTATTTTTAAAATGCCACTCTTCATTTTTTTTTTATTAACAATTCTAATGAAAAAATTCTATTTTTTATTTTTTTTTTCATAAAATAAAAAATCGTAATATTAACACTATAGTATCAATAGACGATTTGTAACTAATAAAATTTCAAAGAAAATTCATTTTTATATAGAATTAGAAGAGGAAAAATTTGTACAAAACTAACTTGAGTGAATTATTAATTTAATTATTAATAATACTAATTTTGATTAAATTATGCAAAAATTTATTAAATTATGTTCTGCTAACTTTATTATACGATTTTCGTTTTTTCTACGAGTTTAAAAAATATGATTGCAATACAAAAAATCCTATATTTTACATTTTGGTAAAATCATTCAGATTAATATGACAAAAGTAAAAAAAAAATAATCGTACTCTAATTTTTTTGCATTTCGAAAAGTTAATTATACTATATATTGGGAAAAAATCACGAATTCTTAATTTAAGATACGATTTTCAAAAAAAAAATGATTTTGAAAGTAAGTGTACTTGGACATACTGCAATGTATTAATTGAGAATATTAAACAGATCTCAAAGAAGAGTCTACTATTACAGTTGGACAAAAT
Source organism: Eupristina koningsbergeri (assembly GCA_018907245.1). Lineage (NCBI taxonomy): Eukaryota > Metazoa > Arthropoda > Insecta > Hymenoptera > Agaonidae > Eupristina > Eupristina koningsbergeri. Next base: position 3,868,770 of record JACCHV010000110.1, read on the forward strand.
GCCTACGATATTATTATTTTATTAAATTAAACGACTAATGACGTGGTAAATTTGATATTTTATATATTATATTATATATATGTTTCAGAGATATCAAAGGATTCATATGAGAAAATACACAATCTCAGAATTTTTGGTACAATACAACAATTATTTTGGCGTGAATTAAATTTCTATTTTTGTATTATAGTTTTTATTTTTGTAATTCTTAAATATAGTCTTCTTTAAATTAAAATTAAAAAAATCAGATTAATATGTATTAATATTCATAAAATATTTAACAGTTTAAATAATACATAAAAATTTATATTACAAATTTTTTAGATATAATTGCCTTCAAAATACGATTTAATTTAATTTAATTAAATTATAAATAATGAAATTTCCATTTAAATAATTTAGAATTAAATAAACTTTAATTTGTATTTCAAAAATATTAAAAAATATTTAAAATTTTTTGTTTTCTGAACAATACATCTTTTTAAATATTATTATTATTGTGTATAACTTTAATAGTGTAAATTCTATGATTAATTATAGAATAATTAAAAAAATAAAATATTTGAAATATTTTTTATTACATATTTTTATTTATAAGTTACTGTTTTTAAAGTATATTTTAATTATGTTAAATGTTTATAAAATTCTTAAAAATTAATACAATTTTATGATTTTTATGTGTATCTAATAATCACATGCATTCTTATATTAGTGACTGTTATGACCAGATTTAATACTTATTTGCCGCATTGAATATTGGTAATAAATATTGGTAAATTCATTAGTTGTATAATTGAAATTACTATTACACAGCTTCAACTATATCCTTACTAATAGTAGTGGTTTTAGCCCTACTTTTCCGTTTACGTTTGGGAGCTCTAGTTATCTTTGGTCTTTTTGATTAAAAATATATTTTTTTAATAGAGTAATTTTAACATATTTATATTATTTGTATATTATTAGTGTCTTACGTAGTTGCTATTGGTGTCCATCTTGTACTTCCGACCCTATCAACCCACGGTCGTCTTGGTCTTGAATATACTGAAATTATTATTAATGTTATATTATTTTAATGAATATATATAATTTGAAATTTATTATTACTGCATACATTCTATTGATATACATAGTACTTACTTCCCCTTGTAGTTAATTGTAATTGATATCTATTATCACAGTCGTCTAGGCATTCGTGTTTGCACAAATCTAACTCTTCTAAAATTAATATAATATACATATAAATTACCGAAAATATGATACATTAATCAAAATGTATCGTAAATCATAATATAATGAATGAAAGTAAAAAAAAAAAAATTTTTGAATCTTACTTGAACAACTTTGATAGCATTGTAGCCGACTGAAATACTCTTGGGTCACTAATCAGTGTAAAATAATTGTTAGTCGTTTTAATAGTTATAAAATTATGTATTTATCAAAAATATAAGAAATATTTAAAAATAATATACTATGTTAATGCGACGATAGAGAAGGCCTATAAGATATGATGGGAAGACTAAGAAAATTCTTAATAGGCAGGAAGCTGATATTGAATCCAAGCAAGACCAAGGTAATGATAATAAAAAAAGGAAATAAAGGGAAAGGAAAAAAATAAATATTGGATAAAATAGAGCTGAATGTAATAGATACATACAGTTACTTAGGATACGTTTTCAATGCGGAAGGAGGTCATGAGAAATATAGTATAGAAATAAGGGTGAAAGGTATTGTAGCAGTAACAAAAGTGTGGGGATTAGAAGAAAAGAAATTTAAAAGCAATTGTAAGAGGAGAAAGACTATTTGAATATATGTTATTAGTATTATTATTTTATTATTATTATTATTATTATTAAATAATGTCTTGAAGTATCGGTTAGATATATGGGGCTGGAAGGAATGGAGAGTATTGGAAATAGTAAAAACGGACTGTTAAAGATTGGTGCTGGGGTTAAACTTCTGTACACACACATATATATATAGCCTAAAAGAAGATAGATAGCCTAAAGATTAGTGTAACATAGAGAATAAGAGCAGGGAAGTTCGAACAAAAAGTAAGAAATATGGTAAATTGAAAATAGATGCTGGGATGAAAAAAAAAGGAAGTGAGATAGGAAGAAATGATAAGAAATGATTAAAAATAGCTGAATAGTCTAAACTGAACTGAAGAATACGCCAAGACGAAGACCATCCATCTCAAAGGAAAGAAAAACTCCAAAAAAGTGGAAGAATAGACAAAGTAAACTGTAGTGAAAGTGAATTATGTAAAAAGCAGATAATTGATGTGATATAAAGTATAAAGAGATAAATTACAATTTTTTTAATTAATTAAAAATTTTTTCAGTTTTTAAAAAATTTTTTCGCTTTTTATTTTACGTTCGGTAAATCTAAAAATGAATTTTCTTCGAAATTTTATTGTTAACAATTCATCTATTAATACTAGAGTGCTCAAATTATAACTTTCCATTTTATAATAAAAAAAGTAAAAAAATACATTTTTTCGTTAAAATTGTTAATAAAAAAATCCCTGAATCTCATGAGTTGCATTTTAAAAAGTAAATACCTACTAATTTTTTTATGAATTCCGATATGTATCACTAGTTTGTTTTTTTAACCTAAAAAGTGCTCTATTGCTTGGTTTAAAAATTCCATTAAGATTGTAAATTGTAAAATACATATATAAATCTTCTATAATTATATAATATCAATTTATTGAGTATTATACTGAATCAAAAAAGTATATAAAATCTCTTTTTCACGACAAAGCAGGAAATAATCATGTATATACTCGATCACGTTCTGAGAGAGTAATCTATGTTGAACAGTGATGTAAGTAAAGAGTTGTACAAAAGTCAGTTAGAGGTAATTTTTAATTATTCGCAGACTGGTAAATATTTTTAATTAATTATTAATTTCATGATATCTAAGCCATACATAAAAAATAGTTATAATATAAACATGTCTAATATGTCTCATAGTTGTAGCAATTCAAGCAGATATATATCTTGATACAGAAGTATAAGTACAACGACCACAAGATGGATACAAATGCTATCCACCAATGATAATTTTTGAATCTTGAATATTTTAAACCTTTTATCAAATATATAAAAACATATTTAGAAGATTAATTTATGTAAGTACTATTACGGCACATATCATTCCACTAAAAATTACAAGAGCTAAATGCATGTAGATTTTTATATTGACATCAAAATTCAAATATACTGTAATATAACTTGTCTACAACTAAAATACTAATGTACTCTTTTTATTTAAAAAGACACACTGTTTTATTTCTATAAAAGATTAATTTATATATACATATATACGCCTTTATATACACATATATATATATATATATATATATACATTATAATAAAAATCAAACATTATTCCTATACATATTACAAAATTATTTGACGCAAATACCTACATTCAATTTCGGAATTCTCGAGATAGATCAATTCGTTATTAGTATTTACAATTTGTAATGTTAGATTTAGACACATCACCTCAACTTACCAAAAAATGCACTCATGGTTTTATATATATTGATATACAGTATCTTACATGATTTTACTTTATATTTAAGTAGAATTCATTAAAAAAAAAAAAAAAAAAAATACAGAAAACAAACAATATAATTATGATACATTGTTCAGTAAAATATGCATATTTTCACTGCCTTTTTTTAGTCCTTTAGAATGTTTAAATTAAAGAAGGAAATCACGCTACCTATTTAAATGTTCGAGACTGATTTTCTTGTAAAAACCAATGCTTTAAAGAAATATCTGCTCTCTAAATTCCTTTTCAAATATTCCAGAGTTAGCCATTTTCTCAAAAACTTCTAGTAACAGAAGCTGTGTTGTCTATACTTGGCATCCGAGTAACGTGATTATAATTAACTCGCTTTATCGTAAGCGCAACGCACAATATTACCTGTTACCTTCTCAATTTTCGTTGTATAATTCTATTGTGTTATATAATTATACATAATATATTTGTTGTTGTTTAAAGAAAAATTTTGTAACTGTTTTTTTTATTCTACATTGCCTTTGTGCGACACGAAAATGAGAATATTTACGAATATTTTATTGCTGTTTATAAATTAAATAAACACACATATAGTTTTTATAAGTTATATTAATTATCTATCAATATTTTTTTATCCAAATATTCAAATTCATTCAAATTTATTATTTGTTTTTCTTCTTATTGTAGATTTTATTCTAATTTATGTATGATTTAGTCATAGAGTAAATTAATAGAACATTTTTTTTAGTAGATAATTACTTTAGATATCAAATTAGTAATTTATTATTCATTTAAATTAGAATATCATATTATTTTTAAGCTATTAGAAGGTACGTACTAGAAAATTTACGATGACAAGCAAATGAGCAAACAGATCGTTTGACAGGTGCTAAATCTGTAATGAAATTTAATATTTATTAAATTATTTTTCAATAAGTGAAGAGAACACGATAAATATCCTCGCACATTAAGGTATTAATATAAATCTTTATATATTTTTTCTGTTTTTTAATGTTAAAATATACATTAACCGTTAACAAAATTACTTAATTTTAGATTGGGATAAAACTTTTGTCCTAAATTACTGTAGCATAATGTATGTTATACTGTCAATTAATACTCATATACTAAATATTTATTACATATTAAATATTTTACCACAATCTTATTATCAATGCTTCATCTGCATAACTAATTTTCATGTATATTACAGCTGCTTCATATATTTTTGATTTTCCTTTCCTTGGATGTACAAACACAATTTTTTTTTGTATTCACATAAAGCTTAAATTTTTATTAATAAATACTATCCTTTTAAAATTTATAAGTAAATTTTTATTCAAAAATACTCATATATCATTATTTTTATTTTTATATAAATAGATTCATATTCATATTCGATTTAGATTTAAATGTCAATGTCGTACATTTAATATCAACAAATATAAATTTCTTGTATATAGAACCTCAAATTTATATAAATTAACAAATATAAATTTATATTTACTCAAATCTGTATAAATTTCGGATTCATATTTGACTCAATATCTTATTAATCTAGAAATAAATCTATACTAGCACTAAAATGAAATTTTAAATATCGTTTAGCCGATGACCCATGTTTATTGGTCAAAAACGAAAATTGTTTCAACTTCATTTACATTACTGTAACCATTATTTTATTATGTACTAATATTTATTAAACAGCTTTTTATTATGTTTTTTTTTTCATTTAAATTATTCTAATTTTCTACCATCGACAAATCATTTATAGTATAATGTTTTATTTTATCTCAATAACTTAGTAATGATTGAATTTTTTCTTCAATAATAATAGTTTAGTATTAGTTGAAATTAAATTGAATCTCATCGAGGTAGGTTGATGAATAAAACACTTAAATTGTTATTTCATCAGACTATTTAATGTTCATGAAATCAAGCAATTTAGTATGACGAAGTATCAATATACCTTCACTTAGAGTCATAGAAATGATTTCGTGCATGACTAGTATGGTATTATCTTTGACGAAGATTATGATACTTACTTAAATTTAGTATAAAATAAGTAGTCACGTAATAATTATGTTTAAAATTCAGATTTGAAGCTTGCTTTATTTACATTTTAATAGTAATGATTTTAACATTTAGATTCTTATGTTTTTAGCATATTGTGTTTGTTCTCTCTCTCTCTCTCTCTCTCTCTATTTCTAATGTGGATAGAAGAAAAAGAGAATGATGGAGCACCACTCTACATTAATATTAAGTGATTATAGATACTGCGTTATTAAACGCCTTGAATAAATGTCAAAGTTTTTTTAATAATATAGTTTATTCTTTGGTGAGAATGTTTTGAGTACTCGGTTCGATTCGTCTGAGAAATTGCAGAATTCTGTCAATTTTTTATTACTAAAATTACATCTAGGTATACAAGTAAATCGCAAAAATAATACATATGTTGCATGGTGGGGTTAATCTACTAATTTTATTAAGGCGAGGGAACTCCGATTTTCCATCGGCTCAAAGTATTACCTTGACCAAGACAATTAAGTACATAGTTTGTTCACGATGTATTAAGATTTTGCCTTTCATTTTGCAGCTATTAGTCGTCAAAATTTGGAAGGAATCTTAAAACATCGACAAAATCTTTTCCTATTAGTTCTTTTGTTTGTTTTTTCAATAATTAGGTGCAGCAGGATTTAGCTTCGCGCGAAGGGTACTTTTTGAATTTTTGATACGGAGCACTGAAGCGATTAGTGGAAAAGCGCTACGCGAGAATGCTTCGATTAAAAATTATTTAAAAAAAGAATACACATATCTTTTTTTTATGAAAAATTATTTATTGGTGGATTTATAGACTGAATGAATAATAATTTAAATAAAATTCCTTAAAATAATTACCGTCTACATCAATATATTTACGAAGATAAGCTTTCCAAGTTTCAAAGGCAGTCTGAATTGAGTTTGTTGCTGGAAATCAGTTAACACTTTTGGCACACACTTCACATAAACTTTTCGCATTTTTAAATTGTTTTTTTACTATATGTACACTGTAGATCGCGCTAAATTCAGTTTTTCCGCCATTGCTCTAATTTTTAATTGGTGGTCTGAATTTAAAATTTGTAATACACAGTGCATTTTCGTTGTCATTTCATGGTTTTTTGAGTGCCCACGAGGCTCGTCAATGATCTTTTCCCGGCCCTCTTTAAAAGCTTTATACTATCGTGCACATTATGATTTAGACATACAATTATGTTCATATCATTCTTTTAACATTCTAAATACTTCCGCACCATTTTTTTTTAAATTCCAACAAAATTTTATCGCGTAACGCTGTTCGAGTAGTTACTCCATCGCACCGTGTCAAAAAACTGAAAGTACTCTTCGCGCGAAGTAAACTTCTGTCGCTTCAAATTATCGAAAAATCAAAAAAAAAGGATCTAATAGGAAAAGGTTTTGTCGACATTTTAAGACCCCTTGCAAATTTCTACGACTAATAGTCGCAAAATGAAAGGCAAACTCTCGATTCTTCGTGGACAAACCATATATAAAGATTATCGCTACGAGTCGAAACCAGAATATATTTGTAATTTGTCTATTTACTAATGCCCACATTTTTACTGAATTTATAATATTCCTTAAACCTTAACAGTGTTTTTAGCTACAATATATTAATTATTAAACACTTATCATTATTTCATTTGTGAATAGAATAGATTTAATTTAACATTTAGTAGCTTTGTAATAAAAAACAGAACCCTCTCTGATTCGTAATATTTATAATTTAAATATTAATATATCTGCCAAATAATGCTATATATTTGTGTTCTTATTATGATTTATATATAATTTACAATTTTTAATGACATAAAAATAAGTAAATTATTAAATAAGATAATTACATATTTACTTCAGTAAAGCTCTGTGTTTTATAAAATAATTTGAAAATTTTTTTATAAATTCAGAAAGTTATAAAAAACTATAAATTTTTAGTTATAACATTATTTATAATTATCAAAAAATATGAAATACATACATACATATATATATGTCTATGTATCTGGTTGTATATCTTACCATTACAGCAAGCAATGCAGTTATTTTTTGTAAAAGCTCCTGTCACATCTGTATATTAAAAATAGACGCATATATAAACATATATATATATATATTTATAAAATAAATCTTCATATCATAAATGTAATATTGGAATAATTAGATACAAAATTTTGCTTACTCTGTCTAAATAATATGTAGTAGATCATATGTGCAATAAATATTGAATATTTCATATTTTATAATTTTTAATGTTATCAAAATAATTTAATATCACTTAATTATTTATAATATACAGAGTATATCAAATGTATTAAAATATTTATATATTAGAATCTTAAAACATACATAAAATAATGTATCACTCTCAGTCTATATATATTTTTTAGGATTTTATATTAGTGATAACTTATATAACAAAATACTAATTGGTATTTTAATCATAATCATTAATATAAATATATTTAAAAAAGAAATTATTTTTATCGTTCTATTTTTCACGTAAAAGTAACTAATTCATTAATGTTAAAATATGTATTGTAAGTATTAGATTATACAATATTAGACAATTAATTTAAAAGGCATAATATGTACTGTATATTTTCTTGAAAAAATTAATTGTATTTTTAAAATGCTTGAACATTTATATATGTACATATTTATAACAATGAAGCATCTTAGGAAATAAATCCAAAATAAACATTAATATGTAGAAATAAATTTTCTATAATATATTATAAAACTAGTATGAATAAATTTATATATATTGCAATTATTTCAATATTAGTTGTGTAGAATACAATAATATTTTGAATTTTTGTCGTTATAAGTCTTTTGTCATAATAATTTTATATAATATTTAATGATTAAAATACACTAAAAATACTTTAAATGTATAATTAAGTACAAATGTACAAATTTTTTTTTATTATGATTCAGATTGAAATGACATAAGTGATAAATACCTATGGAATCGAAACTCCATACAACTTCCAACCAAGAGTTCAGAACAGTTAATACAATATTGCTTGTAATTTATTGTAACTAATTATTTACAAAAACCTGTACTGAAGTAAATAAAGTAACTAGTAAAATATAAAAAAAAATGAAATTAGACTTATTAATAAGAAAACTTTCAGCAAAGAAAAATTATTTTTAGTTTTATTGATTATTTATTTTACTTCTATTATATTTTTTTTAAATAAGAGATAATGAATTACCCAATTTATCCATAATATTTTTATTTAATTTAACGTTTATCATTCATTACAATTGAAAATGATACATCGTTATCTTTATAAAGGACATAAATTATTTGAAATAATGTTTAAAAGTTGTAATCATTAATCAAAATTATTAAGAATATTGTAAGAAATAATAAGTGTTAATAAAAATAGGCTATAATTAAAGTAACTGATAATAAAACATTAAAAGAAATCATAAAAGTTATAATTAACAAATATACAAAAAAAGAAATAAATGCAATCATTGTTTATGCAATAGCTTTTTTAATAATGCATATTCAGAATTATAGGGAAGCATTGTCTTTGTATTTTTCTTTCTCTTCTTCTCCATCTTAAAATCTTAATATAACTTAACATTGACTTTTTTTAATATAATAGCAAATATATAAAAAAAAAAAAAATTTATAGCTGATTTTCGGCTGAAATAAAATTTTTCCTGTAGGGAAAGAGATTATTGAGGTATAATGCATGGGATTTAAATGGGGAGATATAATAAAGTTTGAAAATTTTTGCATAACATAAAGAATATTAATGAAGAAATAATAATTGGAATTTTGCAAGTAATATGAAATTAATGAAAATTGGAATCAGTGCCATCTTAATATTTAATACTTAATTCGGTACATTTGAATACATGGAATGAAACTTCACCAAATTTAATATGATTAAATACGTGACAGAAAATTAGAAATAAATTTATTTTGAAATACTTGTTATGAGCTATTTATATTATTATAGAAATAACAATAATTGTTATAACTGAGTAGATCATAAAGTTATAAAAAAAATAAATGACAGAATTACGACTATTTTCATTTATTTTAATAAATGTGGTTGGTTTTATTTTGATCATTATATTTGATTCACAATTAAAAAATAAGTATCTATATTTCTTCAAATTTTCAAAACGACAATAATCCTGATTGACTAATTATAAAAAATTTCATATATATATATATATATATATATATATATATATTATTTTAATTTACTATTGGGCCATTTGTATTTTTTGGAGGGTTAAAAGAAATATTTTAAAACTGATGATATAATATTTTAGTTAAATTTTAATAACAATTTAAATTCGCTTGCACATTTATAAAATTATAGAATCAAGATTTGTAACGTAGTATTAATTTAATTTTAAATTTCCTGAAATGCATTACCTATATTTATAATTGTTTAAATAATTATATCATTAAATAATTTATTTATTTCTTGAATAATAATATAATTATATTTATTATAATTTTCCGATTGGTTTAAATAAACATTCATTTTATTCACAATTTTATTAGCTACAATAAGTCCATGGATACCATAGTGTTAAAATTAAAACTTTTCATTTTATTACAAAAAATATAAAAAAAACCCCTTGAATATCATGAGTTGCATTTTAGAAAATAAGAATCTACTGATTTTTTCACGAATTTTGATATGCGTTACTACCTTCTAATTTTTCATAACCTAAAAAGTGCTTCGTTGCTTGGACTATAGCTGATCTTTTTAAAATTAGGTATTACTTAATAAACAAATAATGAACAATATATTGTACATGTATTCATACATTGTAATGAATTTTTATATGCACGAATGATAAATTACTTTACTGCATAATAAATACATTTTGAATCAGAATGTTTTTGTATTTGTTCGTAAAATATAAATGATTTGAATGTTTTCATGTTTACGTACTATTTTAAGTATCAAATTCATTATTTTTATTATCATGTGTTTTTTATGTAATACTAAATCCGAAATATAGATATATCATTAAATTGAAAAGAATTTTATGTTAACTTATGATATATTATAGGAATGGTATATCTAAATAGAATTCAATATTATTCAATATAATCGATGAATTCGAAAGGCAAATTAATATTCAGTCATCCTGAAATTGTACCAGGTACGTGGTGCATTCACGTAAGTTAGGCGATTCACTGAAACATAAAATATGTTATACATTAAATATGTTTATGTTCATCCTTCCATTTTCTATCCTAGCTTTGGGTAGTTTACGTTATGTGCTTCTGATCATAAAATGTCCTCCACTTATAGCAGGTAATTGTGGTAACACACGACGTCGCTGGTCATATCACGAATTCGTTAGGTGTTTTATTGACCAAGCATCTCAAATGTATTTACAATCTGGGCACTTCACTCTTGAATCACATGTATACATCACAAGTAACTTTAATAGCCTAGGTAATGACGTCTTTTATAAGGCTATATGGTTGACAGCTGTTTCTCCAGTAGTATATATCGTAAATTGAATGTTTCAAATATTCTGGTCTATTCCCAACAATTGAAATAATGTGTCAGTCGCTCTAGTAATCTTAATTTATATAATCTGATACACAACATACATCTTTTCGGTAAATTAAAAATCTTTTTTAAAAAATATTTCATACCACGAGATCGTAAATTACTCGGACATCTTAAATACTTCAAGTTACTCATAGAACGAACCGAACTCATGAAGCTCTCAAAATAGAATAGACGCGTAACATGGTACTCAATACACTCTAGGATCGCCCTATTTGTTCGGATCGTGGTTTAGTTATTCTAATGTACAGTTACTTCTGCCTTAGTGAACTACAATGACACCTGATTAACGCAAAAAAAATAGTTGTTCAAGCTTAGTTTTCTTGCCCCCCCCCACAATAGTTATTAAGCCTCCATCTATCATGATTACTGATAATTTTAAATTTCGCTGCTTCTTCGCTCCATCCACCTCCAAAATCACTGCTATTCCAAAAAATATCTAGCTTCTATATGCGAGTAAAATGTACGGAAACCTTAACATAAAGGTACTACTATTTTATCAATAATCCAAAATGCTTTTCCAAAGATCATGTAAATTTGACTGTCAAAACTAGCGCCAAGTATAGCTTATTAAGACAAACTTATTAATTGCTGTCACATATATAAAATTAAGCAATGATATACGCAACGCATTAAAAAATGCTGGAAACGAAGATGTACTTGCGTCGGAAAAAGATTAGATAAATCCCGCGAATGAGGCATCCATGAGCGAAGAACTCCTGTCGTGGAATGGAACTACAATAAACACAGAACGAAGTCATTGCGCGCTAGGCAGTATAGAATTTTTGAATGGAATAAGACAATAAGGATCCAGTATGGAATTTTCGCGTGCTGTTACAAAAATGAATTTGCCAAGAAACGATGAAGAAAGAATTCAGGGATACTACTCACGCGCTACAATGTTAACGAGAATCTGGGTGGGAGAATTCACTGATTTAGTCGTTTTTCTATCCGGCGTAAATGACGAGTAAAATCTGGAACAACGGACATCATCACTTCGTTTCAAATCTTGATTGAGTCGACAAGTAGACGAATCATATTCCGGTTCGGGATACAGCCGAGTGCCTTTTTTTAGTAGAATCTTGAATAGTAGCGAAAGAACATTTTTCGTAGTACATGCCAACAAACTATACTGTCACATGTCAAGTTCACGGCTTATAACATTAAATTACAGTATCTTATCGCATTAAATTACATACGTAACTCTAGGTAATAATAAAACTCAACAATAAGTGATTTTACTAAACGTTGAATTTCAGAGAATAATATCTTATGAGTACTATCTTTTCCAATACCAGTTTGTATTGATAATTACTTTACTTTCTATCAAAATACAACGAATTCTTCGATGACCTTAGAAGCTTATTGATAATTTTAATTTTAATCTAATCTTATTAAATAATTTTTTCATTTAATTATATAACTTAATTAAATAACATAAAAACAATTCAATAATGAATGCAGATGCATCAATAACAACATCATATATGTATCTTAGTATTTAATGACAACTAAAATGAAAATATCACATTATATTTTCTAGTTATGCAGAAAAAAACTTTAATCTTTTATTAAATTATGGTAAAGATTTAAAACCCATAAAGTCGCAAAGAAAAATATAAATTTTTTCTAAAGAGAGCATATTGACACATTCATATCTAAAACATTGAATAGCACTTATTTTCAGAAGATTTTATAACTTGAATGGGGGTTCGATTACAAATCATAATTTTAGAAACTATATTAATTACTATTAAATACAAAAAAATGGTTTAATTATATTTTATAGCTTAGTTGTAACTTTCTTTTCAAACTTTTAAATTCATAATATAAATTTAACATGCGTAGCGAAATTTTTGAAAAATGTAATTCAGTTTTTCAAAATTTATTGTTTTTAGATAAGTATGATCCATATCTAAAAATTTATATTAGATAATCTGATTAAGATTATTCTCATTAATATCATAATTGCCACTGTAAATGCTTTATCGACTTATCAAATAATCACATTCAAAAGTAGGGTTAAATAACATTTCAGTTCTATAAGTAATATCTTTACCTAGATATATATAATATATATATAAGATCAGAAGAATTCTACTTCATAATCATTTATGTCATCAATATTAATTATTTATAATTATCTCAATTTGGATTTCAAGGCATTAACAAATAAATAATTTATAAAAGGCAAAAAAATTTTTTTTGCACTTATCTAAATTGTAATTTTGTTTTTAAAATGACTGAAATTTCTATATTTTGATCATAAATATCATTTATAATTCACCATAAAATATAGATAATTTAATTTGACAAACATGTCATATAAATTGATTTTTTTCGACTAGATATAAATTAAGAGTTTAAGATTTATAAGAACAAGATAAAAACAAATATTCATGTCTGATAGAACAACTATTCTACTGAGTTTACTATATTATCAGTTAAAATTATTAACCTTTTTTCCTTCATTTATTTGTTTTTGAAAAAAAGATCAATTTTTAAAAAATTATAGCAGTAATTTAATCTAATCGCATTAGAAGACTACTTAATAAGCAGATGCTTTTTACTCATCGTGGTGAAAGCAAACTATTTCTTTCCTCATCCGTCCTGAGTTCTAACCGATCAACTGCAAAGCTTCTCCTCGTCACGCGTTTTCTAATGAATGTACCTGTTATCAAAGATTATTTATTCACCTATGCTGACATAAAAAAATCCCTTCGAACCAAGGGAAAATTCACAAGTTTTAATACGATAAAAGATCCAAGTAACGTATATATAAATCGATGATGTTATGGCGATGAAGATGGCTTGTATAATTAATGTATAATTAATGCATTATTTAATAAATATATATTATTTAATAAATAATATTATAAACAGAAATTACAGATATTTAAGGTATATTCCATTGCGCAAAGTACTTCAATAAAGTGTAGATATCTTTCCGAAGAGTAGTGAGATGTTAATAATCGGTCAGGTAGAAGGATGATGAGATTTACTGTATCTATCAAACTTGGAATTATTCCCGGGATTTCTCCAGCAAAGATATCTTTTCCCCAAGTATATCACATGTATTTTCTACTAGAATATTCACTCAATATCCCAAAAAAGTATATTTAAATTTGCATACATGGTATGAATGAAAAGTAATTTGTTTTATTTATTTTTTTTTTTTTTTTTTTTTTTTTTTGGAAGCCACTATTTATCATATCGATTACCCAGAGATCGGAAAATTCTGTGGACAGTTTTTTCTATTTTTGTCTCTTTGATTTAATCATTAAAACCGTTTCAATTTTTCTTAATGTGAATCGTGTTTTATAATTTTGTAGCATGGTGTGATGAACATTCTGATGGAACAACTTTATTTCGTTAAAATTTTTTTACAATTGGCAAAATGCTATAGAGACTTTCAAATGTTAAAAAGTTATTGTTATTTTTTTAAATTAAAAAATTTTTAAAATGATAAATTTGTTTTTTATATATTATATTATTTATATATTTCAACAATATATAAGAATTCAAATAAAAAAATACATAATCTCAGCATTTTTGGTACAATACAAAAATTATTTTCACGTAAACTAAATATCTATTTTTGTGTTACATTTTTTATTTTCATAATTCTAAAACATATTTTCCTTTAAATTAAAATTAAAAAATTCATATGAACATATTTTAATATTTATAAAATATACAAAAATTCAAATAATATATGGAAATTTATGTTATAAATTTTTTCGGTATAATTACTTCGAAAACACGATTTTGTTTGATTTAAATATAAATGTATTATAAATAATAAAATTTCATTTTTAAATAATTTAGAATTAAATCAACTTTAATTTATATTTTAGGAATCTATATAATGATGATAAAATTTAAGATGTACGATTAAGAAAACAAAGTATTTGAAATATTTTTGATTAAAGATTTTTAATTGTAATTTATTGTATTGAAATTATATTTTAATTTTGTTAAATACAAATGTTTATTAAATTTTTGATAATTAATTAAATATTATAATTTTTATATTTATATAATATTTCAATATCTTCTTTTGTTCTTAACTTTTACGTAAATATTTACTTGACCCATTTTATATTAATAACAAATATTACCAAATACATAAATTATACAATTGAAAGGCTCCTTATTAGGCATAAATTGGATTACTACTGCTAGCATCGCTTCTATTTTTACGCTTACGTTGGGGATATTTGGTGCTTCGTTTTCTTTATGAAAGCCATACATATAAAATGGATTTTTATTAATCAGCGACCAGTAATCCATATGGATTAAAAATAATTTTTTTAATATAACCATGTTGTATTTATAATATTTAAATATTAATAGTGTCTTACGTAGTTGGTGCAGTTGACCACTTTGTATTTCCAAGCCTATCAACCCATGGAACTCTCGCTCTTGTATATGCTGAAAGTATGGTTATCATCATTTAATTAATTGAATGGATATTTATAATTTATAAATTATTATAAAAGAATACATTTTATTTATATGCTTATTACATACACTTTGTAGTTGATGGTAATGGATATCTATTATCACAGTCATCCATACAATCATGTTTGCAAATATCTAAATCTTCTATATTTTTTAACAATGTTATTAATTTATATCAATAAAACATTATTTACATTTTCATAAGTAGAAGGTAAGTTGGATTATAATAAATAAAATTATAAAAAATAAAATCTTACTCATGCAACTTCTGTAGCACATGTATCTGCCTGGATAGTCTTGACTTTCTTTATCGTATAAATATATTTTAGTAAATTTTAAAGTCGAAAATCATATAGATGAGAATTGTAGAAAATATGTTGACTTATAGTAAATAGTTAATCAATAAATACAAATTTCTACTATTAAAATGTATTTAAAAGAAAATTGTAGAATATATAAAGAAAAATTATATAAAGTATTTTTAAAATATTCGAGGAAACAATAATTTTATTATCCCAATTTTTTCTAAATAATTGAATACTATTTTTACGGACAAAAGGTAAGTTACGGTAAAAGTTATTACAAATTATTATAAAAGTATAAACTCGCATATGCTATTATTCTTCTGAATTATTTTTTTTTCAATTTTGTTATGTATTTATTTAATTTATTATATTTTACTTCCATTGTTATAAATTTTATCAGAATCACAATTTTTGAAAGTGATGAAGTATGAAAATGTATTTATCTACTTCTTAGTCTCATAATTTTGAATGTATTTTAGTATGATACTCGATAGAAAATTATTCAAAAAATTTATTAGTATTCAATATATTGCTTAGAGAGAAATTTAAAAATAAAATAAAACAAATAATGTAATATTAAAGTTTACGATAAAAATTACGCAAAAAGTGATAATAGGTAAATTGAATATTGTATCTGTTTGACTGTGTGAATATTAGTATCGTACAATTATTACTCGATTACATACTAGCAAATTTTCGAATACAAGCAATTCTGCAAGGTTCTTTTTTGTTATCCGATAGATCTGTAAAAAAAAATAAAACATATTAAATTAATTTGTACTGGGAATAAAATAAAATAAATTTTTATCAAGCCGAAACATAAAAAACTTTCTTTGTTACTTTTTTTGCATATGCATGTTGTTCAATAGCTTTTACGATTGTTATAAAATCGAATTCTATTATTTTTTGACTTGTGACCGTCCCATCATTATTATGGTAGTTAGACTTATACAATTTTTAAATCCCGTTTTGATGGTTCCCAATTATTGGTCACTTCATATTTACTTTACCCACTATTTATTACGTATAAATGCCTAATCTATTACTTAAAATCATATATTTAATATTCTTCAATTCGTTGTCAGTAATAATTCTAATCCAAAAAGTTGATTATTGTAATGATACCATGAGTGTTCGTAAAAATAATTTCATTCTTCTAATTTTATGTCCAATTCTGTCTCTCTATTTATACTTTCTTAACACATGCTTTAATTCGCATACATAATCAATGAATAATGTTTAATATAAAGAAAATTTGTACAAAATATTAGGTTAAAATAAAATAAAATAAAATAAAATAAAATTTATAAAATAAAAGCTTATATAAAAAAAAAACAAAATTTAATAAATGATCAAGTTGATTGTAATTTAATATTATTCGATGGTTATATCGTCGTATTTAAAAATCTTACCGTTACAACATGCAAAACAATCATCTTTTGTAAATGCAGCTTTCACTTCTGTAGAATTAACTTCAATATTATAAATATAAATAATCATAAAAAAAAATTAATTTATGTACCTTCTAAAAATAATGTGCAGTATATTATATACGTCGTCAATACAAAGTAGTTCATATTCTATAGTTGATCTTTTTAAAATGAGGTATTACTTAATAAATAAATAATGAACAATATATTTTACATATATTCATACATTGTATTGAAACTTTAGATGCATGATTTATATATTAGATTTCTTATACTTTTAATTGCATAGTGAATAATTCTTTAATCATAATTTTGAATATACATGTTCATAAAAAAATTAATTATTTTACTAGTTTTATTTTTTACGTACTTTTTTAAGTAATAAATCTTTGTATGATTTATTATAAAGAGTATTTAATAATAAATTCTAAATTTATATTCATCATTAAATTAGATTGAATGTTATATAGCTTCAATAATATTTAATAATTATTCATGACAGAAAATAAAAATAATAATTTAGTATAATATTTTATAAATCTTCATATTAATAACGTATTATTATTATTGTATACAATTCTAGCCTTTCAGCCTAGGAATAAGCTTCTTTTTACATATCAATTATATATTTATTTAATTTATTTACATACGCTTTCCTTATATTTTTTGTACACATTATTACATTTTCAGTTTTTCTTTATCATCTCTTTTTGACTTATTTATTTGTTTATTTCATTTGTTTTTCATTTTCACTTTCTTCTGTCTTTTTATTCTTGGTTTTCTTCTTGGTTTCTTTCTTTCTTCTTTATCTTTCTCTCATTTTCCATTATTTTCCCTAGTAGTTCTTTTGTTTTCACTTTATTTATGTAGTTCTTCATTGTTGCTCTTTCTGTCCAATTATATTTTCTTCTCATTTCTTCCATTTCACTTTTTGTATCTTTATATCTCATTATCAGATGTTCCCAATCTCCTTTTTCACCTTTGCATAATTGACAGAACCTTTCATTCTCCTCCATTCAATATTTATTTCATGCTATTATGTTTCCGCTTCTTATCCTAGCAATTACCTTCACTGTGGTTGCGATCATATCTAGTCTTAGGTATTTTGGGGTTTCTGCCTCTCTTATGTATTTGTACCACTTGTTGTATTCTTCTATTCTATTTGTCCTTTCCTGCTTCAGTATTTCCATTTTTTTCTTTTAATTTCTACGTATTTATTTTTCCCTTGTCTTTCCTATATTCTCATTTGTATCTTGCTTTTGTCTACTTCGTTTAACCATCTTTCTTCTGTTAGTTCTTCTATCCTTTCTTCGTATTTTTTTGTCCTATTTTTCCATTCTATTTCCATCCTCGTCTCCTTTATTTTCTCATTTATTATGTATCTTGGTGTACAGAAGTCTAGTCCTAATGTCCATCTATAGTAGTCTAATTTTATTTTTTCTAGCTCCTCCGCTTTATGATTATCCCATATTTCCACTCCGTATTCTATTATCCCTTTCACTATGTAGTTAAACACTATTTTTCTTAGCTTGAGATCTCTTCGTATTCATAATGTTTGAAGATATTATAATAAATATATATATTTTGGATTACAAATTAAAAAACTATTAATAGTTTATTTATATCCAGACTTATCGAGTAGTGATTTTATAGATTTATATATAATTAAAATGAATTTAAACATATAAAACTAATGAAATATAATACGGTTAATTAGATTTAAATTTGAATTTTAATATCAATGATTCAGTTTTTTTTTTATATCACGAAGGATTTTTATAAACGGAGATCAAATCATGCAGTCAAAAACATTATTTCATTCTTCTCTTGTTACCATATTTCTTTATATATATATATATATTTGTTATATTTTTGGTAGCGTCTGATTTACGTAAAAAATATGTAACTTCTTCGTATTTTAAATAACATTTCCCTATTAAATTTATAAAAATCTATAAAAATAAAAACTCTAAAGTTACATGACCGCGAATTGCAAACGGAAACTGAGTTAAAATAATAATGAAGAGACACTCTATATCATCACAAATTGAGACGGACAACTACAACGACGTCGATTTGAAATATTACAATATTAGCAAACAGTTAGCAAAAGGTGTTTAAACAAGATACATGATTTAAGTAGAATTATCAACAAACTATTACTAAATTACTCAAGATAATGTAATAAAAATAAGGAAATAAGATAAGAAAGCTTCGTAAATCGGGTGATCAGCTAATATCATGCGTGTATGGATTAATATTAATAATTATAATATAAAGTAGAGAGGATAAGATACAGATGATATAAAAAGTGGAGTAAAATAAAAAAAGACGAATTTTACTTTTGGTTTTATTATACTATCAATTAGAGTTATTATCAAGTATTAAGTACTCTTTAAATCTAGGAAATATCTGGAGTGGTAACAGTCTGTTATCAATAAAGCATTTACCTCTATCGCACTTTCGGATAATATGCTCACTAATTAACAATCGTTGCGAAACTTATAATACAAGTAATATAAGGTATATGTATCGAAAAATAGTAATTCATTTTGCAATAATTATATTTTATATAATTGTTCATACTGATTTTATTTATGTTAAACGTCTAAATTTTATAAATGTTTGATTTATACTAAATGAATAAATGATAATTTTTATACTGTAATTTTACTAAATATTCATATATCTGTCTATGACATATTTATACATAACAAATATTAACATTTGAGATTGGAAATTGATAATGTTACTCTTTTTACCCTATTTTCGGAATTTTATTTCATACAATAATTATCAATTTTTGTAACCAAGTTATGTATAAATATATTACTCCAGCAATTATTTTTATCTTTATCATCAGTTTTATTATCTTTTTATTTTTATTTAAATGTTTATTTTATTTTTGCACATTTTTTATTTATGAAAATTTTAATTGCTTATTTTTTTCAATTGTAATTGGTTTCAATAATAAAAATGGTAATTTCTTTGTAATAAATATAATTGTTGAAACAAAAATGATTTGGGAAATTCTTTATATAAAAATAATTAATATATATTAAACATATAAGAAAATAAAATATTTAATAATGCAATATAACTCTATGTATCATATATTTTAAATTGCAGTGTATTTATTAAATATTTCACTCTACAATAACTATTTTCGTTTATGTAATGTAGATGTAATGTGCAAACGTATACAATAATCGTGTCTAAAAATGTCCATTTATATTATAGAGTTATTCGTTAATATTTTATTTTATAAATTATATCGTAGAAGCACTTTTATAATTAAACTTTTAATGATCTGATTAACAGTTATATTATTTAAAATGTTGTATTATTAGGAAAATAAAATATTTTAGAAATTTTTTATTATAAATTTTTATTTATAATTTACTTTATTTAATATATATATTAATTTTGTTAAACATACATGCTTAATAAATTTTTGAAAATTAATACAGTATTATAATTTTATATTTATCTAAATTTAAAATATCTTGTTTTAATAATTATTTGTATTGACAATTTGAATATTGAAATATTCAATTATATATCTATAATAGATTTTAGTTTATTTATTAGTTGTATGATAGAAATGATCCTTATTTGAAGTGAAGAATTCTAGTAAATTTTATGCCGTTTATACGTTTTTCTAGTTTCCCGTCTTTGTTAAAATCATAAATATAAAATGAATTTTTATAAAATACCACGTAGTTGTTACCAACTGAAAATTGTATTTAATTATATCATTGTGTATTTGTATTATTTATAAGTATAATAACTTACGAAGGTGGATGTGTCCACTTTGTATTTCCTTGTCTATCAACCCATGGTATTCTCTTTCTTTTTTGAGCTGCAATTTTTATTAACATCACTTTACTAATTTAATCCACATTTTTTATTTATAATTTATTATAATTGAATATATTCTATTTCAATATTATGTACTTACGTCCTCTGGTAGATAATGGTAATGCATATCTATCATCACAGTCGTCCATACAATCGTGTTTGCAAGTACTTAAATCTTCTATGTTTTATCAAGTAATAAGATAAATTCATGGAAATTAAAAATATAATATGTTTTTCTCAGTATGAAATAAATTTTAATATTAATAATGAACGTAAAAAAATATTTGAATCTTACTCATACAACTTCTGTAACACATATGTCTACCTGGAAAGTCTTGACTACCTGAATAATATAAAATTTTGTTGGTAATTTTTAATTTTGAAAATTATCTAGTTGAAATGTAAAATTTAAGAGAACACCCTCCATTTTAATATAAATATTGAAAAATTGGTTCCTTTAGGATGTAAATGAATAAAATAATAGTTTTAAACGTCGGCGACGTTTTGAAAAAGTTCTTTGTCTTCTTCAGGCCTGTTTTTATTAATAAATTAATACATTAATTATAATAGTTAAAAACAATTACGTTTAAATTATAATACAGTAATATAAATTACCTTGGTCTAATACTTTAATTAATTTCGTACAACTTGTGTTGTTTACTTTGTCTAATTAATAATTAATAACACTAATTTTATGATTTAAATCCACTGAAAAAGTAACGAAGACACGATAGACTGGGTCAATGTAAAAATTCTAGACAGACAACTAAATTATAGAAAGAGACAAATTTCCGAAATGCTACACATTCAATTAAATCGTCACACTATAAACAGACAAGAGGACAACAATGTCTAAAACTATCAATATAAACATTTGACGATAGTGATGACGCGACATACAGCTGAGATTTAAATGCTACGTAAGCGTACCTTGGTACATTTATATTTGACGATGTGATAACACAAGTTGTACGAAATTAATTTTATAAAGTATTAGACCAAGGTAATTTATATTATTGTATTATAATTTAAACGTAATTGTTTTTAACTATTATAATTAATGTATTAATTTATTAATAAAAACAGGCCTGAAGAAGACAAAGAAATTTTTCAAAACGTCGCCGACGTTTAAAACTATTATTTTATTCATTTACATTCTAAAGGAACCAATTTTTCAATATTTATATCTAGTTGAAAAATAAATATATAAGATATCCTGTTGATAGAATGGTAAATTTTGCAATTGAATATAAAATTTTTTTTGTAAATGTTTTATAATTATTTTTTATTTTTAAAATTTATCAATAAATTGAATATACAAATTAAAATGTCTAATCTTAAAATTAACATAATTATGCAGTTCTGAATTATTATTTTTTTTTAATTCTTTGTTATGTATCTATATATTATATTTTTACCTATTTTATCATGTATTTTATCGAAATCCATGTGTTTGATAATAATGGAATATAACAAATCGAAAAATGATAGTAGTAGTAGAAGTAATAGGTAATAGTAAAAACGTATTTTTATTATGTTGAGATTGATTATATTACAATATGGTACAAATTTTATTCAATTACTTACTCGAAAATTTTCGATGACAAGCGACTTTGCATGGATCTTTTTTTGTTGTTGATAAAGCTGTAATAAAAATGAGGTTATGTAATTGTTTGAATGTTGAAAACTTGTATTCTTTTTTGTTATTACAAGTATTAAAACGAATAATTGCATTATAATATTTAATACTATTTGTAAAGAACTACGAAATTATTAATAATGAAATTTTTATAAATTCTATGAATAAATACTGTATAAAACCGTATTATTAATAACCAATTTAAATGAAAGTTTTATATCATTTGTAGCTAGGAAAAGATTTTCTTTGTACGGAAACCTATCAAGAGTATTAGGCTATTTTCGTATATTGACTAGAAAGCTCACAGTTTTTGCACTTCGCAACTAACTTTATTGCCGCTGATTACACTACAACCGTTACTTCATTGTTCTATCTGCTCCTATCTATTTAGAAGGAAGTGCTGGAAAATCCTCGACAAACTAAAGAACAGTATTATTACTGAATGCTCACATTCCCATGGACTTGGTGTCTATAATAGAAAGATTTTTGAGCAAGATATTCTTCGTTTACGTCTCCTATCACTTGTACTATAATTACTGGATCTTGGTAATAGTAGAGGTGAATTTTTTTAGTCGATTGACTATGGAGAAGCCCCATGAAAAGTTCTCAAAATATCCACATATTTCTCTATTTTACAGTAGATTTTCGACTTTTCTTATAACTGCGGTTTGCATAAATACCTATCGTCAATTTTTGATACCTGATATGAATAAAATATTGAATTTTTTAGTAAACATACATATATGTATATATAGTAGAAATACTGGATATCTAATGTATATTAATTCTTTGTTCTTGGAATTATTTTGTTGGATTTTTCTTTTACTTATTTTCTTGTTCAGTTTTTCTGTTTTTTTTTTTGCTGTATTATTAGCTACATATTTTATATATCTGTACCACAAAGCTTTTATAATTTCACGTGGATATGCAGTTGTACTCACAATTTAAATGACGTAGTGGTTCAGGTATTAAAGAATCTGTAAGAAATCCAGCTGGGGCATTGTACGAGTCCAGTCTGATACGCTCAAGCTATATTTGGAAAAATACATGAACTTACCCATAACATATAATTTAGCATATTTTGCTATTATAATTCCGTACTTCCGCATATTCAATAATATTAAATATGGCTTTTTTCCAACATTAACTCGGCGGTTTTTATGCCGAGCATGTAGACTTTGCGAAAACCGAGTTAGGTATAGAATATCGCACACGTTAATGAATAATATTAATTTTAAGATAATTAAACATGTTGTTTATTTCCTTTTACTCTGAAATTTTTTCCTTCTCCTCACCATCCTTTTGTTATTTTAAAAGGATAAAATAAATCACTCTTACACACCAGTCTGCTACACACAGGATGCTAACCCCATTAAAGGTGAAATGATTTTTTAGTCAAGGTAGGAGAGAAATAGTTATATCTTTCTGTTTGGATTTCTTATATAATTATTAATTTAATTATCAATAAATTTATTGTAACAGTATTATGCGACATAAACTATAAAGGTAATACATTAATATTATACATTTTACAGATTTAATTTTTTTTTATTATTTGTTAATAATGAATGTATAATTAAATCATATAAATTTTGTAGAAAAAAATACAAATAAAAAAATGCAAAATGTTTGTCTTTCTTATAATATACATGTATTTTCAATTTTATCCTTTGTAAATACAATTTTGTCAAAAGAATGTATTTATTAATTATATCATTATATATAATGATATAGAATAATTCATAATTTTTTTTAAAGAAATTAATTAATTTTTTATAAAATTAATTTTTATAATTAACGATAGTTATTGGAATTACGCTTCAAATATTTTTGTATAAATTGAAAATGATATTCAAAAAATCAATAGAGTTCATTAATGAAAACAATAAATATTATATATTTTACCTGAGCAACAATTAATACAATCTTGTTTTGTAAAGGCAGCATTCACTTCTGCAAAATTAAATTCAGTATTATTAATATTAATCATAATTATTGAAAATTTATTTTACATACCATTGGTAAATAATATGCAATTGATTATAAATGTAAAGATTACTGTATACTTCATATTATATAACTAGAATATGTTTAATATTATATATATTTTAATTATAATGATATAATATACAAAATAATGTATAGTAATATATAAAATATTATAAATCTATTCAAATACTTATAATACGGAAAAGATGTAATACTATTTGTATTGTATGATTTGAATATTAGTAATAACTTGCATATTACATACTAAACAATTCTTTAATCGTAATTTGTCTATTATGCATTATGATAAAAAAAAAATTTAGTACATATACCTGTTTATAAAAAAATGAATAGATTAATAGTTTTGTTTCTCACGTACTATTTTAATTTATAACTAATTAATATTTAATCATGTACTTTCACTTAATAGTAGATTTTCCAAATTCAGAGAATTAATTTTAAAGACTTATTCTTTAATACGCATAAAATTGTAAACATGAATTCTATAGTAAATTTAATTTAATTTTATAGTATAATATATTTTGTATAAAATTTAATTAAAGCATTCTATTAGACTTTTAATTTCAACAAAAATTGTTTTTCAGTCTTAAAATTCACGAATATTAATAACGAACACAATTTTCAAAAATAATGATTTCCGAAAGTTTAGTATATTAATAAACCATAATATAAACGCAATAAAATTACAAAAAAAAGAAACAGAATAATTTCCTATTTGCGTTATATGGTTTTAATATTAGTAATTACTCGTATGTTTCATATTAACTTATAATGTCTAATATATATGTTTTAATATATATAATTTTTAATATACACGATGAAAATAAATTATATAAATACCTTTTTTCACATACTATGTTAAATAAAAAAATCCATTTATATTTAATAATGTATTTTTTATATTGATAAATTAATCAAAATCTTAAAATTAATTTTAAAGATATCTTATATTATTATTATTATTTACAACTCCGGCCTTTTGGCCCGGAAGTGGCTTTTGTACATATTTAATTTTTTACATTTATACATATTTTATTTACATTCATTTAAATCTTTTATCTCATATGTTTATATTTTATTTCTTGCTTTTCTTCTTTCTATCCCTTTGAATATTTTTCTTATAGTGTAGTTTATTTTATCTTCTTTAAATTCTCTTATTACTTCTCTATTGGTCTATTTCTTCATATGTTTTATTTCTTTCGTAAAATCTTTTGTTATCTTACATTTATTTATCAGATGTTCCCAATCTCCTATTTCTTCTTTCCACAAGATGCATTTCTTACCCTCTTCTTTTAGCCAATATTTATTGTTGTTAGTAATGTTTCCACATCTTATTTTAGTTGTGATTCTGATATCTTTTATTTTTCTGCCTTTCTTGAGATATTTCGGTATGTCATTCGTGATAATTTCTTTGTACATTTCATTATATTTTGCTTGGTTTATTCTTTCCTTCAGTTTTTGTTTATGTATATCTTCCTCTCTTTTTCTTATTTCTATAAATTTGTCAGTACCTTTTTCGTTCCAATAATTTATTTGTTTTTTGCTGAGTCCTAGTCCATTTAGCTATTTCTCTGTTTGATCCTTTTTTTTATTATTTTTCCATTCTTGTTTTTTTTCTTCAAGACATTTGTATACTAGTCTTTCGTTTTCTAGTTTCTCTATCTTTAATTTAAATTTAGGGTTTTTATTTTCTATTCTTTTTGTAGTTTCATTTCTTTTGTTTCTTTATATATTAAGTATTTTGGTGTGCAGTAGTCTAGGCCGAGTGTCCATCTGAGGTATTTTATTTTTACATTTTCTATTTCTTGTGCGTCTTCCTTACCCCAAATTTCCACTTCATAGCTTAGTACTCCACATACCAGATATTTAAAGAGTCTTTTCCTTCTTATATATTCCCCAGGGCATCTTCTTTCTCGTAGTCCCCATGTTTTTTGGCATCAATTATACCTATCTTGTTTCTCTCGTCTAAATGGTTAGAATAATTGCCCTTTCTATGAAATATGAACCTCAAGTATCTAAAGCTTTCTACAGTTTCGATTATTTTTCCTTTCTATTTCCATTCTTTTTCTTTGCTTCTTCTTCCTTTCTTTATTTTCATAATCTTCGTTTTTTCTGAATTCAGTTGCATTTTTCTATTGTTCAAGAATCTTCTAAGTATATTCATGATCACTTGCATAGCTTCTCTGTTATTATCTACAAAGGCAAAATAGTCCGCATATGTAAGTGACCATGTTCTTTTGTTTCCTATCTTCATCCTTCCACTCTTTCTTTTCTAAACCTTTCTTCCAGCTCTGCCGTGTATAAGTTAAATAATATAGCACTTAGGCAGCAGCCCTGTCTGTTTTGGTCCAGAATTCTTTGGATGTTTTTCAATTTACTAATATCTTGCTTTTAGTTGTCGTATATATATCTTTAATTCTGTGTTTATATTATATGTGTATTTATCTTTTGTTCTTCCATAATCTTTCAAAGTTTTTCCCTGTCTATCATATCAAAGGTTGCTTTGATGTCTACGAAAAGTATATATAGTTTTTCTTTTTCTCTTATGGTTCTTCTGATTATGTGATTTAGTATACATATATTATCTATAGCATCTTTTCTAAATCCGGCTTGTCCTTCTGGTATTATATTCTTTTCTTCCATTTTCTTCTCAAGGCTTTCTCTTATGATTCCAGAATATATCTTATATGCTGAATTTAGCATGGATAGACCCCTGTAGTTTTCAGTTTCTCTTGGATTGTCTTTCTTATATATAGGTATGATCAATGCGGTTCTCCAGTCCTCAGGGATGCTTTCACCGTTCCATATCTTTTTGATTATTTTTATTAATCTGATTTTGATATCCAATTCACTATATATCCATGTTTCGTTCGAGATTCCATCGGTTCCTTTTGCCTTTTTTTTTTAAGCTTGCTTCATGTCTTGTTATATTCTATTTCCTTCAGTTCTATTATTGTATCTTTTTTGTATTCTTGTTTTTTTATTTTATCTATGCTTTTATTTTCTTGACCGTTTAGAAGTTTGCAGAAATGTTGTTTCCATTCTTCTATTGGTATCTTATTCTCTATTTTCTTTTTTCTTTTTCTTTTCTTATTTAGGTATTTTCATATCTTTCCTTCGTTCTATAGGTTTCCTAGATCTTCTTGTTCTTTTCTTTCTTTCTCTTTCTTTTTTTCTTCACATCTATTTTTCCACCTTTTTCTGACCTCTATGTATTTATCCTTTGTTGTTTTTTCGTTTTTCTCTTCAATTGTTTACATTCCTTATCCCACTATCTTCTCTGTCCAATTTTCCATTCCTTTATGTTGATTGTCTTGCTTTGTGTTGCATTCTGAATCTTATCTTTTAGTGTTGTCCAACTGTTTTCTACATTTGTTTCTGTCTCTTCATTCGTGTCTTTGATGTTTGTCTTTTCGCTGTATAACATTCTGTTGTCCTCGTCCCAATGTTCTATGGTTTTTGTTCTTTTTTCTGTCTTAGTTCCGTACTTCTCTTCATTGCAATGTCCCATTCTAATTTTAATTCTTATGGGGAGGTGGTCCGACTCTATTCTATTTTCTACTTTCATTTCTTCTGTAATTTCTTTTGTTTTTTCGTCTCCTATTGCTAGGTCGATTACCGTATTACCTCTTACTCCTATATATGTATATTTTCCTTTCTCATCACCTTTCATCGTTCCGTTGAAAATAGTCCAGCCGTTGTCTTCTATCCTTTTTATTAATTCTTTTCCTTCCTTTTCTACCTTTATGTCTTCACTTTTTCTCTTGTCCATAATTCTGCCTCCATTCTTTCTCATATAGTTTACTAATTGTCCTATTCTTGTATTGTAGTCTTCCGTCATTAACATATACGCATTACTTTCACCATTCTCTTCTTCAATCATATCTAATTTCTTTATTAGGTCTGAGGTATTGTATATATTCCATATTTCTAAATTTTTCTTTTCTTCCGTGTGTGTAATCTTTGTTTTAATCAATCCTTCTTGTTTTATCGTTCCCATTTCCGTTATGTTTATGTCCCACTCTTTATTTATTCCGACAATAAATTCTCCTTTTGCTCTTTCTTTCTTCTTGTCTCTTGTGGCTTTTATTATTTCCCATCTCATGTTTTTGGAAGTCTTCTCTTGCATTTTTCTATATCTTTCTTTTCTATCCAAGTTTCCGCTAGGCATACGAAGTCCATTTCTTCTACGTATTTCCAGAAATCTTCATCTTTATTCCATGTACCTGCAGTGTTCAAGAACATGATGTTTTTCATTTCATCTTTTTCCGTTTGTATTGTTCTGTCATCTCTGTGTCTTTCTTCTTGCGTCATATATCCTTTCTCTACATCTTTGCTATTCTCATTTCTCTTTTCTTTCTTGTTTTTGTCTTTGCTCTTTGTTACTTTGTTTTTGTTGTTGCTATGTATGTTTGGTTTTTTATTCTTATCTTTTTTTGTTGTTTCTATATATATATATCTGTTTTCATTATCCATTTCTTTTCGAATTTCCTTCCTTTTTTTTGTATATCGTTTTGTTTTACCTATCTTTCTCCTTTTCTTTTTTTTGTATGTTGTTTTCATTATTTCTTTCATTTGTCTACTCCTTATTGATTCTAAATCCTTCTCTCTTGTGTTATCCTTATTATCTATTTCTGAGTCTTTGTTGATTTTATAATTCCATTTTAAGTTGTTTTCTTCTTTCCTATCTTTTTTCTCCTTTTCTTTTAGGTTTATTCCTTCATTTTCTTTGGCGTTTCCTCAATTCTTTCCTCTTTTTCTTTTAGTATCTCGCTCACGTTTTTCACGTCACCCCATCTCATTCATCTTCCCTCGTATGCAATTTTCTTAAATCCTAATTTGATATTTATTCCGTTAGTCTTAGCTTTTCTCGCCTACGCGAGAATCTCTTCTTGGATTTTCCTGTCTTCATAAGACATGTCAAATTCTATTTATATGCTTGCACCCATTAATTTCTTTCTTGCTTGGTATACTTTGTTTTTATCTTCTATCGTGTCGAATTTAACTACTATAACTTTACCACTCCACCAGGTGTTTCTCGTTTTCACTTGGATTTCAAACTTGTTTTTCATAAAGTTTTCGATCCATCTGTGCAGCCCTTCATTTCCTATCTCTTCTCTATTTACACCTCTTATCACCAAATTGCATCCTCTTTCTTTTATCTCTTTTTCTTTCGGTAATTTTTTTATCTCTTGTATATCTTTGTGTGAGAGCAGAGAGTTGTTTGTGCTGATATTTGTTTTGCTACTTTTTGTAGTTTCGGATCTGCTGCTTGTTCTGCTATGTGGTCTTGTGGAGTTTTTTTTTATATCTTCATCTACTTCAATTGCTTCGTCGAAACCACTAGCAAATCTTTCATTTTATAGCCATCAGATTCTGGCTTCCGCTTCTATTCTCCATTCTCTCTCATTGTTCTTCTTTTCTTCTTCTACACACTTCGGTTAGCTGAACTTAAACGAAATATACGTAATTTTAGTGAGATAAATAATCTCGCAATTTATTGACGATTACTCCGGATTAAATTTATTTCAAATTTAATAAAAAAACAAAATACACAATAAAACGGAATAACCGGACACAAATAATTTTGAGCATTATTTCACGCGATATCCGGCAAAACAGAGAGCGGCGATGCAATAAAGATGTTAAATAAAAATTTTTAATGCTCAGAAGACTCACCTGGAGCCAAGAAAGGCGGGTGAGGGATTAAGCATCTAATTATAGCGGACGTAATGTTGTCATACTCGCTTTGGATTGAAACGATAAAAAAATCGTAATTAATTTTTTCTTATATGGAAGCGTATCTTACTCTGGATGATGGTTTTCGCGTAAGCGCAACGACCGAGGTCAAACATGAAGGGTAATGCTCGCCCTAAAGCACACTTTACAAGAAGAGCAGAAGGAAAACGAAAACGGATCGGTACTAACGAGAATGACCCCGAATCTATCACATGCCAGGTATTTTATAAATTCGGTTTGAGGATACGTGAGATCAGCGTCGATGCTGATGCACACGTGATGAACGGTGGCAATTGGTTGAGAAAGAAAAAGAGGAAAAGGATTGGGTAGAACACTGGCAGTCCGCGCGGACTGATCGGGTCCAGTGGAAGTTTCCCTTTTTGCAACGGTTCACACGGTCACTCACTTGTAGAGTCAACGTGCTGCGGAATGTAATCCGGTACACATGCATACACACACACGTGAAATTTTCCTGCGCGAAGAAGTTTGGACCGTCCAAAGTTCTTGTAACGAATAAGTCTCGTTATATACTTATGACGAATTTTTGGTAATTCGAATGAAATTATTTATCTTACGCCCCCCCCCTCTGTCGATCCATGGATACTTTTTCCTTTTTTCTGAAATTTTTATTATCATTATTTGTATAATTTAATCAATATATAAATATATAAATATATCCTAATTTTTATTATTACTTACCAGGTTTAGTATACTTTGGTATTACTAATGGATACCTATTTTCATAATCATGCAATCGTGTTTACAAGCACCGAAATTTTCTATATTGCAAAAAATATTGATTAGTATACAAACGTTAAAAATAATTAACATTCATGACTGCACACAAAATCATAATAAAAGAAAGGAAAATAAAAAAAGTGTTAAACTTACTATACCAACTATGAATGCATTTTTCCCACGTAATTTAATATTTTGGCTCGCTAAACAATATAACACATATTATAGTAAATAAAAAAAAATTATATAAAATTTTATATAAATGAATAGTAGTAGTATAATTATATTCAATGTAGAAATTGTTGCATAATAATATTTTTTTCATAATAGTAGGAAATACAAAAAACTCTTCGAACATTAAAAAAAAGAAAATGCGATGGCAAAAAGCTGTATAAATAAAATATAATAAATTAAATAAAAAAATTAAGATTCGTAATACTTACATGTTAAAATGATATAAGTAACACAAATGTAATCTTTGTAAATTTAATAATTATCTGAATTAATTTTTTTTTTAATTTGTTTGATAAGTATGTTTTAAAATTATTATATTTTTCAACTCATTTTCAATATTTTATTACAAATTATATCTACTTATAACAGTATATACTGAACTTTAAATACTTTATTATACGATAAACAAGCTTTTGAATTGTTTTTAGTACAATTTGGATAAAGAATGAATTCATAATATATTTCTATTTAATAAATATTTTATTAATGAATTGTTAAATAAAATAGTAAATAACGTTTTGTGTAATATTAAAACAATAAAAAAATCTATAAAATTGGATAAAAATAAAATCGTGCATTGTACAATCGAGTAGATTATAATACATATTTTATTTAATTATTTACTTACAAATTTTGTATAACAAACCATTGTCGACTTTTATTTCTTGATAACATTATTCAAACCTATAATTCAATATAAAGATATATTAAATTATTTTTTATTAAATCAACTTGATAATAAATAATGTATGCAATAATATACAAATTTTAATATGTTTTCGATAAATATTTATATTATGATATATAATACTGGATAAATATCATGTGAAAATAATCACTATTTTGTAAATAGGTATTTAAATTTGGTTACAGTGCGATACGTTCTAAATAATATGATAAAGTTATAGAAATATTTATAATAGATATTTTATGCATAAGTTAAATTGTGTATTGTTGATCAGATGTGGTTAAAATTAGTAGTGTAAAATATGGACAATATGAAGTACGTCGTAACTATAAATTAATATATTGAATATTATAAAAAGCTTAACAATGATAATAAATAGTTATCAAAACGGCCATTAAAATTATAATTTATTTTTATAACTCCTAGTAAAGCTTCTTCACTCTAACTTGAATATAAACTTATGTAATTTTATGAAAGATTTTTAATAGTACTGTATCATATAAATTATTCATTATAAAATATATTTTTAATGTTTATATATATTCAATATTTTTTTAGATTTATTCTGAAAATTTATTTTACATGCAAAATTCACCTATACAAGTACTAGAAACCAATAAATTAAACCATTAAAAACTAATTTATATGACGGTCGAAGACTTGAATACATAGACTTGCAATGCCTCGATCTCTCTACAGATCGGGGCCGGGACTTACTCAGTCGGAGGATGGGTCACACAAATAACAAACTCTATATTTATAATTTTTATTTAACAAAATAATTATTGTAATTTTAAGTACAATCACGGTATTTAAATGTTGGCGGTTATATTTTGCTGTCGATTGCCGGTGACTCCTCAGTGGTCGTCTGTAACAGAGGTTTATTCACCTTATTCAGACGTAAATAGTAAATAAACGGTCGTGCCTGCAGTTATGACACACAGCACGTCGTTTATTTATATTGAAACCTAACTAATACACGGCGCCCTTGTTGTTATGACGCAAGTGACGTCGTGTATTACTTTTGATACAACGATTACTGCTGTTATGACGCAGTACAGAAAAATATCTTAATTTTCTTTATTTCGATTGTATTTTATAATTGTCTCGGTGTAATCACAGAGACAAAATAAAATACAACGAATTTTCTTATATTATAATTGATTAGACCCTCGTGTGAACACGATTGTCTCGATCAATTATCCAGAGAAAAAGGTCCCTTCTCAGATTCATTCGCCTGTTTATATACTTGTGTTTTGCCGCGGTTTCAACTTTTCTCCTTCTTGCGGAGGGGTAACCGGCGTTAGTTTCCGTGGGGAAAGCACGCCGTACGCGTGTGATTTGCGCGATTTGAAATAAAGCGTTTGAAAACTGTATCATATTCAAGTCGACAAATCGCGAATTAGTTACCGATTGTTACATCCCACTAGATCCCACACTTTTCTCACCTGTGAGGTGATTGAACCGGCCGGTAAAGAGGTTAATAGTTTATTAACCTCAAATCGGTGTCGCGACGAGGTGTAATATCGTTGCAGACTCTAAAAAATGAATTCTTATTTAAGATGAGTCATTGAGAATTAGTGTTCATGGTAACCTTACAATTCCATTTTTAATGTTTTTTTTTTCTTGTGACTTATTTCCAGATCGAGCATATGGATATGAATGTGTATAATAATTGTATTTAATTTTAAAAAATATTATCTCTTGTCTATAATAACTCAGTAAATATGTAAACATTTATATTCTCATGTGTCTTTGATTTGTTATATCAATTATTCAAGGCAATGTCAAAAGTAATCGATAAAAACTTTAATAATTTAAAAATTATTAAGTTTTCTGGATATGTATATTATATATATATTATATTATATATATATATTGATAATAAAATAAATAACTGTATTATTAACAAAAATTAACAAAAAAATAGATCACTGACACAAGCAGCAGCGAGCCTGCCAGATATTGAAAACGTTGGTCACATGTGTAGTCAATAATACCAGAAATAATTACATTATATTGTAGGTGAATTTAATATTATTGATAACGTAAATATTAAAATCTAATCGATATATTAATTAATATGTTGTATATACATATTTAAGAAAAAATAAATTATTTTAATACTTTTATTGTTTATGTACATTTTTTACTAATGAAAAAAAATGATAATATAACATTAACCAAATTATACAAAAGCGGGAAATAAATTAGAAAGATTTTATACTCAGTATACTTCATTAAAAGTTTCAATTTTTTTTAAGAGCATCAGTAAATTATTAGATATTTCAAAATTATTATTAGTATTTTTGCAAAGACACGTACATACACAATATACAAAACCAAACTTTCAACAGTTTTGTACTACACATTGAAAACTCCCACATAGGTTTCTCAATACTATTAGAAACACATAAGTCTTCACATCGTGAGATCTGAGTGTTACACTAGTCACAACGCTTAAATGCTCAGTTAGTAATTAATGGTAAAGATTTGTTATTTGTCTTCTGTCAAATGACTTATTAGCACAGTATGAGTAAAATTTTGTTTTCTCTACTTTACTATTGTTCGGGACTCTTCGAATTTGTGAAGGAAAACCCGGCCGCGAACAGTCCCTTGCAGTTTTGAATTTCGGGCCCGAGCAGTCATAAATTATTGTTCATGAATTACAAAGGGATTTACTGGGCCATGTGGCCGCCTACGCTGTCGGAAAATTTGAGTATACCCGGAAAAGCGGGGGGTTTTCGATGCTGGGGGCGACGAGGACAGGCACTTATGCGTCGAGAATCACTCTGAAGGCATCGCGGCGCAATTTTTGTAATTTACCTGATTTTCGGCTCACGAGATTGTAAAGCGGCGGAAAATATTTGTAAACTTGTATAGTGCGGCTGCACATCGATGTAGATTTATCTAAATTGAAATTAAATTGGTGGTTCCTTGCGCAGCGGAGAGGTGAAAAAGTGTAGTTGATTGTGATTAGCGGAATCGCAAAATACGAAGCGTCGGCATCTCGATGCTCAGCGGATTCACCTTTAGCGGCGGTGAATATACCACCTCTAGCTTCTCTGACAGCGGGGAGAAGCGAGCATCAAGTGATCAACGCGGTCTACGCAGAGGTTGCGGATTTTGATCCAGCGGGGAACCGACGGATGGCTTTTTCCTTCCATGAGGAGGTTTTTTACGTCTATGCGGTAATATTGTTTTCAATAAATGTATTGTCATATAGCAGCAAACTCTAATCCTTGGTACAAAGTTATTTTATTCACCCTTCCTTTTGATATTTTATATTATTTATTTTAATATTTTTGTATATATTTTGTATTTCATTTTTGTGTGTAAATTTTATATCTATTCAAAACAACTATATTCTTTACATAAATATGTTTTAATATCATAGATAATTGGATAATATTTAAATTTAATTTTTCTTTGAAATATTATAATTTTCACCTATATCTGCGGTCTATGCTATAATGTTGAAAGTGTCACTGGTAAATTTTGAGGCCTGTAGGAACACACATTTAAATATAATGACATAAATATTCAAATTGACCAATTAATAATTAATTGACAATGGATATCTACTGTCGTAGTCGTCTATGCACTCTTCTTTGCAAGCATTTGATTTTTCTATGCTGAATAAAATAATTGTATTGATATATATATATATATATATATACATAAAAAAATAAAATTCTATTGATGAATATAAAATAAATCATAAAATAATAAATATTGATAAAAAAATCTTACTTGTATAACTTTTATAGCACTGTGATTGCCTTAAATACATTTGGAACACTAAACAATATTAAATACTTGTTAGTCATTTCCATAGCTAGAAAATGTATTATGCAACAAATATAAAGAAAGTCTATAAAATTTAAAACAAAATTTGTAACAAAATGGAAACTTTTTATTATTAAATAGTTTTCAAGAAAAAAGAATAATATTTATATTATAAAACTAGAAAGTATACTGCATGTGTAAATTATTGGCGAATACCGAGAATTCAGAATAGTCACCATTTATTTACTATAAATATTTAAATAAGTTACTTTACTTTATTCATTTTCATTTATTAATTAATCATTTATCTATTATTTATTTATTTATTATTTAATCATGACAGTATGAAATTTTGTATCAACACTAATAATTCATAAAAATTCAATTTAAATAATTTAAATGGTTCAAATATTTATAAATATTTTATTAATAATTTTTTGTGAATGCTAAAAGATAATAAATTGTAATTTCGATATTGAAAAAAATGAATAATATTTAAATATTAATTACTGAAGAGATTTAGTACATCTTTTCTCTGAAATTAGAAAACTTTAGAACTATAATGAGCGACGAGAAACAATTTTATAGTAAAAAAAAAAATAAAATAATTTTGAATAAAAATAACAATAATTTAAAATCTTTAAATATATGATAAGACAGATGTAAAAAGTAAATACTTGAGAACAAATTAAAAATTATGAAACAAGATAAACAAAATAAGGAAAAAAGACGTATGTTTGTGTTTATACAGATATTATACGGAATTAATATTATTATCATCAATTTTATAAGATATTTCCATTACATATGTATATATATATATATATATATTATTAAGTATTTTTAATCTCTCTGAGACATTTAGTAAAATATATAATAATTATTATAACATGTTTATTTTTACTTATTCATTTAAATATCTAATTGTTTTCGTAATAAAAATGCTAAAGTTCTCCTTATTTAATTTTAGATTTTGTGAGTTATGCATTTAAATTAAGTAATAAAACTTTATTTTTGCAGCGAAAATGATTAATTACGATATATATAGGTTTTTTTTCAAATGAGACTAATAATGATAACTTTTTACGTAATGTACATGTGTATAAATTATGTATGAAATGCGATGCATTTTCGACTCGCAATAGTAAAATAAGGATCGCGAAGGGCGGGGCATACGACCCGGGGCGCGTGGATTTTAACGAAAAAAGGTCCAGCAGATGCATCTGAGCGACTTGGGTCCAAACAATGATTATGAATGAAAAAGGTGTAAGGCTTATCAGAAGATCAGAAGTTTTCTTTTACGCCATCACCAAATGTCAAACCCCTGTAATTTACACTATTATATGTTAATTTTTTGATTTTTACTCTTAATTTTAAATATTTGAAGTATTTATATTTTAAGTGAATAATAAAAGTTTTTTTGCCAAAGAAGGTCATTAGAAATTGTAAAAAACAGGTGATACAATAATAATAGATCTGTTTGATCTTAAGAACTTGCTAAATTTTAATATTTATTATATTTTATGAAGTATTTATGAATTAACAAGATAAGTTAAAACAAAATTTCAATATTAAAAATGGTAAATTTTAATATTTAGTATATACATGGTGTTTTATGAAAGCATTCATTTTTTTAGTAAGCTACTAATCGCAGTATTTTCAAAAAATTTGTGCGTCATTATTTTTTTATTTTTTTTTACAATAACTAGATTCGACTGAATTTGTTTTCGTCCAAGTATATTTTTAAAAATTGTAACATCACATACTGAAGCAACTGTTAGAACTGCTACGTGATAAAATTCTAAGTTTCGCTTGGGGGAAAACACTATGCAGACTTTTAATTAAGAAAAAAGATCTTGAACAATAAGAGTACTAAAAAGTTGATAAATTTTGAGTATTATCAATTGCTCTAATATCGAAATAACAGTTTGAAATCAAATTTTGTGTATGTTGGACGTTGATTTGATTTGTTTTTAAACGTATACATGGTCTGCCCACCAAACATCGAATTTTTTTTTTCATTAAATTTTTCGCATTGAACCAAAAATAATTTCATATTTAGGTGAAAAAATGTGCTGACAATAGTTAAAAATCGTTGCATATTGGACGAGAAAACCCGTATTGGAGGATGAGTCTTCTTAAATCATTATTTAAAAACAGAGTTAAACAAGGCGATAATGAAAATGTGTTTGAAATTGATGAAAATAGCCAAAAATTATGAAAATAGTTTTCAATTTCTCGGAAAGCTAGAAAAAACAGGACATTATAATGTAGTAGGCAAATAATAAAGCAACAAAAACTTAAAAAATGAAGAATAGGAATTTTTGATAGTAGGATGTATAAAAAAGTTAATTATGATCCATAAAAGGATTATTTCTAAGGATTTTGAAAAACATATTTCTGCGACAATTTTATTATTTAATAAAAAATTGATTATTATGTAAAAAAGGTGTTTTATTTCACTAGTAATATTTTAAAGTAACAAAATTAGACATTTCCTTTATTTATTGGATTGAATAGATTTTTAAAGGATAATGAGATTCTTTATAAGTTTTTTTCAAAAAATTAAAGAATTTTTGTATATTTTGTGACATTGCGGAAAATAAATTATAGTCAAATAGTTATGTGTAATATATACATAGTTATATGTAATATAGTTATAGTAGAAATTATCACTAGACTTTAGACATGAATTCTTAATGATTGTGAAAACGTTTCATGGTTCAGTTAAATAGTTTTATATTAATATTTTATTTACTTAGTTTAATTATTGAGTCCGTTTCTTCTAGGTGTCGACAATATTTTGATAGAAGATACTTTTCACTCTTATTAGATTTTTTTATTGTATAATATTATACATAATAATAAATAAAAAAAATAATAATTTTATTTAACTTTTTTTCATTTTTACCTACAATTAAATTTACTGATTTTTATTTAAATTCAGCTAATTTAATATTGGTCGCATCACAAGGAACAAGTCCTTCTTCCTTTATACTTTTAACGATTTAAATTTTAATTGGTTATTATCAAAATAACCAATCAAAATTCTCAATCCAGATACAAAAGAAAAATATTGTTTAACCGATAAGTATAGAAACTATATTATTGGACATCTGGTGATGGCACTTCACTATTATTTTATTCTACACTATCACCAAAGATGAATTGGAAGATTGCGCGGTGACATAGGGAAGCGTTTCCACAAGATTCAGTGACAAGAAGCTGCTGCCTCTTACGGATGCCCATTGGAAGCATAGTGGGGATGAGAAAAGACATAGCGGAGTTCTTCGTATGACCAGAGATGAAAATTAAATACGAATTTATGGAAAAAAATGAAAAACGATTGGCTGAGCAGAAACAGCTTTTTCAACTCAAAGTCATACGCAACGTTATGTACATGTATTTACGAATACAATGAAAAGCTTATAGCTATGCTAGGTTCATTACGACCAAATTCTAACATTATAATTCATTTATATACTATTGAGAATAATTGTAAATTTATATAGGTACAAAAAAATAAACGTTATTGTATCAATTATTAAATTCAAATTTGTTTATTTATACCGCTTTTATTCATTTCACACCCAATATTATTAAAAAATAATGCAATTATCTTTAACACTTTTTTTTTTAAAGTAAAATTTATTTATTTAAATTTATAAATAATTTTTTAAAATACTTTATTAAAACTTATATTTTTTTTTCTTCAAATAATAAATTAAATATAAAAAGTAATTATTTGATAAATTGTTTTTTGCAATATAAATATACATATATGCATTAGCATCGATTTACTTCACTATTTATATATTCATTTAATATCAATTTTTTGTAGTACTTTATTACTATTCAAACTATATTTTAATGACATGTCTACCTTTCTCACTCTTACAAGCTCTTTCCTTCTTTCTCACTCTCAAGCTGTAAAGCTATGTTGTATCTATCTCTCTCATTCTCATGCGTGCGCCCTCTCTGTCTCCCTCAATCTCAATATATGGCATATCTATCTCTCTCCCTCTCATATTCACGCGTAGAGTTTTCTCTCTCATTCTTAAAAACTCTCATCGATATCAACCCATTCTCGCAGCTTCATACTCTCTCTAAAAAGATTGAGAGAGAGAGCGTGATAGAATAAATTACTACGTAATCGAATGAGTGAGATAGAAAGGCATTGCTGTATGATCTAAATGTGTATATATCATTCTTTTCTATAAAAATAAATTTTTTATATAGGTAATGAAAAACTTAAAACGTGGACACGAACATCGGTAAGGCATGCTGTCCTTTGTATCAAGAATTTTCAGGATGATGATTTATTTCAAGGGAAAAACATGCGTTTAGAATTGAATTAAAATCTTATTCATTGGACTTCAACTCAAAATGTATTACAAAAACAGGTATATATAATTATTATATTTTATATAAATTGTATATGTTATAATTATATAATTATAGAAATATACAATAATGTATATATAATTATTTTAAAATTTAGATAATGTTGCACTTATCATTTTATTTTAATTTATTAATAAAAGGTAGATGAACAAGAAATTGTATCAACTTCTTCAACAATATCTACAATTGAAATCCAACAACTATCAGTTCAGGAACGTGATGAAGAATGGGCTTCAAAATTAGAAGTTTATCCGGGTACAAATAAAATTATATTTCTAAAATTGCATGATTTTTTAGATAAATTAAATAACGATGAACGGATATGTAGTTTGAAATTCGATGAAATTTCTATTAAGCAATTTGAAGAATATAGCAAAAATTTAATCGAAGGTCTTGTAGATTTAGCATCAGACTGTAGAAGTCGTTCAATGGCAAAGCATGCTCTATTATTTATTTTTGATAGTTTAAATGCACAAAATCGGTGAAGTCAATTTGTAATTTTTTATTTTATGGAAAACAGGATTTCGTGTGAACAATTAATAGAAATTATTTCAAAAATTCTTAATGAATTACAAGAATGCGGTGCTGATGTGCAGACCATTACTTGCGATCAACACGTCATAAATCAACAATTATTTAAAATTTTTGATATTATCGTGGATAAATCTTTTTTTTATTTTAATGATCAAAAATATTATGCGATTTTTGATTCGCCACACTTAATTAAAAGTTTAGTTTCCCATTTAAGAACGCATAAAAATATATATAGAAATAATTCAATTGTAGTTTCTTTTAATGATTTAATTTTGATGTAGGAACATGATAAGTCCTAAACTACATCGAATTTATTGTATCACTTACCCACTATACATTTTTTTCCAAATTTATTTGAATCTATAAAAGTTAAATATCCGTTTCGATTATAAAGCCGAAAAATGGCTTATGAAATTGTGACGAGACGGTCCCGTTTGCCCTTCTCGGGTGAAGGGTAAGTCGGGCTCTTGTCGAAATGAAAGAGAGAGAATTTCGCCGGGATAAAGCGGCAGCCGGTCTACCAGGGATTCGGATCGGTGGCAGGTGGGGTAGAAAAAAAAATTACAAAAAAAAAACAATTAGAATTAGTTTTGATATCCAGATTACCACGGCGTAGTATCCGAACTTTTATTTAGTGTCTCTACAAGAAAAATGTAAAGAAAAAAAAATCTTTTACAAAATTGTTGACAAAGAAACTTATAATTATTATTTAAATTTAATATAATCTTACCAAGAAATACGCTCGTCTTTAGCGATCGATAATTCGTTCGATGTTTACTCGAATTCGACCGCTACTCATCCCGTAAACATATCATAATAATATCGGACAATAAACACGCGCACGATCTTTTCGCAACTTATCACTAACGTATAAATTTATGAGAACTTACAAAATTTTCGGCAAATTTAAATTCTACATCTTATTTCGCCATAAACATACAATATTTAAAAAGAACGAAATTTTTACACCGCGATGCACGAAAATTTTTACTTCCACCCGTAAATATATTTCGTTTATGCGCCAAACGGAATGATAAATAAATTAAAGAAAAAAAAAGCCGCGATAAGTGAATAACCGTCTGATTAACTAAGCTTCAGCCAGGCCGTTCTCTTGCAATTTTTACGGACGCAATTGCACGAGATCGCAGACGCTCTGACAAAGTTTAGGATAAAAGATTGGCAAATATGTGAGAACCGCAAGCGATTCACACAATTTGTCTCTTGACTAGGATTGAAGATGCACGGAATCGTGACAACTTCGGGGTGCTTGTTGCCACGGAATCGTGCACAGCGGAGGCGGATCGAAATTAGAATATTGCCACGGAATCGTGAACAATAGGAAAAGGTGGAAAGGAAGGTTTGCTCTCGGGAAAGAGGCCAGAATCAGTCTGTCTTAAAGAGCACTCTCGGGGTACGAAATAACCTCGGTTCCGTGAAAATAGATCGGTACCGGCGGTATTTTCATCTTCACCATTGGTCCTTAGAGATTGCGGGGGGTCCGGCGCAGAGCGAGGCATGCTATTACGCGAGATCGCAAAACGAGGGGTGGGGGACGGTAAGGGAATAGGCTCGAACCGCTTTGCAACGAGCGAGTCTCGTTGCACAATTACATTAGCTGCTGAGGATCCAGATATTTCGTCAAATTCTGATACTTTAAAAGTTTCGGCCGATTGTGTCGAAAAAATGTATCGTGCAATTGATGCATGTAACTCGTATTCTTTACGAACAGTTAATAAGGAAAAACGTCCATTGTCAAAAAATAACACTGAGATTCAAGAAACATTAAAAGAATTTATTTATTGGTCCGAACTACGGACAATTAACACTAACTTGCCGGATGTATAGATTAGCTTTTAAACATATTTTATCTACAAATTTGATTTCTTTAAGTAAGCATTCTAATGTAGTAGATTTGGTTCTCCATCCCTATTAAGTCTTTTTTAAAACATAACTATATAAATTTTATATTGCAATTGAATTTGATCCAATAATGTTCAGATTGAATAAAATACATTATTCATATATTATTACTTCGACGTTTTGACAACGTATCCCTGGTCCTTATCTATATTGTTTATTAAAATAATACAATTATTTCATATACATGTATTTGTAAAAACTACAAAATATTAATTTTAATTAAAATTACCTAATACTTTAACGAAGGAATACGCATATATACATTTTAATCTTTACTAATAAAAATAATTAAAATAGTATACATTTTTTTAAATACAAATTATAAAAAAAATTTTAAATTCGTTATATGCAACCCATTCAATAAACATTCAATAATAAGAAAATGTATTAAAAAATATAAGTGTGATAAAAAACGATTCTCATTAACAAAAAATACAAGTGATGCTTTAATATTCGCATTCGATTGATGAAATATCTTATTCGTCATATTTAACTCGACCATCAGATGAATT
This sequence comes from Eupristina koningsbergeri, assembly GCA_018907245.1. Taxonomy (NCBI): domain Eukaryota; kingdom Metazoa; phylum Arthropoda; class Insecta; order Hymenoptera; family Agaonidae; genus Eupristina; species Eupristina koningsbergeri. The sequence continues at coordinate 3,912,196 of JACCHV010000110.1, forward strand.
TGTTGAAATTATAAGTAGTCAACTTGAAGCTTTCACACTATATCATGAAAGTGTTTGGCAAAAAAGAAATTTATTAAATATATTACAAAACTTAATAGAAGAAATAGTAAATAAAAAATATCCACAATGGTTCAATAAAGAAAATAATTGTTATGCTTTATATTTTTTCTGCTTGTAAAAATTCATGCCACAGCATGAGATAATAATAATAGTAGGAAAGCTTCAAGAAATAACTAATCACATAATAGAAAATTAAAAAATATTTTATACGTATGATTGTACTGTTTTTGTACTTAATTTTAAAATCATTAACAATTGCATTATATTATTATATTTATTATTATTATATTAAAAATAGTGTAAAATATTTTTTAATTAAAAAAATTATATCACAAAAAATTATAATTGTTAAGTTTATTAGGATAATGTTATTTAAATTAATATTAAAAAATAATTTATATTATAGTTTGCTAAATTATTTATGCTTACAAATTGTAACGTTGAATTTTAATTCTTAATTTTAAATTTCAATCACTACAAATTTTATGCACTAATTTTCACTACCTATTAATATCTTCAAAGGGGATTCCGTTAGAAACTTAAATAAATTTTTAATATAAATATAATTACTTAAAATGAATAAATTATATAATTATTAAAATAATTATATCATTCACTACTAACAACTTTTAATAATAAATCTATATTAAATAAATTTAGAATAATAATAAAAAATATTCACTCAATAAATTTAATAATATAAATTCTTACCTCGTATTGTAGAATATTTCAAAAGATATATATATATATACAATTTATTTTATTTAAATAATAATTCTTTCTCTTGATTTTTAATTTTATTTAAATAGATTTTATATATATTCTTGTAAATATTATTTACTTCAACAATTCAATTTAGTTATTATTTTATAATATTATTTGCAGTAAAATCTATGCAATACTCCTTGATCACTATTGATTTTGAAATTTATTTATCGTTATTATAAATAAATTTCCCAAACACTACAAATCCAATTATATTCCGACAATTTAATATCATCGAATATATTCCCACACCACTCACTTAATATTTATAATAAACAATAAATAAATATTTACAACAATAATAAATTGGATATTTATAAGAATATCGAAATATCGAATAATAAGAAATATTAATATAATTTAACATTAAATGTTAAATTATATAAATATATATTTTACAATTATATTATTCTACTTATTATTATTAAAATTAAAAATATTTTATATTTGAATATAATATATTATATTAAATTAATAAAAATAATATTGTATATGCCATTAATAAATTTATATATTAGAGTAATATTAGCGTTAAGTGATATTTTTTAATAAAAATATTTATTGTTATTAATATCTATAAATTTAACGATTGTATCCCTTAATTATTTTATAAAAATATAAAATATTTATTAAATAAAATTAAATATACATTTGGAGGATATAGAATTATATAATTATATAATTTATATAAATCATTTAATAAATATTATTATTTAATGATTAAATAATTATTTATATTCGATATTTCTTATTATCGAAATAATAAGAAATATCGAATAATAGAAATACTATATCTTTATATTACAAGAGACAGTTACCTAATGAATTATGAGATTTTTCTATAACTGAAAAATCCCACTTCGCCCTATCACTACTTTAATTTTCACCAATTATAAATTTTCATTTTTAACTTTACGCCAAATAGAAAATTCATAATTGGCTAATTAATAAATATAGTTCTTCTTCCCCCTGATTTCAAAATCCCCTATTATGATTGGCCAATCAATCACATTATAAAATTAAAATAAAAAAACAAGAAAACTATTTCTCCGCCGATAATTATATAATCTACAATTATCGGCAATATCACGGCGGCATATTTATGCAATTTTACATCACTCACACTACCTTATACTTACATTAATTACATAAACATATATACAATACATTTTCGCGCCTATTGTTGTCTCTCTCTATTTCATGAGTATCAACGCCTCCTATATCATCAAGACATCCGTTTATGTTCAAGTGATATGGAGCCGGTGAGCCTCATGTTGACAGAATGTCAACAACAGACTGTAAAAAAAATGTAATCAATACTAACAACAATAAAATTACCATTCCTAATACCTGTAAGTTTTTAAACAAATTTTATTTCATTATTATCAATAATATTTATAAAACTCATACATAATTTCACAAATAAATAATTAATATACATTTATTTATTTTTAGGTTATTAATACAAAACAATTTATAATGAATTATACATTCATTACAAAATATATGCAAATTATAAAATGTATGTAAATCATGTGTAAATAAAACAAAAAAAATTTTTATCACATTTTAAAATGACGTAAGTTATAACTGTAAATACTTGTTTAATTTTTTATATAATACATTATATAATTTATATAATATCTTATCAATGTTATTATGTAATCAGAATTTATGTACATGTTTTATTTTAAGTGTATGTCAAATATAAAAAATATAATGTATCTAATGTAAATTATTTTATTTTTTAAATATAATCATCGCTTACAGCATATATAGTATTATAATATTTTCAAAACTTTTGTAAAAAATATACAATATATTAAACAAAAAATATTGTTCATAAAAGTTTTTAAACATAATCACACCATAATTCTTAATAAAAAAATGTCACAAATAACACAACATTTTTTAAATTAATTTTAGTCATAATATTTATTAATTTAGTTTATAATATTTATTAATATTTATTAATAATATTAATTTAGTCATAATTTTATAATAATTATTTAGATACTTAAATGTTTTTAATTTAATTATTTATTTTAAATAAAATGAAAATAATCTATACAATATACAATGTAAACAATTATTTTTATACATTCGTGGGCACATTTGTTTATGAATGAAAAGGTTAGAGGCGTACATAAAGAAATGTACATTAAAACTGCCTTCTTCCCCTATTCTGAATATAAAGTTGTGGTAGGAATTATGCCCATCATTTCATTCATTTCTTACGGTTATTTCTTTTAGTACATTTGAAATCAACCAGGTTTACAGCGATCAACTCGTGTACGCATTTTTAACACATAAGGCTCGATCTCCCTTTTCATCTCTGCTATCACTATTTCACTTATGCATTTTGATATTTATATATATTAAATACATTGTCGTGCCTTTATCTATCTTTAATTCACTAACCTTAGCGCCGTCTACACCAACAAGACTTCCCCTTAGACAGTAAAAATAATATGGAACTGGGCGACCACACATTGACAAGTTGTCATCAAATAATCAAATTATTAATTATACGAACAACCTAAGACGAATCCGTAAGATTAAATAATAACTTATTTAATAATCAGCTTAACTACTATTACTACATATAAAATGTCTATTTTCCATTAAATAATCATTCTTTATCATTTTTAAGTTAGTTTATAAATTAAATCATTAGATATACAAATATAAATTTAATTTATGATTTAAAATGATTACAAGATAGAAGGAAAAGAAATATGAAAATTTAGAAAAAATTAAACTTTTCTTTTTTCTTGATTATATTAAAGTACAAAAATTTATAATTATCATAAATTGTTCATTCGAAAAAATAAAAAATAGAAATATTTAAATATATAAGTAAATATTGTTATTGGAGATGGGTGTCGGGAAGGAAAATAAAAAAGGACCGTTGCAAATCTTTTCTTTTGATTCCTTTTATTCTTTCGTAATCTGGCTGGTCGCTCGCTCTCTACACTCGCTTCAGAGTCTTATCGACAATTGATTCTTAAATTCACGCTTTCGTCGCGGTGCGCCCCGCCTCCCCGTCCCGATGTTCAGCTTTTTTCGTATGGCACACTGCCGCGAGCTTTTGAATATGCCTCGTCTATTCGAATGAATAGCCGGTCATATTTACAATTTTTCGCCTGGCGAGACCTGGCATAAACCTCCGCCGAGTCGCATAAAGGAAAAAATCCATACAATATAATAATATAATATTAAGTCTTACCTAATTACGCGAGTAGCCTACATCTCGACTTCGCGATTATTTTCGACACCGGGTTGTGACGACTTATGGGTGCCGCTGACCTAGAATCTTACGACGTCCCACCAAGGTCAGATTTCGTCCTGGTCCTCCGGTTGACGACGAGTCCCTGGAGCACCCTTCATCGTGTAGCCGAGGTACATATCAGGAAATGGTGTAAGGAGCATGATGTTAGTATTGGATATGTAAGGGTTTCATACCTCGCGCCACTGTTATAATTTGATTTATTTATTTATCTTTTATATGATGCATTTCCATTACCGGTGTCGAGACGTGTTTTAGTCTTATTCTATCGCCAACAATTGTAGACTCAAAATATAATTGATATTTTATACAATTTATATTAAATGATTTTTAATAAAGCATATTATACAAGTATGTTTATGCTAAACCACAAAAATTTAAGAAGATAACTTATATAAAGCAATGAAAGTATTAAAACTTTTATGTAAAAATAAGATAATTTTAAAAAATTCACTTATATATGTACATGCATAATAATGTGTATAAAGTACCAATTTAAATTTGCTATTTTAGTTATCAATAACAATAAAAAAGTAGACAAAGGTACACCTGATTATATATATAATAATTCTGAAACATATGTATTCCAATATATGCAATAGAATTTAAGCATCTACCCCCCAATATTTAAGAAATTGGTCCACTTTGTAGATCCCTGTCTATCCACCCATGGAATTCTTTTTCTTTTGCCTTCTAGAAGTATTATTAATATTATTTAATTGATTTAATAAATACTTTTTAATTTATAATTTATAATGATTTAATCTACTATTAATACTATTCTTACTTACTCGTTGTAGACGATGGTAGGGGATATCTACTCTCGCAGTCTTGTATACATCTCGTTTTGCATTTATCCAAACCCTCTATAATGCAGAAAATTAAATTAATATAAAAAATAAACACTTCACATGTTGGATTTCATTTTTTGACGAGGCTAAAACCAAACTAGAATCTGTAATAAATAATTTTTAGTTGTGGCGTGGAAAATTGACGAGAGATAGAAAAAGTACCACATCTAGTTTTCAGATATCCCGATAGTATGTGTAACTCTAACTGTGTGTGCAGAAAAAAATCTGAAGCAAAAAAAGGTTCACTTTCTTCATTAAATCTTGTACTTGTGTCTGCGCATCTTTAAATTAATAATCGCGAATTCATAAATTATATTGAAAAATATTGAGTCTTATTTAATTATTCCTTCCCTATATTTTGTGAAAGTTAAAATATACAATTTGATATACTTACAATAAATCATAATGAAATATATAAAATTAAAATAAAATTAAATCTTACTATAACAACTTCTTCGGCACGAAAAATAACTAGGATATTGTTGTAAAACGTCTAAAAAAATAAAACACTTTTGTTGATTGATAGTAAAAACATTATTCATATAGAAGTAAATAAACAAATTAGCAATTTAAAAGAAAAACTTGATAAATATTAGTAAGGAAATTTATTGTTAAAAAGTATTTAACAGAATATAAACGTTTTGATATCGCTATAAAAATATACATGCACAATATTAATGAACCTACAGATTTTCGACCAATATATATTTAATTAAACAAAATATTTAAATGCTCTACATTAAGCAATTGATATGAAACTTCAAAATCTTTCAAAAAACTTCAAAGTTTTTCAATAAATTTTTATTGAATTAAATATTAAATCAAAGAAATAATTTAAGTAAATGTTTATGTCATGCTTTGTAATATATACATTAGTTATCATTATTTCCCTACAGCATATTAAGAAGTTCTTATTTCTTCACATTTTAAATTTCATAAGTAAATTCTAGCTTCTGAAAATAAAAATAAAAGCATATATTCAGTTTTCATGAGCATATATCAATATAATAAGTAATATTTTTTAGTATTAATGAATCAATGTCGACTGTAAATATATTTTAGTAAAAATTTTCGTAAGCTCTTTAATATTTGTATTTATTATTCATAGAAAATGTTATTCTGAACCTTGATTTATTATTAACAGATTTTTAAATATATTTAATTACAATAATTACTAATTAATAAACTAATAAAAACATTTAATTTATAATGTTCCAAACAATTTAAAAAAAGTTAAATAAGAATTTATATAAATTAAAAATTAATAACCTTCAAAAAGTGGTAACAGTAAAATCGCAAATATTATTAGTTTAAAATATAATTGTATTACTTTCGTTATATTACGTACTGGAAAATTTTTTATGACAAGCCATGTTGCAAACATGTTGATCATCTTCTGATAGTGCTGTAATAAATAATAAAAATATATTAAATTATGTAATACTGAATTAACAAAAATAAATAAATATTATTCCATATTTTATAATGCAAAATCTCAATATATTTGTTCTATATTTAAGCAATTTTCATATAATTTTTTAATGAAGATAGTATCTTCGAGCTGATTTGCTGTGTAAAATTTTAACTAAAATGTAAAAATTTAATAAATTATTACACGAATTTAAGCTTTATTAAATTTATATTAATTATCATTGAGCAGTTGCATCAGAACCTCGGTGTTTTGGTAAATTATAAGTAAGTAAATTTTTCTTTTGAAATATAATCTTTTTTTTTATATTTGTAGATACTAAAGTATATTTTTTATTTGTATATTGAGTATTTACATACGTAAAAATATTATATTAATCAATCATTTGTACAATTGATGTATAATAATGTTAAACAGAAAACGTTTTCATTTTTAAAATTTTTGATATTAGTTTTTAAAGATGTATCTAAAATATTCGTAACAAATTTCGACCAGTAAGCACATATTTATATTATATGAATAAAATTTAAAATATAAACATTTTTATGATATTTAACTATAATATTTATTCTTTTTCGTACTACTTTTTTATACATTAATTGACGGTGAATTCATATTTTTATTCTGTTATAACCCTAAATATTATTAGAGCTTTATACTTTTTTAATAAATTTTTTTAACCAGATATTATTAATAATAGTATTACTTATATTTTTCATACCGTAATATACTTTGCAAAATTCTCATATAAATTTCACATATTATACAATAAAAATTAGATATTGTTTATGAATATTTCTTAATGGTGACGGTATACTTCCTTAAATGTATCAATGATAAATTTATTTCTATTCAATATTAAAGAAACTTTTAAAACCTGTAAATATAATGTAAGGCGCATAGCAATGATTAATGTAAATAATGTAAAGTATAACGGAACCCGTCCCTAGGCCAAGAGCTGGAATTTAATTGTAATAATTAAATAAATAATAAATAAATATTAAAGAAACTTTTAATTTCATAAATAATTAATTATTTAGAATTATAATTAAGATATCACTTTTTTATATTAGAATGGCTGGAAATCTCAATAAGCTTACTTCTTGCAATGTACTCATAGAGTCCTAAAATATTGCATACATTTAGACTTAGATATAAAAATCTTTATTACCTTTTAGAAGTCATTTTTGGAAAATCCATGAATAAGATTCCATTGAAAACTACGAAAAATGTAAGGCTAACAACGATTCGTCAAATAATTTCTATTAATATTTACTATAAGTGACTATAAATATAACCAATCATATTAGAAACTTTAAAAATTGATAATGATTAAATATCAATGATATCTGTTTTAAAAAAATTTTTTGAATTGCATAAAATAAGAATATATAAAAGTTCAAAAATATATAAAGTATTTTTTTTATTAATTTTTATTAATATGATGTACCATACTTCAATATATAGAAAAAATAAAATAATCAAATATAATAATATATAATAAATATAATAATTCTGGTGTTATCCATTACATAATAAATTATACTTATTTCATATAATTTAACTTTTTTAACAAGCATAATAATATTAAAGTTTAATTTTTAAAGATTTTTATAAATTGAATCATTATCATTTTAGAATAATTAGTAAAAGTATCATTTATAAATATAATATAAATGAAATATTGACATAATTTACTTCTACAACATTCCATGCATTCGTCTTTTGTATATGCAGCTAGCACTTCTACATAAAAAAATTGTATTTATTATATTACTTCTAAATATTTATATATTAATTTTTATATACCCTCCACAAATAAAAAACAGTAGATCGTATATGCAGTCAATATTGAATACTTCACTATCTATAGCTTTGATGTTTATAAAATAATATTATACAGTTTATTTAAAAGATATAATATAGATTATATCAAATATTTATAAATTAAAGTATTTATGAATTAGAATTTTTTTTTGTATATTCAAAAAGATATATCATTTTATGCAATATGCGAATTTAATATTAATAATAATTAGAATGTTAATTATAAACAGATACTATGACCACAATGTTTAATATGCATATTTTTAATGTGATAAATTATTTTTATCATTTTATTTTTCACATACAATTTTAACTAACCAAACTATTAATATGATTAACACAATAACTATTAATGTGAAATATGTTATTTAAATATATTATTCATTATTAGATTATCGATAAAAACGAAATTATATTCAATTATTTTCGATTATGAATAAAAATTTGAAAAACATATAAATTGCGTCCAAAGAATGTACCATGAATATACTTCAATATTTAGATAAAATGTTATTAAACTCTGAATGATTAATGCTACTTAAATAAAACAATTTTTACGTGAGTATATTGTTTTCAATTAAGCTTTAGTAAATCTATCAAAAATTATAACAATATTTTATGATATTAACCGTCGATATAGTTGCACTAACTATCTTTAGAAATTTTATAAAAAAAATTATTCAATTAATTTCAATACAATGACTTTTTTGTCTGAGCAAGTGAAATTTAAATTTATCCGAATATCTACGCACGTAAGAATTTTCAGTACTTAAAATTTGATTTTGTAGTTAAAAGCACATCGAATATTTAGGACACAAAGAATGTATGAATATTCTATTCTGATACAAAAAATTGTGAAATTACAGTAAACTTATAAATAAATGAACTAAATCATAATTAGCTAAAAATTATATTGATCCGTTATGAATTTTTAAAAAATTCTCATTTAAAATTTATTATAATTAAATCGTCCATTGAGTCTCCTAATATACTAATTTCGGTGAATAATAAATAATTTGCAAATCTTAAATATTAAAAATAAAAAAATACTACAAAATAAATAAAAATAAATGTTAAATCATCCTTGAAGGTTTAATTATAGTGAAAAAATTTTGTTTAAGTAGAAAATTACATGTACAGTTGAAAAAGAGGACAGGAACTTTTAAAAAATAAATAAATGAATAAATAAATAATTTAAAGTTATTAAAATAAATAAGAAAAGTTTTATAATCAGTAATTCTCTTTCATTTAATCCATGGAAATACTTGGAATTTATAATTAATCTAAATATGTATCAGTTAATTATAATTTTTAAAGGTTAACTATAAAACTATCGTTACATATCTATAATTACATTATATATAATATTTGAAAATTCATAAGATAAAATTGACTGCAGTATATTATTTTCAATATGACATTATAAAAATAATATGTGCAGATTTATATAAAATTTATAAAACAGATAATATTCTATTTTCTTAATAATATATTCATATTATATATAATAAAAAAAAATATATATGCGTGCAAGCGAGCGAAATTCTTACATACTTTCTGCAAATAATACACTGTAGAAAATACATGCAATGAATATTGAATACTTCATTATTTATAAAGTTTAATGTTATTTTAATAATATATGTCCGTTTATTTAACGTGTATAATATAATATGATATAATATATAATATAATAGGCTTTACATTAAATATATAAAACTAAAAATATTTATTTTAGTATAAATATTTATTTAGTAAAAAATGACTAAAATGTTTGCATACACCAAAAGATATATCAATTTCTATTATATACGATTTTAATGTCGGTGATAACAGGTATATTAAATACTAAACGATACTTTAATAATAATATTTAATATAAAAGTTAAAAAAAACAAAAAAATATTAATAGTTTTATTTGAAGATAAAAATTTTAACTGACAAAACTATTAATGTTTTTTTAATATATATTTTTTTTCAATGCCAAATTGAATAAAAACAGAAACTTATTTCAAATATTTTGTATTAACTATATCCTTTACCGAATCATGAACATTATTTTAAAAAATAATAGAAAATTATTCCATACATCTACATTATTATTTATATCTTAGAAAATAAATCCAATATACAATTTGGATTATACAATATACAATCATTTTGGATAATTCAAAAAGTATGTATATAGTTTTTATTCGGTAAAATGATAACTTTGTTAATAATCTATTATGAAATATATAATGAAAGTTCTTGGCATTGTGATTTGTTAATGCTAGTATTCTACACTTCAATGAAGATTCCAATATTAATTTGGTGATATCCAGATCTCCACAAATTTTTATACAAAATACATTCATACAACCACATGAAATGTTAAATATTTTTTTACCTGTATAAAGTTTAACAAAAATATATATCTTTTTAATGTATTTACATCTTTGTATTAATTTATTGGTTTTATGTCATATTACTGAAGTTGTGTATAACAATAATTTTTGTCATATTCATATCTCACAGTAATCAAATAAAATTAAAAACTCCATTTTAAATGCAATAAAAAAATAATTTCATTATATCTCGGATTTATAAAATTACAAATATATTATAGACTGAAAGTATTTAAAAATCGTCAACAGTGAATACAATTTTTAAAAAAGAATATTTAAGAAATTTTTACATTTACAAATAAAATGAATAAATTACGTATATTAAAAAATACACAATGTGAAACATAATGTAAACACTGGTTTAGAATTTACCAAACAATACTGACCACTTGTGATATCATGAATGATAATATGGTTTACAGCTGACATTTTATGTATAAAATATCATATTGTAAAGATATAAAAAATGAAATGTTATAGACTAACCAGATGTTTTATTAATCAATAAAATATGAATAATTGTGTTTTTTATTCATTAAATATATAATTTCGTATAGAAAATCTATATTATAATTGTAATATTATCGTTATCAATAGTATCATAAGTGACTATGGTTGTCATTTTGTACGTCATATTCTGCATTCCCTATCATCTTAAGAAATTATAGTTTTAAATTCACAAGCATGATAACACCTAACTATAAATAATTTATAAAATGGATAAAATGTAATTCTTTTAAAATTAACCTTCAATAAGCTCCTAAAAATCTGAAGTAATTATAGGAATGCGAATAAAAATTTTAAATACACAATATGACTTTAAAGAATTTGATAAAGCACTCGATTTTCTAATTGCATACAATACTGTATTTTACATTCAATTCCATTAAACTACTGCAACGGGTTAATCCCCGCGCTTCAAGAAATTTATTAATCTTTATAAATAATTTTACTTTTAACTTTAATTTTGAGTTTAATTTAATGATAACGAAAATTTAGAGAAAAGAGAAAAAAATGAATTATTTTAATAAATTGCGCGGATAAGCATGCAGTAGGGGAACCAGGATTGCGAGGCGAAATACAACAGCGTGTAATAAAATAAAAAAAATAAGCAGGATTTAATTTAAGCAATTTTTCCTTGTTTATTCACATTTCTATCTCTGTAACATAATATACAAAAATTGGTTTTAGTAAAGAGATAAGTGGTGCGATGAAATTTTAACTTTAAACTTTAAGAAAAAAAGAAATTATCGGATTTTTAATAATTATTTGCAATGGCGTGCATTTAAATTTACATGGATAGCTCGGTCGGTACAACAGTGTCGGGTTTTATCGGTCGGTTCGGTCTACGGTCAATTATTAGATACTAGTGTAAAAAAAGGGGGTTCATTCATTAATTTATAAGCAGCGTGCATTTAATCAGAAAGTGGGGTGCATTTAATATCCCGTCGCTACGGAGGGTAGGGGAAAGACCCTGAGAAGGCTGTCCGTACAATACGTTGGCCTTTCAGGGGCGAGAGGGGAGAGTCCGGCTTGGCTTTCCGTACTATACGTGGGCCTTGGCGGGAGAGGTGAAAAGGGGTTTGTCTCAGGCTTTCCGTACAATACGTAGGCCTGGAGTAGAGGGTGAGGGGTAGTCAGACTTTCCGTACAATACGTAGGCCGGTTAAAGAGAGAGGGATGATTTGGCTTTCGTACAATACGTAGGCCAGGTAAGATGTGGCTAGCGGGAACGTTCGAGAACATTCTGGAAGGTTCGAGATCATTCTCGAGCGGCGTATTTACAATTTCGCAAATGTAAATATTGGGCTTGGCGGTGTGCGTGTATCGGTGTGTGAGCGCATGTACGCATTCGCGTTACACTACTAACTTACATTAACTAAAATTTTTAATGAAATATTTAACAATAATAATTCAATCAATAATCTAAGGTATTCTCTATTCATTCATATATAAAAATAATAGAAGATACAAAATATGATAGTTTATTTAAAGAATAAGACCTCAGTTATATTACATGAAACTGTCGGCTATCTGAAATCAAAGAAGTTGTTACATACGTATCAAACCCACGATAAGCACTCATGTGTATATGTAAGTGACTGATGTCGATTGAGAACAATAAAATAGTAAGCATTTAAGTGGATATTTGGAATCGAATGAAGTTAACGATTTTTACTAACAATTCTAATCGTCGACGAGGACATCTACGTTGTAGCCTCGGGCATATCACATATGTAACGTGATAACTAACATATACGTGACGAATTTTCATATGTTGGAAAACAAAAGTTGTTACTTGCATAGCCAAAAGTATCAATTAATAATCTTATAATAGCTGTACGAGTATGGCAAAGGATAGGAGAGATGAATCAATGATGACATAATGAAATCAGGCTAAAATAAACATAAAATTCGTTTGTCAAAAAAAAAAAAAAAAAAAAAAATTTAAAGCTTGTCGAGCTGGTGGAAAATTTCATGTGATAAAAATTCCCTGAGATGAGTGTAGCTAACACGCTGTTAGATTGTCGGAAAAATGATGAGGATAGCTGATGAAGTGCTAAGCATGCGATAAGATGCAAGAGCGGATCCTAGTGAGAGAACCCAGTTCTCCGATCCGAAGATGGTGCTGAGTAAAATCGGAAGATATACTTGAGGCTTGAGCCGAGTTAACATCAAGAAATAAATGCAATTCAATTGTCAACGATTAATATCGTGTTTGTATTTTTAACTTGAATAAACACTTTAGCGAAATTATAGTTGCAAAGTAGAGATCACTTTTTGGTAACACGAGCATACGATAAATATTCATCTTGTAAATAATCTTTGTTGCTCAATTATTCAATTCGATCCTCGAAAGGGTTAGAACGATTTATCCGCTCTACCTATGACACATCTAGTTACAAAGAATATACATTGCATATAGAATTACCTTGTAACTAGCTGTATAAACCTTCGCTGGAAATGTAGTGTTAAATTAAAAAGAAATTATTTTAAAAGCTAAAATTGTTTTCATAAATAACACTTACGAGGACTTGTTTTGATCTAACTGATACTATAGCCTATTGCCTATTTCAAACCTCCGAAAATTTTTTCGAATACTAGAATTAAGTGCTTGTTTCATCGGTCATTACGCAATAGTTTATTATTATGTATTACGTATAAAAATTAAGGATATAAAAATAAGAAAGGGAATCAAAGATAAAAAATAACTTCTCAATTTAAACAATACATTTAAGAATTCATATTCATATATTATATATGAGTACTTGTGGTAGAAAATATCTATAAATTAAGAAAATATAAAAAAATATAAAAGTATCAATTTGTAATAAACGGGTAATATTATCAGTATTATTAACAATTTAGAATTTTATAAAATGTTCTTGTTTGGATATAAATTTTTAAAATATAGCATTTAAAGCATTTGTTAATCCAGTAGCTTTTTTGAATAATAATTTGGACAGTATGCAAATATATAATTAATCTTTATTTTTGTCTAAATATTATAATCTGTACAGTTAAAAAAGAAGGAATCAATATATAAATAAGTAAAAAAGAAAAGGTTATTAAAATAAAAGAGAAAAAATTCATGTACATGATTACTTCCTTTATTTACTGTTTTCCTCATTGTAGCTCTCAATTAAAAATATTATTTTAATTGTTTACTTTACATATTTATAAATACTATTTCTATGTACATAATGTTTGAAAAGTCAAAAGATAAAATTTGAGTACAGTACATTATTTTTTATATTAGAGTTTATAACTATTACTGGATGATTTACATAAAAGTTATAACACTATCGATATAATATTTTATCCATAATAAATATGCATACGTATATTATTTAATAAATATTTTATCAAAGATTTATTAAATGATATTTTACTCACTATTTCATATACGTATTTTTGTATTAGACCCCTTATGTGTAATTGAATAACTTGTACGATGAAATTAAATAATTATAACTTTTATGTAAAAATAAAGTTAATTTAAAAATTTTATTTCTTTAAATACATTAAAATTAAATTATTAAATTATGTCATGAATATATTGATTTTAATATATTTTACTTAATAATAATATTAGAAAACAAAAATATAATGTAGCTCAGTGTGTATCTATTAGGCATTGTACATATTTACTATTATATACGTGATAGTATATATACTATAGACCTAAGAAATTGATCCACTTTGTAGATCCCTGTCTATCCACCCATGGTTCTCTAAGCTTTTTTTTTGCTGAAATTATTGTTTAAATTTTTTTAAATTAATTTATAAATATTTGAGTTAATAGTTTCTCGCAATTACATGTACTATTGGTGCTATCCATGCTTACTTGTGTATAATGTCGTTGCTGGAGGGTACCTGTTCTCACAGAATTTTAGACATGGATCTCTGCAAGCTCCTAATTTTTCTATATGGAAGTAAATCAAAGTATTATATATATGTAAGAATATCATCTTATTTTTTATTATTATCCTATATTAATTTGTAAAAACATAATTAATAATTTCATACTAACAAAATTGAATCTTACTTAAACAACTTTTATTGCATGCCCGTCGAGTAGCAAAATTTTGTGATGCTATAAAATAGAAAATACATTAATAATTTTTATAATAATAAAATTATTTCTTAATCTACGACGTAATTGTTACGATTATAAATATTTCTATTTAGCATTATTGCCTTAAGAAGAACAAGGTGTTCTTTGTTGAAACGTAAATATATTAATTAATAATAAACTTCATTTTTTTTAAACTTGCAATTCGTTGTATCCTAATTATTCATTTTATCAACTAAACACGGAAGTTGTTTCATATCAAATTTAACCATCCTCATTTATTACTTGAATTTTCTTATAATATCATTATAAATTTTTTTTGGATACTTTTTCATGTGGGAATTTATGATAGCAAAATTACTGATAAATTTTCCAAACTCAAAACTAACTGTCTTTATTAAATACAAAAAATATTCCAGATTCTGATTTTTACTCCATATTTTAATAAAATGCAGTCTTTAATAGCTCCAAATATATTAAATATATTGCAAATATTAAAGGTTCTTTTTTTTTCAAAATTACTTTTTAGATAATAATAAACTTTGACTCACTAATATAAAGGCACTTAAAAGAAATAAAATTTGTACAGTTAACAGATCCGATCATATTAATTTAGCTTCATCTTTATCTGTGTAAATATTATAAAAGATTTAATATGTAATTGTGGTTATTATAATGAAATTCTTATTCAAGTTCTTTAACAATTTAGGTAATATGGAAATAAAAAAAATAACAATTATTCACCTACGAAAAATCAAATACTTTCTTCCATTAACTATTAATTTGTTTATTTCAAAACCTAAAGTTAAAACTGCGAAATATTTAAATTATTAAAAGTTTGGAATTTATGTTTTATTATAAAAAATTTTTTGTTTTATTTTACATTCATTTGTATCTGTATAATTATCTTCAAAACTAAAAAATGTAAATTCATATAAAAAATTCTACATTCAACTTATATGACTTTTTAGTAAAGATTAAAAATGTTTAAGTTAATCAAAACAAACATTTTGTAAACAATATATCTTTACAATATGTGTTACACTTATACCCTATTTTCTTTTATATTTTATATTTTATGATTAAATATAACTGTACATCCTCGGTAAAAATATTTAGCGGAGGCATATATTCAGTATTCGTGAACCGAAACCATTGTAATGACTGTTTCTTCACTAAAAAATAAGTACGTAACGTATATAAAAAACGCTCCCCGCTACATAAGCATTGCAAAATAAAGTAAAAAAATTCATAATTTTATAAAATTTTTAATGTATATTATGAATGTAATTATAATTCTAAATATTTATTCCTTTACTTTTTCTGTAATATAATCAAAATTAAGTGAAAGTTTTTGTAAACTCTACAAAATTTGTTTTCATTATTTATACAGTTATTTATATTATTTATAGGTTTTGTGCCTCGATTTCTTATTATCAAAATTTTGAATGTCGTTAATTACAATAATGAATAATTAATAATTAATAAATTAATAAAATCATTTATATATATATATCAATAAATTGAAAAATAGGAACGTAGGAAACGTGATAATAGTAATATCATATATATTATTAGATTAAAAATTAATATAATATTATTTTAATTAAAATACTTACTACAAAATCTTTGATTACAACCATTAAAACAATTGTTGCGTGATTGTGTTTCTAATGCTGTAATAAATTATAACAATATATTCATTGTTCTATTATATATTATTAATATTGCATGAATAGAAATAGGTAAAAATTATGAAGCATAAATATAATATAATCTATATATGTTTTTATTATTACATATTTTTTATTCTTAAAATATAACTCAATTATTCAATAAATTTATTTTTTAATATAAATAAAACCTCACATAAAGTTTATTCTATCATAACGAAATGTAAAAAATCCAACTAAACTTACGTTAATTAACCAAGATATTTATATAAATACAAATATGATTATTTGGCTTTAATATATTTTACAAAAATACTAATACACATTAATTGGTTATAATTTTCAATCTATCGTACTGTTAAATTCATGTAAATTTACTACCAATATTTACATATATTTGATTGTTACCATACTATGCATAGATTTTCAATATTGTTTTGTTTTTTTTTGTATATACATGTATATAAATAAACATTTTCATGCTGTGAATAATTAATTTATACGATCCTGATTTAATATTGATCGATATACCTTTGTCAGCCATAAAGTATCGCAAAAGATGAAGAAATACAAGAATTTTTTTCTGGATTTCCGGATACATAGTAATTCCAAAAATGACAACGAGGTATTTAATCATCTTGATCCACGTGATCTTATGTTTGTCTACTGAACTCAAAAGATAAGGGGGATGATTAAAAAAAATATCTTTGAATTGATTTATCTAAATTAATGCCAGTTTTACATATAGTTCTACCAGATCAATCTCGAAAGGCAATTAGAAATATTTTTATAGATGAACAAGAAAAAGAAATAATACGCTAAAGGAGGAGAAGATTTAACTTATCGTCATATTGAGTAATGCAAATTTTCTTATCAATTAAAAACTGTTAAAAAGATTAAATAACAAAGATGAGAGTTTTGAATCTTGAACAATGTCTGTAATTATGGATAAAATGGGAGAGGAATCATTACCAATTTTTATTATAATTGTTCACTGAATTTAAATGAACAAGTAGCACCAATAAGATAGAGAGACAAATTATGTCGGATGAGTTTATAAATTAAGCCATCATGCCAAATGGTCAAAATTTTGCTGAGCATTAAGTAGAAGCATGATAGTGTACATTCTAAGATTCAGTATTACATCGATGAATTCGATAATACAAAGAGGTTGGTGTAATGTTACATGATTTTTGCGGAAACCATTTGAAAATCTGGCAAAATTTGGAGTTTCCACTTGTTCTTGAAGACGACTGAGTAGTACAGTTTTGGTTATATTTATTAGGGAACTTAAATCGCTAATTAGACTACAATTCGAAGGGGAAATGGGAGGTTTGTCTAAATTTGGAAGATATATTAGGGAAGCTTCTTTTCAACAAGACGCAAAATATTGCATACAAATAATATTATTGATTACGTTTGAAAGCAGTACAAAAAATTTCATAGAAAAAACTATGAAAACACAATCGCTTTTCCAAGAAGCTTTGTTATTGATAAAAAAGCTAATATTATATTTTAACTCTATAGGATGGGTTAGAAAAATACCAGCAAGGGAAGATAGAAAATTATTGAACATGATGGAAACTAAAGTACGGAAAATAAACTGAGATGATCAACAAGAGAGCCGAGTATTGATTGCTGATATTTTCTGTAAATGATTTTGCCACATTTTCGTTTGGGAAAAACTAAATCATTATGGACAATAAGTGGCGGAGGAGAGGGCGATATTCGGATGAATGGGATTGTTCTCCAAGAGGATCGATAATGCTTTTCAATCTCAAACTGCAATTATTAATAGATACTCAATGAATACTTCTTTTGTTGTATTTTTTATTTATATAAATTGTTATATATTCATCAATGTAAATAAAGAAATGAATAAAATAAAGAAATACTGCTCAATTCTATGTATAAAAAATTATAATTATAAATAATTGTATTATACAAAATAATGCTAGAAATAAATTAAAAACTAAATTAGACTTGTGTGAAATAGGATCGTTTCCATGCATCAATATTTAGCAGCAATCCGACTAATAAATATTTTGAAAATAAATTATTAATATATGTCTTACCTCGGCAACATAAGTAACATTCATCTTTGGTCAAAAAAGCTTTCGATTCTATATAACAAAATGCAATATTATTAACATACTTTTTATATACAAGTATATTAATTCTTACATACTTTCTGCAAAAAATACACTGTAGAAAATACATGCAATGAATATTGAATACTTCATTATTTATAAAGTTTAATGTTATTTTAATAATATATGTCCGTTTATTTAACGTGTATAATATAATATGATATAATATATAATATAATAGGCTTTACATTAAATATATAAAACTAAAAATATTTATTTTAGTATAAATATTTATTTAGTAAAAAATGACTAAAATGTTTGCATACACCAAAAGATATATCAATTTCTATTATATACGATTTTAATGTCGGTGATAACAGGTATATTAAATACTAAACGATACTTTAATAATAATATTTAATATAAAAGTTAAAAAAAACAAAAAAATATTAATAGTTTTATTTGAAGATAAAAATTTTAACTGACAAAACTATTAATGTTTTTTTAATATATATTTTTTTTCAATGCCAAATTGAATAAAAACAGAAACTTATTTCAAATATTTTGTATTAACTATATCCTTTACCGAATCATGAACATTATTTTAAAAAATAATAGAAAATTATTCCATACATCTACATTATTATTTATATCTTAGAAAATAAATCCAATATACAATTTGGATTATACAATATACAATCATTTTGGATAATTCAAAAAGTATGTATATAGTTTTTATTCGGTAAAATGATAACTTTGTTAATAATCTATTATGAAATATATAATGAAAGTTCTTGGCATTGTGATTTGTTAATGCTAGTATTCTACACTTCAATGAAGATTCCAATATTAATTTGGTGATATCCAGATCTCCACAAATTTTTATACAAAATACATTCATACAACCACATGAAATGTTAAATATTTTTTTACCTGTATAAAGTTTAACAAAAATATATATCTTTTTAATGTATTTACATCTTTGTATTAATTTATTGGTTTTATGTCATATTACTGAAGTTGTGTATAACAATAATTTTTGTCATATTCATATCTCACAGTAATCAAATAAAATTAAAAACTCCATTTTAAATGCAATAAAAAAATAATTTCATTATATCTCGGATTTATAAAATTACAAATATATTATAGACTGAAAGTATTTAAAAATCGTCAACAGTGAATACAATTTTTAAAAAAGAATATTTAAGAAATTTTTACATTTACAAATAAAATGAATAAATTACGTATATTAAAAAATACACAATGTGAAACATAATGTAAACACTGGTTTAGAATTTACCAAACAATACTGACCACTTGTGATATCATGAATGATAATATGGTTTACAGCTGACATTTTATGTATAAAATATCATATTGTAAAGATATAAAAAATGAAATGTTATAGACTAACCAGATGTTTTATTAATCAATAAAATATGAATAATTGTGTTTTTTATTCATTAAATATATAATTTCGTATAGAAAATCTATATTATAATTGTAATATTATCGTTATCAATAGTATCATAAGTGACTATGGTTGTCATTTTGTACGTCATATTCTGCATTCCCTATCATCTTAAGAAATTATAGTTTTAAATTCACAAGCATGATAACACCTAACTATAAATAATTTATAAAATGGATAAAATGTAATTCTTTTAAAATTAACCTTCAATAAGCTCCTAAAAATCTGAAGTAATTATAGGAATGCGAATAAAAATTTTAAATACACAATATGACTTTAAAGAATTTGATAAAGCACTCGATTTTCTAATTGCATACAATACTGTATTTTACATTCAATTCCATTAAACTACTGCAACGGGTTAATCCCCGCGCTTCAAGAAATTTATTAATCTTTATAAATAATTTTACTTTTAACTTTAATTTTGAGTTTAATTTAATGATAACGAAAATTTAGAGAAAAGAGAAAAAAATGAATTATTTTAATAAATTGCGCGGATAAGCATGCAGTAGGGGAACCAGGATTGCGAGGCGAAATACAACAGCGTGTAATAAAATAAAAAAAATAAGCAGGATTTAATTTAAGCAATTTTTCCTTGTTTATTCACATTTCTATCTCTGTAACATAATATACAAAAATTGGTTTTAGTAAAGAGATAAGTGGTGCGATGAAATTTTAACTTTAAACTTTAAGAAAAAAAGAAATTATCGGATTTTTAATAATTATTTGCAATGGCGTGCATTTAAATTTACATGGATAGCTCGGTCGGTACAACAGTGTCGGGTTTTATCGGTCGGTTCGGTCTACGGTCAATTATTAGATACTAGTGTAAAAAAAGGGGGTTCATTCATTAATTTATAAGCAGCGTGCATTTAATCAGAAAGTGGGGTGCATTTAATATCCCGTCGCTACGGAGGGTAGGGGAAAGACCCTGAGAAGGCTGTCCGTACAATACGTTGGCCTTTCAGGGGCGAGAGGGGAGAGTCCGGCTTGGCTTTCCGTACTATACGTGGGCCTTGGCGGGAGAGGTGAAAAGGGGTTTGTCTCAGGCTTTCCGTACAATACGTAGGCCTGGAGTAGAGGGTGAGGGGTAGTCAGACTTTCCGTACAATACGTAGGCCGGTTAAAGAGAGAGGGATGATTTGGCTTTCGTACAATACGTAGGCCAGGTAAGATGTGGCTAGCGGGAACGTTCGAGAACATTCTGGAAGGTTCGAGATCATTCTCGAGCGGCGTATTTACAATTTCGCAAATGTAAATATTGGGCTTGGCGGTGTGCGTGTATCGGTGTGTGAGCGCATGTACGCATTCGCGTTACACTACTAACTTACATTAACTAAAATTTTTAATGAAATATTTAACAATAATAATTCAATCAATAATCTAAGGTATTCTCTATTCATTCATATATAAAAATAATAGAAGATACAAAATATGATAGTTTATTTAAAGAATAAGACCTCAGTTATATTACATGAAACTGTCGGCTATCTGAAATCAAAGAAGTTGTTACATACGTATCAAACCCACGATAAGCACTCATGTGTATATGTAAGTGACTGATGTCGATTGAGAACAATAAAATAGTAAGCATTTAAGTGGATATTTGGAATCGAATGAAGTTAACGATTTTTACTAACAATTCTAATCGTCGACGAGGACATCTACGTTGTAGCCTCGGGCATATCACATATGTAACGTGATAACTAACATATACGTGACGAATTTTCATATGTTGGAAAACAAAAGTTGTTACTTGCATAGCCAAAAGTATCAATTAATAATCTTATAATAGCTGTACGAGTATGGCAAAGGATAGGAGAGATGAATCAATGATGACATAATGAAATCAGGCTAAAATAAACATAAAATTCGTTTGTCAAAAAAAAAAAAAAAAAAAAAAATTTAAAGCTTGTCGAGCTGGTGGAAAATTTCATGTGATAAAAATTCCCTGAGATGAGTGTAGCTAACACGCTGTTAGATTGTCGGAAAAATGATGAGGATAGCTGATGAAGTGCTAAGCATGCGATAAGATGCAAGAGCGGATCCTAGTGAGAGAACCCAGTTCTCCGATCCGAAGATGGTGCTGAGTAAAATCGGAAGATATACTTGAGGCTTGAGCCGAGTTAACATCAAGAAATAAATGCAATTCAATTGTCAACGATTAATATCGTGTTTGTATTTTTAACTTGAATAAACACTTTAGCGAAATTATAGTTGCAAAGTAGAGATCACTTTTTGGTAACACGAGCATACGATAAATATTCATCTTGTAAATAATCTTTGTTGCTCAATTATTCAATTCGATCCTCGAAAGGGTTAGAACGATTTATCCGCTCTACCTATGACACATCTAGTTACAAAGAATATACATTGCATATAGAATTACCTTGTAACTAGCTGTATAAACCTTCGCTGGAAATGTAGTGTTAAATTAAAAAGAAATTATTTTAAAAGCTAAAATTGTTTTCATAAATAACACTTACGAGGACTTGTTTTGATCTAACTGATACTATAGCCTATTGCCTATTTCAAACCTCCGAAAATTTTTTCGAATACTAGAATTAAGTGCTTGTTTCATCGGTCATTACGCAATAGTTTATTATTATGTATTACGTATAAAAATTAAGGATATAAAAATAAGAAAGGGAATCAAAGATAAAAAATAACTTCTCAATTTAAACAATACATTTAAGAATTCATATTCATATATTATATATGAGTACTTGTGGTAGAAAATATCTATAAATTAAGAAAATATAAAAAAATATAAAAGTATCAATTTGTAATAAACGGGTAATATTATCAGTATTATTAACAATTTAGAATTTTATAAAATGTTCTTGTTTGGATATAAATTTTTAAAATATAGCATTTAAAGCATTTGTTAATCCAGTAGCTTTTTTGAATAATAATTTGGACAGTATGCAAATATATAATTAATCTTTATTTTTGTCTAAATATTATAATCTGTACAGTTAAAAAAGAAGGAATCAATATATAAATAAGTAAAAAAGAAAAGGTTATTAAAATAAAAGAGAAAAAATTCATGTACATGATTACTTCCTTTATTTACTGTTTTCCTCATTGTAGCTCTCAATTAAAAATATTATTTTAATTGTTTACTTTACATATTTATAAATACTATTTCTATGTACATAATGTTTGAAAAGTCAAAAGATAAAATTTGAGTACAGTACATTATTTTTTATATTAGAGTTTATAACTATTACTGGATGATTTACATAAAAGTTATAACACTATCGATATAATATTTTATCCATAATAAATATGCATACGTATATTATTTAATAAATATTTTATCAAAGATTTATTAAATGATATTTTACTCACTATTTCATATACGTATTTTTGTATTAGACCCCTTATGTGTAATTGAATAACTTGTACGATGAAATTAAATAATTATAACTTTTATGTAAAAATAAAGTTAATTTAAAAATTTTATTTCTTTAAATACATTAAAATTAAATTATTAAATTATGTCATGAATATATTGATTTTAATATATTTTACTTAATAATAATATTAGAAAACTATAAAGTAATATAGCTGATTTAGATGGAAATAGTAACGGTTCACATTTGGTTGGGAAATGCAGTCAAATAGAAGCGCTAATGAAAAAAATTAGGAAAAAGGATAATGGATGGATAGAAATGTAATAGGAGTATTTATTCCCAATGTATTGAACTATGATTTATTGAAAGATATAAAGGAAGTGGTGAAAAGGAGTGATAATAAAAAAGGTGAAGAATGAAACTAAAGAGGAGTGTCGAAATAAAAGTAAATAAATTAGACTGAAAGTGCTGTGATGTATTACATATAATTATATTGATGTAATGTTAAATAGTATAGAATTAAAAATTTAAATAGCGGAATATGTAAATAAAGATAGAGGAGAAATATTGTAAAACGGAAGTCTATTTCGGAGTGGAAAGACAGGAATTTGTATTGAATAATGTTGATGTACAACAAATCTATGTGCAATTCGTGCTGAACCCTGTGCGTATTAATGCAAGTAGAAATAATTCACGCCATTCCAAAAGTTCTTACGGAGGTAGCCCGAATTTTATTACATCGAAGCTTCGGGCAGATATGTAAAAATAATGTTTGTCAGTTTTTCGAGAGCAACTTCGTTAATGAAAGCATTATATTTTAACTAACTATTATAATCGTGTACTGTATACGCATATATTTTATATCAAATAAAGTGAAAATAAAGACTATAAAATATATTAATTTTTATATAACGAACAGGTTATGGGCCCAGTCATCATTGCGCGATTAATAATGTAAATTAAAAATAAAAACAGTGAAGTGCGTTTCAATATTTAAAAGCAAAGTATGATTTTATTTTTTGTGTTTTTTTTTTGTTATAAAGAAAAATGGCTGAAAGCTCCGCATACAGGTGTTTTATCCAAAAGCTCAATAGTGAAAACTATGCAGTTTGGAGCTACAAAATGGAGCTGATGCTGATAGATGAAGGCGTATGGAGCGTAATAACTGATGAAAAACCTGAAGCTATAGAACCACTAAATTAGCAGCATGGAATAAAGCGAATGATAAGGCACGTGTAATAATTGGTCTTTCTGTCGAGGATGATCAGCTTATACATATAAGACATGTTACTGATGCAAAACCGGCGTGGAAAGCGTTAAAAGATTATCACCAGAAGGCTACACTGACAACGATAGTTCTACTGTTAAAAAGATTGTGTCGCACAACCCTTAATGAAGATAGTGATATGGAAACACACATCGCAAATTTTTCGAATAATATAAATCAAATCGCTGCTCTCGGTATGGAACTCAACGATAATTTAATTGCAGCCATGTTACTTGGAAGTCTCCCGCAATCTTACGACACACTGGTTACGGCATTAGAGAGTAAGCCTGAAACTGATATAACTTCTCAATTTATCAAGAGCAAATTAATCGACGAATACACAAGGCGTAAAGGACAAAAGGACGTAAGAGATAATTTTCCGGCTGGGGAAACTGCACTGAAAATTACGTACGGCAACAATAAAGAATCTAAGAAAACTGCAAATAACAACGGTGCATCAACAAATAGAATTTATTTTTTCTGCAAAAAATAAGGACAAATTTAAATAGGATTGTAGAAAATATAAAGTATAGAAAAATAAAGAAAATAATAAAGCAAATGTAGTTAAAGAAATCTCAATATTTGAAGAAGAAAAATTATACATGGAAAGTGAGAATGTTTTAAAAAATGAAGCAGCGGAATGATATGAACATGCAAAGTTAAGTACAAACATCGACAAAAGTTTTGAAGAAAAATGGTTCATAGATTCCGGGGCGACAAGCCATATGACAAATTCGAAAGAATTTTTTACAGATTTTGATCTACAAGGAAAAGGATTTGTAAGGTTAGCAAAAGCAAACAAAATGAGTGAAATTAAAAGAAAAGGTATTGGAACTATAAAGTGCACTGTTGGTGGAAAACATACATACCTGAAAATAAACAACGTGCTGTATGTGCCGTCATTCAAATCGAATTTAATCTCTGTTAAGAAACTTGCAAAGGAAAAATTTACCATAAATTTTAAAAATAATTATTGTACAGTAATAAAAGACGGTAAAATTCAAGCGGTTGCAACGTGTGGATCCGATATTGAGGATTTGTATCAACTTAAGAAAGCTGATGAAAGGGCTTGTACGGTCATAACTACAAGTCATAATAAAGATTGTCAACATACCTGACATCGAAGATTTGGGCATCGAAATATTGCTGCAATTAAGGATTTAGTTAACAACTAGCAGCAGGGATAAAAATAATGGAATGCGGACTGCAAGATGTTTGCGAATGCTGCGAAAAAGGAAAGATGTCCCGCCTGTCCTTCCCGAAGGAGTCTCATCATAAACTGAGGCAATACTCGATTTAATACATACAGATATTTGCGGCCTTATAGAAACTGCTACACCGGGTGGTAATAATTATTTTCTTACGCTGATCGACGACTACTCCAGATATACGAAAATTTACTTATTGAAGACCAAAGATCAAGTAAGCCCGATAATAAAGCAATTTGTGCAAATAATGAGGACACAACATGGAAAAATCCCGAAATGCATAAGGTCAGATCAAGGAAGAGAGTACATCAGTAGAAATTTACAAGAGTTTTTAGCCAATTCAGATATAAAAACGCAATTTACAGCTAGATACTCTCCGCAGCAAAACGGAGTGGCTGAACGAAGAAATCGTTCACTGATATAAATGACAAGATGCATGTTATTAGATGCGAATATGCATAAAAAATTCTAGGGCGAGGCTGTTAATATGGCAAGTTATCTACAAAATCGCTTACCCACAAGAGCGGTTGAAAAAACTGCATATGAATTATGGTTTAGAGAAAGGCCAAATGTAGAAAACTTGCATATTTTTGGAAGCAAAGCTTTTGTGTATATTCCTAAAGAACACCGCAAGAAATTAGATGCAAAAGCAGAAAATTATATTTTTATCAGCTATTCAGAAGAATCCAAAGCCTATAGATTTTTAAATACTGCAACAGGAGCGCTTAATGTAAGTCGAGATGCAGTATTTTTAGATAAAAATAAATTTCAAGATGATGAGAAAGCAGAAATTGAATATACATTTGAACAAAAAAATACTGGAGTCAATAGTGATTGTGAATGTGAATGCTTTTGTACAAGTGCTGAAGAAAGTGAAGAGGTTAATGAAAATGCAGAAAATGAAGAAGAAATACAAGATGGTCAACCAAGATCTGTGAGAGAAAACAAAGGAATTCCGCCGGACAGGTATATGGCAATATCCAAATTTGTGGCAATTTCATACAAAAATCCAAAGAGCAGAAGTGAAGCAATGTTAAGGCCCGATAACAAGGAATGGATAAAGGCAATGGATGAAGAATATAATTCAATTTTAACAAATAATGTATGGGAAATTGTACCTGCTCCAAAGGACAGAAATATAATTACCTACAAGTGGGTTTTTAAGGAAAAAATAAGTGATGACGGCAAATTAAAGAAATATAAAGCCAGGCTCATAGCACGTGGATTCTCGCAAAAATTTGGTACTGACTACGACGAAGTGTTTGCACCTGTCGTAAAACAAACGACATTTAAGCTCTTACTCACCATCGCAGGTAAACAAAGCCTGTTCATTAAACATTTTGACGCAAAAAACTGCATTTTTAAATGGAGAATTAAGTGATGTTTTATACATGCAACAACTAGAAGGCTACGAAATTAAAAATGAAAATAATCAAACGATAGTGTGCAAATTAAAAAAGGGACTATACGGATTAAAACAAGCTGCCAATATCTGTAATAAAAAGATAGATTCTGCATTTAAAGTCAATGGTTTTTTACAAAGCAGTGTCGACAAGTGTTTATATTTCAAAATTAATAAAGATGACACTGTTTATATAATTATACATGTAGACGATATTTTAATAGCTGCTAAACACCTGTCATCAATAAACAATACAGCAGCCAGTTTACAAGACGAATTCAATTTGACAGATCTAGGAATTCTACAAAAATATCTGGGAATTGAAATTAGAAAAAATAAAAGTGGATTTTATTGTTTAAAACAATCAGCATATATCGACGATATTGCAAAAAGATTTGGATTGCAAGATACAAAAACATCACACATACCACTAAGTACAGGATATTTAAAGGATACAGAAAATAAATCTCCCATGAAGAATCAGGCCTTGTATCAACAATTAATTGGAGCACTGTTATATTTAGCAGTAAACACGAGGCCAGATATTAGTGCAAGTACGATGATTCTGAGTCAAGCAAACAAAAATCCTAAAATAATCGACTAAATGGAAGCAAAAAGAGTAGTTTGCTATTTGAAAGGTATGAAAAACTATGAACTTGTGCTTAAGTGCAACGGTCCAGAGGAAATAATTGGGTACGCGGATGCTGACTGGGCTGAGAATCGACAGGACCGCAAATCCAACAGCGGTTATATATTTCAATTTATGAACGCGGCAATCAGTTGGGCTTGCCGAAAACAATCATGCGTCGCTCTATCTTCTACAGAAGCAGAGTATGTCAAGAAGGCATATGGGTTCAAAAATTAATTAAAGAATTTTTTCAAAATAAAGAAATTAAAACTATAATTTTTTAAAACAATCAAAGCTGCCTAAAGTTAATAGAAAATAAAAATAATAGTAATCGAACAAAACATATCATCACCAAATACCATTTTATTAAAGAATTGAAAGATAAGGAAATAATAAATTTTAAATACTGTCCTTTCGAAAAAATGATTGCTGATATGCTGACTAAGCTGCTAAATAAAACAAAATTAAAATATTTTGCAGTGAGGAGCGGATTAACAGAGAATATTTAAGAACATATATTTGTTGAGGAAGGGTGTTGGTGTGCAACAAATCTATGTGCAATTCGTGCTGAATCCTGTACATATTAATGCAGGTAGAAGTAATTCACCCCACCCCCAAGAAGTTCTTACGCAGGTAGCCCGAATTTTATTACATCGAAGCTTCGGGCAGATATGTAAAAATAATGTTTGTCAGTTTTTCGAGAGCAACTTCGTTGATGAAAGCATTGTATTGTAACAAACTATTATAATCGTGTACTGTATACACATATATTTTATATTAAATAAAGTGAAAATAAAGACTATAAATATATTCATTTTTATATAACCAACAAATAAATAAATAAATATATATTTAAAAGAAAATTGCATCATCTTAGATTTCTCTATGCCCTTCCCTGTTCTCTTTTTCTTTTTCTCTCTTGTCTTCTATGTTCTCTTCTTTCTTCTAAAATATAATTTTTTCATGTAATTATGGATTTAATTATTTTAATATTATATAAGTATGATAATAGATTTTTATATGTAATACTAACTATAAGTCATTTCAATGGTTGTCTGTATTGAAGTTGGTGGTTCAAATGGATATCTTAGCTCACAATCAATTTTACAATGTTCTTTGCATTCAAATAAACTTTCTGTCCCCAAATAAAGGAAGTTTATAATCAATATGTGAAAATTGGAATTTAATTTTACATAAATTCATTAAAAAATATAAAATAAATGATATCTATAATAATATTTATATCATACTTTTACAGCTTCGCTGACATTCCAATCGAGAACTATATTTTTGACTCACTGAATAATAAAAAATTATATTCCTTAGTACAATATTGTATAAAAACTCTTATATAAATATATATAACATTTAACTATATTAACATTTCATAAAATATTTGAATTCAGATGAAATGATTAGAAAGAAATATAAAAAATATTTTAAAAGTTTATCTAATACAAATTAACAATATTTTTATTGGTAATATCTAAATCAGTTAGAAAATACTATTGAATTCTAAGCACAATAAACATTCTGTGTTTTTGTTAATTATACAACTTCGTTTTCTTATCATAAAAATATATTATAAATGTTTAATTATATATTAATTTGATTCCTTAAAATGTTCACAAGCTTTCAACTATTTAGAAATCAGATAATAACAATATTACTTATAAGTGTTATATCTGAAGCTGCTTTTTTTGTATAAAGTTTTGTACCATCAAAATAAAATGAGAGCAGTGATAAAACAGATAAATTAGATTGTGAAGAAGAGGAAAATTCAAAATTATTGAAAGTGATGTGGGTTTATCAATAGGCACTGTAATTTATCGTTTCCTGATTTAACGAAAAATTTTTACTATATCAGTATGTGAGTGTTATTACGTATCATAATTTATAATTTATAATAAAGATATTATTTAATAAAGATATAATAAAGATATATATTTCAAAAAATTGTATATATGTATATTTAATTTTAAATATTCATTAGTGTATTTATTTATGATGTATAATATATAATATTTATATTTACTGTAGGTATGTTATTTTCTAAATAATTAATATTATAATGTAGTTATAAATTTTTTATGTAAAATCCTGTCAAATATTAAATTTAATTTATCAACTTATTTATCTGGATAAGTAATTATCAAAAATACATGTACGTGAATTTATTAAATATATTTAGAGCTGCCACATGTTCCTAAAATGAATATGAAGAACATTTGTGTATAATACATTAGGATGGTTATACCGTCACTAGCAAAATCACCCCCGCGTCCCATCATCGTCGCACTATGCACCACATCCTCACCGCACCGCCACCAGCCACAAAGATGCCTAGCCAGGTGGAACGACTGCCCGCTCTCGCGCACCACGCTCGACCAGACCGCTGCTACGCCGCTACCGCTTCTAGTCCCTTATAGGAGGCCGCGCACACTCGAGAGGGCCAGTCAATGCATCCCCGTCGACTCAGAATATGAAACTGGCTTCTGGTAACAGACCGATGATTCTAGAGACTAGGTAGGGTGAAGAATCTGATTTCTGGCATTCCTTACACCCGATTCTTTCCGTGGATTGCTCTGACATCATAATCGAGAGGTGACTTGGGACTTTGGAGCCTCACGCCGCAGCGTCATCTCGCTCCTTACTGTCGGCTAGTCTGCTCACGTCAAATGGCGAAACCTGGTGATCCGGACTGTCATGGAACCATGGGAGAGACGCGACTGACCGTGAACAGCATCACTGACCGATTAAACCTTCCCGCGTGGAGGTTACCGCAATAGTGACTGCCCCCTACCGACGAATGAAGGAAACTCAATCCGCATTTCGCGTAAACGCTTTCTCAAACATTTTCATTATGTAAATAATTGTTTATTTAAACATTTTTTCGTTAATTTGCTGTTGTAATTAAGTATTTTTGTAGATAACCGTTCAGCGAACAAACATTTCAGTAACTGTTTAATAGACGAATGTTATTCTGAATATTCTATTTTTACTTAATTAATTGTGTATCCTTATTAAATAATTTTTTATACGGAGAATAAGGTTAATAGAAAATCCATTGTCTGTAGAGGAGTATGTGTGTGTATGAATGCGAAAAAAGTTTATGTCAGAAGTATGATATATGGGGATATGAATCGAGTATATTGTATAGAGAAGTGTAAATGATTAAATGTACTTAAATTTAATTAACAAAATTCATTTAAGATCCCCGTCACCTTCGCGAGAAAAACCACCGCGAACCTGGACGCTGGTGAGTTCTATCCCGGATTTCATTTAGTGACAACATAAAATATTACATATTATTGTATAATTATATGCTATGAGATTATCTCTTTTAATTATGTTTCATTATGTTTTTTTAGAAATATTTTTTATTAATTACATTAACTCAGAAACATTTTACTTCCTTATTCATCAGATTTTAAATTTCATTTCCATATAGAAATTTTTTATTAAATAAATTATTAAAAACAGAATTTATTAATTATATATTTTATAAATAAATCACATAAATATAATTTTATAATTAATCTTTTATGATTTTCTTTTTAAAATTATTTAATTATAATAATAAATCAGATAGCTTACATGAAAATTTATGAATACAAGCTAATCTGCAATCATCTTGCTTATATCTTTCTAAAGCTGTAATGAAGTATGAAAATAAATTTAATTATTCATTTTTATTAATTATTTACGATATATTAATTATATAAATTTTTCGTTAGTATAATCAACGAGAAACTTTTAATGATTCTACATAATTTATCGGCAAGATTTTTTTTGAAAAAAAGTTGCTTCTCTTCATAATCTTATTTATTCAAATAAAAAGTTTATACAATATTAAAAAAAAAATAATTTTTTCATTTTATCTGTAATTCATCATTATGATAATTTATCAATCTTAATGATTTTCATTCTACTCTAAAGTGATTTCGTATTTTCTTTTGCCTATTCTAGATTTGACTTCTGTCATTAAATCCCATACATCAATACCACTTCGTAAGTCAAATGAGATAAGTCTAAATTTATTATTCTTTCTTATCCAATGATATTTCTATGTTAACTTATATAAACCACAAACATTAAAAGGAATTCATAATTTTAAAACATCTTGAAATCGGAAAATTAATTAAAATATTTCCTCTTTATTTTATACATCTGCCTTAATATGATGCTTCAGTTAAATAATTTTACTTTAAATAAAAATGATAAGATGGAAATAGGAATATAGTATTTCAGCTGTAATACAACATTTCAACTCATTCCTATCCATCAATATCAAAATCAAAAAGATCATAAAGTATCATTAATTTTTTTTTTCAATCAAATTTTTCATTTAATTTACATATGATTATTATTATATTTATTTTCGAGATTTAATTTTTTAAATTACTAATATTTATTTAAATATAATAATTGAAAATACTATTCTTAGTTAAAGTTTAAAATATTCGTAATCACATTAAACTATAATATGAATTGTATTCATAATAAAATATTAATAACTTACAATTACAACATTGATTGCATTCTTCTCTTGTGAAATTAGCTTTTACTTCTGCATATAAAATTGAACATTTTAGAAATAATCTTTTAATATACAAATTTTATTATTTTTATACCTTGCATAAATAAAATGTAGTAGATCGGAAATATAATAAGATGCGAATACTTCATTTTTTATATAATTTAATTTTATTATTATTATAATTATTTTTATTGTCACTTGTATTAACAAGTAATATGAAATTGGAAGAATTAAAACATTTATATTCTAAAATATTATATATATATATATAAAGTTATATCTGTTTATAGTTTTTTTTTTATATGTTTGATATTGAAAATAATAAATTAAAATCTATATTTATCTATTTTTTCAATACACTGTTTCACGTATTATAAATTATTTAAAAATTTTTATTTTTTTATACATTTTTCAACTATCAAACCTATTAATATTTAAGCATATAATTGAGCTTTAGTACTAGTTTTAACAATAAAAATAAAATTTTAATGCATATATTTTTATTAGTTACTATTTTAATGTATATATTTTGTTTAAATAAAATTTAATTCTTGTACGTATTTCAATAATATTTAAAAATTTATTTTAAAACATGTACCTTACATTAAAAAATTTGAGTATATATTAAATAATTCATTATAAATGTTTTTATATTATGCGTATAACAAAGGTATTTTATCATTAAAATAATTAATTAGTAGTACTCAAAATTCTATATACATTAAGACGTTTCAAATTTAATAGTGGGCCTTAAATATTTTATCCAGTAATTAGTTTTTATAATTTTGTTAAATAATTAATTGTATATATTATATATTTATATTGGTAAATAAAGTTTGTATTTCATGAATACTATAATGAAATCTCTAAGATCACACCTGTAATGCTTAATAAAATCAACAAATAAATATTAAAGTAAATTATACAATAATTTAAAACTAATGCTATTTATTATATAAAATGTTATTGTTAAAATCTTCGAATATTATATTTTAATTATTAATATACTAACAGTCATAAAAAAATTAAAGTATTTAAAGGGCGGAATTTTTGGAAGTTTTGAAACGAATATATTGTAACGCGATGCCTCCCCAGTGCGTTTAAATCGATGCCAGAAAGAGTTCGTATGTGGTGGGTAACGACGACCGTTTGCATATATGTATTCAAAATTAACGACTATTATTTATGGAGCGATAGTGGTTGTATAGTTTGGAGCGGGTGGTAAGGTTTGTGTAAGATAGAATTGGTGGAAGTGGTTACATAGCGTAACCGGACGATAACAATAATATTATGTAAAATAGGTAGTAATGGTACTATTATAAATTTTATTATATCCAAGTAAATTTTGCATTTTTTACTTATACAAAAAGATAAACAAAAATCCATTAGCAAAATTCCAAGCCAATGTACAATCTATCATTAAAAATCTTAATGAATTAGAATGTCTTTACAAAAAATATAGAATTTTCGAGATAAGTCAATTGCGCACGAGTTTAGCAAAAGCGTACGGACTTCCAAAATCAAAAAACGATGTGCTCTAATGGAGTTATTAATTTTCATTTGCATCATTCGATAAGCCAAAAGAGAAATATTGTGTATAACCTTGTAGACAGAGCGATCTTATTATCGGACAAATATTACCACAATGACAATTTAAGCAAAGTATGTAATACTACATAATGACTACCCGTTCTATTATTATAACAAACATATCAAAGATAGACTGAGAAAAATTAAATATAAGGATTCTCTAAATAATAACCCTACAAAATCTTTTGACAACATAATTTCTTTACCTTATATAAACAAATTTTATAAAAAAAATCTGTAATAAATTAAAAGCGTACAATATTAATACGCTACCCAAGATTAAAAATAAGTTAAATTATATTATAAAATTGGGTAAAGATAGACATGATAATTGGGAAACAGGTGGCGTCGTGTATAAAATAAACTCTAAGGATTGCAACGCGACTTACATTGGCGAAACTAAACCAACCTTTAAAAAACGTATTTGCAAGCATATGAAACAACACAATACCAACTACATGATTCGACTCCATTCGCAATTCAATGAACATTTGATAGACTAGGATAATGTAATAATTTTGGGCAGCGAAAAAAACTATAGAAAAAGACAAATTTCGGAAACGCTACATATTCAATTAAACCGTAAATAAGCATGAGGATACCAATATGTTAAACTTCCAATATAAACATCTGAACTCATCGATTATGCAACATACAGCTGAGATATAAATTCGACGTAATCGTACCTTGGTATATTTCAATTTGACGATTCGGCAACATAAGTTGTGCGAAACTATTATACATCGTTATATACCAAGGTAATAAATATTATTTTATTTCAATTTATTTTGTAATTTATATTGTAATAGTTGTAACAATTTTTTATTTTATATTAAGTAATAGGCTTGATGAAGATAACGTAAGTTGGCGAATCGTTGCCAACGTTTAAAACTTGTGATTTATTTATCTACACACATAAGGAACCAATTTTTCTAATACTTATATTTATCTGTTGTTTTCGTCGACATTTCGATACGGTATCCCTTATCCTTGTCAAGAGTGTTGATTCGAATAATAATAAATTAATATATACATATATTTGACAAAAATTGTTAGTTTATAATTATAATTACCTAACATTTTTTGAACACAATAATACGCTGAGTTTCTACAACGTATTAATTGTAATGTCACAATTAAATATAAACAAAATCAAATGACCCTCAATATATATAATACCACGACTTCATCCTCTACATCATGATGTTGTTACTCGCCATGTAATTGACGATAAAATGATATTTAAAATTCAAATTTTTTGTGTCTCTTGTCTATTAATAGTATTATTATTGTTTTTAATATATAACATTTCTGAAATCAGTCTATTTTTAAATCAGTCTCTCAATCAAGTATTATCCTAATCTATACTTTGGTTGCATTCATGTGTAGCAACCAGAGATGTATTATTATCTTTAATATGTTCATTCATCTTTTTTCTTAAAGTCCGTTTTGCCTCATCAATATATACATATGAAAAATCTTTACAATTAATTTTATATACAACATTAGTTTTACATTATAAGGATAAGAATGATGAAAGAAAACGGGATACAAATGAGAATTAGGACAGAACGGGTATGGTATTAATGTATATAAACTCAGTGAATAGAAGAGGAAAAATTGGATGAAATAATAAAAAATAAACGCTAAAGAAAAAAAGAAGAAGAACAGGAAAGAGCAGAGTCGAAGGAAGGAAATGAGGACAAAAATGAAGACAACTAAATGAAAACAGAAGTGGAGAAGACAATAAGAGGACAATGGTAAAAGAAATAAATAAAGAAATGACGGGAAAAGCAAAGGAAAAGTAAAGATAAAAAGTGTGGAAAAGAAGGAAAATGGTTTGTAGAATAAACAGAGAAAGAGAGATGGTGCATTCTGAATGAAAGAGAGAGTCAGGAAGAGGAAGGAAAATTCACGCACATAGGGGTAATTGATCTTGCGATAGTAGAGGAAGACGTATAGAATAAAATAAAGTCAGATCACTTATCAATTTGCATTACGATAAAAAAAAAGAGAAGGAAAAAAATAGAATCAAAACTATAAACTGAGAGGACTGGACAGAGGTAATGATAAAGGATTTCAAACAAACAAAAGACAACAGGGAAAGAAAAGAGAGAAAAACAGAAGGAACAAGAAGAAAAGATGAAACAACAATGGGCGAAACTAAAAAAGGAAATAAAGGAGACAATACAAAAAAATGAAATAAAAGAAAAAAAGTGAGAAAAAGACAAATAGATCAGAGAAAAGAAAAGGGAGATAACGAGGAATACTGAAGGGAAAGTAAAAAGTGGAAACTATTAAAATAGTGAAAGAAAGTGAGATGATTATGAAATTTTCAAAAGTAGCAAGACAGTACGACTTAAAAGTGTTAAAGACAAAAAGGAACACCAAAACGGGAGTCTTTCTCCAAGCCAAAAGGCGAAGAGTAACTAACTAAAAATATTTATAAAACATATATAAAATATATATATATAATATAAAGGGAAAAAATACAACTTTATTTCATTAGATTAAACAAAATCCATAGGGAATATTTGTAAATTTTTTCGCGTTCACAAATCGGCCCTGTAGGTCGAGTTACGATTTTTCACCGTTCAAACTTGCAGGCATGAGAGATCAGTTGGTCTTCTCTGCTCCGAGATAGGTCGTGGATTTGATATGCTCTCTCGTGACCGCCCAAAATTCAGATTTCGTCACGAGCGGAAGTGCCAAGTATTTAAAGTTACTCACACCGTCCTGCTCCGCTCCCGGCGGAAGATCGATCTAAAGTCGGGTTATAAGGTGATCCAGAGACCGGATATCGACTCGGCACTACCGATTGTCACCGCATGTTTAATGTGGGTGATCAGTATCTACATCACCCAGGTTTGGCAAGAGGACAGACTTCGGGTAAGGACTTGGAAAGAAGTGCTATGAATGTAGATGGCGCTCAAGGCTCATCTGTGGTGGTTTGCCCTAGGGGGGTAAATGTTATATACCACCAGTTTTTGCAAGAGCCAGGTATCGTTACGTCTTTTATAGTTAATGGAGTTATCGCTCCATCGAGCACGAGCGTAGGTAGCGATGGGGCTACGCAATCTCCTTCTTTCGGATTCAACTTCTACGTGTCGATGGAGGCAGTGAGGGAATAAAGGGGCTGACGAGTCCGGATCCTACAACGGAATGTAATTGGTACGACGAGAAATTCTTCATGATAATACGGCTGTCATAATATAATCTTTATATTCATTAATATTCATCAAAATTATAATAACTAGAATGCAATATTTATTTTAAGGAGTACTCTTTAACATTATAAACTACAAACTACTATATACACTTAAAAATCTTAATTCTTTTAATGTTATTTTTTTAGATTTATCGACTACTTTTTAAACAAATTATATTAAATAAATATTTTTATTGTATTTATTAAAAGATAATTTTGATACATTGATGTCATTCAATTAATTTTGATAAATAATTATCTCCGACTTTAAGTACCTTCATTTATCCATTCCTTTTCGTCTTATATTGCCCTAAAATTATAAATTGTTATTATTAACATTTTGTTAGTAATTGCAATGAATATTTTTTATTTTAAAAAATTAAAAATGTTTTTTTTCGTTGTGTACTTACTAATAAACATAGTTGGTAAAGGAGGCTTGTCATTAGTATCTGAATATCTATCATCACAATCTTTTAAACAAGTACCTTTGCAAGTTGATAATCTCTCTGTTCAAAAGTAATATTTAATATAAAATATTTGCAAAAAATAATATAATTTTCTATAAAAATAGTCTAGAAAATAATATCTTATAAAGAGCTAAAATAATAATTATCTTACTTAAGCAACTTCTTTCACAATGGTACTGATTACTATAATTTTGACTCCCTAAATAATTAAAATTTTACTTTTTAGTAATTTTATACAACATAATTTTATAATGAAAAATCATAAAATAATTGAAATAAATAGAAAAATTGTTGGGAATTAAATTTTCAATAATATTAAAAAATAAATACTAAATAATGAAATTAATTATATAATTCATTAATAACAACAATTTATGTGTAATATTTTTTAAACTACAATGTTCATTAATCAATAATTCAAACTAGAAAAAAAATGTTATGAATATATTAAAAATAATAATAAAAATATAAAGTGTTTTAAAAAAATGAAGAAAAAATATATGCTGTGTAAGGGTAATAGGGATTACTAAAAAATTGTTGAGTACTGTTATCATATTAAAGTATTTATCGTAGATTATTGAATATGTAATGTTTTTCGAATCTTAAAGCATTTTGTATCAATGTTATATATATATAAAATAGTAAACGTTTTATAAATAATTTATCGTAAATCATAAAGTAATATTATTAATAACAATAAAACAAGAAATTTGTTAAAATAAATTAGAAAATAATAATTTTTTAAAAATCTAATTTTATAGGTGTGATTGTTTCATTGAGTTTTACAAAATTAAAAAAAATCATAAAAATCACTTCATTAGTTTATGAAAAATAGACATTAATTTCTTCTGTTAACGAATTTGTAGGGTCTAAAAACGTTTTGAAAAACCTCTCGAGAGATTCTCTCATCACGTGGTAGGTATGGTAAAGGATGGTTGCCACATCTACATATTAAAATGTAATAAAATGTTTGCTGTTTAACTCACAGAAACAAGTACTTAATAAATAATATTTAAAAAGAAATACATGTATTTAAATAATAAATTTATTCAGCTTTTCATTGTTCTTGTATAATTCATTCATGTGTATTATTTTTATTGCTAATATTGAAAAGCTGATTTTGTTAATAAGAAAAAATATTATAAGCATATTTACATTATGAAAATAACGTAAGAAAAATATTTTAATGCTGCTTCTAATGAAAAAAAATTTGTGACATTACTATCATTTTTTTATTTGTTTTTTATTGTTACAAAAAACTTAAAAAAATATTTCGAACGCGTTTGGGCTTGTTTTATAGGAATTAAACAACTTTAAAATGTTGCAAACTTATCCACTTAATAAATGAATTATGAATAAAATATTTGGTGTGCCAATTTTATATTAATAAATTTATTTTGAAACAGCTATTCATCAGCATAAAACTTTTTATAATGAAAAAATTAATATTTTGATTTTTGTAATTAACTATTTAGTTAGAAAATTTAATCAAGAAGAAAATTGTGTCAATAAAATTTCTTCGATCGAGGTTTAGTTTTCGAGATATAATGACTTTTTGAGGAAAAAAACAAGGGTTTCATTTTTTATTTGTTAAATTAACGAATTTCTATACCTACTTGGCACTGAGCATAGCAATATTCTTTTTCTATGCATCGCATTTAATCCATTTAAAAAAAATTTCACGTACTTTGTGAAATTTTTCATGTAAAATGACTGAACTACATCAAAAAGCTCAAATATTAAAAAGTTTGAAGATATATATTCGTTCTGAGTTTATATAGTAATATACGCCTGGCAATATATGTATTTTTATTATTTTCCTACGATTCTCCAAAAAATTTACAGAATATCTATATAAGATTATTTTATATGTTAAATTGAAATAGGTAACCAATTGTAATTAATCTAATTAGTTTATAAAAAGTCCAAGATATAAGAATAATCAATTTCAATTAATTAAATAAATAGTAAATAAATAACATCAAATTAAAAAAAACTCTTCTAATTTTGAATTCAGACAAAAGTATAAATATTCATAAGTAATTATATTATATTAAAATATGGTACTAAAAATCTAAAATTCTGTACATTACTTGTATAGTTATGATCATCTGTGATTATTTAAATATCTTAACTTATTTATTTTTTTTTAATTAATAATATTTTTAAACTTTTAATACATTTCCTATGATATACGTATACATACGTATATCATATCATGCGTGATAAATTTTTATCTATTTTTATCTTACATTTTTTATTCCAGTCATTTATAATTATTTACATTATTACATTTAATTTTGTTGGTTGATTTAAAAAAAATTCTTTCTAGTTCAACTCAACTAATTATTATTGTATGATTTTATTTATATTTATTGAATATACATTCTTAATGTATTATAAAAGTATGAAAGGCTTTAAAACCGGACTATATTTCGTAATATTTTCGGAAATATTGGAAAATGAGTGGAGAAATATTTTTTTTTAAATCATTAAGGGCGACAGAAATTATCTTCACGCGAAGTATGTTTTCAATCTTGTAACACAGCGCGACGAATCAACTGATCGAGCAGGTTTACACAGTAAAATTTTATTTTTGACTTCTTAAAAATACATAGAGGATTTTAAAATATTAAAAAAGGTCTTTACGGATAACTCTGTTAGTATCGATTTGGGTTGGTTGTGGACGTCCAAAATAAATTCTCTAACATCTTCTTGAAAACCTTTCACTATTTTTTTAATTACAATTTATACATGTACTATGGATAATGACCTTTTTTAACATTTAAATGTTTTCAAAGTGTATTCAAGCCGCTGCAAAAATTTTACTGGTTAGCAATGTTTTACCAAGAAAGCAATAAAGGTAAAAATAGAAAAATTCTCCTTTTTTCACATTTTTTTGCAAAATGCGGCGAGAAATAATTAAATCATAAAACATTCATCCTTGATACTTTTGTAATACACAATATATTTATTAAAATAATTTTTAAATTAATTGTAATGTGTAAAAATAAAAAATAAAAATAAAGTTTATAAAGCAATGAATGTGATAATAGCGTGTTCTGATTATTGAATCGATTAGAATGTATTATTAAAAATAATATTATTTGTATTCAATAACTTACTACCAAATTTATGAACACAAGCATATTTGCAATCTTGTACTGAATCTCTCATTCCGAGAGCTGTAAATAAATAATGAAAAATATGTTATTGTTTATTTTATAATTAAAAATAAATATTCAAAAATATGGTTAATATAAAAATGGTACTTTTTTTACATACTTTTTGATAAAAAACACACTTTATAGTAAGAAGCCGATAGGACAAGGATTTAATAATAATTGAATTAGTATATGCTATACTATAGCAAATTACACATGTTACGCAATTAATTTATTGCGATATATATACATACATATTTCAATTATCAATCTACAAGAACGTAATGCATGCCAGGTTCAACTCAGTTCTAGTCAATATGGTCAAGGCGTTTCGACCCTTTTAAGGTTCGGTAAATAAAATAATTATAACAACGATACTTAACGAGACAGAATATTATTTATTCTAATTAAGAAATAGCAAAAGAGAAAGTGCGATTTTATATATAATATAATGGATTGAGTAAACTCTAACTCTAAACACGATCACGTGCAAAGTAAACAGTTCTTTCATTGGATCAAGGAGATATCAAAGTTCCGATTCTATTTTTGCGATTCTTCCTAAAATTCTAGAGGTCCAAACGAGATTATTTTCAAGATATTAACTTACTCAAGACTCACAATCCTAATACCTATGAATAAGTGAAACTATGAAGCAAAATTATTCATTTATAAGTTAAAATTAGTATGATAAATAAAAGAAATATCAATCTCACTATCGCAACAATTAAAGCAGTTCTGTTTGGTATATTCTGCATTCATCTCTGTACAATACAATTAAATGTTACATAATTTTTAACTATTTAGATATAATTATGATTTTACCTTCTGTATATAATATAATGATATACATCAGAAAATAAAAGATTATTGAAAACTTAATTTTTAAAATCATTTTAAAAAAATCTAATTGCGTATTCATTCCTCTTCTATTTATTTCAATAAATATGATATTGCTATAAATAGTCAAACATTTATATACTTATATTTTAGGCTATAATAAATTAAACTTTTTATTGCTCTTTAATATTACTGATAGCTGAAATATATTAAGTCAATATTTCTTTATATTATATAATATTTATATTCATATATAAATTTTGCATATGTATATAAACGTATGTGTTGAGTTTTAACCCATATGGTAAAGTTAGTGAAATAGCATGCATATGTACAGTCGTCAGGTATAAATTCAGTACTAGTTTAAACTTGTAAAAATAATCTGAATGTTTAATATATATATATTAAAACTATCTATTTTGGCGGAATACGGTAAATGGG
Source organism: Eupristina koningsbergeri (assembly GCA_018907245.1). Classification (NCBI taxonomy): domain Eukaryota; kingdom Metazoa; phylum Arthropoda; class Insecta; order Hymenoptera; family Agaonidae; genus Eupristina; species Eupristina koningsbergeri. The sequence goes on from JACCHV010000110.1 coordinate 3,954,728, forward strand.
TGAAAAATTAGGACTTCCTACGTACATAAGGGTTATCAGATTAACTCCACTATCTTGTTTGCGATTGTTATTGAAATTATACCTGTAATCTACGATCTAATTTTTAGAATTTTGCAAGTGCTCTGAGGAGTCAGACAAGGTCCTTTAAGCACTCTTGTCGTCAATAAATAGTTTTTTTACACACATAAACTTATGCATTTATTTAAGGTGTTTATTAAACGCAGTAACACTCTTCCATAGTATTGAAGAAGAGAGGTGCTGAAAACATTCTCTCGTCCTTTAATGTAGGTAAAAAAGAGAGCGAGAGAGAGGGAGAAAACATTGGTCCTTCGAGCCGGATCTAAGAAGCATCTTAAGGTCAAAAGTGAAGTGAGAATATTTGCAAAAAACTGAATTGCAATTACACGATATTATTGCATATTTCACACAGCGATAAGTGGTTGATTTATTAGACAGCTTCGATTTATTTGTCAAATTTAATATTTGCGATCAATATTTAAAATCACGAACGTAAATCTATATATATTATTTCGAAATATTAATTAATATATCGATTATACGTTTTCATATTATAAGAAAAAATATCTAACGCAGCGGAGATAATGGAATTGAAAAAACAAACATCTGTTTTAAAAGCGAAGCTAATGAAACTTATTAATTTTATAAGTATAGATCAAAATTAAAGTAAAGTCACGGGAATTCAGATTCATTATGAAAATATAAAGGATATTTTATGTAAATTTGAAATTGTTTAAAATGAGATTGATGAAATTATGAACGTCTCTTCAGATAAACTTGAAAATTTTGAAAATTTATATTTCGAAACAATGAGTCGAACAAAAGATTTAATATCAAAATCACAAAATTGTAATACATCAAGTAATGGTGAGAAGGCTCGTCAGGAAGTTAATTGTTTCTCGAAGTTGTTTTTTCCGAAAATTGAGATAGCTAAATCCGATGGTAGCTATGACAAATGGCTTAATTTTGAAAGCTCTTTGAAATCGTTAGTGCATGAGAGAAATGAGCTTTCTGATTTTCAAAAACTACATTTTTTGAGATCATCTTTGAAGGATACTGCATTAGCTACAATAATCGCTTTAGAATCGTCAAGTGAAAATTATTCAGTCACGTGGGACTTACTGATAGATACATACGATAATAAGCGTACCATCGTCCAAAGCCATATGAGGGCTATCACGGAGATGCCTAATATGATTCGGAAATCGACTCAGAAGTTGAAAAGGGTTATTGATAGTACACGTGCATATTTAAGATCTTTAAAAACTCTAGGAGAACCGGTAGATGATTGAAGTTAACTATTAATTAATATTGTCACCATGAAACTTAATAAGCGAACGCAAACAGAATGAGAGAAATTCATAAGTACGTGATGTCCAAGTACGATTCATTTATAAAAATTTTGGTCTAGCAGCATCAAAACTTAGAGGCCGTAAGTAGAAATGTAAAAGACGGCAATGATAATTCAAGCTATAAATCGAATAAAACATTCAAATAATAACGCGAATCCAAAAAGGGTGTTCTCAGTAACAAACGGTAATAATAATTTCATTGCTTGTAAATACACACATAGATTATTCACTTGCGATGCCCTTCGTAATATGCTATTAAAGCAAAGGGTTGATTGCATTATGAAGGTGAATCACTGTTTTATGTATCTGAATGTGGGACATAGGAGCGACCACTGGAGTTGAAAAGGATGTAAAAAGTGCGGACAACGGATATAATACATTCCTGCATGACGAAAACCAAAATAAGAACGTTAAAATAATGAATCGATGGGTGATGCGGATAACGAATCAAATATAAAGGTGCACAACGCCATTGCTCAACTCATAACTCAAGTTTTATTATCAACAGCTCTTATCAATATTAAAAATAAAGCAGTTAATCGTTTAGCGAGAGAGCACGAGTTCTAAATTAAAAATTTTCGTAATTTCTGTAGTGCTGTTCGAATGTGCTTATGTAAGTACGCGACGCGAGTATTAAATCAATTAGGTTAAAATTACCCCCTCGTTAGCAGCGTTTTGAAAAACGATTGCTATGTGTATGATATTGTCATGGGAGCTGATAATGTAAAAACTGCTATTGAATTGCGCGATCAACTGATCAATATAACTAAATCGGCAGGTTTTATACTAAAAAAATGGTACTCGAACTATAATGAAATTATGCAAGCATTGCCGGAAGAAAACATAAATGTAAACATATTTGTTCAGTGAATTCAATAAGCTCTCTGGAATGTCCGAAAATGCAGAGAGAGATCACGTCTTGTTTATGCTCGCGACTTTCTTGCAACCGCGAGAATCTTTCTTTTAACTACAATGCCTTCATAAGTATTGGAGCGCGCTCTCTCTCTCCTTTATGCTTTTCGAACATTCCAATGCGTGCCTTATTTTTTCTCCAAAAAGCTTGCGATGGCAGAAGCTTTTCGTTCGTCGTTGAATTCACACGTGTTTTTCGACCGGTTCTCTCGTGAACGTTGCGTGCGATTTTCACTATGAATATTTTTCACTTCTCATTATATTCAACTTTATTGTTATACTATTGTTTAAATATATTTTTGTTATTTAATCTCAATATACGGTGGTGATTCTTAATTTCAAAAATCCTGTCCCTTGTGTTGTACGCTAAAGAGAGTTATTGCGAACATTCTATCGCGGCCTTTTTAAATTTATGGAACAATATTAAATGACAAAACTTATACGGCGGTGTTAGAGATTAAATGGAACAAGATTGATGATAAGATTACATATAAAGTTAACAGAGAGAAATTTAGTAAAGAAGTAACCAAATGCAATATTCTATAGGATCGCGCAATTGTATGACCCCATTGGATTGATCAGTCCAATTATTGTCTATGCTATCGGATATTTCGGTGCCACGAGAAATTTGCGAAAGATGGCAAAGAGTTTGTTCTGAATTATTATCACTAAATGATATATCATTTGATCGTCGCGAGCTTCAAGAATTTCATATCCACAACAAAATTCATGGATTCTGTGACGCGAGCGAAAAGGCGTACGGGGTCTTTATTTATGTAAGGTTTATTGATATAAATGGCGAGTTTTCAACAAACTTATTGTGCTCTATAAAAAAGTGGTTTTAAAAACCTTTTTGGTACCAAAGTTAGAGGTATATGTAGCTGAGCTATTATGTAAATTATTAAAGGCCGTTTTAATTTCGATAGAGAATAAAATTAATGATTTGTATATGTGGACTGATTCGTCAATATTGCTCCAATGGATCAACACTGAGCCATACAAATTAAATACCTTCGTTGCTAATCGTATTACAAAAATACAAGAAATTTTTGTTATCGTGTAAGATAAGACTATATAAAGATAGATGTTTGACTTATGGGTGGATTTGTATGTGGCATGTAGAATTGTTTTATGAGTTTTGCGTTCGATTAGTGCAACTTAATAATGAATTGAAATTTTGATTATTTAAATTTAACGCGTTAAATGATATTTTACTTATATTTCGCTATAATTGAATTGTCATCTTAAATCTAATGTGATCCTAAACCACTTCAAAAGCATTTTTACTAAAGATAAAATTCTATTTTTTTCAATTAAACTATATTAGTAAAAAAAATTTACCATTTTTTTATGTTTTTTATTACTGTGACAATTAAACTAAGAATTAAATTTTACATGATATAATTGATAATTATGCTTAAACATTTTTTAAAATTAATAAATTTAGGTGAATTATTCTGCATAATTAATTTATAATTATTTTTATTTTATGCAGTATGTTTACATATTACCATAAAAAATTAACTTCAGGACCATTTTCTTTTTCTGCTTCTTGCTAAAATATGAGTTATTTATTTATCATAATCTTTTAAAACATTTTAACAAAAAATAAAATGTATTCTTCATATTTATGTACATACGGGGTTCTGGTCCTAATTCGGGTAAAGCTATTATATCTGGTAAGACTCCCAAATCCTCATCAATACCATACCTAGAATTGCAATCATCGAAACAAGCCCGTCGGCAAGCATCTAAATTTTCTATAAACCAAAAAATTATAAAGAAGTAATTGGAAAGTAAGATTTAGTTTTTGTAAACATCATTCTGAAATATAAAACATTAATGAATAGTAATAAAATTTTATCTCACTTAAACAACTTAGTCTGCAACTTTTTAGACTAGGATAAGTTTGATTCTCTAAATAATATAAAATTATATTTTTTAGTACAATTTTATATATATAATGAATTAAACGATTACTTAAGTATTTGTTTAGAAATAATGGAAGAAGTAATTAATTACAATTTTATGTACGAAATTAATTAAAAAATGTTCAAGTAATATTGTTAAAAAAGTGTATAATTAATATTAAGCAATATGAGATATTTCGCAAGAATAAAAGTATGTGAAACAATGGATATAAAAAGTAAATAAATATATAAGAAAATGAAAGAGTTATAGAAGTAATCAGAGTACGTTTATACCCTTCATTGCTTTATATTTTTAAATTATAGTAATTTACACGAGAATACTTACGGAAAAACTTAGTAACGCAAGCAACCTTACACTTGTCTGCTTTTTTTTTCGGTAAACCTTCAATTACACATACAAATATATACATTTAAATATTAAAAAAAAAGAAATATATTTTAAATATTTATATTTTATGCATTAATGAATTATGTTATTATATACAGTATTCATTAATTCAATTTATAAAAAAAAAATTGTCATTATTTGGGAGTTTTTTTTAAATTTTAAAAAAAATTTTATTGTAATTTACATACTTGGTTTAATAATATTAGTGCTTCTATTTGATTTTAATTATCATAAGAAAGGAAGGACATTATTATTTTTTGTAATAGTTAGTCCTCCACAAGTATTAGACAAGTATATATCCCAGCAAAAATATTTTACTTGTACAACTTATATATATATATATTCTGTGTATTGTTTAATGCATATATTTTGTATTTCATACAGTTCAATATGAAACAATATTCATAATTTCTAGATTTAGCTAACTGGTTAGAAGCTCAGGATTCATGCACGTTTTATATATTATAAAGAATACATAGACAATGAAAAATAAAGATAATAAAAATTAAAGCAAACTTTTTGTAAAATTTTAGTGAAAATTAATTGTTAGTTTGTTTTTAATTTTCGTTACAAGAGCAAAAACAAGAAGTTCTAGATATAAAACATCTCTCCATCAGCTCAATGGTGAAAAAGATACCGTTTGAATTTATAAAATTGAGTTGTTGCTGATTGAAAAAGACTTATGGTATATGGTCAATCAATATAATATTTTCACTATTATTAATAAAGATAATAAGTACACCATTTGAAAGTTTAGTCACGTGAAATAAGAAAAATTGTAAAGTACTTGTAAGAATTGATTCTTCTATTAAAGATGATCAACTTTTATACATCAGGAATGTTAAAAGTGCAAAACAAATTAGGAAAGCATTAAAAAATTACTACCAAAACGAACCTTTGACAACAAAAGTTTTATTATTAAAAAAGTTGTGTCATACGATTCTTAATGAAAATAGCTGTTAATTACAAATCAGCACAGCTTCACCAATTTAGGTATGCGACGAATTAAAATAAGCCATACAGAAAAAATATAAAAAAATATTTCGAGCCCACTATTCTATCCAATAATGCTTTATACTGTATCTTTCTCTTTCGCATTTCTTTTCTCTATCTCTTTTTCTTTGTAGCTTTGTTAAGAAATAAAATAGTATGATAATCCTGAATATACTGCTTATTTATGACATCAAGAGGTGTGAGATTAACTTCATAGTAAAAACAAGAAACTAAGCTCAGATGTTTATTAGCAACTTGACGGGTCCGATGGCTCAGCGAGCGAGCTGGACCTAGGCATACACTTGAGCTCTCGCGGATTTAATAAAAAATGATATTATTTTTTATTAATTTTATTTTATTAATAATTCACCCCGACTACTTGTCCGAGGAGAAGTTACATTATTTACATAGGTTTTTATATAAATACATGTTATGTACTATATAATTTACATAGTATCCTTATTTACGTATTATTTACATTAAATTAAATTTATACACTGTAGTTTGATTTTCGTTTGTTCAATTTAATGTGTTGTTTCTGTCTTGTATATTTTTTCCCTATACTCTGTCGTGTGTTCCTTATTATTTCTTGTTCGTTTTTCTTCCGAGTCTTCTTTCTTTATCACTCTCCTTCTTTCTTTGTTTTATTTTGTTTTATACCTTCGAATCTACTTCTTCTCTGCCTTTTCTATTCTTTTTTCTAGTAGTTTTATCCCCTTCAGTATTGTCTTGTCTATACATTGGTTTTTGAATTCTGTTATTATGTCTTTGTTCGTCCATGTTTTGTTATCCGTTCTTCTGCAGTCGCCAAAAATATCCTTCGTTTTTTCGCATTTCCTAATATAATGCTCTCAATCTCCCTCCTTCTTTAAATATAGCTGGCATCTTCTTTCCTCTTCTTTTACCCAATATTTATTATGTGTCGTGATATTTCCGCATCTTATCCTTGTAATTGTTTTTATCGTCTTTGCACCCTGTATTTTTCTGAGGTATGTTGGGAGTCCCTTCTCTTGTATATCCTTATATATTTGGTTGTATTTGGCTTCTGCGATTCTACTCTGTCTATCTTGTTGCTGTATGTCTTGGTCTCTTTGTCTCATCTCTCTGTGTATATCCGTTTTTCCCTTTGAGTACCAGTGATTCAACTGTTCCCTGCTCAGTCCCAGCCTGCCTAACCTTTTGCCCATTTCGTCTGTTTTTTGGTCTAAGTGTTTTTCTTCGCCTTCTTCAAAACATTTTTTTACTAGTCTATAATTCTCCATACATTGGATTTTTTTCTCGTATTTTAGTATTCTGATAATCCATTCTGTTTCCATTCTATTTTCGTCCGTTTCTTCATAGACTATGTATCTGGGCGTACAGAAGTCCAAATTTAAGGTCCACGGCAGGTAATCCGTTTTTATCTTCTCCATTTGTTTATGCGCCTGTGTCCCTCATATTTCGACCCCGTACTCCAGTGAAGAGCATTTTTCTTAGACCAAAGTCTTCTGCACATTTTCTTTCCACCAGACCCCATGTTCTTTTTGCTGCAATGATGCCTTTCTGAATTCTCTCCTTTATATGGTCCTGCAGTTTCCCATCTTTTCTAAAAGTGAAACCTAAATAGCTAAACTTATTTACTATCTCAATTCTTTTGCCTTGCCATCCCCCATGTCTCTGTGTTCTTTCTTTTGTCTTTCCCTACTCTCATGATTTTGGTTTTTTTCGTGTTTAGCTTCAGGTTTCTCTGTTTTAGAAATCTCTTTAGAGTTGCCATCATATCTTGCATGTCATCTCTATTTTCCCCAATCAGTGCCAGGTCATTCGCGTATGCCAACGTCCAGCCTCTCTCCTCCTTTATTTTCGTACCCCTAATGTTTCTCCTTTTCAGCTCTCCTTCTATATCTGCAATGTATATGTTAAACAGTATGAGGCTGAGGCACCATCCTTATCTCAGTTCCTTCTTCGTCCAAAATTCCTCTGAGATGCCTTCCGTTGCCCTCACTCTGCATATAGTTTCTTCGTATATCATCTTTATATTATCCTTCAGGTCTTTGCTGTACTTTTTCTTCTCTATTATGTTCCATAAAGTTTCTCTGTTTACTGTGTGGAAGGCCGCTTTTAAGTCCACGAACAATATATATAATTCCTTGACTGTCCTCTTTATTATGAAGTTTATCGTATATATATTGTTCGTGGTTGACCTTCCTTTCCTGAAATCAGCTTGTCCTTCAGGCAGGATATTTCTCTCTTCCGTTTCTCTTTCCAATCTGTTTTTCAGAATTCCTGTAAAGATCTTGTATGCAAACAAGAGCATGGATAACCCCCTATAGCTTTCCGGGTTCTTTGGGTTGCCTTTTTTATATATGGGGACAATTACTGCAGTTTTCCAATCCTTTGGTATTTTGCCTTGTTCTATAATTCTCGTGATTAATTCTTTGAATTTCATTTTTATTTCATTTCCCCCATATATCCAAGCCTCATTTGGAATTTCATCCATCCCACTTGCTTTCTTCCTTCTTATACTTCCCCAAGCCTCCCATATTTCTGTCTTCTATTTTGCTCTTGTCCTTCCTATGGTTCTGTGCATTAATCGTGCTTACGTCATGTCTGTGTATGTCTGTTCCGTCTAGTAAGTTTTTGAAATGTGTGGTCCATTTCTCCATGCTTATGCTTTGGTCTTCCTTTCTTCTCCTCTTCCCCTTGTTTAAATAGTCCCAAATTTGTCCTTCGTTTTTTATCTTTTTAAATTCTATTTCTTGTTTCTTCCCCCATTCTTTTTTCTTCTTTTCACATGTGGCTTTCCATTTCCTCCTCAGTATTATATACTTTTCTTTTGTTGTTGTTCCTTTTTTCCAATCTTTCAGTATTTTCTTTGTTTTGTTCTTTTCTACACTCCTTGTCGGTTCACGGGTTTTTCCTAATTTTGCAACTCTTTGTTTTTACCGTTGTATATTCTGCGTTCTCTCTAATTGTCTTTTTTATTCCTGTCCATAGTCCTTCTATTTCAGTTTCGTTCGTTAGTTCTTTATATTCCCTGTTCGTCTTGTCTTCGTATCTTTTTGTTTCTTCTTCTCCCCATACCATTCTCATTCTTTTCTCTCTTTATTTCGGGTCTTCTCCTTCACTTATCTTATCCTCCATTATTATTGTGATGACTAATGGCAAATGATCGGATTCAATTCTTTTTTTTTCCTGAGGGATTCTGTTCTGTCTCTCAGTTCTCTGTCTGCAATTGCCAAGTCGATCACCGTGTTCCCTATCAGGCCTATAAATGTGAAGTCGTCTTTTTCGTCTCCCTTTATTGTTTCATTCAATATACTGTATCCGTTTGCCTCTATTCTCTCTATCGATTTTTTTCCTTCTTTGTCGTGCTTTTCTCTTGTCTCCTTTTTGCCATCCTGTACATCTCGTCTTCTTTCATATAGCTTTCTTTCTTCCCTGTTCTTAAATTAAAGTTGCCCATTATGAATGTTTCTATGTCTGCATTATAGCTCTCTTCCTCTATGACTTTCCATTTTCCTTCCATGTTACTGTTATTGCAATATATTCCCCATATATCTAATTTTCTTTTGCCTCCGTCTATCTCCATCCTTGTCCTGGTTATTCCTTCATCTTTGTTTTTACCTAGTTCTTTGACATGGATCATCCTCTTCTTGTTCATTCCTATTATAAAGCCCCCTTTCACTCTGCCTTTCTTTTTTTCTTTTTTCGCCCCTATAATCTCCCACTCCATTTGATTTGGCAGTTTTCCTCTGCATTTATCTGCATCCTTCTCCTCTATCCATGTCTCTGACATACATATGTAGTCCATCTTTGTTATATATTTCCAAAAATCCTCGTCTTTTTCCCATATCCCTGCCACGTTCCAGTACATTAACCTTAGCTTTCCACTTTCTTCTTTTTTCTCTGTTTCCTTGTTTTTGTGTCCTTTCATTTTGTCTTTCTCTTTGCCCTTAGTCTGTCTTTGTTGTTTGTTGTTTGCATACTTGCTGTCTGTCTTGTATTTGTCCTTTTTCCCGTTTCGTTTCTGTCTTTTCTCTTCTCTTTTCTCTTTTTCTGTGTCTTTGTCTGTTTTTTGTTCTTTTTCCGTCCCCTCTTTACGCTAAATTTTCTTCGCTTTCACTCTCCTTCTACGTTTCTTCGTTTCCTTCTGTTGTTTCTTTATCTTCATCTCCTTTTTCTTCCCTTTTTTAATGTGTTTTTCTTCCCGCTTCTTTTCTTCAATTGGTTCCTCTTCCCTCTTTTTATTTTCACTTTCATCCTTGTTTCTTTTTGTTTCCTCTCTCTCTTTTCATTTCACTTTTTCTTTTATTTCTGTCCATCTTCTTTCTATCCTTTCTATCCCTGTCCACCTTTCCCAGCTCCCTTCTATGTAGACTTTCTTCAGCCCTATCTTTGCAAATATCTCATTTATCTTTGTTCTTCTTACCCATTTCCTTATTTCGTTCTGCATACTCCTTTCTTCATATGTCAGGTCGAAATCCATATAAATCTGTGTCCCTATCAATTTTTTCTTGCCTCCCACACCTTGTTCCTCGTGTCTCTGTCCTTCATCTTTATTATAATCATTCTATTGCTCCACCATGCACTTCTTATTTCTTCTTGGAGCCCTAAGCTTTTCCCCACGAATTGTTTTAACTCCCATCTTTTGTGCCTCTTCCCTATTCATACCTTTTACTATCAGGTTCTCCTCTCTATCCTTTTTTTCCCTTTCCCACACAAGTCTTCTTATCCCTATTATATCTTTACTGGAGATTCTTGAGCTCATGAAGTTGCTTCCTATTCCACTGCTGCTCCATCTCGTATTTCCCGATCTTCCACTTTCTCTGCTGCTTGATCTGGAGGACTTACTTCTTTCTTTTTCTCTATCCTCTTTCCCCCCTTTGCTTTTTCTTTCGTATTCTGCATTCTAAATTTTCTGCAGAATAGATTGCTGTTGAAACCAGTTGATAAAAAATCATATGAAGTATGGTTTAAAAAATTTGCATATTTTCGGGTAAAAAACCCTAGTATATGTGCTACAAATATAAAGAAAAAAGTTAGATACAAAATCTAAAATACATATTTAATATTTTCATCGGCTATTACGAGGAATTTACAGCATTTAAATTTATTAATGCAAAAATCAAATCGTTAAAAATTAATTATAAAGCTGCATTTTTAGATAAAAATGAAATATGAACCTAAAATTTAAAGGAAGCTTTATCAAGGATGGATAATGAAAAGCATATATGAATAAGAGGTATGGGGGATGAATTCAATGCTTTATTATAAAGTAATGTACGGAAAATCCTACCTATACCGAGTCCAGAGAATATTGTTAGCTTCAAATGGGTATTCAAAGTAAAAAAGAATGAAAATGGAAACACAATTAGTCATCCGATGAAACATATTGATACTAAATTATTAAAGACATGAAAAAAAGCAATTAATAAATTTTGTGTATTGCCAGTTAGATAAAATCTTTGCACTTATGCTAATGAAACCAGTAAATAAGGCGAAGTTAAAATATTTTGTCAAAAAAAGGATTATAGGACTACAATTAAGAGCACTTTTTTTGAGGAAGGGTTTTGGTATACAACAAATATTCTCTTGCCTACATGTGGTTTGCATGCATGATTTAGTGGTATAAGTACTTCTATCTGATTTTCATTGCCCCTATAAAAGGGGGGAGGATTGTCATTTTCTATAATAATTAGTCCTCAAGACATGTTAGACAAGTATACATTCTAGAAACAACATTTTACTTATAAAACTTATATATATATATATATATATATATATATATATTCTGTATATTGTTTAACGCGTATATTTTGTATTTAATAAAGTTCAATATGAAGACACATTCATAATTTCCTGATTTAATCAATCTAATTATTCTATAATTAATTAAAATTATATATCTACCTAATTATTATATTTATTGAGTTACCTTTACATATCTTGTGTTTTATTACATCTATATAATAAGTATACACTTTTACTCATAATAATAATTACATATTTTTTAATCCAACTAGCGTTGTCATCATTATTGCAATAACTATTCATGCATATCTTTATTACTGATAGATAGGTTGTTGTAAGTAAAACAAGTAAATGTTGTTTGGTATTAAAATATTTTAATCCAATATATTTGCGATGATTTTTAATAATATACTAGCACTATGCATTTGCTACCGCAGCTATGCTTTCGGTATTTGTCGTCGCGAAGGAAAAATATGTCGTATTTCGGAATTTAGAACCGTTTTAACTATTTTTCTAGCATTTTTTATTTTTCTATCTTTCTTTTCGCTATAATGAGGCTGCTTTCATCGTCTATTGCTTGCCATCCTCCGCTTTTCAATTTTCAACTTTCTGGGCACGTAAACCGCTTGGGTTCTGTGGTATCGAGTCAAGGCACTTACAATGACGAGTAATCCGGGAATATCTAAACCACTCATTATCTTGCTTAATATAAACTTAAATTAGGTGCAAGTAACATATCTCTTATAATTATACCGTACAATTACATTGTTTACAATTATACTTAGAATACTTTTTCGTTGTTTTCCAATCATGAGCAGATTAGTTTTTCCCAAATCGTGCATCTGACGTGCATGTGTCATATTTCAAGGTTGAGTTGTGATGCCTTACTAACCCCGCTGGGGTTGCATCGCATGATACCCACTGAGATCCAAATGCCATGGTAACGTGGTTTACGACGCGTCACCGTAGTGCTTCATGTCGTCATCGGGCACTTCATGGTAGGACCAAAGCAGGGTTGGGAGAGGTAGTTTGTGAAGGGCTAGTAAAAAGGGTACATACTTATTTTCCTACAGAGCCAAAGAGAGACAGAGAACGATGGATACAAGATGTGAGAAAAATAAACGGAAAGAGGTAATCCAATGGAAACGGAGAAAAAGAGCCGGAACTTAAAAGGTGGCATGGGCTTATCATTAAAAAACATACTATTCTTTTTTGTTATTAAAGTGATACATAGCATGTTGTATAAGTCATGAAAACAGAGCTTGATGGTTATAGATTTATATGGTATAATGATAGTAATATATAAAAAAAATATGTTTAATAACGCGCGGTTTAAGGTTTATTCTAATATAGAATAAGAATATTCATTAAATTAATTATTATACTATAAGAAGTGACTGCTGATTATTTGAGTAAAATCATTTTAAATGTTGAAGTACTTTCAAATGAACAAAATTTGAGTTCAAAATAACGGGACAACAATACAATCCGTGAAAAAATTCAATCGATACATGAGACATTCCCTGATTGTATTCTTTTTTACTTCGACAATAAGAATTGCTGCTCTATATCATGTGATTTAACACCTTCGGATTTATTTTAATGAGATTACTTAAAACTGAAAGGTATGACTCAGTAAAGCTACATTCATCTGAAGTAAGAAATTTAATACTGCATAATAAAAATTTAGTCATATTTATATAAAATGATCTTAAAAGTTATTGTACGTATTATCAAATTCGAGAAGATTTTTATGTTATGAGACTCGTACTTACACCTAACATCTTTTACAATAATAAAAACAAATTGCATCTTTAGCTTATTTAATTATTTAAAAATAAAGTATAAATAGATTTTTCATGTGTGGATCTCTTTTTAACTTATTACCTCTGTAAAGAGGTTGCAAAAAAATCTAAATAATTTATATCCAAATCTGATGTACATGGTTCATCCACGAAGTATCGAGTCTTTTTTCATTTTGCGACTATTGGCCGTAAAAATTTGGGAGGGCTCTTAAAATGTTGACAAACTCTTTCCTCATTTTTTCCTTTTTTTTTGATAATTAGATACGGCAGGATTTTATTTCGCGCGAAGAGTGTTTTTCAAAATTTTGATACGGTGCGCTGAAGCAATTAGTGGAAAACCAGTATGCGAGAATGTTTTGTTAAAAGGTTAAAAAAAAAAAAATAATTCTTAACTATTTTTTGAAAGATGATTTATTGATGGATTTATAAATAGTGGAAATAAAAATTTTAAATTCTTCAAAATAATTTTCTCCTGCATCAACACATTTTTGAAGGCGTGTTTTCCAAATTTCAAATGCATCTTCAAACTCTTGAGCTTTGATGTTTTTCAAAAAAATTTTCGCATTTCTAAATATTTTTGCACTATATTGTGCACCATAGATAGCATTAAATGCAGTTTTTCCACAATTACTCTAATCGTTAATCGACAGTCTGAATATAAAATTTCTAACACGCGCCGGTTTGTCCTAGAGTCATAGATAATAGTATTCATTCGAAAGTTTTTTGGGTGTCCAGATCAAGGCTCGTCGATGATTCTTTCTCGGCCCTATTTAAAAGTTCTGTGCCATTTTCCACTTTGCGATTTTGACATGCAATTATGCCTATACGCTTCTTGCAACATTCTATACGTTTCCACACTATTTTTTTTTTAATTACAAACAAAACTTTATCGCGTAACGCTGTTCAAGTAGTCGCTCCATCGCGTCGTGTCAAAAACTGAAAAACACCTTTGCGCAAAGTAAAATCCTACCGCTTCAAATTATCGAAAAAACAAAAAAAGGATAAATGAAGAAAGAGTTTGTCAACATTTTAAGACCCCTCCTAATTTTCGACGAACAATAGTCGCAAAATGAAAAAAAAAGTCAATACTTCGTGGATGAACCATGTATATACAAGTACAGAGGTTACTTCTTCAAACACGTTTGAAAATATAATTCGGTTTGATTAATTTTTTTCTTAATTTCAGCCAAAAAATACAATCAATGTAGAGAATACGTTAATTTGATGTAATAAATATTGATGCAATGAAAAAATTGTTCTAGAATTTACTAAGGAGTGTAGGAGTATTATCAGTAACATATTGAATAGTCAGTCAGTGCTATAAAAAGTATTATATTATTATAATAGTATTTTACTTTTTTCACGAATTTGATAAAAAAATGAAAATCTTTTCAAAATTTTAAATAATATTCTTTTTAATTTTTATTACAAGAATGAATAAAAATATAATAAATATAATTACTATTATTTCACAGGTTTATTTACTTATTAAGAAAAAAAAATAAACAATTTTATAAATTCAGCACAAAAATTAAATTAAAATAATATAAAGAATTTATATACTATCTATTTTCTGAATAAATTATTTTTTAATACATTACATAAAATTTATGTACATATTATTATACTTTATAAGATTACACATATTTTTCTAACAATTGAAATTTTCACAGATATTTTACAATAATTGATTAATTTATCCTATAGCATTTTTTAAACAATAATATCTCCTATAAATTGTAATATAATGATGAAAGTTAAAAAAAAATTTTATAAACATATTTTAATTACTTTGTTAAACATTAGTATATATAGTAAATAAGAAAAACCTTACTGTCACAACAAGCAGTGCAGTTATCTCTTGTATAAATACCATTCACTCCTAAGTATAAAATATAATTAAAATTTTACTAAATAATTTTTATTAATATTATGGTATTAATCTTTTTTTAAATATATTATAATTTTATTAATATTAATTTAAAGAGCTGAACAAAATTTTATATGTACCTTGAGTAATATGTAAAATAATCAATAACACATTAATGCAGTAGAGTAGAATAAAAATAATTATTGAATACTTCATTTTTTAATTTAAAAAACAATATACCTATTACAGAATTTGTTAATAAAAGCCAAAAAATATAAATTAAAAATATGAATATATTTAATTTATTTAAACACTACAATTAATAAAAAATTTAATGTATTTATTTTTTTATACCATTTAATGTATAAATACAATTTTAAATATTCTTAAATAATAATTTTGTAACAAATCTATTATTATTATTAATATTTAACTGTAGGTAAATTATAATAAAAAAATTAATGGCTACACGTATTGGATGTTTTAAAATAATTATATCTTCTGAATTTTATTTGAAATTTATAAATATTTATTTAATTATAAGGAAATATTTTATAAAGAATACATTCTAAATAGCTTTCGACTATAAATGAGCTATATAAAATGTATATTAGAGATATACTATAATGTTTTATATCTAATAAAATTCAATATATTTATTAATAAAAAAAATTTTGAACACGATAAAACATTTACATTTGAAAAAATGCTTTGAAAAAGTTTCGCCAAAACAAAATTTTATGATTAAAATATAAATGAATATATTGATACAAGATAAATATATAAATAGTATGTACAATTGAGAAAATTTATTTTATTTGGCAATGTATATTTAAAATCGAATTAAGTTCTTATAAAATTTATTCATGTACCAAATCTAATGGTGTTATACTATTAATGAGGTCCACAATAGTATTTTTCACTCGTAATGATTTGACGAAATTCATGAATACAATAAATCTTGAAGACTAATTACTCGATTGGATAATAGAATATAATAAAAAAATCTAATATTATATGTCAGTCAATGATTTATATAATACTTTATTTACGATTAGTGATAAGTAGACAAACATAAAAAGTGCTTTCAAAATACAAAGTAACGGAGAGAATTTTAATCATATTTCAATAGAAAAAGAGAAAAAGAACAAAAATAAAAAAAAAAGTAAATCTTGTAGACAAACTTACCAGGATTTCTGAAATCAGAATAATTCGAAGATATTTTTTCTAGTTTATTATTATTCTATCAGTATAGTTCAATAAAAATATAAAATAAAATAAATAAACAATTTCTCTCTTGCGAGGCAATAAATAAATTTATTTATTATAAAAGTAATTGATTAGCAGTTGAATGTAGCAATTACATGATGCTTTATTCAAAAAATTTTTATCAAAAAATCTGAAGTGGACAGGGCAGAGAAATCAAATCACCTTATCGACTTTCAAAAATTGTGTGTAATATCGAATACATCTAATTCTGTAATTGTTACTATCGATTAAAAATCCCTATACCAAAAGATGCAGTGAGAGTGGAGGGATAAAAGGGAGTATTGTAAAGAGTTTCAACCCGAAAATTCTTTCTCTCTAAAAAAAAAGTAAGAGTAGAAAAATAAGGTGGAGGAGTGGATGGAGTTGGGAGAAGTAAAAAAATTAAAGAGATAGACTTGGAGTGCTAAAGACGCAGTAAAAATATGATTAGAGGTGAAAGAATAACGTGGAACTAAACTGTCCGTATGAGGCAATGCGGTGAATGATGGAGAAAAAATGTTGAGCTTGGTCATACGCCTGATTTTTCGATTTTTTTTTAAATAGAGATAGAATAGGAGGATTTAAGTAATGATAAGTTTCCTTTGTACATGCTTCACTTGATTGTACCAAGGAAACTCTTTATGAAATGGAAGCCGAAATATTTTACAGATCGAGGCCATGGAATGGTGAGATCACCTATTAAAATATTAGGAGGAAGAGCGGCAATTATTCGCCATTTTGAGAATAAAATGACCTATAACTGCTTGGTATTATTAATAAAACTCCAGTTAAGAAGTTACTTGATAAGAGAGAGAAGTATGCGGTTGATCCTGGAAGCGACTTTGGTTAAAAACTAATACAAATCCAGTACTGTGATACCATCTGCATATTGAACGATAAGTGGATATAGCTGAAATTGATGTTAAAGAGAGCTTTGGATTCTTAAGGTACGCTAGAAAGGATCCTTTTTTTTATCTATACCAATAATATTTGTCACGTTGTGAATCCCATCAATGGACAATAAATTATTAATTTTCAAAAGTATTGTTTTACAAAAATTCACTATTCATATCTCACTCGATATCACCTTAAACAACCGTATAAACAATAATTTCGTTGATAGTCTTTCCCAAAATTGAGATCATGACCACTCTGCCTTCGGGATACAGCGTTAATTACAAAATTAAAACCACAAATTTTATTGATTATAATATTTAAATAATAATAAATTATTCTTATATGTACCCGAATCAACACTACCTCAATATTATTATTAATCACTTGTTCACTTCACTAAATACATATATATATATAAATATATATCGGTATTAAATTTATATTAATTTTCCCAATAATATATTATTCCACGTCAATAAATGCTACATGGAAATTATTATTGAACGGGTCAGCATAACAATATTATTCTTAAAATTCTTAAAAAATATATATTAATATTATTTAATAAATAAAAGACTTTAATACATATATATTTTATATTATAATTACCTCTAGGTATTTTTTTATTAAATTATTAAAATGTTGATTTATTAATGTATATATATATATATATATATATATATATTTATGGATTAGAAATAATATCAATGGACTATATTATCTCTCTTTTAATTGTAAAATAATTGCCTCCAATACTACAACTCCTTGTAGCTCAAGAAGGTCTTTGTCGAAGGAAAATGGGAGAGATGGATGGGGGCCGAAAGAATGGAAGAAAGATATTAATAAAATATATTAATAATAAATAAATATTAATAAAAAAATAAATAAGAAAGGAACAACAGCAGAAGAAAAGAAAACCGAGAATAAGAAAGAAGCAGAAGGTAAAAAAAGAGAAGAAGACAAAGAAAACGAAGAAAAAAAGGACACACAGGAAAGGAAAGAAGTAGAGAATAAAAATGAAAAGCAGACAAATTTAACGGAAACAAGGGACGGGCAATAAAAAGAAAAACAAAAGAGACAGATAAAAAAAACAGGACTATACAAAAAAAGAAAAAAAAGAGAGATGATGAGAAAAGGACAGAAGACGCAAACAAAAACAACAGACAAAACGATAACATAGACATCATATTCTGGAACGTAGCTGAAATAGGGGGTAAGGACACTGACTTTTGGAGATACATTGAAAAGATGGACGTAGTATGTTTGGCAGAGACATGGGTGGAGAAAAAGGACGCAGAAAAGTGCAAAGAAAAACTCCCGAAAAATATGACCTGGGAGATCATAGGCGCAAAAAAAGAAAAAAGGAAAGGGAGAGTAAAAAGTGGTTTTATAATAGGAGTTAAGGAAAAAGAAACAATACAAATTGAAATAATAGGAAAAGAAGAAGGTGAGGGGCTTACGAAAACAAGAATAAAAGTAGACGAAAGAAAAAAGGCGATAGATATATGGGGAGTGTATAACAATAACAACGACATGGAAGTAAAGTGGAAGAAGATAGAAGAGGGGAGCTACAGTGGAGAAGTAGAACTACTGATAATGGGAGACTTTAACATAAGAACAGGGGAAGAAGGGAAAGTAATTGGAGTAAGAGAAGAAAAGGAGATGAAAAAAAGAAAAAGCAAAGATAAGAAAGTGGAAAAAGAAGGAAAGAAACTTATAAGAGAAATACAGAGGAAAGGACTCACAATAATGAATGGGACAACGAAAGGAGACGAAGAAGGAGAATTCACATACATTGGAGCAAGGGGGAGTACAGTGATTGATCTGGCAATCGCAGACGAGGAAATCAGAGACAGGACGGAAAAATTTACAGTAGAAAAAAGAATAGATTCAGATCACCTGCCGATCAGACTGAAAATACGGACAAAAGACAGAGACAGAATGAAAAACAGAATGACAAAAAATACAACAGAGACAAAAAGGACGATAATCAAATGGGGAGAAAAAGAAATAAACAATTACATGGAAAAGACGAACGGAGTATACAAAAAACAAGAAGAAAACAGAGACGTGGAAAAACTATGGAAAGGGATTAAAGAATTAATTGAAAAAAACATAGAGAAAAAGGAAATTAAGATAAGGGCATGGAAAATCGGGGAAAAGAAATGGTACGATCGAGAATGCAAGAGAGCAAAAGGAAAGGCTGAGAAGGCATTAAAAAAATGGAAAAAAGGAACGATAAAGAAAGAAAACTACATAGAAAAAAAGAAGAACTGGAAAGAACTATGTAGAAGAAAAATAAAAGAATGGAGGAAAAAAGAAGAAGAAGAATTAAAAAAACTGGAAAACGAAGGACAGATATGGGACTACATTAATAGGGGTAGGAAAAAGAAAGAAAAGGGAGACGAAAACATAGAAATGAAGACATGGGAAGACTACTTCAAGATACTACTGGAAGGAGCAGATAGTGAAAGAGAAGGGGTTGAAACAGAAAAGGGACAAACTGGGAGCAAAAACAAAACAACAGTAGACACCAAAGAAATAAAGCAGATGTGCAGAAAACTAAAAAAGAGAAAAGCCAAAGGTATAGACGGTATCCCGAACGAAGCATGGATACACGGTGGAAGGGAAATTGATGCGAGACTAGAAGAAATATTGAAAGAAATAATGCAAACAGGGAATATCCCAGAAGAATGGAGGACCGCATTGATAATCCCGATATATAAGAAGGGAGAAAGAGAAAGACCCGAAAGCTACAGGGGGCTATCCATGCTGAATTCGGGATACAAAATATACACTGGAATCTTGAAAAATAGACTTGAGAAATTGGTAGAGGAGAGAAAACTACTCCCAGAAGGACAGGCAGGATTCAGGAAAGGGAGATCCACGACAGATAATATATATATTCTAAACCACATCATAAGGAAAAATATAAAGGATAAAAAAGAGATATATATACTGTTCGTGGATCTCAAAGCAGCGTTTGATACGGTGAACAGGGAAAAATTGTGGGAAATTATGACAGAACAAGGATGTGACAAAGAACTAACGGACTTGATTAAAAAAATATACAAGAAAAAAGGATGCAGGATAAAAACAGAGAAGGGAATTTCGGAGGAATTCTGGACTCATAAGGGTTTAAGACAAGGATGCAGTCTTAGCCCCCTCCTATTCAACCTCTACATAGCAGATATAGAAAAAGAGATGGAAAAAAATATGGTGGGAGGAGTGAAGATAAAAGACAAGAGAATATGGACTCTTGCATTAGCGGACGACCTTGCTATGATAGGGGAGAATAGAGAGGCAATGCAGGGAATGATGAGGACACTAAAGAAATTCCTAAAAGACAGAGAAATGGAACTAAATGCAGAAAAGACAAAAATGATGATCATCGGAAGAAAAAGGAAACATAGGAAGGAGAAATGGAAATGGAAGGGAAAAGAAATAGAAACAGTTGACAGATTTAATTATTTGGGATTCGTGTTTAGGAAGGATGGGAAGTACCATGAGCACATTAAAGAAAGAATATACAAAGGGAAAATAGCCGCAAAAAAGACATGGGGGCAGCAGAGAAAAGGTACTCATGGGACTTCCTAGCCAGAAAAATGCTCTTCAACTACCTGGTGAAGGGAGTGCTAGAGTACGGAGTAGAGATATGGGGAGGGGAAGGAAGTGACGAGATGGAGAGGATTAAAGCAGACTACCTGAGGTGGACATTGAGACTAGACTTTTGCACTCCCAGATACCTGGTATACGAAGAGACTGATGAAGATAAAATGGGCATAGATTGGGGTATTAGAACACTAAAACACGAAGAAAAAATAATGCAAATGGAGGAAGATAGATGGGTAAGGAAAGCCTACGAAGAAAAGAGAGAAATGCAGAGAAAAGAAGGAAAAGCAGAGGGAGAAAAATGGCTCAACAAGATAGGGTTGAGCAAGAAACAAATAGAGCAATGGCAGAGGGAGGGTAGAAACGTATACACGGAGATAAAACAGAGGGACAGAGACATACAGAGACAAGACAGACGTGGCAGAATAAACGAATCGAAATATAATGAAACATACAAAAAGATACAAAAAGACGGACTGCCAGAATACCTAAAACAACCCCAAAAGCAGAGGACAATGACAACGACTGCAAGGGTCAAATGCGGTAATATCACTAGCAGTAACAGATATTGGAAAAATCCGGAAGAAAAAAGATGTATATTATGCGGGAAATGCGAAGGAGATTGGACGCATCTGACCAGTGAATGCGAAAACACAGAGGACATATTCAGAGAATGGGGGGAAGACACTGAAGAAAGATGGACATATAAGAACATAATGACGACATTAAACGACAAGAAAAGGGAAAAAAGAGGTGACCCAATCAAGAAAATTAAAGAGGTGGAGAAAAGAGTGAAGAAAAAGGAAGAAATGAGATGAAATAAAAGAAATGACTAATGTATACAAAAGTGAGACAGCGATAAAAGTGAATAAAATATAAACTGAGCTGTGATAAATAATTAATTAATATAACATAAGATGTAAATAAATTAGTAATAAGATGTGTACAATAAACTGTAAAATAGCGGAGCCCGTCCCTAGGCAAAAAGCCGGGACGTAACTGTATAAATAAATAAATAAAAAATAAATACTACAACTCCTTGTTATAAATAATTGCAACACTCACCTTTAATATCTTTAATTTTAAACATAAAAGTTTTACAGAAGAAAATGTATAAACTTCCAGCTCAACCGAACGAAATACACTCACTATTCTGCTCATTTTTATTTTCGCGAGTTCACATGGAATTACTTAATATGTGTTAAAATCGATCGATCATCAATAATCTTTAAGGGATTGGTTTACATCATCAATCTCTTGATGATAATTGGCCATGAAAATTACTAACACATTTCAAACTCCGCGGTAATACCATACCAGAACGCCTTCCACATGTTAATAAATATAAATATTCGTGTCGCTATAGTATTTCTTTATTTTATTTTATTTTATTTTATGTAATGAAATTCTATTCTTCACACATTTATTTTAACAACATGAAAATATTTATAAAAACTTTAGATGCGTTTATTAAAAAAATGAAATTTAAAAAATAATTACCTTTCTAACATGAAAATAAATTTTTCAATTAATTTGAAAATTATTAATTAAAATTATTTCACGTAGCATATATATAATTACTCTATATATTTTATTAAAAACATTTTATTATTATCAGAAATAAATTATCAAAAATTTCTTTTACTTATATATAATTACAGATACATTTTTCGAATATTAAAGTTAATAATACAAATCTTTGAATATAATATAGTATAATATAATTTTAGTATAATATAATTTTAGTAATTTCAATCAGTATATTATTATTAAAAACAATATTAATTAAAAAAATTTTTACACTAAATTTTTTACATTATTGTTTATTATCTATATAATAAATAGTCTTCTTAGATTTTTTATCTATTTTCTTTTCAAGTTTTAGTCCTTTACTTTTTTTTAATCCTTTAATATGCATTATTATTTATATTTTAAAAGAATTACTTTTAAAGATTTTAATTAAAAAATAAAGTATTTTCTTTATATGATTCATACTCACTTTTGGTATGTGCAGGTTCGTCTGGTAAATTTGGTAAGTCTATTATATCTGGTAAATCTGGTAAATCATTATATGTAGGTAATGTTGCAAATTGAATATTGCAGTCATCTATACAATCCTTTTTACAAGCATCTAAACGTTCTATTGGGTATAACATTATTATTAAAGTAAATAATTTAAAAATATAACTTACTCTTACAACAAATATTTGTAAAAATATAAGGGTCTTAATAAATGTTTTAAATTTTATAACTTACTTGAGCAACTTTGAAAACATCTACTCGCACTAGCATAATGTTGATCCTCTAATTAATATAAAAATTATAACTCTTACTACTGCAAATTTTTTTAAATTAATCATATATATAAAAAATACATAATTAACGATGTAAAACTGATAGCAATTAATTTAAATGCATTTATTATTGATAAATGAATCTAAATAATTAAAATAGTAATGCTTATAAAATGTTGATTTTATATGAAATAAAAAAATTGATTCTGAAATGAATAATAATTAATCTATGAAATAATTAATTAAAAATTCATATATGTACTTAAAACACGTTTTGAAAAATATTCTAAATGAAAAAAATAATATTTCTCAAATTTTTTGTGAGTCATTACTTATGTTAATAATTGACGATAAGATAGAATTTTTTATCAGTTAGATCTTATAGAGCTTTAAAAAAGGATTTATATAAAAAATATTTTATTTAAAATATTCTTTTAATTTTTTTATTGAAAAATTTGAAAATTTCTGTAGCAAGTATTAATTATAGAAAATAATTCAAAGTTATTATAATTTATTTTAAAAATTATTAATTAAAAAACAATACTGATTTTTTATGAATTCAAAAATGTTCAAAAATTATACTTGTTAAATATAATATAAATATTATATTTTTGATATATTAATTTATTAATTATTACTTACAGCGCTATCATTTGTATATTATCATTTTTTATATTGAGAGAAGCGTTAATATTAATATATTAAATATATATATATTTAATTATAGAGAAGTGTGCTCATATATGTTTTACTTATGATCTTCTTTTGATTTTACTCCGAACAAGACGACGTACTCTAATTGTAATATCACAATAAAATAAAATATATTAATATTAAATAAAATAATATTTATTTAATTTACTATTTCAATAATACTGTAAACAATGAAAGATATCTAAGAAGAATTGAATAAAAAAAGAAAAAAGATAGCTGTCTTTTTTTATTTTTTATTTATATCTATTAAAAAAACTTATTAATTTTATGTAAGTAGATGCTAACTTTCCAAATTTTCATAAATGAAGCTACCATAAGTTTAATTTTGATCAGCTTTTGTGAAAAAACTTGTAACACATTAATAGTATCAATCACTTTTCTTGAGTATTCGTTTTCATTGTTTATTTTTTTATTGTTATTTTTGGTAATCAATCAAAAAGCTTTGTTTATCTTATATTAAGAAATAGTTGGCATAAGTCTTATTCTTTTGATACCATAAGGTCATTTTTAGCCTGTATGTCAATATATGTCAATATTTTTATGTCTACCCAGCTATTATAGGTAATTATCCTTACGAATGTCATGTTATTATCTTTATTCAATATATCTAAAAAAATTTGGCATAAAAGAACCCCCTTAAAGCAAATTTTAATAGTATCAATGGCTATATAAATAAAGAGTGATAAACTTTTTTTATTCTGTTTTTCTAACAATCAAATGATTCTTTTAAATTAGACGTGGTCTTAAATGAAATGCAGAGATATACAAAAAATCTTATTAAAAAAGTAATTATTATACTTAAACTTTTTTCTCTACTTATTTTTTATCATTTTTGACATTTTATAGTTTAAGATCTACTTCTAGTTTATGATTGCATTTTGAAAAGTACAATATCTAGGTATTTAAAAGTTGTGAAAAAGTAATTCTCAATTTCTGAAATGTTAATAATAATGAATTTCTATATTTTATTATATACCTTGAAATTTATCTGGATGCTCCATTTATGATTTCAAGTTAAAGTTCTAAATACAAACTCAGCTATTGGTTTTATTATTTATTTTATTTATTTTACAACTATTTTATTTATATCTAAGAATTCTAAATTACCCTGTAGTTTCAAGTCATCTTTAAATATTGTATCTTATTATATAATTCAAATGCATATACATATAATTCATAGTTATTAATCAAGTTTATTAATCAAATTTGTTTTAGTAGAAATTTGTAGGTTTGTAATACTTTAAATATTTAACATATTCTAAATTCAGCTTTAAACCATTAAGAACATATCTTTGGTCTTTAGAATGCTATAGATTATATAAAACTATGTGATGAAAAACGCCTTCTTTTGAATGTATAACATGTTTATCAGAATCAGTTAGCAATTTTTTTTACCATTTTTAAAAAACTAAGTACATTACTTAGGACAGCAATGCCGCGTTAATGGATTTTAGTATTTACTATAAATACTCCTTGAAAAGCAAGGACTCACTTTTTAAGTACTTTGTTTGAAATATATCTGACCGATAATTTCTCCATAGTTATTATATAAAGTCGCTATTTATCTTAGCGATTTCGGGAAGGTCAGAAAATATGCAGACAAGTTTTTTTCATTTTTCCTTTTTTTATCATTATAAGTGATATAATTTTACTCATGCAAAGTGTATTTTTCAATTTTGTAACATGGCGCGATGGAGAGACTAGTGGATTATCGCTATATGATAAAATTTTGATTTACGACTTGGTAAAAATACTATGGAGATTTTTAAATGCTAAAAAAGGAGTTTTTAAGGATAACTATATGCAAATGATGATAAATTCAAGATGTAACCGATTACTACAATACTTCAACAACGGTTTCAACTCAAAAACTGTGTACACACATTTGGCGTTAGAATCAATTCAGATGGTTTTTGGATGCTATGAATTATCGGGATAATCAGTAATCTTCACGAAAGTTTTATATGATTTCCTAATTGCAATTTACACTTAATTTTATCTTTAATGATTTTCTTAACATTTAAAAATCTCTATAGAATTTTAATAACCCACAAATAAATTTTTACCGTGTAAATTTGTTCCAATAATCGCTTCGTTGCGCCGTATTATAAAATTGAAAAATTTATGTATAAACTATTCTAAAGAAATAGAATGTACATGTATTATTAATGAAATTTTAAATATAATTTTAATTTTATCATTTTTAAATCAATATATTATATTTTGTTAATATTTTAATAAGTATTTTTCCTATCACTCAATAAAAAACTACTTACTTTGCTTTTTAATAATAGTAAAATTCATTATATTTTTATATTAAAAATAACTGTATTTACAAAGTATTTTGTAAATGAAATGTGAAATTTAATAATTATAGGTAGATGAAAAAAAAAGAAAATGAAAGAGTTTTAGATGTAATAAAAATATGTTCGTATATTTTGTTGATTTAAATTAATTATATTATAATTATTTTTATTTTAATAGTTATTACTTACGCGCAAATTTATGAACGCATGCATACTTGCACTTATCCACTTTTGGTTTCGGTAGACCTTTAATTAATTAGAAAAATATATGTAGAAATGAAACAGTGAAAATAGTGAAAAATATTTATCATCTTAATATACTTCTTTTATCTATTCTTATTGTACAATTTGCAACGAGACGTGATGGCTGTTAGAAGCTTTGAGGCGGTCTCTTACCCACTTCGAAGCTTTACCTGTATTTATTTCGTCATGTTGGCTCGTGTACTCATACACGACGAGCCACATGAGAGCTCCGGGGAAAGGGGACTACGGCCACTCGGGTTATTTCGTCGCAAGTCCCCCTCATTGTTCTGCACGGACTAATACTTCGCGGCGAATCAGCACTCGTGGCCGAATACTTGCACCTTGAGCGTCGAGAAACTGAGGAGATGTTGCACTAGGGAGCACCCAACTCTAGAGCAGAACCTTTTCGGCTTTCTACCTGAATACTCCTTTCCTCGATAAACCCGCTGTTCACGATATAATGTCAGATTTCTTTTCTAAATTCCGTTGCCAAGTAATTTAGACGACAAACACCTCTGGACCATTCACGATAATGTGTTAGTCCACTCCTTTAAAGGGTCTTCGTTTATGAAAACCCTTCCTATCCTAGCCAAATAATCTCTGCGCTCTTGAGAACAATATTGCGACCGTAGCAATATTGCTGAGACAGCCGTCCATTTGTTCTGTATTTTCGAGAGCAGAATTCCTCTGGTCTCGATTCCGATCACATCATCCCTTCCTCTTGATAGGTTGTTCACGATTCCGCGGCAACATTAGACTTTTCCGTTTCCGTTAGACGCGATTCCGTGCTATTTCAATCCTTAAAGTTTTGACTGCTTGCAGTAAAACCCTTCCTACTGTAGCCAAGGATATTTTGCGGTAAATGTGTGAATTTGCTTCCGCTGCAAATTCGACATTTTTATCATTTGTCCGAAACCTTGGCTCTTGTCGGGTCTCCCTCGTATTAAGGGCTTTTCTTTAATTGCTTTTAACCACCGCCCCTGTTCCTTCGTTTCCCGTCGAGTCAATACATCCGTCACTCGCAATACCGTCCGCTGGTTTTCTTGCTAATACGTTGCCATGGTTCTGACTTCTTTTTTGTTGTTTTCCTTGTCGTGTAAAATTTTTTATCCTTCCCTATTTGTTACAAAAAAAAAACAAATCAAATTGAAAACCGTTTGCTATCAAAAATGTATTCGTGTATAGAAAAAATTGTAAAGTAATTATTTCAAATAGTTACTCAAATTTCGGATAATCCGCGAGCCTTGGTGTACCTGGGTCAATTTATTATTTTTTATGTTCATAATCCACCCTACTAGGCGAATAGATTTAACTCAAATATTATAAATATCAATCCGTTATCACTGATTTATTTCGAGGAAAGTGGTTCTAAATTATATTATTAGATTATTTAAATTGTAGCATTAAGTTCCTTTTATAGCCGCAATACGGTAAACACCGCGTGTGAGTGCGACATAAAAAATATAAGACAGAGAGAAGCTGAGTAAAGAGTGGAAGCAAGAAAAATGCAGAGTGTGAAAGAGTAAGTGAGTAGAAATGCAGAGAAAAAAAATTGTGGAAAAAACAGTGGAGTGAGAAGTACGAAAATGAAAAATAACAGAAAAACAAGGAGGTTAGGAAAAGAGACGGGGAAAAGGAGAAAATGTGCGAAAAGCAGTATACAGGGACGTAAAAAGCATGGACAACATCTTCATACTTAATCACATGATATGGAGAGCAGTATAAAGAAGAAAAAAACTACATGTGCTGTTCATAGAACTCAGGGCTGCGTTTGACACAGTTGACAGAGAAATACTATGGAAAATCATGTCAAGAAAAGGATACAGCAAGGGATTAATACACAGAATTATGATAATATACCAAGAGACGAAATGTAGAATCAGAACTAACGAAGAGCTATCAGACGAATTTTGAGTCACGAAAGGACTCAGGCAGGAGTATTATTTAAGCCCAACACTACTCAATATCTATATATCAGAGCTGGAGGAATACATGGAAAGCAGAAACATAGGAGGCACAAGAATAGCGGACAAAAGAATATAGACGCTGGCATACGCCGATGTCATTGCGATGATCGAAAAAAACTGAGAAGCAATGCACGATATGATGGAAAGACTAAAGGAATTTTTGGACAACAGAAAATTGTAACTTAACACAGGGAAAACGAAGATACGATAAAAAAAAGGGGAAAAGGCAAAAGCAGAGAATTGGACATGGATGAAGAAAAAAATCGAGGAAGTAGACAAATTCTGATACCTAGTTTTCATGCTATGCAGAGACGGAAAATTGAAGGAACAAGTGTAGGAAAGGGTGCATAAGGGAAGAATCGCGGCAAAGACCACATGGGGATATGGATAAAGACGATGTACAGGGGATTTCTGTCTCAGAAAACTAATGTTAGACTACCTGGTTAAAGGAGTAATTGGGTACGGGGCAGAAATCTGGGGAAACGAAGAGACCAGGGAGTTTGACAGAGTTAAACTAGACTACTATAGATGGATCCCGAGACTGGACTACTACACATCCAGATACATCATACTAGATGAGATAAATGAATGGGAAATAAAATATAAGTGGAAAACAAGAGCTATGAAATACGAGGAAATGATCAAGGGAATGACAGAGGAAAGATGAGGAAAAAAGAAAAGCGAGAGAGACAGACAGGAGAAGTGGCTCAACAGCCTCGGATTCAGTAGAAAGCACATTAAGATATGAAAAGCACAAGGAACACATAAATATGATGAGATAAAAAAAAAGAGACATAGAAGTGCAAACCTAGAAGAGGCTAGTTAAGATAGAAAAGTCAAGATATAATAACGTATAAGAAACAATCATGGAAATTGGCCTACCGAAGTACTTGAAAAAAGAGAAGGAGCCAGAGAAAATCACAATGACGGCAAGAATAATATGCGGGAATGTCATAGAGGAAAATAAATACTGGCTTGAGGCAGAAAAAAAGATGTACAGACTATATGGAGAGAAAACAGAGACGTAGAACCACTGGATAATGAACTGCAAAGAAACACAAGAAAGCTTCAAAGACTACAGAGAAAACAGAGGACGAGAATGGATAAACGCAGAAGTGCTGCAGAGTTTCCAGGGATGAAAGGAGGAAAAAAAAATAAAGGAAGTAAAGAAGATGCAAAGAAAAAGGAATAACCAAAAATAGAGAAAAAAGAGAATATGCAATAATATGATAGTGATAAGTGTAATCACCTACAATGTAAATATGTAAATATGTAAAAGCGGTTGTATTATGGAATCTTTTCCAAGGCCAATAGGTTGGAATGTATATGAATAAATAATAAAAATAAAAAAAAAATTGTAACATTAAATGAACCATCGTTATAATCTGTATTATCGATTTTGTATGTATATGAGAGAACTGTTCATTAAAGTACATCTCTCCGTGATATTTATTTATTAAAACTTGTTGTTTTTTTATTTGACGACACCTGTGAGCAACGTTCAAAATTCCTGGCAGACCGGCAGGCGCTGATCTCGGCGAGAATCTTTTCTAATTCTTCGACGAGAGCTTGACTCTGCCTTTCACGTGTGAAGAACAAACAGAGCCGTCTCATCACATATTTATAATATTTAAAATGTTTAATATCAATATTTTCGACAAAATTTTATATGAATATCTTTTTAACGTTTTGACTTTCCACTGTTATTTTTTAGTAATTACTAGACTTTTAGTGTTACTAAATGATTTAATTACAATGTTCAATATTTATACATAAATAAGAAAATGACAAATCTTACCATCACAACAATTCATACAAACATCTCTTGTATAATTACTTACAGGTTGGTATATATTGAATTGCATTCCTGTCAGTATAATATAATTAAAATTTTTTAATATAATTTATATCAATATTCAATTTTATAATATTTTATTAATGTATGTATTATTAGCATACCTTCAGTATAAAATAAAAAGTAGAGTAAAGCAATAATAATAATTAAACACTTCATAATATCAAAAAATTTTGTATCTTATAGTATTTTATTTTATTTTATTTTTTTTAATTAATAAAAAGGAAATTAAATAAAATTTTAAAGATATGTTTACATACTACAGTTTATGTGTACCAAGAAACTCAATGTTTCTCTTATTTTTTAATTTTATTGACAATTATAAGCATACATTCAAATTTTTAATTTTATCATTTAATACATAGGTGTAATTGTGACTAAAAAATTGTTTTAATAGTTTTATTTTTAAATATTTGTAAACTGACAAGTCCATAAAAAATTTAATAATATTATTTCTTTTTAATGAGACATAAATGATAATAAAAATTTAATTGCAATGTATACTAAATATTTTTTAAACAATTACTGTTCTTTTAAATCGTGATCGAAATTTATAAATATTTAAAAAAATATTATAGAAATATTTTTTAAAATGTTTAACATTATATAATTTTAGGAAGTACTAGAATTATATTATTTATAAAAATGTATATTTTTGAAGAATATAACTATTTTTTGAATATTGTTATGTCTGGGGTTATTATACTTTTTTAAAAATTTAATTTGTTAAATTTAAAATATAATTTTATTTAATTATTTAATTTAATACAAATTTTCTACATTGATTTTTAGAAAAAGAATGTATAATATGAAAAGACTATCAGTAAGAATAAATTTCAAATAATATTATCGGAAATTTAGGCACCGAATGTATTAAAGCTCAGAATTATCGCTCGATGAATGTATGAAGTTACTTGTTTTAAGATGCTGATTTCGTTCAGCTGTTTAAATGTCCTTGAGAGTTATAGATGATCCGAAAGGCTGATGTGGATGTTGTATTTCTTCTTAAGCAGCGTGCTGTCACTACTCCAAAATATTTGGGTTTGGAATTCCCAGTTGTGATTAGAATTGATATTTCGAATGTCGAGAGTACAAAGTTTAAGAATTCTTAAATATTTTAGTTATTATAGAACAAACGACTGTTGAATTAACAAAAAGCGATTTTCCTGCTTCGGTACGACTTTTATAGCGTTTAAATTTTTCCCCACCATAACATCTTTAGAGATGAGATGGAGAAAGGGGGTGATCTTCTCTTAATTGATAATTTTTAAATAACCTGTCCAAGAATTTATCTGTTATCAGTCGTAGACAGGCACAATGATTTCAATATCCGCCGTTTCTAGCTTAATTTCATGTGAATACGATTTTAGTCATATTTAATTTCTATAATAAAGATTCATTTGTAACTGGATTTTTCTTTATAGTAGATATGTGGAATATATATGAGTGATTGAGCGTTTAATCGCATTATTTCATTTTATGATATTTTAAAAAGAAAAATAATTATTTAAATAATTAATTAAAATTATATTATATATTATATTATAATTAATTTTTTACAGAACGATATACAATTTGTATTTTAATTTAAATTAAATATAATTATAATTAAAAATCTTTTATATTTATAAATATTTAAATTATAAATCTTTTTCAAAACGTCACATGGAAATCATTTAAATGATTCTTTAAAAATAAAGGATGTATTACTACAAGATAAATATTTTAATATCAAATGTAATTTGAAAGATTTCTGTTCTTTTTTAATCTTTAATTATGTTCTCAATAATGATCTGTGCTAATAATTGAGCATAATACAGAATAATATCAAATATACTTTTTTACTGTTTATGATAACTACTAACATTCACTGCTCTTAATTCATTAAATTTTTTTATACGATTTCCTGTAATGATAAGTTAAAATAAGATAACTATAATTTAATGTATTAAGTAATATTTTTACTTATATTTCGATATAATTGAATACTGGTCTTAAATGTGTCTCACTTTAAATAATTTCTTATATCATGTTTATCAATGCTAATAGACATTTTTGACGTATAAATTAAATTTGTTTCTTCTTTTCAAAAGATTTGACAATAAATTATCGGCTTTAATTAATACCTAATACACGATTTATACTTAGATAAATATGTCAGGTAAGTAATGCATTGTACATATAAGTCTGTAAAATTTGGAACATATAAATATCCACATGATGAACATCAGATAAGATTTAATTTTATTTGTTTAACATCCCTTAATACTTGTTCAACTTTTCAAGGATTATAATTAATATTATCTATAAATTAGTTGTCGATAATTGCGTATAAATATTTTTTAAATGATTCAATTTAAAAAAATTATTTTATATAGATTTTATGAAATAATTTTAATTATGATATATAATAAGGTATTATCAAAAGAAAAATATCAAATAAATCTATTATATTTTTTATTATGGTTAATTTATAATGGTGATTAAGATTAAAAAGATTTGAATATTTTATCATTTTAATATTATAATTGAATTCATTATTTGAGTCCAAATATAAAATTTATTTTAAATATTATTTATAAACATTATATGTTTATCCACTAGCTTTTTGACTTATTTCTTTTTCTCTTCGAACCTAAAATATAAATGTAATCATATATCATAATTATTTTTAAACAATTATAAATGAAGCATTTTCTTTATATTTTATGTAGTTACCTTTTTTCTCAGATTTTAACTTTGGTAGATTTATTAGATCTTCCAAGTCATCGTATGGATGATCCAAAGCTGATTCGGCTACGAAATGCCGAGAATTACAATCATCTTCACAATCTTTTTTGCAGACATCTAAGCCTTCTGTTCAAAATAAAATAAAAATAAAAATAAATAATTGCATTATTTGATATTTATAGTAAAAATAACTATAATATAATACCATTAAGATATATCTATTAAAATTATATCTTACTCAAGCAGCTCCAAAGACACTGTCTTCGAGTATCATAATTTTGGGACTCTAAATAATATAAAATGTAATTTTTAATGTTTCATCTTCTTAAAAAAAATATTATGTAAAAAAAAATTTACAACAATGCACAGAAAAAATATTTGTTTAAATATTATAAACTGTTATTTATCAATAAGTAAAAAAAAATTAATTATACATTTACGTACATATATATAAGTTATATATTATATAAATGTAAATTAATTTTGTCTATATATATATATATGTATATCCATTTATATATACTATATGAAGGATAAATAAATAAGTGAATATTTATATTAAATATTTGAAGACAACTCGAAACGATTATACATGTGAAATATATACATGGTCTGTCACCGAGGTATCAATTTTTTTTTTTATTTTGCAACTATTCGTAGGTACTTGGGAGAGGTCTTAAAATACAGAGAAAACTTTTTTCCATTTGTCCCCTTTATTTTTGTCTTTTCGATAATTTGAAGTGACAGGATTTTACTTCGCGCGAAAGGTGTTTTTCAATTTTTTGACACGGCGCGATGGAGCGACTACTCGAATAGCATTACGCGATAAAGTTTTGTTTGCAATTAAAAAAAACAATGTGGAAACGTATAAAATGTTGCATGAAGCGTATGGACATAATTACATGTCAAATCGCAAAGTAGAAAATGGCACAGAGCTTTCAAAGGGGACCGCAAAAAGATAATCAACGAGTCTGTGTTTGGGCGCTCAAAAAGCTTTCGAACTTCTACGAACACCCATCACGTACTAAAAATTTTTAATTCGGGCGGTCGATTAATAGTTAAAGTAATCGCAGAAAACTGAATTTCACGCGATTTATGGAATTAGAAAACATTTAGAAATGCGAAAAATTTGCGTAAATATCAAAGCTGAAGAGTTTCAGACTGCTTTTCAGATCTACAAAACTCGTCTTCTTAAATATGTTGATGCAGGAGAAAATTATTTTGAAATATTTTTAATTTTTACTTCAAACTGTTTATAAGTTCAATAATAGATAATATTTCATTAAAAAAGGTAAATGTTTTCTTTTTTTTTTAGAATCTTTAAGCGAAAAATTCTCGCGTAGTGTTTTTTCACTAATCGCTTCAATGCGCCATATCAAAAAATCGAAAAATCCCCTTCGTGGAAATAAAATCCGACCCCTTCAAATTATCGACAAAAAAAAGAGACAAATGGAAAAAGATTTTTTCTACATTTTAAGACACCTCCCAAATCGCTATGACGAATATTTACCATATGAAAAAAGTCGATACTTCGGGGACAGACCATGTATATATATAACTTACGTCGCTACTTATCTTAGCAGTTAATAAGGAAATACATCATATGTGACTTCTAAGTAATTTTTCACGAAGCATCAGGAAAAAAACTTAGGTAAAAGATATTTCATGTATCAAATATTTTTAATTTCTCGTAAAAAGGGTATATTCTAAAGTAATTAATAATTCATAACTATGTAAATTTGTAGTAATAATTAGTAATTACAAATTCTTAATAATCTATCAATAATAAATTATTCTCCATAAATATTTAAATCGATTTTTTATGTTAAATGATGATTAGAAATATTAAAATGTATAAAATAATAAAGACGAATGAAGGAATTAAATTAAATTTAGTTTAATTGACAATTACTAATTTAATAGCAATTAATACTTAAATTGTAATTACGTATTTTGAGAGTGAATTATAATCTCGAAAAGAGATTTTTCCGTGCTTATTATAAAATAAAAAACTTAAAAAAAATTATACAGTAATTTATAAAAAAAATTCATAAACTGTAAAAGAAATAAAATAAAATATCGAAAACGAATTGAAAAGTAAAGTACATGTAGTATGAAGGCAAATAGATATATGAAAAAATACAGGAAGATTAACAGAGAAGTGTGAATAAAAAAATAATATTAATTGTAAGAGTTGTGAGTTTATGAATCGAGATTATCATCTATTAGTTTTGTAAGTATTTTATTGTAGATTTTTTTGAGGATATGATCATATAATTTGAATGTTTTGTATTTAAGAATAACTTAATTTCTCATTAATTTTAAGTTAATACGCATATGTTTTTAAGATGTTGCATTAATTTTTATAAGAATCTTTTTAAGAATTATGCACTCATATAAATATATTGAATTGGAATTTCTATTAAGCAATGCATTGATTAATTTCAAAAATGGATAATTCTAAAGAATATTGAGTCACAATTATTGTAAAGGGTTTGTCATTATAATTAACACAAATTTATATTTTTTTTCTTAAATAATGTTGGAGTTTTGCTTTAACTTTACTATGTTTAATTGACAGGAATTTAATTATTTTAATATATTAAAAATTCTAATAAAGAAAGTATAATTAAATTAGTATTGATTTGTTTACTTTAATTAAAGTAATGTAAATAAATGAAATAATATAATTATAACAGAAATAAAATTTTAAATAATAACAGGTATAAAATAATATATTAAAAATATTCAATTTAGTAACTTCTTAAAATTTTTTGCCAGTATTTAATCATATAATCTAATATTATTATTATTATTATTAATATATAATATTATATAATATATAATATAATTTAATTTATAATTTATCATTATAAGAAGTTTATTTAAAATCTTGGTTGATCTAATAGCTTCATAAATAAAATTTTAGATTAAAAAAACATATTCTTATAATTGCTTTAGGAATATATGATTAAGTGTGTATAATAAATAATATATAATGAACAGATTTTATTTTATAAATATTTGATAAGTCAATGTGACAGATAAATATACGTATAATGAAAATAATAGAAATATAGAAGCGATAAAAAAGCATAGTCGCATCTTTTATTGATTTAAAATAATTATATTATAACTGCTTATAATCAAATACTTACTACTGAATTTATTAATGCAAGCACCAATACACTTCGTTGCTTTTTTTGGTTCTAGACCTTGAATCAAACAAAGAAATGTATTGAAGAATTATTGATAATTCAAAGTAATAAATAATAGAATACATAAAGATATATCAATTATGAAAATGTCACTTTATTTCTTAAATATTTTTACATTGTTATAATATTATTTAGTTGTCATATAATACCAATTCTATAAATTATATTACGGAGTAATCTTCTAGGAATCCACTGAAGTTGTTATATGATGACTAAACTTATTGAAAATAATTTGCAAAGATCTATAAACTTTTCTTCCTATATTATGTTCATTATTTATACATTTATGTATATTCTATTAAATCGATAATTTAATCAAGAAGTATTTGAGCAAAATATATTTAAAAGTAAATGCAATTACTTGGCCACTACTATCCATTGATAATCCTTTTTTAACCACAATATCATTGACTTTCTTCTTGTTCATTTTGTTATCTTGTTTATTTTGTAACGGTGTTCTTTATATTTTTTTTTTTACTATATTGACTTTTCATTAAGCCTCAATCCACAAAAGATTTCTTATTCATTTCAAATTATGATATAGCCTATACTTTTTTTTTATCTCATACTTTGTAAAATGATATTGAAATAGACTTTATAAAAAATTTATTATTAACTTTTTTATTTATTAAATTGACAGAAGTAGATAATACTCATAAAGAAGAGGATTACAATTATCATAATATAATTTAATTTATTGGCAAGCTTTTTAATCTTTTATGATCTCTTTTGTGTTTTTAGTTTATATATATATATATATGTATATATATATATATATTTCATTTAACTATAATCCTCAGTCCATTCTGATTAAATTATTTATGATATATAATTATACTTTCATTCTTACCGACAAGAAAGTTTTCGAAAAACTAAAGATGATCTGAATAAAATCAATTGTAATAAAATTTTTTAGGAACATCGATATATTTTGATAAGTGTATATTATTTTTTAAGACAGCTAGTACAACTAATATCTAATATTTAGTATTTAAAAAATGTGAAGCGATTTAGATAATTTATTTTATAATTTAATCCTATCAAATAGATTAATCTGAAATAAACTGATATTGTTAATGCAATTTAAAAAAAGCGTTTCAATTTGTTATACTTATTATCAATTGAGGTAAAATTTTTCATCCATTTTATTTAAAATATTTTCTACAAGTATTTCTTTTCTACTTACATTATTCAACGATTCAAAGACTATTGTTAACGAAACCTAAAACTGGTACAATTATTAAAAATAAGACATTAATGTTAAATAATATCTTCTACTATTTTATATATGGAAAAAAATATTTAAAATGTATTTTAAATATTCTAAAAAATGTTACATATATTGCATCTAATGTGGCAGTTTATATTTGAAGTACAATCCTTGATGCAAGATTCATGATAATAAATATAGTAACTACTATATGATTTATACTATTAATATTTAATATAAATTAATATACAGTTTTTAAGCGTTATGAGTTCCAAGTCTTATTCAGCTGATTAATAAATATTAAGGTTGTTATAAGCAATCTGCGATATCAGATATCATCGATTCTTTTATTTGTATACTTTCATTCACAAATAAATCAATGTATAATTTAATACAAATATATTTTTCAAATTTACAGATGCATAATGTGTAATTATAAATTATGTTTAGAATTTACTCATCATTTTGCATAATGTTAAGCGTAAACTACAATTCTAACTCATAGTAATTTAAAACTAGAATCTATTTATGTTCAATAAATTTTTCTTAAAATTTTTTTTTTTTTTTTGTTTTAAAATTCAACGAATATTTTTAATACGAAAATTAAATTTAATAAATATTATTTTAGTAGAAAAATATCGTTGAAAAATTATCAATTCATAAAGCACCAAAAGTAGTATAACAAATCGATTAGTCACTGAATTATCAAGAAGAACATTATATTATTAAGATATTATTTTAATATTTTATATTAAAAAAAAAATATATATATATATATATATAAATAAATGAATTTAAAATAAAAAAAAAAAATTTTATTATCTTCTATTTTTTTTATAAATAATTTTTTAATGCATTGTAAAAAATTTATGTGAATAAATGTAGTATATAAATATAAAATAATTGATTTGATGGAAGATGAATAAATTTTTAGAAAAAATAATTTAATTACAGTATTTAACATTAATAAACTAAATAAAGTAAAACGAAACCTTACCTGCACAACAAGTAGTGCAATTCTCCCTAGTATAAAGAGCTTTCAGTCCTGTGAGTATAAGATTTTTCAATACAATTTTTATTAATTATTTGATCAAGGTATTATGAGTTTATTAATATTAAGTTTTATTTATATACCTTTAATAAAAAATAAACAGTAGAGTATTGCAATAATAATTATTGAATACTTCATTTTCGAATATTAAAAAAAATTGTATATATTATAGTAATATTATATACTACAATGTATAAATATATAAACATTATTCTAATGTTTTTATTGCTTTTTAATATTGTTAATATCTATACATATATATACAAATCTTTTATTATATTATTTAACACATAAGTGTGATGTTAAATAAATTAAATACTTTTTATAGTTTTATTTTTAAATATTCTTAAACTAACAAATCTATAAAAAATTTAATAATATTATTCTATATTAATAACAAATTGTAATAAAAAAAATTGATTACTATACATAGCGAGTATTATGTAAATAATATTTCTTTTTAATTATTTTTTAAAATTTATAAGAAGTCAAATAGTATTAAGACAACATTTTATAAAATATAAATCATTATATAGTTTTAAAATATACTAGAATTACATTGAATTATGAAAAAAATTATATTTAAAATATATAATCAATGTATATTTATAATAAAATTACATACAATAATAAATATAAAAAATTTACTTATTTTTAGAATTTCAATTTATTAAATTGTTTTGAAAATGTTATATATTTATTTTCCTGATTTTTTGAAAATAAACAAATTATAATTTCTATAAAGTTCTTTACTGTGTAAAAGCCACTGCTATTACATCATCAGTAGTATCTTAATGTGATATTTGTTTTAGTTGTATCATTTGTCCTAATTCGTGAATATAATAAACCTTAAATGATCGCTAAAATAAATAGTAGGATATGTTAAAATTATATATGTGTGTCAATGTGATAACTAATAATATTTATTATAATTATTATGTTTAAATTGATTTTTTAATTGATCAAGAACAATGAATAAAAGTTGTGGCATTTGTAGGGTATTAAATAACTTCGTACTTCTGTTGGAAGATAATTATTACACATTAATTTATTAAATTAATTTATTTAATCCGATGACACTTATAATATTTGTCTATAAATAGTACTAATAAATATATTCCTTTAGTAATAATAGTATTATTAGATGTATGAATTGTAAAACTATAAGTTTAATTTATATACTTTCTTCATAAATTTAAAAATAAATTAATAGTTTAGCTCTTGTATTATTTAGCTTATTTTTAGAGAAATATATAAATACATATATTTTTTTCGTTTATAGTGATATAAATAATATTCTCCTATATGATTACATATTTATATTTCTTTAAATTGTTGAATTGAAAAAATTAATTTATATAAATTTGATGTGATTAATTTATTTATTTTATATCATGTATTCTATTATTATTAGAAATTTAATTAGCAAAAATTTGTATTATTTCTTAATTATAGATAAATTTTTTTCAACATTAAAATTAATAATATATTAATTTTTTTTGCATTTTCAATTTTAATAATTGCAATACATTATTATTTTATAATACATTATTATTAAAAAACTGTAATTATATAAAAATAACTATATCATTTCCACAATTGTTAAGTACATTAAATCATTGGATAAGGATGCGTATATTTATATCTTTTTCTCTTTTCTAAAAATAAACATGATTATTTTCATTATCATAATACTTTGCATAAATTTTATGTAATAAATAAGTATTTCTCTTATTCACTCTATACTTACTAGTTGCATTAGTAGCTTTAGTTGACAAAAATTTGTCTAAGTCTATAATATCATCTAAATCTTTAAAATCTTCATCTTTAACTACTACTCCATACCTCTCATAGCAACTATCTATGCAACGTTGTTTGCAAGTATCAAAATTTTCTATTTGTAAAGTATGATTTATTTTTGTAAAAAGTAAATTCAAAATATAACGCTAATAAATGTAATAACATTTTTATTTACTTACTTGAACAACTTTGTAAACAACAATCTCGACTCATATAATTTTGGCTTTCTGTATATTATACAATTATATATTTTATTTTATTATATTAATAATTATACTTTTTATTTTTCAAAATAAATTTGACATAGTTTAAATAAAATTGTATTTCATAGAAAAAATTTTTTTTAATTAAAAATAAATAAATAAACGTGATATATACAGTGATTAAAAATTAAATGACAAAATAATGTTTTCATTAATGGATTAATAATACACGATCAAATATATTTAGTATATGTAGTACAAATTCAGTTAAAAGTACTATATTTATATATGGTAACAAAAACCGGATTAGAACTTGAACTTATGTCTAATTTTTTTTGAAGTATTTTCTCTGAAATATTTTTTGAAATAAATGTAAGATAATTAAAGAAATAAGAAAATAAAAAAGCTGTGGATATAATAAAAATATTTTTACCGGTTTTACTGATTTAATTTAATTAGAATTATTCATATCTAATTACTTACGAAAAAATTTACAAATGCAAGCAAGCTTGCACTTATGTACCTTACTTGGGGACAAACCTTTAAACAAATAGAAATATATACTAAATAATTATTATTGTATTAAATAAATAAGTAAAAATATTAAAACGTAGTTTATAAAATCTCGATTTATTTACCAAATATTTTTATTTTCTTGCAAATATAATTTCATATAGACAATAATATGAAATCCATAAATTTTATTCCAAACAACAGCTTTTCTATATTGTCGAATTACCAAAATTATTGTTCTTTAGCTTTCATATAATTATGCCTACATTATTTTGAAGAAAAAAATTTTTGGACATTAAGGACGATTTATTTAAATATCAACTTTTATTTAAATTTATTATTTAAATTTATTTAAATGTCACTGATACAATTTTAATGAGTATTTATTTTTTGTAAATAAATAATCTATGTAATGCATAGTATTTAAATTTTATATAGATATCTTAATATGTTGATTTAATCAACTCGGATAATCTAAAGAATCAAGAAT
The DNA here is from genome assembly GCA_018907245.1 of Eupristina koningsbergeri. Classification (NCBI taxonomy): domain Eukaryota; kingdom Metazoa; phylum Arthropoda; class Insecta; order Hymenoptera; family Agaonidae; genus Eupristina; species Eupristina koningsbergeri. The sequence continues at coordinate 3,996,081 of JACCHV010000110.1, forward strand.
AAATACCTAACACTGTATTGAAATTTTAGATTTCAGAAAAGTAAACTTATACTGTTATCATAATTCCTAAAAAAGAATTTTAATTTTTTATACTGCTATCATTATGAATGTAGGTTTTTAAATAATCAATGTGCGTGAAGTGTTTCAGGTTTATTCGAGGTTTTATTTCTAAAAGTAGAAAAAAACTGTTTTATAAATTGTTTAAATTAAACGTTAATTTAAAAAATTTCATTTTTTGAAAAATAGACATCTCGAAGTCTTAGATGAAAAAATTTCACTAACCAATCACTTCATTATGAAAGTTTTAAAACAATAGAAAATATAAAAAATTCGAAATGTAACTTTACAAAAGATTAATGTTTTTAAAAAACCTGTTTTTCTTTTAACAATGTATTTGGACTAATTAATATTAATATTTTATTACATCAAAGGCTTTTGAATATTTATTCATACGTTAAAAATAAATCTGGAAATCTGAAAGTAACATCAGTAATAATTTATTCAAAATTTTTGATAAGAATAATTTGAAAATCAAAAATATTTTTTAATTTTTGTAAAACTTACCGTGAGCAATGCACAAATGTTTCTATATTTTTACAACTTTAAAAGCCATATCAAAAAATACATTTTCTTTAAATTTGTAACACATTTAGTATTTGTAATTTAATAATGGAATTTAATACAATAAGAATCGATCATTGTTTCACTTTATCAATATAATTCCATTCGAATTTGCGCTTATGTAATTTTTTACAATATCTAAATATATTCATTAGGAATTTTTACAGAATATATAATATCTGAATAAATACATTAATTAAGATATAAATATTTTTTATCATGATTCATTATTATATTCTTCTATATAGCTTAAAGGCCTAATTTAAAAACGAAAATATTTTAAATTATTAGAATTTTAATTTTCACGAATACATTTTTAAGAATAAACAGAAGTTTTCCTAACATGGGTAGTAAGGATTCTTTTTGGAAAAATTTCAAATATTCAGATACTTTTCATTTTTGACCAAGTAAAACAGCACTTTTCAGAACGTTAGCTAAAGTAGCCATTCATATACATGGTCTGTCCCCGAAGTATCGACTTTTTTTCATATTGTAAATATTTGTCTCAGCGATTTGGGAGAGGTTTTAAAATGTAGAAAACATCTTTTTCCATTTATCTCTTTTTTTTGTCGTTAATTTAAAGAGACAGAATTTTACTTCGCGCAAAGGGTCTTTTTAGATTTTTTGATATGGCGCATTGAAGCGATTAGTAGAAAAACGCTACGCGAGAATGTTTCGTTTAAAGATTATAAAAAAAAAGAAAACAATTATTTTTTTTATGAAATATGATTTATAGGTGGACTTAGATACAATTTGAAAAAAAAATTAAAACTCTTCAAAATAATTTCGAAAGGCGAGTTTTTTATGTCTCAAAGGCAGTCTGAAACTCCTCCTTCATATTTTAGCACAAAATTTTCGCATTTCTAAATTTTTTTTGCACTATATTATGCAGAGTAGATCTTATTAAATTCAGTTTTTCCGCGATTGTTGTAACTATTAATCGGTGGTCCGAATTTAAAATTTTACGTGATGGGTGTTCGTAGAAGTTCGAAAGCTTTTTGAGCGCCCAAACACAGACTCGTTGATTATCTTTAAAGTTCTGTGTCGTTTTACATACAATTATCGTTATAAGCTTCTTTTAAAATTTTAAATGTTTCCACAGTCTTTTTTTAAGTTGCAAACAAAATTTTATTGCATAACGCTGTTCCACTAGTCGCTTCAGCGTGCCATGTCCAAATATTGAAAAACACTCTTCGCACGAAGTAAAATTGTGCCGCATCTAATTATCCAAAAAACAAAAAAGGAACAAATGAAACAAGATTTTTTCTACTATTTAAGACCCCTCTGAAATCGCTGCGACCAATATTTATCAAATGAAAAAAAAACTTGATACTTCGGGGACAGACCATGTATATTCAAAATCTTAAAGAAATATAATCGCAAATATATACAGTAGATTATTATTTTATAAAACTCCACTAAAAATATATAGGGGCTTTTATTAACAATTTTAACTAAAAAATGCATTTTATTTACTTTTTTATTGTAAAATGAAAAGTTGTAATTTTAACGACAGAGTATTATTAATAGATGAGTTTTAGCCAATAAAATTATGAAAAATACTCATTTTTATATAAAAATAATAAAAATAAAAATATAGAAAATTAAAAGTGGAGAAATTTTCAAAAAATCGGAAAATTTTTAAATTAATTAAAAAATTTGTAACTTCGTTACTTTTCAATATCTAAAACTCTAGTTTTAGAAAATTAAAGCGATTAATATATTTTTTTTTTTTTATACAACATTTCAACTTAATTAAATTATATTAATCAAATACTATTTTTAAATAAATTATGCGAAAATTCATTTAGTTATTATTAACTTGTTTTTTTATTAGCTTGTTTTATCATATGATTTTAATTTATTCAACGGCGCTAAGAAATATTCATAAAAATGTAAGATGCTGGTTTTTTTACTCTAATTATATTTTTTAAAACTATTGAAAAAACTGAAATCTTATAATAATGTGATCTAGAAAAAATTTTGTACAAATAAACTTCATAAATATTACTTTAATTTCCCAAAACTAGAGTTTAATATATTGAATAATGATAAAATCAAAAATGTTTTAATTAAAATAAAAATTTCCTATAATTTTATCCACTTCTAATTTACTATTCGTGGTTTATATAGAACTAATGATTCCTTATAATTTTTCTAGTCACAATTCTTTAACTAACATTGTAGTTTTAAAATAACTACTTTTCATTTTATAAAAAAAAAATAAAAAATAATGTATTATTTCGTCAAATTTTTAATAAAAAATCTTGAATACTTTAAATGGCATTTTAGAAAATAAGAGTTCACTGATTTATTTTACGATTTTTAATACATGGTCTGTCCATGAAATATCAAGTTTTTTTAAGCCACTATTGGTCATATCGATTTGGGAGTAGTCTTAAAAATTCATAACAAAATTTCAGTTTCTCAACAATAAATTCCGTAATATACATTATTTTTCTTTCAAATTCATACAAAAAATTCTAAAATATTTTTATTGTATTGAAATTTAAAATAATTATTTTATTTACAAAACATATTTTATTTTTATAATTTATTTTTTTTTGGTTAAATTTGAAAATAAGCAAGTGTATTAATTATCTTTTATCATATTGATTAATAAAAAATAATGTGAATCATCAGATTCTTTGATGAGAAACTGAAAATTTTTCTTTATTAGTTATAGTGCTTTAAACAAACTGTCAATGCTTTTTTAGTCGTTCTTACAATTACTTTGTATTTTTGAAATATACCTATTTAACATAAAAATATATAATTAAAACAAGTAGTTAATTAATTTTATTGTAATTATATGTACCAATTTGAAAAAAAGTAAAAAACATCGATTTTTAATACTAAATTTTTAATTTTTTATTGATAGTGAATTTTAATGAACAGACCGATAAAATTTGAAAATTTTATCAAAGTCCATCATTGCAATGGCTAGTAAGAGAAAACTTTTACTATTAACACAGCAAAAATAATTTTTTTTTTTTTTTTTAAAGCCTTAATGGAACTTTAACTGCTCCTCCAACTAATTGAAACAATTTAAATCTATAGCGCAATTACAAAATTCTTAATTCAATTTTTATTGCATCAAAAGTACATTCAATATATTCAAAAAACAAAAATTGAATATAATAAATATAGTCCAAAAACAATATTTTATGAGTATTAACTTTGTACAATACTAGGAATAGTGATACATCATTACTTTATTAATTTAATATTTTTTATTCATTTAAAAAAAAAATACAAAAGAAGATTTAAAAGTAACATTAAATTAAATATTATTAATAAGAAAAATTGAAATCAGTTCTTGTTTAACTGCCGCAAAGGACAGTCGTGCCTTACGCCGCATTATAGAGAGAAAAAATAATAGTAAAGATAAAAGTGAATATTTAACTATAATTTCATCAGACAAGAATAAAGACAAAAAGGGTAATAATTGAATTAAAAAAAAAAAAAAAATTTTTAAAATGTAGGTTAAAATAAAAAAAAAAGTATTAAAAATAATATAAAAAAATAAAGATACAAGACCAGCATAGAGCACTATTGCTATCCTTTTTTTATTAAAACAACAACTGAAAAATATTGAGTGAAGGAAGTAAATTAAATAAAGGTAAAAAAGTAAAAATTCAAGCACCATTAATAACAAAAGAAAATCATGCACAAATTTCAAATGTACAACAAGCCGTCAAAAATGAACAAATGAAAAGAAAAAGAATGTCTTCAAATTCAACATCGGATGTTATTTCACCGGAAATCTATGAAAATGCCAACAGAACCAAAAGCTTAATCCATAAAAAACCTAAAGTATTAGTCAATATAAAAAAAAGAACTCAACAATTCGAAATAATAAAAATATAAATACCATATCTAAAAATCTAATCAATAAAATGGAACAATCATTCAACTCAATAAATAGATTCGATATTCTCCAAAACTTAAAACCAGAAGAAGAAGAAGAAAAAGAGACCTTTAACATTGATGAAAGAATCAAATTAAAAAACTCGCTCAAAAGGAACAGCAACAAAATCAACATAAATCCAATACAATTGGAAAAAAACGTAAATATAAACAAAAGAAACTCCAATATAGATGTCTCTCAACTTACAAATATGGAACTCTCTGAAGACAACGTCATATCATCACAAAGAGCAAAAACTCCATTAATGGCAAGCACGCAGCCTAACGTCAACTCTAACACAAGTATTTCAACATCAATCAACAATAACAACAACTTAACTCAATGTATAAAAAAAATAATCAAATACCACCAATAATAATACACCATCAAGACCCCATAGATACCGTAGATCTATTAAAAAAAACACTAAATATACATAATTTTTACATTAATTGAATTAACATTGCGAAACACATTCTCTATTTAAATAGCCTCGATAACTACTATAATGTTAAAACAAACCTTAAAAAATTGCGAAACATTATTTTACACATTTACACCTAAATCAACAAAACCAACAACACTACTAATGAAAGGTATCGACAAAACTTATACCCCGAATGAAATCAAAGACGAACTACTTTCAATCGCGCCTAACATAAATATTCAAAAAATAAACAAATTTACAACAAAAAAATCAAAAGAAAACAAAATTGATCTGCCAATATTTATAATACAATTTGAAGCTAACACACAAATATCCGAAATCTTTAAAATTAAATACTTCATGCATCAATCAATTAAATGGGAAAAACTAAAAAAAAGACATAACCCAATGTTATATTTGTCAAGCATTAGGCCACACCGCGTCCAACTGCAACATGAAATATAAATGTGTCAAATGTAATGATCCTCACGCACCTGGAGAATGTAAAATAAATAAAAACGCCATTACTAACAAAGAAAATTTATACTGCGCAAATTGCAATATAACGGGTCACCCGGCTTCATACAGAGGCTGCCCCAAATTAATAATGTTAAAAAAAAACTGGTTAGAAAAAATTAATCAAAATAAAAATATTAAAAGGAATAAAATAGATAATATAGCAAAGAAATATAACCCAAGTACATCATTCGCAGATGCAGTTAAAAACAACAACAACAAAAACACAATACCGTCAAACACTATTAAACCACCAACAGATTTACAAACAAACTCCTTAAACATAAATATAATTCTAGAACAGTTTCAAAATAATATAATTAACTATTTTAATACAAAATTAGACTCACCGACACAATCAATAAAAACAAACGAAGACCGTATCAATGCAATCTTTAATATATTCTCAAGTAACCCTCTAGAACAACCTTTAAATAATTTATTAAATGGCTAATCTAAGCTCACACATAAATACAAGAAATACTAATCGCTTAAAACAATTAAAAATTATCGAAATAAATGTAAATTCTTTAATTTCGAATAAAAGAAGGTACGAACTAAATCAATTATTAATAAAAATGAAACCTGATATTGCGCTATTAGACGAGACTAAATTAAATCAGAAACACTCTCCAACTTTTGAAAAATACAACTTAATAAGAAACGACAGACAAAACTCAAAACAAGGCGGTGGAACTGCAATTTTAATAAAAAAACAGTTCAATTTCTGTCACATACACAACATCTCCCCCCATTCTTTTAACAACATCGAATTAACAGCCATTAAAATAAATATAAACAATAATGAAAATTTGATAATCATATCAATTTACGCACCAAACAGTACAAACAAACAAAAATTCTTCCAACATGACTTAAACAACCTTTTTGATAATTTAAAATTCAATAACCCTAACAACTTTTATATCATAGCAGGCGATTTCAACGCAAAACACACAAAATGGAAAAATCCAAATAATAATTACTGCGGCAGAATACTAGAAAACTGGTTAACAGATAACGCGATGAAATACAGAATTAACCTCCACATACCTGATAAGCCCACATTCGCAAAAAACAACTCATATTTAGACCTATGTATAACAGACAACAGACTTCACATTATAAACACCAACAGAATTAATGAAATAAAAACCTTTAATTATGACAGTGACCACAAAGGACTAGTATTTATTATAAAAAAAAACAATAACGACATTTTTAACATAGATAAAAACATTAATAAAAAATCCCTCAATTATGCCAAAACAAATTGGAAAAAATTTCAAAACAAACTAACAAGCAAATTAAATATTAACATTACACATACTGTTAACTTAACCAACAATCAAATAGACGAACTCATAAACATACTAACTGAAAATATCCAAAAAACAATGAATGAAACAATACCAACATATAAAGACACTCACAACTTCGACATATATATTAATAATAAAATACTAAAAATATACAAAGATAAAAAAATTATAATAAAACACTTAAGAGACCTACACAAAAATAACCAAATTTCACACACACACAACAAACAACAACTAACAGAAATACTCAATAACATAAACCATAGATTAACAATAGAATTTAATAAATCCATAAACAGTTACTGGAATAACAAATTAAAAAACATTCCAATTAATGATTCATCCAAGACTTTTTCAATCATTAATAGATCATTCAGAAATAAAAAAAATAACATATCTATCCCACCACTAACCATCAATGAAAAAGATGTTTCATTAATTACAAATTCTAACATAAACCCAAACACCTTACCAAAAGACGCAAATAACTGTTACATCTTTGAAAAAACAAACGACAAACAAGCAATAATAGGCACACACTTCGCATTAACTAACACAAAGAACTTAAATCTAGGTAACGAAAAATTCGCCTCTCTCATTCAAAATAAAGTCAATAATTTCATAAATTCATTCAATGAAAGCTCAATCACAACAAACACACTAACTACCTTCTCAAATAACAATACAGCTACTAATCCCGATAATTCCAATTTCGAGCTCCCTTACTTCACAAACACAACAATTCTAAAAAACATAATCAGTAAACTAAAAAATAAAAAATCAACAGGTCTAGATAACATCCCCAATATAGTTATTAAAAATCTACCTCCAATTGCATTAAAAATACTAAGCATTATAATAAATAATGCCATTAACAATGCATACTTCCCCTTACAATGGAAAAAAGCAAAAGTAATTGCACTCCCCAAAAAAAATAAAGACTCTTCTCTCTTAACAAACTTACGCCCAATAAGCCTACTCTCAAACTTAGGAAAAATCTATGAAATATGCATTCAGAATATCATTTCATTATTTTGCACCAAGTACAATATAATTCCAGATACCCAATTTGGGTTTAAACGCAATCATTCAATCACCCATGCCATAAACAAACTGACATCAGACATAGCCTGGGCTTTAAATAGCAACCAACTCGTAGGTGCATGTCTGATAGATATTGAAAAAGCATTTGATACGGTATGGACTCAAGGCTTAATCTCAAAACTTATTACAAAAAAATTCCCAAAACATTTAATAAAAATCATTCATAATATGATTCAAAATAAATCATTCATAATACACGGAAACAACGCATCATCTAATACATCAAACGTCATTAAAAACGGCCTTCAACAGGGATCAGTGACGTCCCCTATACTATTCAACATTTACATCAGTGATCTACTAAACCTTTTCGATTTAAACTCAACTAATCAAAAAAACGCAATTGCCTTTGCTTATGACTTAATAATATACATTAAACACAACAATATAAAAATCATTCAAGACGAGCTTAACTCGCTATTTAATAAAATATTAATTTTTTACAATAACTGGAAACTCCAAGTAAATATAAATAAATGCGAAACAATACTATTTAAAGGAAAATTTAGCAAGTTAGACAAATTTAACAAATTCCACGAAAAAATATTTCAAATTAAAAACATTAACAATGAAATTATTCCGCATAAAAAAACTGTTAAATATCTAGGTGTTACGCTAGACGAAAACCTATCTTTCAAAAATCATATTGATATCAAACGTAACCTCGCAATGTCAGCTTTCAACAACTATAATAAACTTTTTCTTTCAAAAAATGTAAATAAAAAAATAAAAATTCTCTGTTACAAAGCCCTAATAAGGCCAATAATAACATACGCGAGCCCAATTTGGTTCAATTTAGCCGACACACAAATGGAAAAACTAAGAGTTTTCGAAAGAAACTGTTTAAGAAAATGCCTTAGCATCAATAAATCAAGCATATCTAATTACAAAAAAAACGTCAGTAATACAATATTATACAACAATGCAAATATAAACAGAATCGATTGTTTCATTCTAAAATTATGCAGAAACTACTTTTCGGCTCTACATAAAATTAAAGAAAACAACTTAATTAAAAGCATTATACATCCAAACGAACTTTATTTTCAAAAATACATAAATAATGGGCTAAGTCCTCCGGAAATTTTCACATATCTAGATAATCTAGGAATTCTTCAAAATAATAATAATGTTCCAATAATATATCATATAAAAAGAGCGCCTACAGATAAAAGAATATTATTAAATATAAACACGAACAAACCAATAAACCCATTAAGATATAGCATGGCTATAAAATTAGACCGCAAATCAAATCCACATCAAAACTCAAAAAAATATTGGTGGCTTATCTAAAAAATAAACAAAAAAAAAATTCACAACACAATCAATATCTGTCATAAAAATCATAAGTTAAATGGCCGGCTAGCAGCTAATTCTTGTAAATATTATATATACTCCCCACTCCTATTATCCCTCTTTTTTCCTAAACAATAAAAATAATAAATAAATACAGTTTTTTTATAATTGTTACTCAATTTTCTGTATAAAGTTATCTATCACCCCATAAAGTAATTGTATTAAAATTTAAAAAAGCGATTCATACAATACTATATTCGCACCATATCGACCTTGCACAATCGCATGCAACGCATTTTTAATATTAATAAATACCGATTATGATTTTTGTAAACTGCAAGCGCAGTACTTCGAATAAATCTGTTATTTTATAAAAAGCGAAATACATTTGTTTATTTATGAATAATTTTTTGTAAAATTCAAATATGTATTCTTTTGGTTTAAATAAACACGTTAAACAGAAAAAAACAGAAAAAAAAAACAGAAACAGAAAAATTGAAATTGTTTAATGAATGATATATATTAAAAAACTTGATGCTTCTTCATAAATTTGTTATCTTGATAATATTTAAAAATAAATGTGATTTAATTTTTATTTCTCAGGTTTATTTTTAAACGCTTATGAAAACAATTAATTTAATAAACGTCTATAATTATAAAAATTTAAAAATTATTTAATTACTAAATTAAAATTGTAATGATTAATGAAAAATAATTTTCTCACCACTGCAGCAAATATTACAATCCCCTCTTTCAAAGGTAGCTTTTATTCCTGTACAGTACAATTAAGTATTTTCAACATAATTTAATTTTATATTGAATGTTTTATTTGTATATCTTTAATAAAAAATAAACTGTAGAGATTTCGATGGCCACGAGAAGCTAATTAATAATTAATAATTAATGTATATTAGATCAATGGTTTATTTTATCATAATTCATTGGGGATATATTACAGGACGAAATAGTTTAAAAGTGGTAAAGCTGAAATAATAAATATAAACAATGCGTGTATGAATCGCGACTGTAGTGTAAGTGTAAAAGAAAAGCGAAAAACATAAACATGAAAACGAATTATTCAAAAAAGCTTATACATTAATAGTTTGCAAGATTTAAAAATCATAATCCCTTGTTCGCGTATCATTTATGTTCTTTATATTTCGAATTCTTAGAAATTGATTATTTAGTCCAGTCACTTTAACTCAAAATAGACTAATTTAGACATGGCGCAAGTAATCGAGATTTTTTTCTCAAAATAGTACTTATATCTTAAAAACTAAACTACGAGTGTAGAAATTTTATTAGAAAAATTTTCTACCTAATAAAATTTTCTAAATAAATACATAATTTGAAAAATCAATTTTTCAATAAAAAAATTAATTATTCTATTGTAAAAAGCCTTAGATATGCAAAAATCAACTATGAAGCTTTATGTATATTTACACATAGTTAATATTAATAAAATTGTAGAATATTATACTTATTGAAAGCCTGTCTTATTGTGAAAATAAATCTGCAAATATGAAATTGGTGAGGCAAATAGTTTGTGACGAGACGGCTCCATTTGCCCTTCACGGGTGAAGGGGAAATCGAGCTCTCGTCGAAGAAAAGATAGATTTCGGCGGGATAAAGCGACAGTCGGTCTGTCCAGGATTTGGATCGGTGGCAAGTAGGAATAGAAATAAAAAAAATTTAATAAATAATTTTTGCTTAAATAATCATCACCGGGGCGACGGATCCTTCATTTAATTTTTCTATAACATAAAAGAAATTTACATTTGATTAATTGCGCAAAGACCGTCTCAATTAATATGTGTGATTTGTTGTAACACGGCAATTTATATCAGCATTTATGATATAATTTTATTATTGAAATTCCGAACGATTTCGAATTCCCCGGTAATGTTTACGATCCGGACGTCTAATCAACGTTGCGACGGCTACGGGGGTCGGCGACAATAACAAAGACGAACATAAACATACGCGCGACCGTTAGTTGGTTTTTCAGTAATTATTAAAAATAATTACTTTACAATTTATATGTGAAAATAAAATTACATAAATTACCACTAGTAACCGGTTTTATCAAATTTTTATTGTTATAAATCAAACGCTTCTGCCAACTACGCAATCGGCGATGAACAAACGAAATAATTTTTGTTTTAAGAAAAATGAGTGGAAAAGTATCGAGAGCGGTTAGATAGGACGCTTTGCGGTACGCGAGGAAGCTCCGACGGAGCTAAAGTTCGGAATGGGGTATCTTCGGAAAATTTTAACGGAAGCAAATTTTCCGAAGTCACAGACTTCTTGACGCAGTAAAGGAACAATTTTTAGAAATCGCAAGCGATTTCTAAATTCATTTGAAAGAAGCGAAACAGCACGAAATCGTGACAGTTTCAGAGTTTGTCGTTGCCACGTAAGCGTGTACAACAGGAATTGGATAAATTAAAGTGTTGCCACGGAATCGTGTACAACAGAAGATTTGGAAGGTAAGCTCGGGAAAGAGGTCAGAGAGAGTCTGTCACCAGGTGAGTGCTCGCCCGTACCACATAGCCTCGGTCCGGCGGCGCGCGAGACATCGGCCACCTGATTGGTTCCCCGCTGTCCCGAGGGATTTCGAACGCGTGCAGGTACACGCGTACGCGAGGCACGTGTACGGAAGTTTGAGCTTCGAGGGGGGGCCCCCCCGCCGTACGCGCTTAGCAACGAGCACATCTCGTTGCAAGTTTATTGGCAATTTATTTGTTAACAAGACAAGTTTGCAGATTGTTAAATATATATAATTTATATAAAACAAGCCACAGCAAGTGCGTACTTTTTTTAGATTCTTTGGAATATTAAGCAATGTAAATTATAAAAAAAATTTTTTATTATTTTACAACTTTAGGATGATTTGAAAGTTTTTCACTTAGTTAACAAATATATTTCGTAGAGAAAAAAAAATAAAAATGTTATATAATTTTTTTTCATTTAAAAGAGAATTAAATTATATTTCTAACGTTTCTTTTAAAATGTAAATATTTTCATAATTTTTCTTTTATTAACAAAATCGGTTTTTAGAGAATACTTACTTTATTTTAGAGAATAGTAATACACTTAGATAAATAGTACAAAGTTCAACGGAAATCTAAATAAATTAATTTTTTTAAAATACATATTTCTACATACATATTAATTATTAAATAGTCGTTTCCGTGAGTTAAGCGGAATAATTTTTATTACATTTAATGTGTAAATGAGTGCAGCTTCCTCCAGTACGTGGAAATTGTGGTGGGAGAAATGAGTAGATAAGTTTCACAAAATGTTTTCGGGCACTTCAAATTTATAAGCGAAAAAAATTTTAATAACTCATCATCTTATTAAGCGTATTTTATCATTTTTTTTAAATTCTGTATAAAACAACAAAACAGAGACACCTGTAAAACTAGATTTTGAAGAAAATTAAAATCTTCATTTTTATTAATAAAAAATGCTGTTTTTTTAATATTAACAATCTTAATATAAACATTGTGGTAAAAAATTTAGATGTTTTTTTTGTTGAGAAAAACCATCTAAGTTTACAAACATCATACAAACTTCTATTTTCTCTATTTATAATATATTTTATCCAAACATTACCGATAATATATAATTGCGGCAAAATTTTAGTATATACTGAAATACTCAATATCATTCCCTAAATTCCACTGACTTATGATGTAGGTATAATTTATATAGGATTGTATTTCAGTAATTGTGAACTTGTTATTTACGAGATTTTTATATACATAGTAATTAATAAATAATAATAAATTTTTATTTACATAGTGATATACAGCTATAGCAGTTGTATTTTTATTTATTTTATTTACTTATTATACAAATTCGAGCCTCTCGGCTCAGGAGTCGAGTTGGTAAAATTAAATTTACATTGTTTACATTATTATACATTATTTACATTTATTATATTTTTAGTGACCACCTCGTAACTTTATATCTTATTTATACTGGGATTCTTGACCGTAATTTCTTTATGTTAATTCAGTTATTTCTGTTGGTCTATTTTGTGTTTTGACTTATTTCTATTCATTTTTCTCTGATTCTGATGCATCTTTGAATTATTTCCTTGATTATTTTTCTAAGTTTGTGGTTCTCTTTGTTTTCTTGGAATTCTTTTATTACCTTTCTGTTATTCCAATTTTTCTGCTCTCTTATCTTTTTGGTTATATTTTCTATCTTTTTCAATTCTCTATTAGATGTTTCCAGTCTCTTTTCCCTCCTTACATAATTTACATTTCTTATCGTCTTCTTTTAGTCGGTATTTGTTTCCATTGGTAATATTTCCGCATCTTATCATCGCGGTTGCCCCTATGCCTTTGATTTTCTTCCCATTCTTCAAGTATTTTGCTGAGTCCAATCTCATTGAGCCATTTCTCTATGGTGGCTTATGTTTTTTTATCTTTCCATTCTTGTTTTTTTTCTTCTAAGCATTTTCTAACCAGTCTTTCGTTTCCAAGTTTCTCTATCTTTTCTTCGTATTCCAAGGCTCTGATTTTCCATTCTTTCTGTAGTTTCATCTCTTTCGTCTCTTCATATATCATATACCTCTGTGTGCGAGTGTTCACCTAAGATCGTTCATTTTTATTTTTTCCAGATTATGTGTATCCTCCATGGCCGAGATTTTCGCCCTGTACCCAAGCACTCCGTTTAGTTGAAAAACATCTTTCTCCTTGTGAAATTTCCTCCTCTCTCCTATCCCCCGTTTTCTTTGCGGCTATCATGCCTTTGCTTCTTCTCTCTTTCGTTTGCTCTTTGTGGTTTCCATTTCAATTGAAAAGAAATCCGAGGTATCTGAAGCTTTCTACCTTTTCTATTCTCTTGCCTTTCCAGTTTCATACTTTTTCTTTACTTTTATTACCTTTCTTGAAAATCATTATTTTTATCTTCTCTGTGTTCATTTTCATTTCTCTGTTATCTAAAAATCTTTTCAGCGTATTCATCATCACCAGTATCGCATCCTTATTTTCTGCCACAAGTGTCACGTCATCTGCATATGAAAGTGACCAAATCCTTTCTTTTGTTTCCAATTGTTCCAATTGTTGTTTCTCCTACTCTTTCTTTCTTCATTGTTTCTTCCAATTCTACGACGTAAAGTGAAAAGTATAGTGTTTAGGACGCAACCCTGTCTTAGTCCTCTAGTGGTCCAGAATTCTTCTGAGATCTCTTTGTTGATCATTACCTTACATCTTGTTTCCTTATATATATATATATATATATATATATTTGATTCTATTTATTATGTGTGTGTTTATCTTTTTCTCTTCCATTATTTTACATAATTTGTTTATAATAATTATTTAATATAATTTATAATAATAATTTGTTTCTGTTTACCATGTCAAAGGCCGGTTTCAGGTCAATGAACGTTGTGTATAGCTTTTTCATTTCTCTTATCGCTCTCTTTGCTATATGATCTAGGATGTATATATTATCTATTGTCACTCTACCTTTTTTGAAACCCGCTTGTCCTTCAGGGATTATATTTTTTTTTCTATTTCTTTCTCTAGCTTGTCTCTAATAATACCTGTGTATATTTTATACGCCGATGTTAGCATGGAGAGTCCTCTATAATTTCCCGTATCTTTGTACTTTACATTCCTTATCACACCATCTTTTCTGTCTGATTCTCCATTCTTTACGTGGTATTCTTGATCTTCTCCTTTAGTATTTCCCAACAGCTCTCTACGTTATTTTCTGTTTCTTTTTCTATATCGCGTTTTCTTGTTTCGGTTCTATATTTTTCTCTATTTTCCTCGTCCCATAGGTTTATGTTTTTTATTTTAATATCTCTTCCTCTCTTGAGTTTATTCTTACTATTTTTCTCTAGTTTTAATTGGATTGGTGATCCGATTCGACCCTATTACCTACTGTCATTTCTTCTGTTATTTCTTTTATTTTTTCGTCTCCTATGATTAGATCAATTACTGAGCTGTCTCTGGGTCCAGTATAGGTATTTTCTCCTCTCTCGTCTCCCACATCTGTCCCGTTGAAGATAGTTCAACAATTTTCATCCACTCTTTTTACTAACTCTTTACCCTTACTGTCATATTTCCTATCTTCACTTTTCCTTTTTTCCATCGTTTCATCTCTATCTTTTTTCATGAAGTTTCCCAGTTGTCCTGTTCTGGTATTGAGGTCTCCCATTATTATTATATTTGCCTAGTTTTCATTATTTTCTTCTTCTATGATGTCCCATTTTGTTCTCATGTCTTTTGCATTATATATATTCCATTTCTCTAATATTATTTTTTCTTTTATTATTGTTATTTTTGTCTTTATTAGTCCTTCTTGTTTTTCTGTACCTATTTTTCTATGTTGTTATCTCAATCTTTGTTTATTCCTATGATGAAATCTCCTCTTGCTCTACCTTTCTTTTTCTCTCTCCTCGCTCCTATTATTTTCCATGTCATCTTATTCGATAACTTTCTTTTACATATCTACTCATCCTTTTTTCAACCCAAGTTTCTGCCAAGCATACGAAATCCATGGACTCTATGTACTTCCAGAAATCTTTATCCTTGTTCCATATGCCTGCTGTATTCTAGAATATAAGATTTCTGATATTCTGTTCCTTTTCTACAGGCCCTGTTTGTACTTTTTGTCCCTCAAATCTTTGTTTCTGTCGCCTACTATCTATCCAATCTTCTGTTGCTTTTTTTCTTTCTTGTTTTGTTTTTAATTCTGTATTCATGTGGGGGAGTATATATCCCTCGTACTTCCTTTTCCCTTTCTTATTTTATAATCTACTTTTCTTTTGTTTCGTTTTATAAATCTCATATTTATTTCTAATGTTTTATGTAGATTAAGTGTCTTTCCTTTGGTTTCTTTGTTGTTTATATATTTTTTCATATCATTTTTATTGGTCCACTTCTTCCTTAATCTAAATCCTCCTTTTTTCTGTCACTTTCCTTTCTCAGCTCTTCTTCACTACGGAATGTGTAGTTTCATTTTGGTTTTGCTTCATCCTGTCTAGCGTTCTCTATCTTTTTTGTAGTGGTCATCTCCTCATTCTCCTTTTCTTTTTTTTATTGTTTATCTTTTTCATTATTATTACTTGTGATCCTTTCTCCTATTTCTTTAATCAACCAGCTCATTACTATGCTGTCTTCCAACCTTGTCCATTTTCCTTCGTAACTAACCTTCATGAATGCAGTTTTTATTTGTATTTCTTTAGCTTTTACTTTCCTTGTCCAAGTATTTATTTATTCCTGGACTTTCCTATCTTCGAATGAGAGGTCATATTCTATAAATATGTCTGATCCTATTAGCTTCTTCCTTGCCTGATATACTTCTTTTTTGTCGTCTATTAAGTAAAATTGTGTTATTATTACTTTGCCGTTCCACCAAGTACTTTTAATTTTAATGTCTGATTGTAACCTATCTTTCAAAAATTCTTTCATCCATCTGTGAAGGCCTTTTTCTTTTGTTTCCTCTCTTTTATTTCTTTTTTTTTACAATCTTTTTGAATTAATTTATCTCTTTATCCGACAGGTATGATCTAATTGTGTTGTGATTACTATTTTTACTTTTAATAGATATATTGGATCAACTACTCGCTCTGCTTATATTTTTAAGTATGCCTGCCTCTCCTTTCTCGCTTCTTACAGATGCTCCATCCGATTCACTTTCAGGCCTTTTATTTTCAATCCAGCTTATTCTGACCTCTGCTTCAGTTCTCCAATTAGTTTCTATTTGTCTATCTTTGTCGTGTTGTATTTTTTCCTCTCTTAACTCTTTTATTTCTTTTTTTAATTTTTCTAACTTTCTTTCCATTTTTTCTATCTTTCTGTCTTTAAATTCTAATTCGTCTGTCCTTTTGTCAAATCTATCTATCTTTCTTTCCACCCAGTTCATAAGTGCTTTTCTGTCTTCTTTTATTTCTTTTTTGAGATTTTCTAATTTTATTTTCTCTTCATTTGCTATTTTTACTTCTTCTTTTATATCTGTGCTGTGTCCTATTTCTTTGTTATCGAAAGTGATTTTTTTTTACCGTCTAAGGTGGTTTGTTTGTCTTTCATTCCTCCTCGTCCATCTCGTTTACCAGTAATCGTATTCGCATCGCCCCTCTCAGCTTTCGTGCTCGCCGGCGTAATTGGTGTGTTCGGCCGTGATGTGGCGCTATCTGTCTATCACTTCCCGGAATTTCTGCTTTGCACTTTAATAACTCCCACAAAACTTATTCTTGTTCAGGCTTTATACTTTTCACCAGAAACTTAAAACTCAACGTCCCTTTCTCTTTTTTCGTTCTTTTGAATTTCTGCACTTTTATTTATCTCTTCTATTTCTCTCAGCGATCGAATGAAAAAATGAAAAATTTCGGCGTACTTTGTTCTTTTTTGCTTCTTCCTTTTCTTCTCTCTTCTCTTCGCACTATCTCTCTAACTTCTTATGTTTAATTATTAGTCCTTTCTTTTTTTTTTACCTTTTTTGCACTTACATTCTTTTTTATTTGATCACAATGTTCTTCTATTTATTACTTTTCTTTAGAGTATAATTGTTTTATTTATACACTTTTATTTTCACAATAATCTTCGTAAAATCTGGCGTGTTTACTCCTCGACATACAAATACCAAGCCCAGCTATAGAAGTTGTTGTTAATGCAGATATACTGATTTGTGCAACAAAAAAATGATTTATGATAGCCTAGCGATCGTTTCCATCTATGGATCAATATTGCATTTTTTATGCGAAATTTAATACAAATTTATTTACAGAAAAATTTTGAAATATGATTTGTTAACCTACCTGCGAACCTTGATGAAATTGTAGCTCTTGACTAAGAATTTTTCTGCACGTACCATCAGTATTACAAATTTTCGAAAGTGAGTTCACACAGGAATTTAATACAGTGACTCGTTGATTTCTTTTTCCATTTTTCGGTTTCGAAATAATTTTAAGATTCATTTACATTTTCAATTTAATGTTTGTTTAGTAATTATCTATATTTAAATTACACACATTAATTTCATGTTACTGAAACAACAGTTTTTTACTCG
The DNA here is from genome assembly GCA_018907245.1 of Eupristina koningsbergeri. NCBI lineage: Eukaryota > Metazoa > Arthropoda > Insecta > Hymenoptera > Agaonidae > Eupristina > Eupristina koningsbergeri. The sequence continues at coordinate 4,014,316 of JACCHV010000110.1, forward strand.
TACATTCGGTAAGTAAAACTTTCTATCCATAATCACTACGTAATTATTAATATTATTTTTAAAAAAAATTACAAAACTTGAATTGACTCCTAAATTTGGTAAGTTACTTTATATAAAATTATATTTATTTATATATTATTCTAAAAAAATTGTTTTACTGTTTTTTATTTTCAAGCCTTTATGAAGAACAGAACATTGTTTTTTTGTAATTATTCAATCATTATTTGTCCATTTGCTTATACAATTATCGCTCCCGTCCTCTCTCTCTCTCTCTCTCTATTTATCTCTGTAGGTTGTGTATTACTATATTATATATTTATTTTGAATATAATTATCAAATGATGTATATACCATATTTTATTTTAAAAAATTTCCAATTAGATTTTTTATTTTATTGTTCTTTTAAATACAAGATATCTGGCTTTGTATGCGTATACAATTATTAATTATTGACCTTACGACGTATTTTAATATATACTATTGTGATGTATCTACGATTAACGATACATAATATTTTATTTCTGCTTTCGTAATTATTCACTTTTACAAAATATTTATTATGGAAGGATCGAGCGATAAATGTGTTATCTACGAAATGTGTTATCTTTACAATCAGAATCGACTCGCACAATAAAAGGAAAATCAATTCAAAATTTCATTCAATCTAGTAAACAGAAAAAAGATCTTAAGCATATTTATTTGAAAACAAGTTTACAAATTTGTATAAAAAATTGCTATAAATCGTATACAACAGGAAGAAATATTAATTATGCAATAAAAAAAAAGAATAAGTCTTCTACGTCATCGCGCCAATAGTAGCGACATGATCTTCCGGTATCTCGTACTTTGCTTTTGATATTTTGGTATTTTCTTTGTGAAAAAGATGCTTCTGATGAGTTTATCAGTGACAGGGACATTTACAAACTCAGAAAATATAAAAAGTTTACATTGTCAATAGCGTGAAACTTTTTTATATTTATTAAAAAATATGGATAGTAAAACATATGTAGCTGCTTATGAACGGCTACGAAACTTCCAGGATTGGCAAGCAATAGGTAGGCGTTATTACAATAATTATAAGAAGCAATTATGTTCTAAAAATAGACGCTTTAAAGATACTGATGATTCATTAAGTAGTAGAGCAACCGTATTTGTTGCAGCATACATGCTAGATAATACAGGATATTTTCAAATTAGTGTATATAAAATTTTAGAAATTTTTTCTCTATTGAATGTCTTAATATAAAAATATTAAACGTAATCTGCAAGCCATTTTTTTAAATGATTTAGTTATTCACCAATTTAAAGATGATCCAATATTAACCTTAGAGAATAGTAGTTTTTAAATCATACATAGTATAAATATTAATGGAAAGATATTAAAGAAGAGCGAAGAAGAATTATAAAAACAGTCGGAAAAATAATTATCAAAGATATTAGAGCCTTATGTTATGATACAATTGAATATCCATCTCCAAATTCATTTTTGAATCGTGTGACATCGGATATACTGGAAAAATTTACAAATTTTATTAAATTCTATAATAGTCAATGAAAAAAAGCCAGGGGGACTGTTTTGTAACATTTGATCAACCTCTGTACTATAAAGCTCATGAAATTGTTGAATGCTGCAAGGAAGAGTTGTCTTCTATACACATGAGACTCGGTGATTTTCATCTGTTGATGTCCTTTCTCAGAAGTATAGAATTTATAATAAATTATAGTGGACTTTATATTTTGACAGTGTTGAAAAAATGATGCTGTATTTTCATGCCACTGGACATCATTTATATGCAAAATCATGTTATTTATACATGCAAAACATGTATAACCTTAAAAGGATAGTAAATGAAATAGAATTATGCAAATTCATTGATTAAGGATATTTTACAATCAAATGAATAAAAAAGTTTTGGTCAGGCATTAGGACCGACATGGTGATTGAGCAAACCCTTATGCGTTCGTTTATAACAAACGCTGGATTAACACATGGTCGTAGTATAACTGAAAGTAGATTTACAAAATGGATCGAAACCATGCCAATTCTAATACAAATTTCGGAGGCAATACAAGAATTTTATAATATAAATTTTGCGTCATCCGAGTAACACAATCGATCACAACAGCAGAGTTACATCAATTGAAACAGGGAATACAACCAAAATAATAAAAAATAAAAATATCATTATCGATTCGACACTTATTTTTCAATGAGTTTCGATAGCAATGGAAGGAAAATCTGAATTAAAAAGATTTTTAAACTACGAGCTCGCTCCTTTTCCACTATCGGTCTTTGAAAACTCATGAATGCATAAAATACGAGAAACCATTGAGAACATTACAAATCAATATGTTGAATATATTAAACAAAATTTTAATAGTAACACAACTATAGTTTTTCATGGATATCCAGAAAATAAAAATATATGCATAAAAAGAGCTGAACACCACCGTTGACAAATAAGACAATATTCTTGAGAAACTTTATTTGATGTCACAATAGTTACAACTTTAAGTCAAGAAAATTTTTTAAGTGATGAAAAAACAAAAATAGATTCATAAAAATCTTGAATGAAAAAATAAAGTCTGCTGGACATAAAACAAAATAAGCGATTGGTGATGTAGATTTACTAATTTAAAAAATACAATAGAATTAAGCAATTCTAATATACCAGTCATAATAGTTGGTGAAAATATTGATATTTTAGTAATTCGAACACAAAGAAATCCTAGATTTGTATACTTTATAAAACCTGCTAAACAATCCATTCCAGAAAAAATATATCATACTGCCTGTTTTAAAAACAAAGAAATGCAATATTTAACAGCGTGTATGCACGCCTTTATAGAGTGTGATACTACTTCAGCTTTTTTTAGACAGGGGAAAACAAAAATTATCAGAATACTTCAAACAAAAAATGAACTTAAAATATTTAATTCACTAAATGCATCAAAAGAAGAAATTTTAATAGTTGGCGAGAAAATGATTAACATTTTATATGGGAATAAGAACAATATAAAATCAATTTCGTTATATATGTTTTAAAAAAATTATAAAAAAAAATAATACATTGAATTTAGCAGTTTTACCACTAACAGATTCAGCAGCGACTATGCATTCCTACCGGGTAGATCACCAAGTACAGGAATGGTTAAATAATTTAAAAAATTCTCTAGAATGGGGTTGGCGAGTGAGTGATGACACAATTATATCAACCTATATGAATGGTTCATTAGTATCTGAAGATGTATTAAAAAATATGAGATCAGATGCATCAAAATTGTACAAGAAGTTGCGGATGCATGAAACAAGGAATGACTTGTTCGGATTATTGTACTTAATGTCGAGGGCAATCAAGTAAAAATCCCGAATTAATACTCATACCAAAATCAGACAGCACAAGAGAAATTAATGACTCATACAGAAAATGAAATTACACAGACTACTGAAACAGAAAATATTGAGGAAAATGAAATTACATTTAGTGATACAGATGAAAATAGCATCAAAGAAAAAAAAGAAACTTATCCAGACGCACTTAACCTTTAGAACATGCTAATAAAAAAAAAGACACCAATGTATAAAGTAAATATGAACTATTAAAAATAATTTGGTATATAATTTAAATGATATTGTCGTTATTAAAAAAAACACTTTTTGTTGATAAAAATGAAGATATTAATTTTCTTTAAAATCTAGTTTTGCAGATGACTCAGCTTCGTTGTTCTATAAAGAATAAAAAAAATGAAAAAATACTCCTAATTAGATGATAAGTTATTATTTTTTTCCCTTATAAATTTGCAGCGTTTATGAAAAATTTTGATTTTTCGAATGCTTTGCTTGGAAACACATGAAATTATCGAAAATAATTTTTGAATGATCTTTGTAATTTAAACAATGTTCCACCGATAGAACTCACGTAGCATAGCGATATTCTTGATCTACATATTGCACTTAACCCATTTAAAAAAAAATGTCGACTACGTGAAATTTTTTTTTTCTTTTGAGTTAAAATGACTGGGCTAATTGTGCTGAGATAAATTAAATGAATTTAATCAAATGTTCAATTCATAAGTAGCCGGCTTCCTTTTAAATCAAAATCTTCAACACAACGAAAAAAAAAAAAAAAAAAAAAAAAAAAATTTACACCACACGCTCAATTTCGAGAACTGAGTGGCGATAGATTTCTGTGTTATGGCACGTATTGTACGAAATATTACTACGCTATAAAGCTTATTTACTCTTTTGTGCTATAAAGCTTACGGTTTTAAATTTGAGAAAAAGTCATTATTCATTGTAAATTTGGAATAATTAAAAAAAAAAATTAATCAATAAAAATAATTTTAAATTCCAATATTAATAAATTTGCAATTTCAATTTAAAATAAGGGGCAAAAGTGATCTAAAATTTTAATTTTAAAATAAATGTATAATTTAAAAAAAACATAAATAAATAAAAAATATTCTACAAAATAATTGTGAAAGATAATTCTAAATATAAAAAGAATAATAAATTCATAATTTAAAAGTTTTTAAAAAATAATTCTGCTTCATAAATATAACTTTAAAATAAATTCAAAATTAATTGATGCATTAAATCCTAATGCACTCATCACGTGCTATAGTATTGTTGGATAATTTTTATGAGCATTGTGTCTATTTAATTATTCATTACTATTGTAGCTTTTCATAAATATTACACTATATTTTTATAAATATATTTCAGTACCCTTAATTTTGTGAAACATTTTTTTTTTTACAAACATATTTAACAAATAATTTCATCAAACTATCTAATTAATAACTTTAATTGATATTTGAATTAAGAAATAAATATAAAATCAAAAGAGAACAAATCAGTGTGCTAAATTTCAATTAAATTTAATGCATGTGACATTAAAAAATAATTAAAATTAAACCAACAAATACAAGACCGATAATAGTCAAAATCAATTTTAAATGAAAAATTAATAAGTAATACATACACAATGCTCAGATAATATATAAATATATACATAAATTATAATTTAATTTGCTATTTAAATTCACATACCTAAACTGGACTTTAGAACAAATAAAAAATTTTAATAGAACACACCTTATCACTAGTTAGTATACTAATTATTTAGTTTAATGTATACAAAATAAGATAATAAATAAAAGTAATAATAAAAACTATAATCATATGCCAACTATTACATGATTTATTATAACAATAATCCAATATTGACTAATAGTGAAATAAACTGCAATTTAAATGAACCAATTAGATAAAATAAAATTGAGACAACAAAATAAATTATAGAATTATAGAATTATAATTAGAATTGTATCAAGCTAGATTTGAATACTATTTAACTTCTTCTCGACAAGTAAGATAGTCAGGAATAGGTATTAAAATAAGATAATTAAGCGAGTTGAGTTCAAACACTTATTGTATAGAGTTAGTAAAAATAAATATTAATAAAAAAAATATAGCCTAAATAATAATACAAGATGTAATGCAGATATTATAAAATAAGATTTGTATCTGAATATTTGAATAGAAAATTTTATCTGGACAATAAAAGATAAATTCTAATTATAATTATAAGATAATTCATAATTATAATATATAATAATTCATAATTATAATTCATATAAAATTTGTAACATTCTGTGACATCTTGTAAAATCCAATAACTTAACTTATAATATTTAATAATACATCTTATCATTATACAAGTTCATTATATATAACATTTTATCAAATATTGAAGCGTGTTTTATAGCTAGTAATATAGTAAACAAACTCAATAGAATTGGTAAATAATTTTAATATTTTAATATACTTTAATAATGTTCATTCAATTTAATTATTTCAATTTATTTTAATAATCTTTTGATTATAAGCTAATGACTTTACCAAATTGTAATAGTTTTGATTTAATTTAATGATATAACATATTTTGATAATTTGAATGTAGTTAAGTAATTTTTTTTTGCATAATATAATAAGTCCAACAAATTTTAATACATAAATAATTATAAAGAAATAACTATAAATATAACAAGAACAAATAACCATAAATATTATAAAAATAAATAACTACAAATAAAAAAATAAATTAGAAGTTACAAATAAATAAATAGACAAATGTAAAAAAAGTGTAAATAGATAAATAACAACTACAGTAAAATCTAAAAAAGCTTATTCGTTATAAAGCTAATAGTTAATACATATAGTGCTCAAATAACAAATATATAAATAAATATAAATTAAAGTTGAAATTGATTATATTATCTAACCACACATAAACATTGAATCGAGGATTCATAATTCACATATTTTAACAAAATAAATCTCAGTACTGACTGAAGCATTAGTAATTTAGTTTAAAACATAAAGTAAGATAAGGAATATAAAAAAAAAGAAAACTTTAAACAAAATTAATAAATGTTAATAATTTTTAAATTAACACACTACTTTAAAATAACATTTAAAATATAATAAACAATTTAGAATTGTTTAGAATAATTTAATATTTAAAATTTAGAAAAAATAAAATGAATTAGAATAAAAATAATAATAAGACTTAGAATAATAATAATACAAACAAAATTAAAATATAGAATTAAATAATTTAAATAATTAATAAACGATAATAGGATTGTATTGATACATTTATAACATAAGTACTGGAAAGTAAACAATATAAATAGGTCACCCACCTAATGCAATAGATACAGGGACTCGTAACCACGTGAAATCATGCATAAGGAAATAATAAGGGAATAAGTTCAATACTAAAAAAAACTTATTTCTCAAATAACTATCATAGCACAGAGAAAAACTCAAACTACAAAACGCCGTATAAATGACCAGACAACAATAATAAAAAGATCACGAATCACAGCCGAAAAAACCACGACTAAGCAAAAGACAAAGTCTGCCAACAGGAGATACTCTTTCAGTACAGGTAATCCAACAGAACACTCAACCACGCGGCATTCACCGAAGCAAAGGCACCGAGCACAATCAAGAGCGAAAAACAACGACGAATATGAAGACTTTCCTGAGTAACAGACGTGGGCGGCGTCCAGCCACAAGCGACAGCGCAACAACATTAGGATCGTTGCAGTTTGGATCAGCATTAGAGGCGGTAAAAGAAGACTGGTGTAATAGCACCAGCGAGAGCGTTAAGTTTAAATAATCAGATTTCTGATGAATTCCAGGACTCTTCAAAGAGGTTACTAGAATCACTCGCAGGGTTGATTCTCGGGCGTAATGATTCGGTACCAAATACGGATTCTTGACTAGCTAATAGATTAGATTACACGATAAACTTACCTGAATTTTCATTTTAAAGAGGCTTTAGAATTATCGTCAAAAATAGACGTATATAACGAAAAGGAGAACCTGTGGCGGTTATTTAAAGTACTAAAGGGTGAAGCTAAGGAGCTGGTAAATACTCTATTGGAAGGATGCGTGAATATAAACTTATTATTGAAAGACTTGATAAAACATATGAAAATGAAAGACTTTGGGCCCAGAGAATAAAAAACGGGATATATGAATTGTCGATATTAACATTGGGAAACATAGATCTGATAGATATGGCTGGAAAGGTATCTAATGCGGTAATCGCGTTAGTCACGTTAAAGTTAGAGTAGTATATTAATGTCCGTGATTTATCAGGGCTAATAGGAAGTAAATTATCATTATCCTTAGTATACGCATATAATCGATTCAAGCAAATGGAAGAAGAAGGGAATGAAATGAAGAAAATGAGTGAATTTCTTAAAAGGGAAGCAGAATATGTGGATGATAGCTTAATGGTATTACCTCGCAACAATCTTCGGAATAAGCGCCACACCGAGTTTCACGTAGAAGCCTAACAATACAGAAAAGCGTCATAGGAATTCACTAGAAAACATCCAATTTTCCAATGACCAAAATAAATGTTATACATGCGGCGAAAATATTATGCGATATCAAGATGCGAAAAGTTCTTGAAGGCTAGCAACTTCAAAAGGTGGATGATAATAAAATAACACAAATTAAGTTATAACTGCCTCCACACCGGGAACTCCAAGAACGATTGTTGTGCCGATAAATGCGATCGTTGTAGTGCACGTCATCATTCATTGTTTCATAAAAGCTGTGATCTCAAACAATAAGAAGTAGCGCAAGGAAAAGAAGAATGAGAAAGAAGTTAACTCGAATCAAAGACAAGTAATAGGGATAAGAGGGAAACCAGTCCAGTTAAGCATTAAGGGTAAACACAAAGAGAAATTATACTTGCGATATGAAAAGGTAAATATATAAAGAAGGGCTGCTTACGACCGATACCATTTAAAGAACGCAACGGTCATTCGGAACCTCCGATTGCCCTCCACAAACACTAGACGAGGACGTAACTTCGAAAATAAATACACTCGCGGGCAATACATTGGTAGAGCCGTATCACAATGCGATGGCTAAAATTTTAATAGGACAAGATAATTGTAGCTTAATATTAGCACGGGAAATAATCAAAGATATGGAATCTCGGGTAGTCGCATCACAATGCTCATTGGGGTGGACGGTTCAACGATCGATACCTAGCAAAAATGAACATACACGTTAAATATGACTATAGTATAGGTAGAAGGACTAGAAGATAATTCGAGAACAGCGGAATACTCGTTAAACAACTTAATAAAAAACTACTGTTTGGTCATAATTAATAGATTAATGATTTGAGAAGAATTTTAACTGATTTTAATTTTATCGTAAATTTTATTTGGGTGTAATGGTGGGAACACAAAAGTTTGTTTTTATAAGAAAACTATATTTAAAAGCATATTAGTCTAAATTTCCTACGAATCGATTTAACTTTAACCATAGGTGAATGCGTTAATTTATTAATATGAAAAATTGTTCATAGCTTAGATGATAATACCAATAACTATTAGCGCGTTATCGGTCAACTGAGTGCGCTCTGAGTATCTGGGACATTCCGACCAATCACACGCAAGGATTGGGTGTATTAACTAAAAAGGAACCAATATCCTCTAGCATATAAATATAAGCAAATTTTGTCTGTAAATGAGAAAAATTTTCATGTTATAACGCGAAAAACTAGACTTATTAAAACCAAGAAAAAACAACCAATTAATGCTTAATTTTTAACTCAAAAATTTCTCCTTTATTAATTTAAAATAAGAACAACATTTAGTTTTACAGAATATATATACTTTAACGTAATAAAATATTACTATAAATTAGAAAGTATCAGGGCAAACGGGGACCCGACTGGAAAAACTCTTAAAAACAGGAATTATGTAATCCTAAAAGAAACGAGTATATATATCCGAAAGAATTGGGAAATGGGCTTACTATGTAAAACCGATAACATACCAACAACCGACGGACGAACAACTGCTTTGCATGGATTGAAACTCCTAGAAAGGAGGTTGAACCACGACGCTGCCTATGCTGATTTATATTACAATGACATAGATAGATTAATCGAAAACGAATATGCGAAAAGAGGGTATTTCAGACAGGGATAGAGTGCCAACAAAACGTGAAGTCTTACAGATAATTATGTCCGTTCTTAATAGAATTACTTGCACCATACACACTGGACGCGAAAATATTGATACAGGGAATATGGAAAAGCCAGGTAGATTGACACGAAAAAATAAAAGAGGGCGCAAACAAATTGCATCTCCAACACAATTATTTGAGATTCGACAGGGATAAATGACATTAATGGATCCAATTAGATCTCCAATTGCCCATGTATCTGTGAAATTTAAATCATCCACAGATTCTTTCACTAAAACTTGATCTATTTTTTAGAAGAGACTCGATTGACTTGCAGCAGAGTAACTTAATTATTAACTGTATTCTTATTTTTTTTGATTTTTTGAAAAATAAGAGTTAATCCAACTCTAATGCGAAATTTATTCAATTACGCAATTCAACTGAGCGGAATTCAATAGTACCGTGCCCGGACACTAAGTGGCTAACTACTGAGTTTTGACTTTCCTCATGTAAAAAAGTTAAATGTGATATACAAGTCACTCACAACATTTGAATGGACTTTTAAACCTATATAATATATATAGCAGAGAATATTAGTTCTCTCATTTAGTTATACTTAATCATAAATAAATTTTTGAATGATTTTAGTTTACTCTTTACTTTTATAATATATACATTTATAGAGTCTCTCTAGTTTTGAACCCCACTCTTAGAAATTATTTGGTATTTCATTGATTTGCTATCCCTTTTATTTTCAGCAACAATCACTCTACTTGTAATTTATTTTACATTAATGTTGATACTAGTTCGGCATACTAGTATGTTAGAAACTTCCATTTTACAATGGTGCGAAAAATATATAAAATATTTAATCGCAATTTGCAACAAAAAAAAGAAAAATTTTTCTTCTAGCTGAGCACGCAAACTAACTCTGGTGTTTAAAGAAAAACATGTCTTGTCGCGACGAATGTTCGAACCAAACTTTCAACATTATATTTGCTGTAACGTTTCGACAATTTGGTTTATTGTTCTTGTCAAGAACTTTATGAAATTTTTAAATAATTATTATTATAAAATTAAACAATTTTACTATATAAATATGTAATATACGTATCTCAAATTAATTAAATTTATAAATTATCAATTGTAAGTGATCGATCCAGAGTCAAAATTTCATATTTACTATCAAATCTACGATAAGTTAAATTGTTACATACATTATTACGTAAAAGTGACATTCTTATTCGTCAAGATATACAATAGCTGCCGATTTTGAGGATTTAAATTTTATCTGGCCTTTTGGCAATTTAATTACTCCAAGCAATAAAGCATTTTTTAGGTCATGAAAAAAAGCAGCTAGTGATGCATATTAAAATTCGCGAAAAAATCAGCAGATTCTTATTTTCTAAAATGCCACTCATGATATTCAGGGGTTTTTTTTATTAACAATTTTAATGAAAAAATGCATTTTGTTTACGTTTTCTGCTATAAAATGAAAAGTCTTAATTTTAATACTATAGTATCAATGAAAAATGTGTAATTATTAAATTATGAATAAAATGCACTTTTTCATAAATCGATTGGAAAATTAGAAGCTCAGAAATTAACAAAAAATCGATAAATTTTGAAATTAATTAAAAAATTTGTAACTTTTTTATTTTTTAATATTTATAACTGTAATTGGGAAAAATTAAAGTAATTAATGCACTTTATTTGAAAAAAATTTTAACTTTACCGGATTATTAGTTTTCGAGTAATACTAATGTTAATTAAATTATGCCAAAATTTACAAAGTTATATCCAGCGAAATTTACATTATTATTTTGACTTTTTCAATAGTTTAAAAAAAATATAAGTATTGTACAATAAATTCTGCATCATACATTTTGCTTAAATATTTCCGATTTCCTATAATATAAGATTGTAAATGAAATATTTATAAAAATATATTCACTTGCTCTAACTGAATATTGCAATATATTTAGTAGAAGATTTTTTGAATTTTCTACTATTATAAAATAAAAAAGATTGCTTATTTATCATAATGCAAGTAAAACGGTTTTTACAAAAAAAAAGTATGAATGAATAAAATTAAATGATTATAGCACAAAAAATATAAAGTAGGTATGTAAAATTAAACAAAATCTTAAAAGAAAAAAATTATATAAACGAATAATTAAATCATAAAAAATTAAAGAAAAATTGAAATTTAATATTTAGAATTAATACTAACCGTAGTAAACTAGAAATAAACATTTTCCATGTATGGAAATTTATTTCAACTTCTGTAGACAAATGTAATAATAAATCCTAAAGAGTAGTCTATTTTACTATTTTCTGAGAATAAAGGTAAAGAAAATCAATTTAATATGCAATATAAAATATACTATAAAAGTAATGAACAATTGAAACGTTATAAAGAAAAATATGTATTAGTATACCAATCTTCAAAATATATATTTAAAACATGTAGTTAAATGTTATAAATTTATATTTGATTTGATGTTCTTTTTTCATCTATTGTCACTATAAGATATAAACAAGGGTTGGTAAATTATTTGCACTTTTTCTATTGCTTATTATATAAAAATTAATTTTTATTTTAGAAAAGTTCTGACGATTCGACTTCTTTTTAGATGATTAAACACTGTGTTACGAAAATATAAATGTTATATATATAATAGCTCAACATAAACTTTAAAGTCCAGGATCGTCAACTGCTGGAGGTTATTTAAATATAACGGAAAGAAGATGCGGCACTTGAAAGGTGTTCTCATTACTCAGCGTATCTTGGTGGTTGATAAACGCAACGCGTACGACAAAGTAAGTACATTTTATTAATAACTAACCGTTATCAAAATTTGAGGTCCCCGCGTTTCACTAATAACTAACATAAACATTATAATATTACGAACATATAAATTCATATTTATATGAAACCTTACACCGGGCCCGACCAACTGGTCGGAGTTATCTCTAATTCCGCAGCGAAAGGTGAAGGTCGAGGAATTAAAATGTAAACACTTCCGTATACATATCAAATTCGTTATTATTAAAGAGATAAAAGGTAGACACAACACTTGTAATGAGTTCGTGATATTTTTATGTCTAACTGACTGATAAACGCGATGCGAGAGACTAAGTTAGATACGATGTGAATTTGAAAGTTCTTATTAATTATGATGTTAGGCGATCCGTGGGACTGTCACGAATGAATCCAAAATTACATTGAACCGCGAATGCTAAACTCTCCCGATTTTTTAATTATCCGCGGGAGTCATTGCGGTTTCCCGACCCCATGGTCCAGGTGCTGAGTTCGCGGAATCCTCGAGGTGCTCGCAGTCGGTGCACGTTGTCGATCCGACGGCATCCGGCCTCGCGAGCCACGTCAACTCCGGGTGCATGGAATTCGCGCATTCAGCTAAATTCAGCGTGTGAATCGTCGAACGCCTGAGATCTAGCGTTATCATCGTCCTTCTGAAAATGCCCACATCGCCTTGCAGCGGATGTAACTGCATGGCGTATGTAACAATAGGAAAATTGACTCTGGTACGATATGTCTTAAAATCAAAATTAAATGCAAACTCAAATTTATAATCTAAGGCTAATCCACTGAGTAGTTCTAATAATTCTTAATTAATAGTAATTCTGTAATATCAGTAATACTAATGCGATTTAATAAATAATTATTGAATTCAAGTCAAATAAATTAATAATTATTAAATTTGAAATAATTGTTATGAAATACATTTACGAAAATACTAGCGCTTTAATTCTAAACAAATGTTGCAAAATTAAATAATTTAAATATCTACACAAATATGAATTATTATAATTTACAATGAATTCAAATCATCGAAAAATGTTGAGGATTCTTATCGATCAGCCGATATTCGGGAAAACGAGCTTCCGAGGTTCTCGTTGAACAATTGAACAGACACTCATGTCGGACCTGCGAATCGAGCAACAACAATTTCAATAAAGGAAGTTAGAAATTAAATTGGATTGTAACTTTGTCATACACATCGCTTTTATCAGGCGCCGAGATACGCCGAGTAACTTTTCAAGTGCAGCATCTCCTTTTTGTTGTATTTAAATAACCTCTAGTAGCTGACAATCCCAAACTTTAAAGTTTATTATTTTTATGTATATAATATTTATATGTTCATAAAAACTGAAATACCTTTCGCAACCTAGGACACCCCCCCCCCACATCGAATCTAATAGGATATTTTAAATCAACTAATGCTTGTATTTGTTTACAATTATTTATTTTCATGAAATAAGAATTTATTTCTCTTCATGATCAATTCTTTCTGGTGATTTTTCCCATGGTTTGCGCTTCCCCAAAGTCTTCTTACGCTTTTCTTCCTTCGATGAATCCTTTAAGATATAGTATGATTAATTGTTGATATTTTATATTATTTCAAATCTATTAGATCAATTATATACTTTTTATATATCTATTAATTATATATTAGTCCTAGAATTTTAGAAGGAAAAACTGTGTAACAAATAAAAATTATGATATGAAATGCTGTTCCTCAAATGAGTATCAATTGGAATAATGTATTTCAATATAACATTAGAATGTTACTCTTTATTCTACGGTCATTCTACTATATAATATAATACACATAGTCAATATAATATAATATAATTATAATATCACAGTTCAATTTTGCATCCATATAATAGCTTATCCATATACACATATAATACCATTAACAGCTGGATGCTATTTATAATATTACTGTAGAATATATATTTATAAAATTTATAATGTTTTTTAAGATTTCAAATAGATACGTATTTTTAAACATAAATTACGAAATTATCTTTTTTCAAATGGTAATTTACTTATGAGTAATCTACATCGTACTAACGTTTAAAAATAATAATAACAAATATATCTATGTAAGATTTATTTTTGCAGTTTCGCATTACTCATTAACCTTCTCTGTTATTAATTAGAACTTTTTTTTTAAATATAAAATCAATAATTAAATAAATTTTAAGTATAAAAAAAATAAATAAAAGTTTTTAAATATAATTTCATTGAAATATTATATACCAAATATTATTTTCAAATCTGTAATTGAAATGAATATAAATGTTTCTGTATATTTAATTTTTAACGTCAACATTATTTTCCTAATATAGATATGGAAATTTGAAACATTCTAATTCACTTATTTTTATGAAATATAAATATTTTATACTATGCATATTAAGTATTAAAAATAATTTCTCCATATATTTTACACATGCTAGACACTTACTATGTAACTACGTATTTTGACTGGATATCTATTTCTGCAATCCTGAACACACTGCTGTTTACATTCATATAAATATTCTATATAAAAAGAAAACAAATTTAATATTTTCTATAATACAATCAAAAGTGTTATATAACTTATACCAAAATATCAGTTTCTATATACGTTCATAAAAATATTTCACACAGTTATGTTTATTATTAATTAATAAAGAATAATCAGATATAAAAAATTTTATATCTTACTTGAACAACTCTGAATACACCGAGCTTGAGTAGCATATACCTGTTCCACTTAATAATGTAAAATTATATTTTTTAGTGTACCACAGTGTTTTAAAATATTTATAATAGAAAAATCATTTAAAAATGTGTAGCTAAAATAGTAATTAATGATACGTATGTCTTGTAATATTAAAATTATAAAAAATATTTTTATAATAAAATGATTATTAAATTGAAACGATATGAAGATTAAGAAATATAATTATATAGCACAAAGAAGTGATTATGGGAAATTTAAAGGGAGAACTTTGAGTTAATAAAAAGAATGGGACAAAACGACAAAAGAATAAGAAAGGCTGAATATAAGGAAAGAGAACAAAAAAAAAAAGAAAAAGGAAAAAAAGAAGAAAGTAACAAGTGAAAATGGTGAAAAATATCAATTAAAATAACGTAGGATAAGATTTAAGTAGAAGGAATATAAATAATGTATATAATGTAAATAAATGTAAAAATAAATGTAAATTTAATATAATGCAAAAAACAGAGATCATTTCTAAGTAATTGATAAATATTCTATATAAAAATTCTATAAAAATAATTATATGAAATATAATGAAATGGCAGAATGCAATAGTGATCTTATATAAAAAAAATTTACTCGTTAATTAATTTGACTTGCTTATTTAATAACATATTTTTTTTAATCTTTAACCATATTTCTTTTCAGATTAGCATTACTATAAAGCCTTTAAATTAATTGTATTTAATTCATATCAATTTTATGATTAAACATAATAAAAAGTGATGAAATGACCTAAATTTACATTATTTGTTTTGACTTGATTATAATGTAAATAAAATGATACAATGTTGTAAATATCATAGTGATTGCGTAACATAACTTACCAGAAAACTTTGTTATACAATGTAATATACATCTATCTTTATTATGTACTTCCACATTTTCTATAATTAAATATTGATATTTATTAAAAAAATAAATTGATATTAATAAATATATACCTTAAAGTTCGAATGTCAAAATTAGAAATAAGATATTGACCATTTTTAGATTTATGCACAAAGTATACATAATATAAAAATTATTATATAACGTTAAAATAATCAATCATAGATAAATTATATATATTAAAAATATAAAAAAAATATGTATAGTACTATGTATTGTTGAATATAAAGTAAATTAACAAATTTTGTATTGAAAGATCAAAATAAAATTTATTTAAAGTAGTGCAATAACAAAACCTCATTTGAAGGTTATTTTATTACGGCAATTTACTTGTAATACATATGACAGAGCGCGAAAACATTAGCGCGAAGTGTAAAAGTCCCGCCATCGTTATACAATTCGCGAATAAACGTGAAGGAATCCGGCGACACTAACTTCCAGCGAACGTAAGAAATCACAAGCACCGAAGAGGTCAGTCGAAAATACAGCTTAAGGAAAAAATAGCGCGAATAAAAAGACATAAAATGCGTATTTTGCAGTAAAGGGGATTCAATTTGCAATCAAACCCCCGAGTAGATCTTAATTGTTCATTTTGCGTGATTACACGATTAATGAAAATTACACTATTTATTTTATTTTCGCGCTGTTCTCTGGAGTTTCTGTCTGATTGAGCATCCCGCTCTTGACCGTCATCGGTTGACGACATTACAGTAACAGCACTTACTTTTATATTTTTCTTTGTTACAACAATATTTTATACTAACTAAATATTACTATTTATTGCAAATAAAATATTTCATATTTTTATTTCCAACTTTAGCTACATTGCATTTAAACTATTTCTTATATTTTACTTTTATTGAATTATGTTCTTTAAATTGAATTGAATATTTGAATTTACACTTATTTTTAAAGAATATTGAAAAAATTATAAATTACAAAACTGCAGAGCCTTTAAATATACTTACACAAGGCTTAAGCTGCAAGTTAAAATGTTTATTTTTTTTTATCGAATACGTAGAAACTACATGATTACAAGCCTTTATTTTTCTACTTATGTAAATTATATATATATATATATAAATAGATAATAATATATCAATAAATATAATGGAATTGATATAATTTTTTTCATCATTAAATAAATAATGTATAATATATTTAAATACGCATAAATCAATTAAAAAATTTGGAAAAATATTTGTTATAAATATAATTGAAGCTTATATTTGTAGGTATATTGACATTTGAATAACAATAAGAAATATTTTTAATTTATCCTATATATTTTAATATAATGTAATTTACTAACATAATGAATTCTAAAATATTGTCTCAATGCATTAATTAAGTTATATATAGGAAATTACAATGTATAATTTATAAAAAATTATATATTATTATTTAAGAAAAAAGATGTAAAATTTTCAACCATAGGTGACTAATAGTAAAATGTTTCTAGCATTCGTTAATTATTTAATTTTATAGTTTTTTATATTCTTTTGTTGTGATTTAATTTTATAAACTACTTACAAAGACATATTAAAACTACATATTTTAATAACGGAAGTTATATTCAAACCAAAATTCTAAACATGCATGGTTCATCCACGAAGTATCGAGTTTTTTTTCATTTTTCGCCTATTCGTCATAGAAATTTGGAAGCGGTCTTAGGATATCGGCAAACTCTTTCCGCATTAGTCCTTTTTTTTTCGATAATTAGGTGCGGCAGGAATTTACTTCGCGCGAAGGGTGTTTTTCAGTCGTTTGATACGGCACAATGGTACGACTAGTGGAAAGGTGTTACGCGATAAAGTTTTGTTTGCAATTTAAAAAAAACAGTGTAGAAACGTATACAATGTTGCAAGAAGCATATGGACATAATTGTATGTCAAAATTGTAAAATGAAAAATGACACAGAGCTTTTAAAGAGGGCCGAGAAAGAATCATCGACGAGTCTCAATTTGGACGACCAAAAAGCTTTCGAATTGTTAGGAATACCCGGCGCGTGTTAGAAATTTAAATTTTGAACTGTAGATTAACAGATTAAGCAATTCAGAAAAAACTGAATTTAACGCGATCTACAATGTACAATATAGTACAAAAAAAATTTATAAATGTAAAAATTTTTGAAAAACATCAAAGCTGAAGAGTTTAAAGATACATTTGAAATTTGGAAAACACGCCTTCAAAAATGTGTTGATGTAGGAGGAAATTATTTTGAAGAATTTAAAATTTTTATTTCACACTGTTTATAACTCCACCAATAAATCATTTTTCAAAAAAGAAAGATAAGAATTTTTTTTTATAATCTTTGAACAAAACATTCTCGCGTAGTGGTTTTCCGCTAATCACTTCAGCGCGTCGTGTCAAAAATTTGAAAAACACCCTTCACGCGAAGTTAAATCCTGCCGCAACTAATTATCGAAAAACAAAAAAAAAGGACAAATGCGGAAAGAGTTTGTCCATATTTTAAGACCTCTCCCGAATTTCTACGATGAATAGGTACAAAATGAAAAAAAAACTCGATACTTCGTGGATGCACCATGTATGAATTTATGATAAGAAAAATAGTTTAGATTTCTGTGCATTATACCATATAAAAGGTTAGGTAAATAAGAAGTTAATTGTTATTGACCAATTAAATATAAATTACTAAATAACAAGCAAGTTTTTAATATTTTATATTAAGTGTTCTTAAATAATTTTGATAATTTAAAATTTATTTATAAATAAACCATTAAATTAAAAGAATTTTTAGGAAAGAAAATTTAATTATTATTTACAAACAAAAATAATAAAGATGAAAATATATATCTCACCAATACAACAAGCAGTACAATTTTCTTTTGTATACTCAGCTTCTACTCCTACATATTAAAATATAATATTATAAAAATAATTTTATTATGGTAAATCTAATATCTATATACCTTGTGGAATTATTATGTGACAAGTATAGAAAATATAGACAAATATAACGAAATCTAAATATTTCATTGTATATAATATTCAACGCTATTAATATTATATAATTTATTATTTTTATTATATATAATTATTATTCTTATCAAGTAACTTATAAAATAAAAAAAAAGATATGGCATAATATTTATACACCGCAGTTTCATATATATAAAAAATTATATTACATTTTAGCATCATAATATTATTAACAATTAAAATTTAATATTCAAATCGGTACAATATTAACTACATGACTTATACATTTCAATATAAATTTTAGAAGAAAATAAATTTGTTTTTCTAGATTTATTTTTCAACAATTCTTGACCAGAATTCATTGATAATCATTATTGATTAATTATTTTATCTTAGATGATAAAAAAATGAAAAAAATTTTTGGTTATACATGTAGATGATTGATAATAATAATTACATTGAAACCGTCAAGATTCATTTAGGACTTGTAAAAATATTTAAAAAAAATAATTATGTAAATGTGGAAGTGAGAGAACTTGAGTGAATGAGAGCGTGTAATAGAGAAAGCGAGACAGACAGACAAAGAGAGAGAAAGAGAGAGAGAGAGAGAGAGAGAAATACAGAAAGCGTGTGAATGGTAAAGAAAAAGAGCTTAATTAAATTAGATTAGATGTTTATTTATTATATGTACATTAGGTTGCAAAAAATACATTGAATAGTTGAATACGTAATGAAACTTATGTACTACAATATAATACAAAAATATAAACATATAAAAGTAAAAATATATACAAGGGCTTGAAGCTACAAAATTATAATATTATACTAATAACAGGTATCATCTAGACACTTATGCTCTCTAGAGAAAATAATGCATACGGTATAATATAAATAAATAGGCTATACTATTAACTTCAAGATCTGAAAGTTACGGATATCTCTAAGGCAAGAAGGGAGAGTATTCTAAAGGTATTAAATGTTGATATGAAACGACTTTCTCAATACTTGCGTTGAAAAGGAAGAGATGTCCAAACAGGTCATATCTCCACTCATAGAGGGAACGATTACTTTAAAATAGAAGAAAGATATAATTAAAAAGAAGGTAGACAGGACTATTAAGATTTATGATCTTCCAAGTGCAAATTACTGCCTACGTTTACCAGTGGACCACCATTATTGCTCTCGCATGTTAGGAGAAATGTTTTCGTCGCTTACACCGTATATGTAGCGAATTTCGATGTTAATCAAGGGTTGTAGTTTAAGGTTAAAATGTTGAAGTAAACTAGTGAAAAATAGTCAATAATCGGGAATAAGACAGTTGGAATAAGATCTTTTCGCAACCTGAGATCAATGCTTTTCCTAAAGAAATGTTATCTATATATCAAGGAATGTGAAGAAAAGGGTGTATATTTTTAAGTCTCCATTTTCAAATTAAGATAAGGGGAACTTTATGTACTAAAATGCAGATTGAGTAGTGTAAAAAATAAAATAAAACGAACACGAATAAATACATGGAAATATAAAATGAATAAAAAGGGAATAATTAAATAAAAATAGATCCAAAATGTACAAAAATTATAATGAAAATTAATTAGTAGTTATATCAAAATATTTATTTGAAGGTAAGAAGAAATTATATTACGATTGATATACAAAAAGAAATGATAGGGGGTAATGGAATTTAAGACATAAAAAGAAAACTGAAAAATAATAATTTGACAGAAATTGAAATTATTAAGGAATATTTTAAAGTACAGAATAAATTATAAAATTTATATAAATTAATGATTGATAATACTAATATAGATAAAAACTTAAAGTATTGAATTAAAACTAACAGTATCAAATTAAAATCAAACATTTATACTTCATGAAATGTATTTCAACTACTGCAAAGAAACATTATAAATACTACATAATAGAAATTATTTTACAATTACATAAATAGCAAAGTAGTAACAATTATCCATAAAATAAAATTTGTTATAAAGGATATTTTAAACTATTTAATACACTTTTTTATTTATAAATTTTTTTTATATAACGAAACACTATTTCTCATGAGAAATACATGCAATGTCATTCTTTTTCAATATCTGTCTCTGCTTTGCGTTTCCTAGATTCCTTCATAGTTTTCTTACGTCTTTCTTCCCTCTTTGAATCCTGCAATGATAATTTGATTAATTAGTAATATTTCTTATATTTTTCTAATTTCAATCAATTTAAGAAGCTTAGGAATTACAGGAGAAACCATATAACTAAATCAAATAATCACGAGGAAAATTATGATATAATAAGATATTACTCAAATGAGCGACAATTAGACAATTAGTAGTTCATCAAAACCATTCAAAATCATTAAAATAGCCAATATATTTGTAAATATCGCAGTTTAATTTTGCATCCATATAATAGCTTAATCCATTAACAACTGGATGCTATTTATAATATTACTGTAGAATATATATTTATAAAATTTATAATGTTTTTTAAGATTTCAAATAGATACGTATTTTTAAACATAAATTACGAAATTATCTTTTTTCAAATGGTAATTTACTTATGAGTAATCTACATCGTACTAACGTTTAAAAATAATAATAACAAATATATCTATGTAAGATTTATTTTTGCAGTTTCGCATTACTCATTAACCTTCTCTGTTATTAATTAGAACTTTTTTTTTAAATATAAAATCAATAATTAAATAAATTTTAAGTATAAAAAAAATAAATAAAAGTTTTTAAATATAACTTCATTGAAATATTATATACCAAATATTATTTTCAAATCTGTAATTGAATTGAATATAAATGTTTCTGTATATTTAATTTTTAACGTCAACATTATTTTCCTAATATAGATATGGAAATTGGAAACATTCTAATTGTCTTATTTTTATGAAATATAAATCTTTTATATTATAGATATTAAGCATTAAAAAAAATTTCAAGTCATGTTTCATACATATTACTTAGATACTTACTACGAAATGAAACAGTTTTGCTGGATACCTTATTTTACAATCATCAATACAATCCCCTTGGCATTCAAATAAATATCCTATACAAATCGAAAAATAATTTAATATATATTATTATACAATAAGAAATTTTAAATAATTGATTTAAAAAAATGATTTTCTATACACAGTAATAAAAATAATGAGCATATTTAGCAAAACTATGTTTATTAACAATAAACGTAGTATAATTAATAGTAAGAAATATTTATTTTACTTGTACAGCTGTAGATACACATAGCCTGGGACGCATAAGAGTCTTGCTGCACTGATTAACGTAAAATTGAATTTTTTTTAATAAACTACAATGTTTTAAAATATTTATAATAAAAATATATTAAAAATCGTTTATTGTTTATAACTAATAAACGATATGTATGTATTGTAACATTAAAATTACAAAAAATAATTATATAATCATTAAGAGAGATGAAAATCTAATTAATGAATGATTTTATAGTTAAGTGGAGTGGTTTAAGACCGATTTTTTGAACCCTGAAGTGCTAAATGAATTTTAATTTTCCAGTAATCTAATATGGAAGACTTAGTGAATTTGTTAAGATATCATAAATTCGAGGGAAATTTTAATAAATATAGAAAGCATGCATCATGAATACACGCATGCATAAATGAATTAATTATCGATACAATTTAGATAATGAAGTAAGAAAAAAATCCAATGCGGCACAACGTCTAAGCATATTATGACTCCTGAATTAGGTTCGAAACATTGTTTTATAAATTTTTTTAAATAGTTTTATCATATACATAAGCGACGAAAATAATATGCAATTAAATAATTTTTTGTTTGAAATAGTTAAAAATACTTTCATTTATTTTATTTATATGAATTTTTATTTTCTATTTGTTATGACAACAGAAAATGTATCATGAACGTCATATTTTTTAAGTTATTTTTTAATATATTTTATAAATTTTTTTAAATTTGGATTATACAAATTTGCTATGATTGTATTTTTCTAAAATTTATATATAAATGTAAGTTGAGTCCGCATTATGATTTTTTATACAATGGTAAATGTTAACATAGGACTATTCTAAATTATATTATTTATTATATAAAAAATATACATGGTCTGTCCAGAAAGTATCAAGATTTTTTTGAAGCCACTATTGG
The DNA here is from genome assembly GCA_018907245.1 of Eupristina koningsbergeri. Taxonomy (NCBI): domain Eukaryota; kingdom Metazoa; phylum Arthropoda; class Insecta; order Hymenoptera; family Agaonidae; genus Eupristina; species Eupristina koningsbergeri. The sequence goes on from JACCHV010000110.1 coordinate 4,037,409, forward strand.
TCGTAGCGATTTTGGAGATGTTTTAAAAAGTAGAGTTATATTAGATTCGATAAACAGTTTATTTTCTGTACATTCTTTTCTACAAATAATATTTACAAAGGAAAAAATTAAATTCGACACAAAAATAAAAATTATATAAATAGACTGAGGTGTTGTAATATAAAATAATACGATTTTAGAATTGTTATGTGCTAGTAGCATCTAAGTATTTGTAATTGCAAATACATGTTCATGTATTGTAGCTTTGAAAATCTGGATATTAGGGACATGTGTTAAGGTGGGAGGAAAGAAGTTTTATAGATACGCAGTGTTTATACAGAAATTTTTTTAGATAAAGCCTGCATAGAAAAAGATGAAATTTGCAGAAAATTACCTTATAGTTGAAAAATCCATATTGGTATGGAAAGGGCCTTGGCTTCTGAGAATAATTGTTTATAAAAATTAGTGAAGTGCAGCTTTCCTTTGGTGATCTTTGTTTCGATAAGTGAACGAGCTAGAGCATATAACAAGAGCATTACTAGTTAAGGAAGTCGACCATCACACTTACTAGCTTGTTTATTATTGGGAAGCCTCGTCCCTAAGGATTTTACAAATACAATATCTCAACGTATAATTGTACGGTCTAGCGTGAGCAAAGGTGCGTAAATGAATAATCTGAAATTGGTGCCCCTGTTGTAATGAAGACCAGAGGTCACCAACAAGTCACCACCTACACCCTGGTTTCTCTTAACCTCTTTGACTTCCTTGGGTAACAAATTAAAAACAACCTTCGCACAAATGCAAATCCTGCCGCTTCTAATAATCGAAAAATAAAAAAAACGGATAAAATAGAAAAAACTCTTCCCCACTTTTTAAGACCTTTCCATATACCTACGACTAATGATGTTTAAAAAAAACTCGATACATTATGTACAGATTTATATAAGAAAAGTCGAACATTTATTACATTTTATAAATTTTAGCCAATACATAACAAATGAAAAATATGCGTTAATATATATGGTCTGTCCACGAAGTATCGAGTTTTTTTTCATTTTACGACTATTGGTTGTAGCGATTTGGGAAAGGTCTTAAATATAGAAAAAATCTTTTTCCATTTGTCCCCTTTTTTTGTCGATAATTAGATGCGATACGATTTCACTTCCCGCGAAGAGTGTTTTTCGATTTTTGTATACTACGCGCTGAAGCAATTATTGGAAAATCACTACATGAGAATGTTTCGTTTAAAGATTATAAAACAAAAAAGAAAACACTTACCTTTTTTATAAGATGTAATGCATTAGTGGACTTATAACAGTTAGATACAAAAAAAATAAAACTCTTCAAAATAATTTCCTCCTACATCAATACATTTTCGAAGACGAATTTTTTAGGTTTCAGGAGTAAACTGAAACTCCTCCTTGATATTTTCGCACAAAGTTTTCGCATTTCTAAATTTTTTACACTATATTGTGCACCGTAGATCTTATTAAATTCAGTTTTTCCGCGATTGCTCTAACTGTTAATCGGTGGTCCGAATTTAACATTTTTTGCACCTGGCAGGTGTTACTTGCGATTTGAAAGTTTTGTGGCTGCTCAGATCGAGATTCGTCGATAGTCTTTTCCCGGCCTTGTTTATAAGCACTGCAAATTAATTTGCAAACGAAATTTTATTGCGTAACGTTGTTCCACTAGTCGCTCTATCGCGCTGTGTCCAAAAACTGAAAAATATCCTCACAAGAAGTAAAATGCTGCTGCTTAAAATTATTGAAAAAACAAAAAAAAAAAGAAAAATGAAAAAAGCTTCCTTTTACATTTTAAAATGTATCCAAAATTGCTACGACCAATAGTCGCAAAATAAAAAAACTCGACACTTCGTGGACAGACTATGTATATAAATAAATAAAGAAGAAAAATTAGAATGAAAAAATACTATTAGCATTTTATATTTTTATTAAAACCTTTTTTAATTATTAAATCTTAAATTACTGAATAATATAATCAGTTCATAAAAAATTCTAGTTCCCATAAGATAAAAGCAAAAAAAATTTTCAAATAATTATTGTATGTTTTATCTGTTATTTTCTAAGAAGCATAAATATTTTAAATGTCACCAAGCATCCAAAACGTAATATTGAATATATATAACGTATAAAAAAATTATTTTTATTATATATTAATTACTTATTATTATATATTAATTATTATTATATTAATTTACTTGATTGTATAATAAATATTTAATTTTTTTTCATTCTTTACCCAATTTCTCTTTAATATTATTCTGCAATCTTCATCAAAATTTATTCAACAAAATTTATTATTTTCCATTCATTTCAATGTATAGTCTAACATAATAAAAAGTGATGAAATGACTCATAATCAATTTATTAAATTTATTTTATTTTAATGAAAATTAAATGATGACTCATTAATATTGAACTGATTACAATTTATTACATACCAGAAAACTTTTTAATGCAGGCTATATTGCATTGGTGTATTTTGGGGGTTTCTAAATCTGTAATTAAATAAAGATATATATTTGAAATATATGTATGTATAAAATTATAATGATAATCATAATATTTTAAATTCTTCACATTTTTAAGCTATTTTTTCAAACAAAACAATATAATACATATTTATATTAAAACTATAAAGGTATACGTATATAAAATAAAAGAAAATATTTTATATTTTACCTAATTATGTGATGTACAATATTGGGTAATTAAGGATTAATAATTAAATTGATACTATTCTATTATAAAAACTGTATTGATATTTTCAGCAATTGTATGTTTAATCTTTTTTAAAGCTATTTTAAAATAATATTACTTTCACTAATCAAAACAAGTTTTTAGAAAGTTCATTTATTTATAACGCAATAAATATATATACTAAATATAAAAATGTATATCTCACTTCTGCAACATGCGGTACAATTATCTCTTGTATACAGTGCATCAATAGGAATTATTGTACACCAGATAAATAATAGATAAACAAATATAATTAATACTAAGAACTTCATATTTTATAATAAATAGCCTTATTAATATTATAAGCTGTTTTTCCCTTATAGTAGTATTAAATACTATTAATGAAGCGCACTGATTAAAGAAATAATGTAAAATATATATTAGAGTTACAAATATAAAGAAACTATATCATTTTTTGGCTTCGTAATAATGTTAATAATTAAAATTTTATATTCAAACAGATACATTAAATTATAAGCTTCAAAATATATCTATTAAAAGAAAATAAATTTCTTTTTATAGGTTATTTTTAATTGCTTCTTTAAAAACTTATGCATTCAATTTATATCATTAACTTACTATTTTATTTTACATTATAATAAAATGAAAATAATAATTAGAATTTTGAATCTATATATTTATAATTGTTGAGTCATTTCCACGATTTATTTAATTTTATTTTTATAAAGTGTACATAAACTTTAATTTGTGAAGAATATTGAAGCCTCGTTCTGAGACATGATGCTTATTATATGAAAAAGCCGAAATATTCTCTTATAACAAACGAAATAGGATTCGACGTATTTTCAAACTGATAATAGGTTTAATCGGTAGCTTAAGTTTGTTGGAGTTGTATTCTCTGGATATTTCAGACCGACTAGAAAATAATGTAATTTTATCAAGTTTTATTGAGTGTACGGTTTTGTTCTTCTATATCTGTCAAATATTCTGAGTTTGTCGGTATATCGTCAAGGACATTATCTTTTCTCTACGATAGCGTGAAAAAAAGCCTAATTTATCTTTGGCAGCACTTAATCGACACTGCCATGAAAATTTTTTATAAGTACCCCGTTTTTTTCATAAATCAATCAGAAACACATCGGTGTTATATAAGAAACTGTGTGCTTGTATCAGGGCTATTTATAAAACCAATTGGTCTATTCGTGGATGTAGATCTTTGGCGCTGTTATATATTGTCCTAACTGCAACGTTGTCAGACGTTGATTTATTCTTGTACGTGAGTGTAAAATCGAAATTTTTTTTCTTGAACAAGGTAGATCATTTTGGCCTGTGTTTTTGGTGATACTATAGTCTTAGATGAACCCTTAAATTGTTCCTCATATTGTCCAGAGATCTAACTGGTTTATCTAATCTGCGCTGAAGTGAATTCCTTGACATCGCATCAGCGTCGCGATCTCTTCATTGAAACGAGATTTTTACATCAAGTGATGTAAAATAAAGTATTAATTTAATTAATATTATCATGTGTATTGTTTTTAAGTTATTAAATTTTTAACCACCAATTCATTCTCTCTTTTTAAAATCCACGGAACATAAAAATTCAAAACTTGTTATTATTATTATAGTTATGTAATTTAGAATTTACAAGAACTATTAATTAAATTAAAAATAATTATTCCATTTCTACCATCTTGACTTACTTAGAAATTGTCACAATGTTTAAAAATTTTATTAATATGAGTATAATATAAAATACATGACATTGAAAATAAATGTAACTACACAAATTGTATAAAAATGATATGCCATAAATATGGATAATTATTAAAAAATAATGAAAATTATAAATCTTTTATTTACTTACTAATATTTCAGTTTACAATTCTACTATTGTAAATAACTAGATTCAATCTATTTTAAAATTTTCTATTTTATGTATATAATAAAAATAATATAAGGATTCCATTAACAGACGTCTTAAGTGCCACACGAGGTTGAACGGTTTTTACATAGGCATATTGAGAATTATTAAGTTGCAAAGAGAGAAGTGTAAAGTGGAGAATAAAACAGGATAAAAATCGGGTACCATCGAGTGAGAGGTGCATAAAACCGAAGACAGAAAAAACCAGTGATAAAGTGAGGTTAGCTGGAAACCAGGAAGAGGCTAGAAGAACGGATAGAAAGATAGGCGCTTCCGACGGCCATTTCGGTCAGCGACAGGTAGAGCGCGGACAGCGCTATGAGACCGATTGGAACCACAAATCCAGTAACAGCAATTGAGGGGAGGTAAAAAACAGAGAATAATCATTTTCACACTGAATAAAAGAAAAACACACAACTAAATAAACACAAATTAAATTAAATTAAATTAAATACAAAATAATTAAATTAAATTAAATTAAATACAAAATAATTAAATTAAATACAAATAAATACAAAATAATAGAATCGACAATAAAACACAAATAAATAAATAATAGAAATAAATAAAACAACAAAAACAACAGCAGATAACAATCAGCTAAATAATAAATAATTAAAACAAGCCAATACTGGCATAATATGAAAATAAAATAAAAATAAAAAAATAATAAACTAGAAACAACAATAATAATAATAGAATTCGGTGAAAATGAGCAGCAAATCAGAAAAGAATAAGACAACCAGGGGAGGCAGCGGAATAAAAGACGGTGTGCAACTGATACTCGATGGAAGAGAAATGGAGACTACCATAGGAAAGAAAAGATTTACATTTGAAGAGGAAGACATGTGGGAGGAAATACAGAGGCTAAGGAATGAGGAGAAGAAAACAGTGAAGAAGAGAAAATGGAAAGAGAGAAGTTCAGGGAGGAAATAAGAGAAAGCCTAATGAAGATCGAAGAAAGTCTTGAGAAAGAGAGAAAGGAGATAAGGGAAAGGATTGGGAGTCTGAAAAAGGACTATGCAATGATAAGAGATAAAATCAGGGAAAATGAAGGGAGAGTAAGGGAATGGGCCAGGAAAATTGAGACGAAAACGATGAAAATAGAAGAAATGGCCAATGAAATGCAGGAGAACAGAATGGAGAGTAATGAATGGAGAGCAGAGATAGAGAAATGGGTACATAGTCAGCAAGGGGAGAACAGGGAAAAGAAATACAAAGCAGCGGAGACGATAGAGAATGATCAGGAAGAAAATCTATGAGGGCCAATAGCAGAACAACAGGAAGTACGGATCACTCCAGATGGAATAGTGGAAGCATAGGAAGTGGAGGCACTGGGAAATACATCTCAGATAGAGAAATGGATGGACTGAGGAAAATTATGAAGGAAAGAGAGAGATGAGACAGGCAGGAAAATTTGGTGATAAAAGGAATTAACAGGGAGGAAGTAAGGAAAATGGGAGTACAGGAATGGGCCAAAGATTTCATTGAGAAGAAACTGGGCCTAAAAGAAGAGATCAGAAGGGCATTGTAGAGTGGTCAAATGGTGGTAATAAAGACCAACTCGAAACTACGAAGGGACCGAATATGGGATGCGAGAAAAAAACTAATAGGAACGGAAATTTATCTTGACTTTAACCTGACATATGAAGAAAGGAGAAAGCAGAATGACATCAGGGGATGGGTGAAGAGAGTAAAGGCCAATGGAATCATGGCTAAAGTAGGTGTGAAGAAAATATTCGTGGATAAGAAATGGGAAAGGTAGCAGGGTATGGAATGGATGGGCAACAAACTCAGAGACATATTAGAAAGCAACAAGAAAAACAGAAAAACAGAGGAAGGGAAACAAAAGGAATACAAAGATAGGCACGAAAGAAAAAAAAAACGAAAGGGAAAGACGCAAGGACAAAGGAAGAAAAAGGGAAAGGTAAAAAAAAAAAAGGAAAGGAAAAAGAAAATTTAGTATAGACAAGGGATGGGAACCGACGTTACAAGCAGAGAATGAGAAACACAGGGAAAATAGAATTGAGAACAAAGAAAGTAAGGTAAAAACAAGAACGGAGATGATAGAAGGGAAAGGCAAGGAGAAAAGTTCAGAGACATCGGAGAAAGACAACGGAGAGCATAAATGGCAAAGCAAAGGTAGAAATGAAAGACAGAAAAACAAAAACGGAGGTTGGATGGGAAAAGAAGAAAGTGCACAGCAGAAAGAAAGATTAAGCAAAGGAAGGAGACACAAAAGAAGGAAAACAAAGGAGAGAATAGAACAGAGGAAATGAAGATACTCTTCTGGAACGTTGCAGAGATCTGGAACAAGGATGAGGAGTTCTGGGAATATATCCTGAAGATGGACTATGTGTGTATGGCGGAAACATGGATAGAGGAAAAATACGTGTAAAGCTGGAAATCAAGGCTTCCAAACACACATGACACGGAAAATCATAGAGGTGAAAAGAGAGAAAAGGAAAGGCAGAGCGAAAGGAGGGTTTATAATAGGAATGAATAAAAAATGGAGTGTCCAAGAAGAAGAGCTGGGAAGGAACAAAGGAGAAGGGACAGTTAGAACAAGAATCGAAATTGACAGAGGAAAGAAAAAACTGGATATATGGGGAATCTATAGTGACGGAATGAACATGGACGAAAGATCGAAAACAATCAAGGAAGAAAGCTACAGCGGAGAGATAGAAAAACCAATAATGGAAGATTTCAACGTGCGAACTAGAGAGAGAGGTAGCTACGTGAAAGACACAGGTGCAGAAGGGGAAGAGCTAGGTCAAAGAAAAAGCAGAGATAAGAAAGTTGACAAACAAGGGAGGAAATTAATTGAGAAGCTAATGAAAGAAGGGTACAGCGTATTAAATGGAACATTCAGAGGCGACGAAGAAGGTAAATATACTTACATAAGAGCCAGAGGAAACATGGTAATCGATCTAACGATAGTAAACAGAGAAACAAGAGAGAGAATGAAAAGTTTTCAAGTAGATACAAGAATACCCTTGATCGTGACAATGCAAACAGAGAACAAAAAAAGAAACGAGGAAAGCAAACAGGGAGACGAGTGTAGTATAATAATAACATGGGATGAGCACAGCAATAAAAACAAGGAAAAAACGAACGGCATTTATAAAGAAAGTGGCAAGAGAATAGATATAGATAAACTATGGAAAGAACCTAATGACAAAATTCACGGAAATATGAACAGAAACGAAATAAAAAAGAAAGTGTGGAAAATCGGGGAAAACAAGTGGTATGATAAACAATTTAAGAGAGAAAAAAATGAGGTTAAAAAGCATTAAAAAGATGGAAGAAAGGCAAGGCTGCAAAGAAAGAGTATCTGATGCGAAGGAAGAAATGGAAAATATTATGCGAAGAAGAAAAACAGAGGCTAAGAGAAAAGGAAGAAGTAAAGCTAAAGAAAATCAAGAATGAAGGACAGATCTGGGAATACATAAACAATGGTAGAAAAGAAGAGACAAGGGCCACGAGAACATAAAAATGGAATAATAGAAAACACACATCATGAAATTACTGGATGGAACAGACAATAATAGCAGAGTGGATAAAACAGAGAAAATGCAATGTCAGGACAGGACAAGAATATACAGGAAAGACATCTGAGTCGTATGGAAACAATTAAAGAAAAGAAAGGCAACAGGGATGGACGAAATCCCGAACGAGGCCTGAATGTACGGTGGAACAGAGATCATGGCAAGAATTACATGAACGTAAGACAGCGATTATTGTCTCAATATAAAAAAAGGATGATAACAACGAACCATAGAGCTATAGAGGATTATCTATGCTAGCATCAGCATATAAGATCTACACGGGAATATTGAAGAACAAACTAGAGGAAGAATCAGAGGAAAGAAACATCTTACTGGAGGCACAAGCTGGATTCCGAAAGGGAAGGAACATTACTTGGGAAAATAATACAAGAACGTACTCCTGGGATATGTATTTGCTGTAATGATTTCTCGAAAGTCTCATGTATATTAAAATTATATAAAAGTTTGACAACTTTCCGACAGAAAAACTGAATCATTTAGTAGTTGGCGTTCGGATGAGTTGCATCAACAGTTCAGTGGTTGGTGCATAAATTATAGATACTTATAATTATAAAATACATAAAATTATTTCTGGTTATATAGAACGTATAGATCGATCGTATGCATATAAGAGTATTTATTGTTATCCTTAATTATAAATACGATACAAGCGTAATTGATGTTTAACCTACAATCCCGTGATTACCTTGGCACAAAGTAACATTTCTATGTTGAAAAAACATGTCGATCGAGAAGCAAACCTAATCGGATACCCCGAAAGGAAAAAAACTTAGATCAATACCAAGTCTTATCCATTTTCCTTACGATTAATCAATGACAAAAGTTAAGACACTTGGATCGCCATTAAATTAAATATATTCCAATGATATTTCTTACGGTTAAGCTTTGATGAAAAAAAAGGTTGAATGAATAAGTGGACAGTTAAAGATTGGAATTTGAACTGACAAGAATAGTGGACGAAGTCTATTTTACTAGATGTAGATTTTTTTCTATGAGTTAAATAAATAACCAAATTTAGTAATCTGTATGTTCATTCACCAAGAACAACCCTCCCTACCTTCTTTCTCAAACTTACGCATTTATTAGTTTTAATATTATTAACTTTTAATGTTATAAAAGGTTAAATCACATATTATTAGTGAAATTTTATTAATTTTTTTTTTTTAATATTATTATTGATTCATATAAAATTAAAAAGGTATACATGAAGATATAATACAATTAGCTTTCCATTTTCAATTTATGAGTAAGTATCGGGTCACGATCATGAAAAAAAATTAATTCTAATAACGTAATCATGATTTATACGCTACAAATAATATAGTAAAGTGTTTTATTTTTTTTTTTCATATATTTCATTATGTTTATTTCTTTCTTATCTATCAATTTAAAATATAATTCAAAATATCGCGCAAAATTTTTGTATAAAAAATTCCACAGCTTCTTTAAGTACATGAATTTTTTAAATATAGTAATAAAAACAGATATTATTTATCATTTTGATCATAATAGATGGATTTGATAAATTAATATAACATATGAAATATAAAATATGAAACTGAAAAAAATATTTATTTTTTATTGAATATTCAATATAATACATTTCTAATAGATTTAATAAAAAGTTATTTTACGATGTCGATTAGATCTCTCTCTCTCTCACTCTCTCTCTCTCTCTCTCTCTGTCTCTTGTACTTTGCATTTTGGTATTGCAATGAAAATTGCATTTGACGAGATTAGTTTCCATCGGTGTACGAAAAAAAATCATCAAATACGCGTTTGTACTCGCAATATCCTCATGACGGCAAAAGGTGAACGATCGCGGAAACACGCGAATTCAATAATTTGCCAAATCCAAAAAGAATACCAGTAATCATTTAAAATGGGCAAATAAATCTCTGCAAAGTTTCTTAATTTTATTTTTCCCAAAGGCTTGGTCAGCATATCAGCAATCATATTTTCAGTGGGACAATATTTGAAATCAATAATATTTTTATCTTTTATATCTTTAATAAAATGGAATTTTTTATCAATATGTTTAGTTCTGTGATTAAATTTCTTGTGATCCAAGAGCTTTAGACAACTTTGGTTGTCTTCGTAGATTAATGTTGTTTCTTGTATTTTTCCTTCAAAATCATGAAGCAAGCGACGAATCCATATACCTTCTTGAGTTGCTTCGGCAAGCGCAATATATTCGGCTTCTGTAGAGGAAAGTGACACACAGGGTTGTTTTCGACAAGTCCAGCTAATAGACGATCCAAAATATTGAAAAATAAAACCACTATTAGATTTTCTGTCAATGCGATTTTCAGCCCAATCTGCATCTGCGTAGCCGACGAGTTCAGGCATTGCATTTAATTTTCCTAGTCGTAACTCGGAATTTATTGTTCCGTGTAGGTATCGAAGTACTCTTTTTGCTTCATTCCAATCGATCATAGTTGGATTTTTATTGTGTTGACTAAAAATAGTTACACTAGAAGCTATGTCGGGTCGTGTATTCACAGCGATGTATAATAATGTTCCTATCAGCTGCTGATAACGCTCATTTTCAGGCATCGGCGACAGATCTTCTCTTGTTTTAAGATATCCTTGATCAAGAGGAATATTTGAAACTTTTGCGTCTTGCAGTCCAAATCTATGTACAATTTTCTTTATATATTTCGATTATTTAATATAAAAAATACCGTTTTCATCTCTTCTTATCTGGATCCCAAGATAATAACTAAGATTTCCGAGATCTTTAAGCTGAAATTTTTTACTTAGAAATTCAGCAACTTCATTGATTTTCTTGGAGTCTTTGGCTGCAATTAGAAAATCATCGACATAAACAATCAAATAAATTTTATCATTGCCGTCGTCTTTTGTGTATAGACATAGATCGGCGTTACTTTGTTTAAAGTTGAATTTTAGTAAATATTTATTGAGGCAATCATTCCAAACTTTTGCCGCTTGTTTAAGCCCATATATACCCTTCCGCAAGCGACAAACCATATTTTTTTTATCTTGCGTATTGTATCCATCGGGCTGCTTCATGTATATGGTCTGCTTAAGTTCGCCGTTAAGAAATGCCGTTTTTACATCAAAATGTCTAATTTCTAATTTCTTTTGACTTGCAACTGTCAATAGTGTTCGAAAAGTCGTTTGCTTCACGACGGGTACGAAAACCTCGTCATAATCTTCTCCGTATTTTTGTGAATAGTCACAAGCTACAAGCCTTGCCTTATATCTTTCTATTTCACCGTTGGCATTTCTCTTAATTTTAAAAATCCATTTGCACTTTGTTACATCCTTTCCATCGGGTTTTTCAACAATCTCCCATGTGCCATTCTCAATGTGTGAATTAGTTTCTTCGTCCATGGCATTTTTCCAATAATCTTTATCTTTTCTAGATAAAGCCTCTTTTATTGTTCTTGGTTCAGGTTCTTCTTTTGTTACATGTAAAGCAGCCGTATACCTGTCTGGCGGCACACCCTTGTTGGATCTTTCGGAGCGCCTTATATCTGCATGCTCGCTGACCTCAGGTAGTTGTTCATTTTCAATATTGCAATTTTCGGTATGTAATTCATTTTCATGATCGCTGATTTCAGGGCTTATGTAAAAATCAGTTGATGAGGCAATTGAAATAATATCGTCGTCTTGATCGTTATTCTTTAATTTCTGATTGTGCAAAATTATTTCACACTTCTCTGCAGATGAAAATTCCTTTTTATATTCTTTTTTATCAACAAATTCTACATCTCGGCTTATTTTTATTTTATTTGTTTACGTATCTAAGAGACGATAAGCTTTTTATTCACTAGAGTAACCGACAAAAATCATTTTTTTACCTTTTGAATCCAATTTCCTTCGATTTTCCTTGGGTATATGCATATATACAGGACTGCCAAAAATTTGCAAATCATGTAAATCAGGTTTTTTGGAATACCATAATTCATACGGCGTTTTCAATGTTGCTCTGCTTGGTAGTCTGTTTTGCAGATAATTTGCCGTATGAACAGCTTCTCCCCAGTATTTCTTTTCAATATCTGCATCGAAAAGCATGCATCTTGACATGTCGAGCAATGATCTATTTTTGCGCTCAGCGACGCCATTTTGTTGCGGCGTATATGGTGCTGTATATTGAACGAGGATACCCTGGTCCTTTAGAAATACTTGAAGTTCTTTATTTATATATTCCCTTCCTCTATCTGATCTGATTATTTTTGGGAATTTTCCAAATTGTGTTTTTGCCATTTGTATATATTGTTTTATACATGTGGCAGCTTCATTTTTATGACGCATAATATAGATATATGAATATCTAGAATAATCATCTATTATGGTCATAAAATACCTATTGTTACTTGGAGTTGGGGTTTGCATCGGTCCGCATACATCAGTATGAATTAAATTAAAAGTTTCAGTTTTTGATTCCTTTGGAAACGGTTTTCGAACCAATTTCCATTTTATACAATCCTTGCATGTGATGACCCTTCCGCAATCCGTTATCTTTATTCCGACGGCCAATTGTTTTTGTTCTAAATCTTTAATTGCTGTTGTGAGTCGGTGTCCGAATCGTCTATGCCACACATGATGGCAGTTTTCAGAACATCTTTTGTTTATTACTGTAGTCTTGGCAGCAAACAAATTTTCCGTTTTTAGCTCATAAAGGCCTGAAGAAGAAACCTGAGCTACGGCTAGTATAGTTCCATTCTTGATTATATTGCAGGTACCACCTTCGAATGTAGTTTTGTAGCCATCGCTTGCCAATTTACTTACAGATAACAGATTTGCGCCTAATCCGGGTACGTATAGTGTGTCGTGTAGCTTGATGATCACATTATTATTTTTCTTGTTTATTGGTTTTATAGCTGCAACTCCTATTCCTTCTACTTTGACACGATTTTCATTATCGGCAAGGCGTACGTAACCTGCACCGCTCTTGTCGATTTTTTCAAAAAATATTCGCGCTTGAGCCATATGACTCGTAGCTCCTGAATCCACTATCCAATACTCTTCATGTTTTGCTTCCAGACAAGCTTCCGTTCAAGCTAAATAGCAACTATAATTTTCTTCTTGATTGGAATTTTCTTTTGTAACTTTATTGGCTTTCTGTGTTTGTTTTGACAGACATTCCTTATATTTTCTGCATTCTCTTTTGACGTGACCAATCTTTTTGCAGAAGAAACACTTCAATTGTGTAGTCTCCATTTTTCTTTTGTCATTGTAAACTGTTTTCATGGCCGTTTCGCTTGATTCGCTGTGTTTTGATTCCCATGCATCTTTGCGCCTCATAAATTCATCAATTAGCTTGCCTTTTACAAAATCCAAAGTAAGATCCTTCTCCGGTCTGCCCTCTAAAGCCATGATGAGAGTGCCATAAGATTCCGGGATACTGCATAGAAGAATTCCTACTAGAGTGCTGTCATCGACATTATACCCCATACCAAAAAGTTTATCTGCATATTCACAGAGTGTAGCGACGTGTTCGACCATGTCACCTCCCTCTTGCATCACTGTATGGTACAGACGTCGTTGCAGATGAATCCTACCCGAGAGAGTAGATTTCTGATGATAGTCTTTCAGCGTATTCCATTGTTCGCGTGCTGTTTTTGAATTTTTAACAAGCCTAAGTTGACTATCCTCTATTAATAAGCCAATGGTAGCTTGAGCCGCTTCATCCTTTGCGGTCCATTGGTCATCCGTTATAGCAGGAGGGTCATTCTTTATTACTTCCCACAACTTGTCTCGCATCAGTATGAGCTGCAATTTGTAGCTCCAAGTTGAGTAATTTTCATTATTGAGTTTCTGAACAGCTGCACGTATTTCTGCCATTTTTTCAAAAAACTCACTGTAACTTTATAACACTTTTATATACTAGTGTCTGGGCCCATAACCTGTTGAAAATACAGAGTTATGCAATTAACTGGTAGTATATATATCAATACTAGAAACCGATGATAACCAACATGTGATTATCGCAAGATGGTTCTAGTATGTTCTATATATACTAATACACAGGATAGAATATCCCTATAATATATATGCAAGATATATATCTGGCTACGAAGGCAATGTTGATTTTTAGAGCCTTGTACTTATAACCTCTAATAGTTTTTTCTCATTAAGATGGTATACGCCCTCTAGTCTTGTCTTTTTATTATTCAATTTCACAACAGTAAGGCATTTGAAATGGTTGATCATGCAAAGCTCCTTTTTTTTTTGCTTTTCCAAAAGGATTATCAAATGGATCGCACCATATATTACTGATAGCGAGCAAGCTGTTCTTGATGAAGACGGCAAACTATCTTCTTTTATTGATCTTAACTATGGCGTACCGCAACGTATAGATCTTGGACCTCTATTATTCTGTATCTACACCAATGACATCAGCTGATGTCTCTAAATACAAGCATTATATCTGATACCTACTGATGATCTCCAGATCTATAGTCAGCAATCCCTTGAAGAGCTCTATGAATTTTTTTGCCATGATGACCGAAAATGCTGATAGAATTATACTCTGGACCGCGAAAGCCATCTAAAATTGAATTTAATTAATACAAATGCTATCGCTGTCGATTCTCAATACTTCATAATTCATCTGAAAAGCAAAGCTAAATTATACTTATTGGTAGGGAGTATTAGGGTTGACTTTGATTCATCTCTGTGAAGCCTTGGGGTAATGCTTCAGTTTAGCCTTAATTGGAAAGAATGTTTCCTAAATGTGCAAAAAAACGAAGTCATTAATGTATCAGCTATATTTATTCAAGAGAAACACTTATCTAATGTTTCACAGAAATTTCATCCTCACAAAGGGATGAGCACAACTCGTCTTACAGCCATGAGCTACAATGGCTCACTCCTACTGGACATAGCTAATAATTTTGGATGACCCTCTTATAAAAATCAATAAATGGAAAGTAATCAACACCGCTGACTTTTGAAACTTCCAACCTTGTAGCTTAAGGGGCATTGCCGATATCCACGTCTTCAAATCCCGATCATATGTACATCTACTTGCACAAGAGAGCTCATTTACTTAGTTGTCAGTTGTACACATAAACACTAGTACGGCGATACATATTTCTTATATTAAATGAATCTTTTCCATGTTTATTTACTATATAATCTTATAGTTTATTTTATTTTATATGTATGTGTTATACTAAAGTTATTAGGCTGTAGTTTATACATTACACACACACGCACACACACATATATATATATTGATATTACGTACTCAATATTTGTTCTTTATCTAATTTTTATAATTTCTATACAAAATAATATATAATAAAAACTTTATTTAATCTAATATAATCTCTCTCTCTCTCTCGCTCTCTCTTGAAAGGAATATGCATGCATCGTCCATGCATTTTTTACTGCGTTTTGATTATTTATAATTATTTGTTACGAGTATTATGTTTGAGATGCATGTAGCCATGTGACGTGGGTTTCGCCATTACTAAAGTAAAAATTATGATATTATAGTGAATGTGATAATGGGACTTCGGTTTATCGATGGCAAGGAAAATCCCATTCCAGTTTAAACGGGCACTTCGGATACAATCCTTTGCTGTTATTATGAGGAAGAGTGAACGTAATAATAACAAGTGTATGGACCGTCGAATTTCTCCGGTACGTGAAGCCAAAAGCAACAGATACCAGCCATCATTAGTCTTTTGAACGCCTTTTCCTTGTGTGCTCTCTAATGAACACTCAAGTTGTATGTAAAAATATTTGTGTATTAAAAAAAGTTATTAACACCTTTCTTTCTAAATAATTACTATAGTTACTCAGTAATCCTCATCCTCAAAATATAATATTTTATAAATAGTTTATATATAAATAATAAATATTATTTATTCTATTTTATTATATATGTTATATAATTATATTATATTCTATTTTATTATATTATGTTATATAATCTTACCGACTCTCAAATACACAATCTCAACTAATTATAGTAAACTAAAATTAGGTCTACTAAAGAAAATGAACAATTGAGACTCTTTCAAGAATTTTGTCACGAAAATAAGTATCACTATTATAAATGAGTAAATATATATTTAATAAATATATTTAATATACAGTTTAATGATCTAGACTTACATTGTAGTTGATTCTATATTTCATCAATTGTCACTATCAAATAAAATCATGAATAATGAAAATTTCCAATTTTTTTTTTTATATTTTTTTTTAGTATACTTTAGTTTAATTTAGTAAATTTATGACGCTATCTTCTTGTTAGATTACTCAATACTGGAATACTTTTTGAAACGTATGGCAATAGTTTCATTAAATCTAATTCATTTTAGAGGGTTTTTTGAAATGATTAATGCTTTCATTTAATTTATAATTATTTATTGGCATGAAATAAAAATTTGTCTTGTGATGATAAATTATACCGTGGTTTCATGTCTTTGTTTTACTTTTCTTAGAGCTTGAATAATCCTCTTCACCACTTTTTTTATTCTTACGTTTTGAATAACTTCTAGTCTTCAAATATAAGTTCACGTGATTAGTGAAATTTATTTATATTTGTTAATAATTAGAAATAGTTTAGGAATTTTAAAAACAGAAATCGTGTTATGGGTCCGAAATATGTCGAGATAAGTTATTATTGAAGATGTTATTACTAAATTGAGACAATTGAGAAAAAAAAATAATGTTTATATAACCTTAGTTTTTACTATTTAGTCCAATATTTTATGATACAAATATTAAATTAATTAAATATCTAATATTTGTAACGGTATCATGGCACAATTTTTTATGACTAAACAACTAAATACTTGTTGCATTTTTAAATTGTAAAAACGCTTAATTAAAAAGCAGATTAATTATTATATTGATTTTACTGAAGTTAAATTATTAATTTCGATTTTTAGTTCAAACTTCTATCATTTTACTGAACTTTTTTCACAACAATATTATTTTCATTACATAGATTAAAAACCCGAGAAAGTTCTAATTCGTTCTTCTTATTTATTGTAAATTACCAATTTTTTATGTAATCGCTTCTTAATATTAAGACTAATTTAAGACATCTGCTATAAATAATCTATACTTACAAATAGCCTTAATAACGGCGCTGGGTATTTTTCTTTACAGTCCTCCATACAAACTTCTCTGCAGATATCTAAAGCTTCTATATGAAAATACAATTATATACTCTATTAATCAATTTAATTTATCAATAAAATAAAAAAAAAAAAATTAAAAACGGTTGTTTTTATGAAATTTTACATTCACAGTAACATAAGTATATTTATTATTCATTAATATTGTGTAAATAAATATAAAAAATTCTATATCTTACTACTACAACTTTGGAAACACTTAGGGCGAGTTGTGTATTTTTGAACTGAAATACGCAAAATTTAATTTTTTAATAAAGTTTTTTTATAAAAAATTTTAAATTGAGAAATAGAAAAAAGATATATTATCTAAATAAAATATCTAATATTAAATTTAATAAAGTCTATTTTTCTGATATATTAATTAGATGATAATATATTTACCTCGTTAATATACAAAATCAATATAAAGTATTGATGAATATGAAAAATATTGAATAATTGTTGTTTATTTATTAAAAATTTTTAAGTTTATACCATAAAATAATATCAAATAAATAGCCAAAGATATTTTAATATCAAATGAGATATATATTTAGTTAGTAAATAAAAATTAATTTTATTATTAATAATTCATAACATATATGAGTCATCATAATTTTGTATTACAAGTATGAATGTAGTATAAAAATTATTTATATAATATATTTAATCTTTTAAATAAAAAATTCGATATCAATTGAGAAATATATAATTATTAAATATTACATGTTGAATCTGCTATTACTTAGGAAATATAAAAAATAAATGTACATAAATGCCATGATATAAATATACCTTCAGATAGAAAAGGGTAGAGCATATGAAACGTATATAAAACTTGATCATATATAAATTTGATTTAATTATTCGAAAATGCTTAATTGTTTGAATTTTTAACCAATTTATTTTTAGGTTAGCATTACTTTAAAATTTTTATTCGAAAAAATTTATTATTTTCAATTTATATCATTTTTATAAACAAGAATAATACAAAGTGATGAAATGACACATAATTAGTTCTTTAAATTCATTTGATTGTAATTACAATTAAATGATAACCCAGTAATAAATATCAAATTGATTGTAATTGATTATATACCAGAAAACTTTTTTATACAAGCAAGCAGGCATTTTTCTCTTTTTTTCTCCGTCAAACCTGCAATTAAATAGAAATATGTATTAAATAAATGAGTTAAATGATCAATACCATAAAGAGTAAATGTCAAGTTTAGAAAGAAGATATTAATCATGGTGTATTTCAATACCCATTTTGCAATGTTTAAAATATCACTTATTAAAGAATTATCTGATATAAAATTATTTTGTCTTTAAAAATATAAATATTGTCAGCTTAACCAAGTGATCCAATACGGCTGTGATGAGGATAAACATTTTTCTTTCTTTTATTAATAATTTTTAGATTTGACAGCGCATTAGTCGAAACGTCAGCAAAGAATTTTTAATTAAAAAAAGGCAAATTTTTATTCTCATTACAGCCGTATTAGATGCTCATACTAATTTATACAGATATAAACATGTCGGATACTTCAAAAAATTATATTCAACAATATTTTTTTATTTGCTGTCTAATCTTAAAATTTTAATGTATTATTCCCATATCGGATCCTTATTCTATTTTATACATATAAAATAACATTGTGTTAAGAGATTAGAAAAAAAGTATATTTGAAATACCAACACTTTATTTTTATATTTTTCTGGGTTGCAACAATATTTCATACTAGCCAAACATTACTATTTATTGTATATAAGGAATTTATCATCAATTAAAATCATAAAACGTGTGCATAAATATAATCCAAACTGTACATATCTATTCAATTCCATTAAAATGTCTTTTACGATACTCATCCAACTTCTTTGTTTACGTTGTATGGTTATTATTTTATAATTACGTAATTGTATTCCCTATTTCTCGATCTCATATACTTCTATTAGTTGCTTGCATGAATAATAACTTTTAACCGTACTTAAATTTCACATTTTTTATTCCGATTTTAACTATATTGTATTTAAATCATTTAAATTATTACTTATATTATTTTTTTATTTAAATACTTTTATTTTATTTGAATATTTGAATTTACACCTATTTTAGAAGATTATTAAAGATATTATGTGTTACACAATTTCTTATATTCACACATATACATGTATAATTACAGAGCGTTTAAAGGTGCTTACAGAAAATTTATGCTGAAGATCACAATGTTTATTTTTGCTTTATTAAATTCGTAAAATCTACATATTTAAGTAGATATAAAATCCTAGTTCTTAATTTGTGAGTCCTGGTCTAAATGGGCAATAGGAGTGGAGGACGTAATATTCACGAAAGTCATTATTGGAGCCGATATTGAAAGTAGTTTGCAAAAGTACAGTTTCTATAATACGATATTAGGAATTTGTTTATAAAGATCGAGGACCGGAAGTGCATATCAATAATCCCTATGAATTTGCCAAAATTATTTGCCCAAATCCACGTTGAGTATATCTTTTAAAAGAATATTGAACAAGAGACAACAGTTAATAACGAGTTGATCATTTCAACCAGTCATTCTCAACATGATCATGGATAAAACCAACAACATACACTTGTAAAGGTGGAAAAGATGAAAAATAAGATGAAATCCGTGACTCTATTGAATTCGCGGTAACAGTGATTTAAATACCTTATACATTCAGATAATGCCAGTGTCAACTGAATGGAGATTTATTATCATTAAATTTGTGATGAAGCATGAGTGCAATGAATAAAGCGTTTCTATTTTATTTTTTTAACGAGGTCACAAATTATTAATACAATCTCCACAATTTCTTTTTTCTAGTTTATAAAAAACCCACTATATTAATTAATTATCTAATAAAATATAAGGGACATAAGAAAATCTAAAAAGATGATAGTACACGTTAACTATAAAACTGATTAAAAAGTATTATCTAAATATTAATAAATCGTAACAAGTAATTTCAATCATTGATTAAATAAGTTTTCATAACTACAATAAATAAAGTCTAATATATTTATGTATGTCTAAATTAATTAATATTCTTGGAAAAAAATATCTGTGATATATAAATTTTTTTAATTCAATAGTAATAAATAATATATTTTTATATCATTATAAGTAAAATAGTATAATATGGTTATCTAAAAATTATAAAGAATTTCTAAATATTATATCACTAAATAATAATTTTGAAAATTATATTTATTAAAATTAATTTATTTAAAATAAAAATGTTATTAATTGGTTTAAATGTAATAAAATGAAAACGTACAATAAATATGTATTATATATAATATAAAATACAAGTCAAATCTTAATAGAGAGATGACTAATAATTTAATATATATTTTAAGCATAATATATACGTTAATAATGCTCATTAATTTTACAATTGCATTTATAATTTTTCACATATTTTAACTATTATTTCAAAAGAAAAACGTAAGTAATATTTATATAAAAATTATAAAATTATTAATTTTACAATTTGTATGAGATAGAGAAAAATATCTATCTAATAATGTGACTATTGAATAATTATTTAATTAAAAAATAATTAAAAAATAATTAAAAAATAATAATCCATTGAAGACTTAATTAATTAAGTTTTTAAATAAATTAATAATATTCTAAGTAATGTATTAGTTTTTTAGTGATAATATTACTAATAATGTTGTAAGTTTTTAAAAAGTGAAATTATTTTTATGAATCGAAACATTAATCGAATGATTTAACAATGTTCATTAATTTCTAATGCAATAAATAAATATGATAAGTATAAAAATATATATCTCACCGTCGCAACATTCAGTACAGTTATCTTTTGTATATTCAGCGTTTACTGCTGTAAATTAAAATGTATTGTTATCAAAATAATTTGTTAATAGTAAAACTATTAAATAATTTTTTTACCTTGTGGAATAATTGTACAATAAATGTATAGTAGATAAATAAAGATAATGAATAATAAAGACTTCATATTGTGTAATCTTCAAAGTATTTATTAATATATATATTTTATTATTATTTTTTATTATATTTATTATAATTATGTATTTTATAAGTAATTAATACTTTAATGTAAATATAGTAAATATATTTTATAACAGAGTTTAATATATTGGAAAACCAATCAGTTTGTTACTGTATATTATTATTATAAGTTAAATTTTTTAATTAAAATATATCAAATTTTACCTTTCAAAATATATATATTAAAAGAAACAAGTTTTATATAATTTTACTTTAAAAAATTTTAAATAAAATTTTAATTTAATTCTAATTACAAATTCATTCTTTTATCTTAGATTAGAATGAATTTAAAATAATAATTGAAAATTTTATCTATATATAAATTTTTTATTAAAAAATCTATATTTTTTTTTAACTGTCATAACTCTTAATGTGTTAATATAAAAAAATTCATTAATATACATAATGAAAAATAAATAAAATTAATCATTAAAAAGATAATTGTAAAAATTGTATATTAATGTTATGACAAATGCGAACGATTAATCAAATATAATCGCAATAATAAAACTTTTATTTATTTTATGATGTCTTGATTTCGAGTTCTGCATTGGAAAATATCACGTCATAACCCATTTTATTCAATTAGTACTTTTTGTACATAAATATTAAAATAATGTAAGAGAAATGTGACTTTCAATTAGATTATTCGTTGAAATTAAGGTTTTCTCAGTAATATGAAATCCAATAAATTTTTTGTATAATTTATAACAAAAATAAAAAGCCCAAAACTCAAATGTTATTGGTTCCGACGCAATAAAAGAATTACTAATGTAAGTTAATGAATTTCTTGTTATTACAAGTGAACAATCGTATATAACTTTATAATATTATAAAACTGAAAGTAATATGAGATTAGTTATTTCAAATTTTTATATTATAAGTATACTTGGGTATTTAGACCATTTGCTCTCATTTAGTTTTTTTTTTTGGAAAAAAATATAAAAACATTACTTGGGGAAATAATACAAGAACGTACTTCTGGGATATGTATTTGCTGTAATGATTTCTCGAAAGTCTCATGTATATTAAAATTATATAAAAGTTTGACAACTTTCCGACAGAAAAACTGAATCATTTAGTAGTTGGCGTTCGGATGAGTTGCATCAAACAGTTCAGTGGTTGGTGCATAAATTATAGATACTTATAATTATAAAATACATAAAATTATTTCTGGTTATATAGAACGTATAGATCGATCGTATGCATATAAGAGTATTTATTGTTATCTTTAATTATAAATACGATACAAGCGTAATTGATGTTTAACCTACAATCCCGTGATTACCTTGGCACAAAGTAACATTTCTATGTTGAAAAAACATGTCGATCGAGAAGCAAACCTAATCGGATACCCCGAAAGGAAAAAAACTTAGATCAATACCAAGTCTTATCCATTTTCCTTACGATTAATCAATGACAAAAGTTAAGACACTTGGATCGCCATTAAATTAAATATATTCCAATGATATTTCTTACGGTTAAGCTTTGATGAAAAAAAAGGTTGAATGAATAAGTGGACAGTTAAAGATTGGAATTTGAACTGACAAGAATAGTGGACGAAGTCTATTTTACTAGATGTAGATTTTTTTCTATGAGTTAAATAAATAACCAAATTTAGTAATCTGTATGTTCATTCACCAAGAATAACCCTCCCTACCTTCTTTCTCAAACTTACGCATTTATTAGTTTTAATATTATTAACTTTTAATGTTATAAAAGGTTAAATCACATATTATTAGTGAAATTTTATTAATTTTTTTTTTTTAATATTATTATTGATTCATATAAAATTAAAAAGGTATACATGAAGATATAATACAATTAGCTTTCCATTTTCAATTTATGAGTAAGTATCGGGTCACGATCATGAAAAAAAATTAATTCTAATAACGTAATCATGATTTATACGCTACAAATAATATAGTAAAGTGTTTTATTTTTTTTTTTCATATATTTCATTATGTTTATTTCTTTCTTATCTATCAATTTAAAATATAATTCAAAATATCGCGCAAAATTTTTGTATAAAAAATTCCACAGCTTCTTTAAGTACATGAATTTTTTAAATATAGTAATAAAAACAGATATTATTTATCATTTTGATCATAATAGATGGATTTGATAAATTAATATAACATATGAAATATAAAATATGAAACTGAAAAAAATATTTATTTTTTATTGAATATTCAATATAATACATTTCTAATAGATTTAATAAAAAGTTATTTTACGATGTCGATTAGATCTCTCTCTCTCTCACTCTCTCTCTCTCTCTCTCTCTGTCTCTTGTACTTTGCATTTTGGTATTGCAATGAAAATTGCATTTGACGAGATTAGTTTCCATCGGTGTACGAAAAAAAATCATCAAATACGCGTTTGTACTCGAAATATCCTCATGACGGCAAAAGGTGAACGATCGCGGAAACACGCGAATTCAATAATTTGCCAAATCCAAAAAGAATACCAGTAATCATTTAAAATTGGCAAATAAACATTACGCCGAGAACGGCTGTTCGAAAATAATAGTAAGCGCCCTCACAGTAATGAAAGCACTATCTAATATTAAAGTAGTGCCTCGGTAATATAAGCACTAGAATACGAGGCCGCGTTATCCAGAGAATCCTCAATTTATATCTTTGAAAGTTCCGGTTTTCATCGCTCTGGAAAACATTAATCGTACATTCTTTGGGTAAGGTAAGTATGTCAGCTGATCTAACGGACTATCTTCCTAATTTACTCCTTTGCTTTTTATAAAAAGCTTCGGAGTGGCTAGTGCATAAGCAGCTGACATTCTACTTCGAATCTCGGTTATTTCTAGATTCTCTCCAAACTTGTTTCCGAACTGGATATTCTACACAACATGTCAGTCTTAAACTGACTGATGACACCAGGCATAGCAATGACCAAAGGGTGTTCAACCTGCTCTTATTATTCAACTTCAGTAAGGCATTTGAAATGGTTGATCATGCAAAGCTCCTTTTTTTTTGCTTTTCTAAAAGGGTTATCAAATGGATCGCACCATATATTACTGATAGCGAGCAAGCTGTTCTTGATGAAGACGGCAAACTATCTTCTTTTATTGATCTTAACTATGGCGTACCGCAACATATAGATCTTGGACATCTATTATTCTGTATCTACACCAATGACATCAGCTGATGTCTCTAAATACAAGCATTATATCTGATACCTACTGATGATTTCCAGATCTATAGTCAGCGATCCCTTGAAGAGCTCTATGAATTTTTTTGCCATGATAACCGAAAATGCTGATAGAATTATACTCTGGACCGTGAAAGCCATCTAAAATTGAATTTAATTAATACAAATGCTATCGCTGTCGATTCTCAATACTTCATAATTCATCTGAAAAGCAAAG
The DNA here is from genome assembly GCA_018907245.1 of Eupristina koningsbergeri. Taxonomy (NCBI): domain Eukaryota; kingdom Metazoa; phylum Arthropoda; class Insecta; order Hymenoptera; family Agaonidae; genus Eupristina; species Eupristina koningsbergeri. Next base: position 4,062,160 of record JACCHV010000110.1, read on the forward strand.
CTAAATTATACTTATTGGTAGGGAGTATTAGGGTTGACTTTGATTCATCTCTGTGAAGCCTTGGGGTAATGCTTCAGTTTAGCCTTAATTGGAAAGAATGTTTCCTAAATGTGCAAAAAAACGAAGTCGTTAATCTTCATAATTAAATCCTTTCATATCAACATTTAATACCTTTAGAATACTCTCCCTTCCTGCCTTAGAGATATCCTTAACTTTCAGATCTTGAAGTTAATAGTACAGCCTATTTATTTATATTATACCGTTAGATGATACCTATTATTAGTATAATATTATAATTGTTATTTATTATTCAAATTTAAATATTTAAGCCTATTGCATTTACATTCTTTAAGTTGTATATTATTTCAATATTTTGCACTATATCATTTTAATACATATTTTGCACAATATAATGTACAGACAATAATAACATTGTCTAATCTAATCTTATGTTTCGTTCTTTCTGTTTCACTCTTTACCTTTTACTCTCTCTCTCTCTCTCTCTTTCTCTTTTTCTCATACATCCTTTTTATATGATTGTATGAATTTATAAAAGTATTATATATACTAAATGAATTTTTCCAAACGTAAAGAATAAAAGCTAATGAAAAATATAAAAATGAATAAAAAAAATATATATTAAATTAACTATAATATACTAATATTACTTTTCTTAAGAAATAAATAAATGAAGAACCTAAGAAAAAATTTAATAAAATTTAATTAATAAAAAAGTAAGAAATAATTTTAAAAAAATAAAAATAAAATAAATAAGCCTAAGACAAAAATTACCTACAACAAATTTCATATGATTCCGTGTATTCTAGCATATTATTGAATGAAATAGTTCAAATATATTTAAGAATATAAAAATTAAATACAATTTATCAAAACAATATTTTTAGTTTCAATCCATAAAATTATATGTATATAATTTAATGAAAAAGAGAATTAATTCTATTTTCTTTATATTTTCTTTCTCTCTCTTTCTCTAATATAGATTTAACAAATAAATAATGTTTTTAGCATCATTCTTCTTTAATATTAATTTAGGAGAGATATTGCTTTTAAAAAATGCCTTAAATAAATGCACAAATTTACGAAAAATATTATTTATTACTGAATTAGAAGTAGATACGAGTGCAAAATCAGTTTAGAACAGAAAATAAAAATTTTTTCTGGACATTATCTTTTATGGCAATTGTTCTTATAAGCTTAAAAAAATTTGAATTTAATTAAATATGTAATTAAAGGTGTAATTTAATTAAATACGATCTTTAATTATTTATTAGTATATTTTTCGGTGCATTTCAATTTTTTACAATAAATATAGTTTATAGTAAATATAGTTTTGTTGAATCGTTATTCTATCAAGAAATTATAACTTTGTTAAGCACGAAAATTCTGATTTACGCGATTAATATATGTATTTAAACATTTGTAAATGATAAACTTTATACTTAGAAAATATAGTTTCTTACGTGTTAATTTTTATAGCTTATAATTATTAAATTATAATCTATTAAAAATATGTTTAAAATTTAATAATTTTATGAGATATTTACATTTATATAAATAGGATTTACGTTACATACATAAATAACAGTTATTTTTTTTTAAATTTGTATAATGTCTTTGTGCCATATAACATTTACAGTTTTAATAACACGATATTAAATTGAATTAAAAATGACACTATCAAACTAATATAATCGAGAGTGGTCAGGATTTTTGGTATACAGTACAGGTATATTAGGTGTAATCGTTACACGATATATTTCGCGTAATCAGTGCTTGATGTATATAGAGTGTAATTAAGAAAAATATGGTACTTTTCGTACATGATAATACACGTCACTTAATGCTCGGATGGCTATGAATCTACATAAATTACGAAAATCCTTCATCAACGAGAGCATATGGCTTGAACCCTATATAAAGTACCACTAATCCTGGAGTGGTCGAGTCGAAAGTAACGATTAAATTAAACAAATCGAACGCTTATATAATTTTATGAGCGCATAATACTCGCATAATAAATGATACAATCTATTGCGCATGCACCAGCCTCACTCGTTGACGATACAGAATTTTCGTACTCGATCATTTCTGATTTTATAACAATTTTGTCAAAACACTTTTATGAATAATATTTACAATTTCAATCAATAAAATATACAAGTATTAATCTAAATTAGGGAGTATTTATTTATTATTTATTCGCCTACCCCATCTTGGCTTAACATTATTTATTTTCAAAAAATTTTAAATAAAAAAAAAATTTATAATTATCAATTATCGAAATCAAATGATAGTAATAATTTTATATTCATATTTTTAATATTGTATGCTCTATTAAAAATATTTAAAAATGCAAACATTTTATAAGTAATTTTATAATTATTAATTATAAAAATCTGATTGTAAAACTAGGTATTTTTCAAAATATAGTAACACAAAATACTCAAATATTAATATATTTATATTTGTTTACATATCATTATACACCAATAATTATTCAACTAATAAATACATACATTTTATTGAAAAACTGAAAATTTTGTAGGATAATTCTTCTAAAAATTATCAATAAGCAATACAATTCGTAATAATTGTATTTAATTTTTACAACATAAAAAACCTGTTTTTGATATAATTATTTTATACATAAAAGTTACTCATAAATTTAAAAATAATTTAACTTCCAAACTTAACAGCACTTTTGAAATTTTCTTACAATCGATATTTAAATTTAATAAATAATAAAATAAATTAAATTATATCAATATATTTATAATTAATACACGATAAATACAACTATCGGTTTAAAATTTTCATTTTCAATTTTTTATGAAACAATTTTTAGCCTTAATACTAATTAAAATAATAAAATTTTAAACATATTTTTTTTCTTTAAATACTTATTAATTAAAATTTAAATTTAAAGAAACACAGTGTTTTATTTAAGAATCATTAAGATATATTTTGTATAGATCACTAAGAAAAACTACTATGATGGAATATTATATAATAAAATTTTTATTTTAGATAAAACTTATTAAATAAATCTTAGGTATTAACGATTGAATAATTTAGCATTACCCTGAAAATTCAAAAAATGAAATAATATCCAAGTTGTAGAAATGTTCTGTGGATACTCAAAACGATGATTATTAATGTGTTATTGACGGTGAAATTATGTGAGCTAATATACCAATAGTTTATTTCCACTGTTGTACTGTAGACAAAAATTTAAAGTAATTAAGAATTTCTTTTACTATTCGCATCTACTTCTTCCTAGTAGCATTCAAATGCGAGAGAATAGTTATATCGAGGAGGTATGAAAAAGCAATCAAGTAATTTGACGTATAAAGTAAGGCAGTTTTTCAAAATTGTGTCAGTTCTTTTATACAATGCTAATGTTATTTTTGACTTCTACTTATGCTGCTTTTTACATGTTGAATTTTCAATATATAGAATCTCAGATGCCTATCTCTCCTCCCTCTGTACTTATACTTAATTAGAATAGACATTGAAGGGTTTGTACCATATAGGTACAAGGTCAAGGTAATGTACAGTTTTTATAATTACCAGAACATCATTCGAGTAACCTGCTCAAGATCAAACCAGTATGAATTATTTCACATTAAAACGATGGACTTCCCACTGTAAATTAACTATGAAATTTTAAAATGTCTTTACAATTTTACATCACTAGGTTTGAGTCAATGTACAAATTATAATAAGGAAAAGGTTTCAATTACAAATACATTCAATAATCGATTTTGAGTATAAAGTTACATGTACTTTAAAATGAATTACATATTTACCTATAAACCTACATTTTATTGTACAATCAACATATAGGTTTTGTCAATAAAATTGTTTTTAATAATTTTTAATTTAGAAATTTATAATTATTTTTATATTCACATACTTATCATGATTATTTAAATATAAATATAAAATTTTTAAATATTTCCTAATAGTGCATAATTTATATTATAATTTATAGACGTTCATGAATTTATTTGATGTAAATTTTAAATCTGTATGTCAAGCTAAACTTCGAATTTAGAGAGATTTCCTTATTACACTGAGTAATTAATGTAATTAAGTTTATTTAATCTCGAATCTTGGTTACTTAAAATTTGGTGACTTTTTGATCTTCTAATTTAACTGTGTTTATATTTTATAGTTACTTTAATGACTAGTTTTTCAAATAGGTGATATTTTTCTAAGTATTATAATAGAAATACTATACATTAACTGGAGATTACTGAAGAATAATGGTGAAATTTTTTAGCCTATCTAAACATGAGTACGCAGCACATATGCCTCAGGCAAAATTCATAACAATTATAGTACTGATAGTTTTATAGTACTGATTATTGTATAACACAATTTGTCAATGAAATAAATGTTGCTGAATTAATAAAATCTGAATAAAAAAGTCATATTCAATTAATTCAAATGTAACTTTTTTAGTGTATAATTTTTTTTAATTTCAATAGTTAATTAAAATTAAAAAAGTGAATTTTACAAAATTAAAAATATTTAAAATTATAATTGTCAAAAAGTAATAATTTTATTATACAATCTTTTCAATTTATAAGAATATGAATTATTTTTAAAACATAATTTTAAAAAAATGTTTCGAAGATATCTATTTTAATTTCATTTTCTGTATTGGTAACAATAAAATACGTAGAGCATTGGAGCATTACATGTATTACAAATATTTCAAAATAAATATTTCAACAAATTAAGATTATTTATGATACATTGTATAAAGTAAGTTAAAGTTACTGTTTCAAAAAAAAAAAAAAATAACTTAAATTGTATAATGTTTAGTAATTTTTAATAAGTAATTATAAATTTTTAAAATATAGACGTATTCAAGTAATTAAATTTTTAATAGGAATTTTATTAATGTATTTGTTGAAACCTTAATCAGATTAATTGATGATACTTTATAAAATAAATTATAGGATAACTGAAATATTTAACATGTAAATTAATATATAATATAACTTATACCCCATATATTTTAACAATAATAATGTTCTTTTTTTTTAATAAAAATATTTTACTTTCTTAAATATACTCTCAAAAGGACCATAAGCGTATTATAAACAAAAATTCACTCAAAATATTATGAATTAATTGACTTTACAGGATAAAATTTATTTATAAAACATATTATACCAAATCATTTATCTAATAATTTCTAATATATTTATTTTTGGGTTCGCTATACTTATTATAACGCGCGGAATTATTGCTATTTTGCTATGTCTTAATGTTAAATTGTAATCGTTTAAATTATGAATGATATTAAAATATCTAATAGTATATGTATTAGAGAGAAAAGTTTAGATTTACGTAAAATTTTAATAAATTTTAGTATCATCTATAAAATTTTCAGATAAAAAATATTTTACATAAATGTTATACGATATATAAAAGGAAATGATAAAATCTTAAAGTATGTCATTTCTCTAATTATTCTTTTCCATTACTTAATCAATATTTTAATTATTGGATATATAAATCCTGATTGTATTTATTATATTTACCAAATATTTATTAAGCCATTGGATAATTTTACCAAAATACAAAATACTTTTTATATATTATTCAATGCAAAATAAACTTGGGAGAAAAATTTATAATTTTGTAATGACGTGTTCATTCCATTTTTCTACAGAATAATAGAATAAAACCAAATAAATAAAATGTAGATCCGCAGAACGAGTTCAATGTACGGCCGATAGATGGCACGCACGGAGGCCAAAGAGTTAACTCTGATAACATATTGTGCATGAGGTTCTCTTTACACATCCTTAAAATTGCAACATTATTATGCAAAAACAAAGCAATATTATGTCACATGCACTAAATTTCCGCCCTTGGCATGGGGATGGTTTGGTCAATAATATGTAAATTATACCGATGTTGGCTGTTGTAACTAGTAGTAACTCTTACTACATTTGCAGATCATTACAGGTGTAGTGGTGGGTACTATGATACCACTCCACATACGTAATAGATTACATCAATTTTCGCACAGTTTTATATTTAGCAAATAGTGAGGGTTTCCCTAATGCAGATTGAGAGAGCAGCACCCAAAGTCACTTCCTATATTTCACCCCTTTATTCCCGTCCCTTATTTATTGGTGATTGCGATTTATACGCCCTCTCTGTGCTACCAAAAAACAACTAAAACAACTCAGAAGAAAGAATATGTATCAAAAGTGTAGATAACAGTTATCCACTCATGGTCATTATTATTTTTGAGCATTGTTATCATTATTTGGATGTGTTAGATAGTCCCCCTTATTGATACTTAAGACTTATAAATTTGATTATAATTATTTCCTCCACCGAAAGAACTTATTTTCAATGTCTCTGAACTGTATAACAAATACCCGAACTAAATCGTGCACGAGAGAGTTCTACTTGTCATGAATTTCCAATAAAAAAAAAAATAAATAAAACAATAGAGATATATATTGCTATAAGTTTCTAAAAAACTTAAAAATTCTATTTTTAGTCATTTTTATTTGTAATTTTAAATGGCTTAATTTAAAGTTGTATTTATTATAATTATACTTATTTTTATATTACCAATAATTACATTTATGATTAGTTATATTTACTAATATTAAAATATTTTATTATAAATTTATTTAAATATATTATTTATTTAAAAAGAAATTAAATAACAAATGAAATAATTTTTAAGAAAATAATATGGATTTTATATGCATATTACTTTATATTTCTATTATAAATAAGATTTATCTGAATTAACAATGCTGGAATATTATATATAATATACTATAAAAAAATTTAATATTATACAAATAATAATAAATATAATTTCAATAAAAAAATGATAAATTGAATAAATACATTTTTTTCATTTTTTAATTATATTAATTTTTATAATTTCAAAAAGTGAGAAAATTTCAAATTATTTTTATTTTTTTTTTTTATTTCTTTTTATTTTCAAATTCAAAAATTAAAATTTTGAACTAATATCTAATACATTTACAATTACCTTCTATATATTTTCAAATTTTTAAAAATTTAAATAAATAAAGAGAAAAAAATTGTATAAATAAATGTTTTTTGATTAATAATTTTATTACACTGCAAGTAAATGAGTATAATAAAAATGTTTTAAAAAATCTTAAAACATATGACCTAAAAAATATATTTATAAATATTAATGAAACAAGTTTAAGTTATTCATTAATTTTTATGAACAAATTATTCATTTAATTGTTCATTGTTCTATAAGACAAGTACCTTAAATTTTAATATACTGCTTTGTTAATCTAATATTGGATTTTCTAATAAAAAAATTTAATAGTTTAATTAAAATAATTAAGTTTTACAGAACTATGAATAAATTTTATAATTTCTAAAAAAGAATGTTGAAAGATATGCAAATGCTAATAGATTCTAGATTCTAGCATAAAAATGAATTAGATTAAATAAATTTTTAATGTAATATTTTCATTTATATCATTGAAAAAAAATTGATGATTTGCGATTTTTTTATAAACTTTAATCGATTAATAGTAATTGATAACTTAATTTTATTATATAACTTATTTATAATTTTGTATTCACATATTCAATTGAAAAAAATTATTTGAAGAAAAGATAACAATTATTTTTTTTTTTTTAATTTCAATGTTAGGTATATTATACGTAAAAAATATATATTATTAGTATTTAAATACGATTTGAATATAAAATATTTAGAGATCAATCATATGAAAATAGCAGCGATAAATTATTTCATTAATTATGTAATTTTATGAGATGAACCAAGAATTTATGCAAGCTGATGCTAAATATAACAAATACTTAGGATCATTACTGCGTACTATCATGAATCACAATATTTATATTTTTAATAATTATAATTTTTTACATATATTGCTGGAATTGAAAATAAGTATGTGTAAAGAAGTAAGTGCAAATTAAGTAAGTGCAAGCTCATGCATCTACAGGGAAGGAAGGTATTTGGAAACAGGGAAAAATATGTGTCAAGAAGATTTAGAAAATAACACTAGTGTTACTATATACTAGTGATACTAAATACTAGTGATCTAAATCCATCAAGTATGGACAAGTTATAGCTTCCTTACAAAAAGTCTAAGAGTTTTGTGAAAAAATGAAAATTATTTGTGTAACTGCCAATGAGTGCAATAGGACAATGCGTTGGGTTTGAGATTGATACTTTAATTAAATATAGTTTTACACTCATGTGTATCAAGTTTTTATTTTTAAGTATCTTACAATACTTCATACTTATTTTCTAAATATTTTTATATACATTATTAATTTGTTAAAATTATTCTAACAATATTATTTATCACCTACGCGTATAAATGATAATCATCTTATACATTTTTAATTAATTTAAATTACATACATTACTTTTATTTAACAAATTTAGTAAATGTACACATATTTAATAGTGTTTTCCGACAAGAAGTGTATTTAAATATCTGAAATAGATTAAATAAAATTTTAATGAAATCGTAAATAATATTTTAAACAAAGATTGTACATTACTGTATCAAGTTTTATGACATTTTCGTTGAACATTTTACGATATCCGTTAGGACTGCTGTATTATCCACATCTCCTCAAAGTAAAGACGTTTTCCTTTTATCGGTAGTATCAAATATTATGGTTTCAAGTGAACAAGAGGTAAAAATAAAATCAAGTGAGAAAAGAAAAACTGGAATCTAAAATCAGAAAATCTAAAACGAATATTTTTTTTCGCGTATAAAAATATTAATTTAAATCTTGTTACTTTAAACCTTTTAAGTAATAAATTAAATAAAGTAAATTGAATAAATAAAATTTTTAAATTTATAATATCTGGCAATATTAAATTTATCAAATGTAATTATTTAATTTATAAAAAGTATATCATTTATAATAGATCAAATTCTTATAAATATTGAGATTTATTTATCTACAAGTATGTCATACATATCAATAATGAAAAAAAAAACATAAAATGTTTATTTTATCTTGTACGGTGCCGAGAATCTTCTTCTCGTTGTTTCATAAAATATTTTAAAATGTGTGGGAATTAAAAATTAGGTATCCGAATTTTTAAGCAATGACGACAATAAATAATGCCAATGAAGTAATTATAAAATATTATAGAAATTAATGTATGAATGAATAGAATAAAATTTAAATTTATACATTAAATAGAAATATTATAGAAACTAATGTATGAATCAACAGAATAAAATTTGAATTAACAGATTACGTAAAAAAAATTAATTTATATCAACGTGTAACATTGGAACATGATTTAGAAAAGCAAAGCATCAATAACTTCTGGCTTTTTTAAACTTCAAAGAAAACTTATTTACTAAAAGAATCAATAATGTTGATTAAAGCAAAAACAAATTAAAATATATAACCTTTGTTTATCTAAATCTCTTTATGTATTCCTATTTTCCATTCAAAATTAATCGATGATATCAATATTACATGCACTTGTGAGTCGAAGCAAATGTGTGATACACCCTTACTGGTGATTATAATTCAATGATTCTTGATGTTAAATTTAAATATTGTAAATATGTATTCTGGTGCAGACTTCAAATAACTTCGAAGGCGCCTGTTTTAGAGCAAACAGCATCCTAAATAGAAATCATGCTCCAGGCCTATAAATATAGGACAACGCAATTATGTGGTATTTCTATAGGTACAAAGCGTAGCATAATCCACGATATTATATTGCATGAAATATCACTGCATCTTTGAAGTTGAAAGAACAGAATTACTCTTTGGGAATACACTACTTCATGTCAAAATTATCTGTGCATATTATGTCAGTGCAATATCACCACATGCGTTACTTGCATGTTGGGTAAGATTTCGTTGTGTGCATTATTTTGACGCATCGAGCATTTAGTTTGCAATCTGTAATTACACCTGAAACATAATCACTCATTACAGAATGGAAAAATTTACAGAAACACATAAAAATATTTATTATTAAAATTTTTAAAAGTACTTTTTTATGTTATACTATTTAGAAAGCACTTTTATTTAAGAAGAATCTATTGAAAAATCCATTATTCATTTAAAAAATATTATGTTCATTTATTTATTTTGCAATTTGGATTGAATTAATATACTAAATGAAAATAAAAACATTAATTATTATATTTTTTACAAATAATATTACTTACCATTTTTATACAAAAAATTGTTATGAAAAAATAATATTGTAATATTTACGAATTGAAATAAAATATTTTTATCCAATGAAAGGTTTATATTAAGTTGAAATATTAAACGATACTTTCGTACAAAATTTAAAAAAAATTTTATCAAAGGAAGAAAAAAATTCTTATAATATTTATTTTTACATGTTTGAAACACAAAAAAAAATAAAAATGATTCTTAAATCTCTTAATTATTAATCTTGAATATAAATCTTATTTAAAACAATAAATTTTTATATTTCGTATAATATCATAGTAATTTAATTAATAAATATTAGTTTCAAATACATTTTCCAAATTTAATTTAAAAGTTTTATTCAGTACTTTTTTATTTTAATCTTTAAAAAAATATTTTTGTATGAAGTTTCATTTAATTTCGAATGTTTTCTCTCTGAAATTCCTAACATAAATTTTATTTAATATTTGCTAAAAAAAAGTGAAGAATGCAATATTCTATTTAAACTTCTATTTTATGATGTACATATTTTTAAATATTTATTCATTGCATGTGTTAGATTATGTAATTCACGCATTATTAAATTATCAAATGTTATTAAATGTTATTAAATGTTATTAAATGATTATCAGCTTTAAATAAAGCATTTACGTATAGAAATTTATAAATACTTGTTTTATATATACGTAATTAATATGTATTATATTAATATAATTACGTAAACATGTACGAAACATTCTGCGTCAAATAATCTGCTCATAATTTTCATGCTGTGATTTTTAATAGCATTTGGTATACTAAACTTCTGAATGTTAAATATACTAACCAAGTATCAATAAATGATTTTTATTACGACAATTTTCGATTTATGCAGAATTAAAATCATTGAAACTTAATATTTTAATACTACACCAGTATAAATTATTTTAAATACGTCTATCCATATTATGCGTACTCTTATTCACTTATTATTATAATTTAAAGGACAGCAAAATTATTTTTTACTTTAATTAATGTTAATTATTGTTTATTAATATTATATAGTATTTAAAATTACAGTGAATGTCATGGAATTATTGATTTCACGTTATGATAAAATTGATATTTTATGAAAGTTTAATAATGATTAATTTATTTTTAAAATTGAAATATTGAAAATTTATTATAGATATAAAACATAATATTATAAAATGTTGAAATGTATAAAGCAGTTCAATTTTTTAGAGCCAGAACAACTACACTACAGTTGTCCTAAAATATCGCTACCTATATATTTACCATAATAAAAAGATAGATATACGAATGCAAATATAAAATATTTCTATAATATAAATATAAGTTTTTTAATTTATTTTAAAATTAAATTAAGTCTGTGAAGTAGATATAAAAATTTTATATTAAACAAATTTTAAATTTAAATTTATATATATTTACATATTTTATTTTGCATTAATAATTTTTAATCGGTTTGTTTAAATGTAAAAAATAAATACTTAATCATTTATAACGATGATGATCATATGTATGTTATAATGAACATTCTTATAATACTATTTGAATACTTAATTACTATAACTATATTATAATATGAGAAAAATGTAGTACAAATAAGAAATTTTTTTATTGCTTTATCATATTTAAAAATTATTCATTTGAATATAATATTAATTTTAAAATGTAAAAAAATTGTGATGAAAATACAGCAAAATAATCAATATTTGTAAAAATAAAAAGTAAGTTATATAATAATATGTCTTGGTATAAAAAAACAAAAATAGTAAAAAAAGATAGTCATAAATAAGGATTTAAAAAAAAATATCAGTCATTATAGTACTTTGCTGTGCTCGCCATAATGCCCTTAGGTTGTGTTGAGAAGAATGAAAGAAAGGAGGTAAAAGAAGGAGATATTTTCTAAAAAAAAACACATAAAGAATCATCAGTTCTGAAAAGAGGAAAAGGAAAAAAATAACAAACAACTGCCTTGACTAGAGGCTCACGTTTGGAACGCGTCATATTGTATTTGGTCGCGTGGCTCAGCCTCCCTCTTCTTTTCTGCATCCTATCTTTTTCTTTTTTTCCTTTCCTCTGTATGAGTTTCATATACACAGGTACCCATATGTTTGCAGACACACTTCAAGCATAGAAGGTAATTCCTAAAGTTTCAGCTTGTGAACGTGAACGAAAAAAAATTCTGACTGAAACACGCTCAACCTCTCCCTTAAATTTCATTTTGCTCCATGTACATAATACATACTCGAATTTTGCCGTCAAACATTAATTAAGGTAAACCATTGTTTCGCATGAATTTTGTAAAATTTACTCAGCTCTCATTTATACATCTCAGTCAAAATTATAAGTAAACCTTACTTGATTTCAATGAATATTTTTAATTGAAATTCGGATACCACGCATAATACCGTTTTTATAATTTGGTAACCGTGATGAAAGGATTTTTATTCTGCACATGGAATACGAAAGGAATTGTCATTATAAATCACAATATACAGATTACTTGAGTTAAAGAAAAAAAAAAAAAATTTTTTTTCCCTGTTAATTTTTCAGATAATAATTATGCTTATTGACTTTAGTTCAATTTGTTAATGACAATAATTTGTTTCATCAAAATATGGGTGTATTGTGTTGAATAAACTGGATCATATATTACAGTCTGAAATTTAATTTATATCGTGATCACAATAAAAATATGTTCTTAAACATTAATTAATATTTTCCGATTTTTGTAAATCAACTGTATAATCAAATTATTTAAACCACTCATATTAAACACAAGTAATATTATATTCCTTATGTTAAATAAAAGTTATTATCGTGGCATTAAGTGCAATGTCTAATGAAAGGGACAAATTTTAAGATAAAACATCACGGTTACTCGTCATTTTATTATAATTATACAATGAGAATCAGAATTCATAAACTCTTATTTTAATTTATTTTAACACCGTTTGTGAAAGCCAGTTTTGTGGAAATTGTTTATCTACTTTATTTCATCTGCACTTCGTTACTCTAAAAAAGGCTTTCTTACTTAGTTCGTTGGTAATGAAAGGACGGTAAATCCCTTTGAAATTGAGCAAACGGTGATTGCATTATTCGAGGACTTCGCGTGCGCTCTAGAGTACCACAGTTAACTTTCACAGCAATCCTCGTAAAAAAGCATCGTCTAGAAGAGTCTACCGGGGCATCTGTTGGAATTTGGAATCAGTGTACCAGTCATCTACATCATCCATAAGTCTTAGTTCAAGGCTGAGGTCGCACTCTGCAATTTTTACCCAATCGACAATTACGAATGAATGCTGTTTTATCTCCGTTCATTAATAAAATGTGTTTGACACTTATTCTTGATATATTCTCCCTCTTTATGTTAGAAATGAGGTTATTGCGCCCCAAGTGATGTGAATTGTGGCTTACCATGTAGAAAATTGCCAAGCGCCGGTGTAGGTACAAACCCCAAGGCCCTGGTCACACCTTTTAATATTACTCTTCTGGTACTTCTTAACTTTTTTGCTATTGACAGATTAATACCAGGTTCAGAGATGTTACTTACATGATTACTCGCGAATCTGTGGATAATAGTTAGATCTACATTATCCTGTCTGTTTTATATTATCGCTCTTTTCCTTGGATCATTTGATTTGTAATGCCTAATCTAATTTTAATGCAAGACTTCCTATCATCACTCACACCTATCTGTCTAAGCAAATTTTCGTATTTATAATAATTTCAGGATGTTTTTACAGACTTGTAACGATCAGTTACTGTCTTTGCAGTATGGAAGTATAGTTGTAGCACTCCATATATATATATACATACATTATTATGTACTCAAATGCATGCATGTATGGAATACATGTAATTATAATATTTCTCTAAGTTCTCAAATTATCATTTTAAACAATTAGGATAATTTTTTATGAATATAAAAGTCTTTTCACATTAAAAAATATCTCCATCCCATATTTCTAACACTCATCTTGTTACTAGGCTTTATGTTTGATATAAAGCTTTATCTTTATATCTTCAGCAGTATTTCGCAATTGTAACATTTTTATTAGGCCAATTTTTTACAGACCATTTGACGAAATATATTGTGTATTTATATTTCAACAGAAAAAATTTATTTAAAAAGCGGCAATTATAATTTGAAATTTATAAATCCTTATATATCAATTAATTTTTTTTTTTTTTATATAAAAAATATTGTAATGTAGAATTTATTATATTTTTCAAGGTTTTAAATTAACTTTTAGCAACTGTCAATATGGTTCATAATTCATCATTTTTATACACACAATTTATTATAAACAATTAATTCATAAAATTTTAAACGAGTAACAATATAAAAAAATTTCTTTACTATTTTATTAATTTGAAACTAATGTAAATTGAATGTACAAGAGTATTATAAAAAAATTTTTAAACTAAATAAAAAGTTTTTTCCATAATAATTGTTTAAACCAAAGTTTTTTAGTATGCAAAATTGCATAAACTTGTAAATCAAAGTCAGTACAATTACATCGTAACATAAATAAATAAAAAATAAATGTTTATGATGATACATAAATTACTGAAACAATTTTTCGTATGAATTTATAATTTATAATATATGAATTGTTAGATAAATAATATATATATTTAAAAGATTAATTGGTTTTTTTTATTAAAATAAATATCTTTATTTAATTTGTTTTTTGATGGAACATTTCATACATTTTAATTCATACGAGATGAGAAAAAGTGCGTTTCAAGAATATTAGAGTAATTCATATTTATAGCACAGAAAATTTTATTTTTTTACTACTATGGCTATTTTAAACTTTTTACAAATTTTAATTTTGTTATTTATAAGTAAAATTAAAATATATATTTTACATTTATTTAAAAAAAATTGGTATATTTTATTTTGATCAATATATATTATTAAATTGCAATTTTTATACATCAAAATTGATATTTGTAACATAATAAAGAAAATTTTTCGAATTAAGTTTGTTATTTTATTAATTATTAGAACTTTTTTTAATTTTATATGAAGTTTAAAATAAATAATATAAATATAGTTTTTTTCAATTCAAATTGATTAAACAATTTTTTTATATATGTAAATGATTATTAACTTTGAGAAAATCGATAAATTAATTATGTATGTAAATGAATTTAATTAATGCATAATTATATATAATGAGTATTAAATACCATATAAATTTTTCAAATGTGTGTTTCGATTTAATAATAAATTTAATAATAATTTCAGAAATCAAAACTTTTCTCAACACAATTTTGAAATCATTTTATAGGATATGATTGATATAAATCTATTTTTCTATGGATAAAAAAATGAAAATATTTAAATTGTAAAAAAATTTGATTCATTAGTAATTATGTAATTATATAAATCAATGGTATCAAACTTTTTTGTCTTGCATGTAAATGAAAATTTATTTTTTATTTATTTGCATTTGTATTTACTGCAGATTTATACAAATAATTCGAGCTTTAATAGATTTATGAATTTAATTTAAAATTTTACTTCCTCTGAGTAATCTTATAAAGTGTGTCAATCTATATTTAAAGAGTTGGTCGATATACTAGTAAAAGAACTGAACATTTATTAATGAGTAATTTCATCGAGTAGTTTCAATTTTATTTTATCCAAATAGATTTAATATATTTATACGATACTTTACAATAAATTATTTCAAAAAAATGATGAAAAATGTTTACTTGGTAAGCATAAAAATGGTTAATGGAATTAAAACATGATCTACAGAGGATATAACCATAGTTCCAGCAATAGTTAACAAGTATATTGAGCCATATATTTAAATCTATTCCATATTCTTCCGCTTTGAGAGATCATTATAAAGCACTTATAATATTTCCAGTTCGATTAAAAAAAAAAAAAATTAGCAAAAAATAAATTGGGTTGATGTGGCAGCTGATCTGTGTCCACGAGAAAAATCATAATCAGCACGAATACCTAATTGTACCACGAAAAATTAAGAGTTCAAAAAAAATTTGATCTTCATCCAATTTTAACGTCTGGATTGGAGGTCGAGTGCACTCTATTAGTTAGTTACTAACTTTTCACTTCTAACTCGAGCGTCACTTCTAGCTGTCAGCTAACGCGCGATCATCTGTCGGCGTGAGTTAGCACCACCTCCGCCTCCACAGACGAGGTTCCCCGGGGTCAAGCGCGTGTCTCGGAGCCCCCACCTCCGCGGCAGAGCGACGAGGAATAGGAGACGCGGGTGGCGGAGGCACATGCCGGTAAGCAACGAGTCGGCCTCGTGCGCGCGCGGAACACCTGCTCTCCTCCTGGCGGCGCGAGCAGCTGGTGCCGCCTGCCCGAGTATAAAAAGCCCTACCCCGGAACGTACGAGTCTTCAGTTGCACTCGCGAACGGGAACACACGCCATCAATGCACTAGGAGCGCGGACCGCACTAAAGGAGATCGAGACTCGAGTACACTCTGTAAGGGCAACAATAGAAGCAGGTACGCACACACAGGAAACTCGCCATGAAATCCAGAACTATCTTCCTGACGATCATCGTCAC
The DNA here is from genome assembly GCA_018907245.1 of Eupristina koningsbergeri. NCBI lineage: Eukaryota > Metazoa > Arthropoda > Insecta > Hymenoptera > Agaonidae > Eupristina > Eupristina koningsbergeri. Next base: position 4,078,972 of record JACCHV010000110.1, read on the forward strand.
AGTGGTTGTGGCAGTACGCGCGGACGATTTGACGAGTACCGTGAAGCTTCTTCAGGAGCAAGTGACCGCGTTGCTCGATCATCGACAGGAAGATTACAACGCGCTCGAGGACAGCCTCAAGCAGTCGATGGAGAAGAATACGGAACTCCTCGTGCTGAGGAATGAAATAAAGCAGCTGAGGTGAGTCTCGATTTTCTTTTAGATATAGATTGTTTGAACCCTGTAAGTCCAGTGCGAGTCTATCTCAACTTGAAGCTCGATTTTTTTTACCCACCGATGCAACATCCGGAGATCAACATTCGATGTTCAAATTCAATGGATTCTTTGGTACATCGAAGAATTTGGATCTGTCAATATATGCACCATTTTTACATCGAAGACGATCGTTTTTTCCCTTTGAATACCTTGTATTTGCGTAGGATCATCCTTAATTGAGCGATATTTTATTTTTTCAATTTCAATTCTTTAGGAGTTAAAAGGAAACTGAAAAGTTATAATGAGATATGAACTTTGAATTTTCACTCAATATCGGCGTCAATTCAACTCAATTTTATAAATGTTGTCGGCACGATCAATGGTACTTTTTCCGAATTGAATGAAATAACTTCGATACTTTAAAGCATCTTCGATTCTATAGATGAATAAAAAAAATTTTTTTATTCAATTTTTCAATCATTTGAAGCGTAATTGTATATTTTTTACAATAGATAAGAGAACCAGTCCATTGGCAATAAGCTTTTCTATTTTTACACAAATTTATATACACAATATTTTTTTCTTCAATAATTCAAAAAATCATATTGTAGTTCTAAATTGATTTCAAAAACAATATAATATGCACATGTTATCACGGAATAAATAATATATTATTATTTAAGGAATTCGAAATAAATAACTTAATTATTATTCACATAAGCTCGACTTGTAAAGCACTTAATATATCTTTGTTGTAGAATTATTATTGTTTCCCACTACTCCAATGTAAATTTCTTATTTTAATTATTATATAAAAATGAAATGATTAAATAATTCGATTATAAAGCAGATTAGAGTTTGTATTATATATTAACTACCGGTCAATTATTTGAATTAAAAATAAAACTAGATATAACTGAAGACGAAACGTTTTTATTTGAAACTTAACGTACAAATCGTACCTGTAATCATAATAATAAAAAATATCATTTTATAACATGTGAAATGTTTCATTTTTATGAATGTTAACAGACCTACACATATTCTGTGAGTGGAATGCTTTTGTTGACTTTAACTTGTAAAGTTTTACGGCTAATTCATAAATTTTTATACGATAAGACACATTTTCGAACTATTGTACATTTTACACATCCCGGAATCCAACAAACTTAATTTGATTTCCTCGGCGAAACGTTCACGAACGGGCAAAAGAGAATCAAATAAAAACGGAGAAGAAAGGAAAGGGTAGACGTAGCGTATTGGGAAGAACCACGAATAAGATCGGGAGAATAGTCTCGAGCCACGTAAGATCGAATTATGGTTACTAGATGCTCGGGGATGTTCGTGGCTGTTTGGAAAGAAGAAGAGGCACGCGGTCCATCTGTGGATAATTCAGAGGATCGGAGCGTGCGCCACGCGTCCGAGAAAACAAAGGAAATCAAGCAATTGGCGGGAAGGGGACGGAGGGACGCTGCTCGTGGTCCAGCTGACGCCCATTGGAGAGCCTCAGTGAGTCATGCATATGACCGAGGCCAACAGCTGGCGCGAATGAGGCTGATGTTGCTGTCGGATCCACTCTCTCTCCCCCCTTGCCCTTATCCCTTTCTCACCCCCATTTATAAGAGAGGCTGCAAATTGAGTTGCCTAGAAAATCTCGCCTGGATCACTCACTTACTATCGGGTGCACATGTTGCGGGTGCGTCGCCGGTTATTTATGGTCTGGGTCATGAACTTTGTAAATCCTGATGTAATGCCTCTTTTCTGTGGTGATTCCCCGAGGTCTAGAATTTTCATGAAGAGTCGTCCAATCATCATCAGACCGAGCATATGAGTACTTTGGGAGTCCATATTTTGGGATATCCTAATGAGAGGAGCTAGAAAAACAAATTCCGAAGGACTTAATATTGCGAAATGCCGTGGAAAAAAAGTTGCAATTAATTTTAACTATGAAGTAATTAAAATTTATTATTCCTATCATGTAACTTTCTCCGACTTTGTGTACCATAAGACTCTTTGTATATGGTGTCTAAAGTAAATAATTATATTTGAGTATTTACTTCTTTGAGCTTTACAATAATTATAAATTATTAAAGTATTTGTTTTTACTAAACTGTATTAATTGTAATGAGAATAATTATTCGCTTTCAAGTACCATGGTAATTTAAAAAAAAAGTTAATCTTGACGTATGGGAAGGATTTATAACTGATTGATACTCAATATAATAGAAAGTAAAAATTAATCTTAATTTTTGTACGATAAATTAATCAAGTTTGAGTTTTTTTACTTTTGTTCGTATTATAAACATCAAACACAAGTTAATCTGCCATTTTTAAGTATTTTCTTAGGCACTATTTATCTCGTTAATTCTTAAAAAAAAAGTATTGGAAGTAAGTATATAGTATGTAACCTAAAAACCTAAACTAACATTTTTTTTATGAATTGACAAATAAAAACAATAGGCACATTTGAAAGCTTCTACTAGAGCAGTTTAAAATTTAGGATTATTTATATACTATAAATTATTTATATATATATATATATATATATAATATTATATATATAATATATATATATATTATAAACTTTTAAAAACAAATCTACATTATTTAGCAGATTATATAATCAAAAAAGGATTACGGTAGTAAATAGTTGTATTTTTTTGTGCGTATTTTCGCCCAAATCAAAATTTGTTTCAACAATTTTGTAAAATAACAAGTTAATAGCATTATGATATTTGAACAAATATTAGGAGCTTTGTATTAAATTAAAAACGTAAATGGCTTTGAATTTAACTTTTAAATTTAAGAATATTTAAAAATTTAAATAAATGTCTTAATATTTATTTCATTGTATATTATTTTAGTTATTTCTTAAAATTTCATATTTTATTGTAATATTTGATTCATAACTGTAATTAAGTTGACTGTATTAATGTAGTAAAATTATTATCGTACAATTATTAGATTAAATCTGGAGTAAGTAAGCCCATTTAAGCTCCTCAGATACAACTATAAAAAGTTATTTATAGTTGGTGTTATAATATTCTTGCTCATTAAGTCTTAAATACATATTAAAAATTTAATAAAATACATCCATATATTTACATCACTTACATCAATTTATTGTTCTACTTTTAAATTTATTAATGGCTTTAATAAAGTTTTGGTTTATTCTCAAAAAATATTGACAAATTAAAAATTTACATTAAAAATATTAATTAGATGAAAATATTAGAGTAACGATAAAGATTTAATTGAATAGGCATTAAAACTTTTTATCTTAAACTATAATTTTTTTAATTTTTTCTATTTAACAATCCCAAATTTAATTAATCTATTCGCGTTGTTCAAAAAAGTTAAAGTACACCTTTTATAAATAATATTTAATGTATACACAACTTCTACACAAAAACGTATAAAAATGAATAAATTTAATGTATTTTTGCTTGAATAATTGTTGAGAACATTTTATTTTAAAACAGTTTTTAATTGTACGAATCATTTAAGTCAAACAAATACTACATCACTAAAAATTTAATAACAAAATATATACATATTTTGAAGCAAAAACCTCATTTAAGTACAAAGTGCTGTAACATGAATTCTCATTCATAATTAAATAAAAGCTTGCAATAAATTTATATGAAAAAAGGAAACTCGTTTTAACGATACAACAGAATAATTTTAAACGAATAGATAAAAGCTATTTAAAATATTCATTTAATGCAACAAAAAAACTTAAACATCTAAAACGTAATAAAAAGCACAAAGTACAGTAATAAAACAAAAGAAGTGCTGAATGATCGGATTGAAAAGAAAAAAAGAGAGCATCGAGCGCGGGGATGGTAATTCGAGATGATCAATTCAATGCATCAGCTTAGTGATACTTCCCTTAAAATATTAAGATCGCACCTTACATACGTTTTCGTAGGCAAATAAAAATTTTGCACTCACTTAATTCTTCAGAGCTCATTGGGCAACAATTATTCCAGCATGCAAATCCACTCTCGATCACGCGTAATTTAATACTTTGTCGAAAAATGTTAAAGCAGATGGATACATTGTATTAGTTCACAAAGTTGATGAGAAACCCAACAGGGATTGACGGACCGATGACATTCCTTGACGAATTATTACTAAATAACACGATGCAAACTTCTATTATGCGCTTATAATTAATTTTCAGAGCTCGTTAAATTTACTCTTAAACTCAAGTTCGTGTTTCCCATCCTAAATTAACCAATTTTTCTTTTTTTAAAGCATCATTATATTTGTGTTCGTGTTCATATAATGCATCGATTTGACTAGAATAGTCGAGCAATTTTATATTTTTATTTTTTTTTTTAATACCTACTGCTTTTCTACATGGTTTAAAATATATTGCACAGCACGAGTTGAAATATTATGAATGATGACTCATAATAATATAAACATAGAATCTTACGCATCGTTATGCGTTCAAATGCAAATCCAAAGACTTTGTATGAAAGTTTGCAGTGCAATAATTTTCAATTGTACCGTTTCTCCGACTCATGAAATTTTCGTGAATTATATTCGGTTGAGAAAGTATTATTGTACACCACACTGGTCACAAAAAATTCTTGTAAATTTTTTTCTTCAAAACATAATATTGTTGGTTATTTATTTATAAAATGGCTAATCGTTAACTATTATTAGTATTCTGAGTATTTTTAAACATTTGAAAATAATTAAGGTAAAAGTTTTACCGGAAAAATATAAAAATTTCGTTTCTCGTGCAACATAACATTAAAAAAATGTCGACTTCTAAAAAGCTTCTCAATGTTTATCTTTCGCCCGCGCATTTAATATTAGTTTCTTAATAATCTTTGCAATATTCATATTCGATCTATTTCCTCCATAGATCCATAAATCATCTATAGATGGTACTATAGATGGTTATTTATAAAGTATGCGTTCATGAAAGCTCGGTGATTTAGACTTTGGTTCATGCTCTAATACGTGGTTTAAAGCAACGTGCATGTATGCCCGAGCAGGGCAATACTTACAATCGACCCGAAGAAAATGAAGGGCGAATACGAGGAAAAAATACAGTAGCCACGGTCTGCGAATCCGGGAAGGAAGTGAGGGTCCTTTCACGCGTTCTGGTAATTGCAGCTGGTCAGCAAAAACTTGTACCAAGCATTACTTTCGCTCTGGATACGGAGAGAAAAAATCGTTTTTTCATCCGCGAGTCGCATATCGTGCTTTTGCAAAAGGTAGCGCCCTTCCCCTCCTCCATTTCCTTGTAATTATATGTGCGATTTAATTTCTTTGTGCCGCGAGTCCGTGAATACGTAAACAGTGATGTTGCTGCGGGAGAAACTTTAAAACTCGAAACTCTACGGTCAAACTTTTAGCTCGGACTAGGTATTATAATTTCATTAAATATTCACTTTAATCGTTACGATGTTAATTTTAATGTGTGCGATGAGTTAATGAATATATTCCTAAATTTCATAAAAATTTACAGGCACACACACTTACATGCGTAGGGGATTCACGGATATTCAGGTTATAAACTTGTTTAGTTCAATATTTAATGCTTAATTGTTCTATCACAAATTCACTGTTATTCTACGAGAGCTTCACGATTTTTTCCATTACTAATACAACAAAGACATTCACTAAAATTCATTTTATATTTTTAATATCATTTGTCAGTAGAAATGTTCAAATTAGCTTAAATCTTGTAAAAAAGAAAGAAAGATTTTACTTTCACAATTAAACGAAATTTATGAATCGTATATTAATTAAATAGATAATTTCAAATAAAATAGCTAATTTAAAAATTCAATTTAATCTTGAAACATTTCTAAACTACAGTTAGAATAATCTATATATTTAGCTTGCTTTGTTCAGAAATTACTTTAAACAATTAATCAATTTCAAAAACTTCTTCATTACTTTCATTAACATATACATTTGCAATAAAACCTATCAGTGAAGAATTTATTTAAAAAATACGCGGAAAATAGTTTTCACGACTGTTACAATTATTAATTAATTCATTTTCATCGTGATATTTGAAAATATTTATGCTTAACAAATAATCAATTTGTAATTAATAATGAAACTCATATTTATTTACTTTTCTGAATAATAAATTTCCAGATTCATCGATCTTCTTTTATGCTATTTTTATTATAATAAGTAAAGTTTCTTACTCCTATTTAAAAATAAAATTGAATTAAACTTTTTATACATTAATATTTAAGATATTTTAGGTAAAACAAATATAAAGTGCTGATGCACTCAGTATTATTTTATTTTTATTTAATATAAATAACCTAGATATTTTTATGAAATAAATGCCTTAAATTTATTGAATTCCGTTATCGTCAAATAACGAGGATATTTATTATAAAAGTATACTATTATATATATTAATAAGGTTTTTAAAATATAAATAACCTATCAAAAAATAATTATAGTGTTTTTTACAAATTTCATATAACTTTTTTTATTTAAATACCTAAATGACTACGTTTTTTTTTTTTAAATAACGCAATTAAATCGATTCATCCATCAGTTGCACATGAACTGTATAATGCACGTAGACTGTGGTTGAAGGGGGTTTGTAAGTCCTATTATACCATTATTACTGTTTTTGGTCGTAATAACACATAATTGAATTTAATTAAAAAAAAATATACTAGTTCAATACGATGATCTATTAATTGAAGTCAGAAAAAAGCGAAATGATTGTATTCTCGACGATTACAAAAAAATAATATTATAATTCACTTCGTACATTTCCAATATTACATGTATTCTTTACATTTTAAAAAATTTATTTATGAATTTCTTGAATTTTATAAATTGATAATAATACCCTGAGGTTTCTCTATTGTTTAAAATAATCAAAGTATTTCTATTATTTGTATAAACGCTCAACTTCAAATTTGATTGCTCTTTCCAACTTCCGATTCGTATGAATTTGCAAACTTTATGACTTCTTGTACGGTTTCAGTAGATCTACAATAAAAACAGTGTGGTTTATAAACTCAGATAGTTCTTATTTAAAAAGTTTACAAAATTTAAAAATCAAATATTCAATAAATTCTCGATTTACCATAATAACAATTATATTTAAGATTAAATTTAGTAACTTATTCTCTGAGATCAATACACTGAGCTCAGAGATTGTAAAAAATTAATACTCAAATGTAGCATAAATTTAAAGAAACACACTGGCGAATTAATTTATATAATTAATTTGTAATAGAATTTTTGTTATCACCAAGTGTAAATTTAACAACTGATTATAAACCATTACAAAATAATTAAGTTAAGAAGTGAATGCAAAAAGTTGCGCTCACTAAGATGGGTTCCAATGCGCAACATAACCAACTTGTAAATTTCAGGAAGGACATGTCGAGTATGCGAAGCTATGGCGGGGGCGTAACCACAGGATCGGCGGGTCTTCAAAGCTCGAATGGATTCAGCAGCAACGAGGCCAAGAACGAACGGCTGCGGCTCCGATGGCTCGAAGGCGCGGTCTCCGAGCTCAAGATAGAGCTCGCTGAGGTCCTGAGGACGAGGAACGCGAGTGAGGAACTCGCCGAGAGGGCACAACTCCGTTCGGAGATAGGGCTGCTGCAGGGCGACGTCGCCGAGGTCGGAACTGCCCTGAGGAAGCTGGGGGGCAGGCTGGCGAGGCTCGAATCTGGACTGGGGACCCTAAAGCTCGACGTAGCCGCTATCAACAAGCGCGCCGGCCAGTTGTCGCGCACCTGCGCCGATTTCAGCAGCCAGGTGAATATTATCTTGCGCCCAGAACTCCCCGCACCCCAGCCCCCACCCCCGTTGATTAAGTATCGGACCTTAAACCCGAAGAAACGTGGACCGGGATTGTCGACACGAACTCAACAGTAAATACGGCCGCTTTATGGCTTTTCCTTTTCACGAGGAGCGCACCAAGCAGATTCAAGCATTTAACGTCTTGGCAATCGGGCAATTTTACTTACATCTGCTATTTCACTGACTCACGATGCGCGTAATTTTTCATTAGGGACGTTTCTATTTGGAGTTGCGGTTGCTTTGATCTCCGGATTCCCAACTTTTACGGAGCAGAGGTTTTTATTGGGAAAGGGAGTGATACCGAAACACTGGTATATTAAATAAAAATTCGTACGAAAAGCTTTCCGACATACAGAATTTACTTTGAACTCAAAGTGAAAAATACAATTATTACATCCTGGTGAAGTATGTAATGCAATCAAATGATACGCACACGAATTGGAAAGTTAATATTCACCTGGGAGGATGTAGGAACAAAGCACACCGGAAATGAAAAATTGTGGGCCTCGATTGATAGAGCCCTTTGATCCACATCCCATCGAACGAGGTGAAACACTCTCATCTCCCAACACAGGGAATGAATTGGGCAACGACCTTGAACTGGAGAAGTTCTGAGACCAGAATAAAAGTAGTCGTCGCCCTCGGTTGTGATGGCTCGTAAGTCTCCAACTAGATTCACTTCAGGTTTTACGGGACCCCGACTCCTTATATATGCTCACCCCTTCCCGCGAGGGTCATACCCGTGCAAAAGGACTCCAGGTGACGTGGCTGACCTGTCTTGCATTGTGTTCATACCTGGAGCGAGGGGCGATGCTCCCTCGTGTCTTGATGTGTATGTGAGTATGAAAAAGAAGAAAGAGAAAATAAGAAAACGAAACAGAGGGATTTACGGTGTCGAATATACTCTCGGTACATTCGGGGACGAGGTGAGCGATCAATGTAAGAAGGCACGAAGTCTATTGTACTTACAAAATATTTCCGTGTTTCTATGGAATATTTACGAATTATCTTTCTTAAGTGGTTGTTCGAGAAAATATTGCTTCGAGTTCTACGTATACGATTGGTGCACCTCTCGTGATTGGACATACATGATCAAATTTTCAAATCTACAATATGGTTTTGATATCGATTATGCATTATTAATTAATATATTTATCGTTGCTGTATATCATTTGAACTAATAATTACGTTTTATACATTAGTATTAGAAATCAAATTGAGCACTATCATATAATTTGTGAAATTTCTATATCATCATGTTTAAATATATTATGCAATTTTGTTTCCCTTTACAATATCATACATACCCAATAAGTACGAAGTTATTAAATATGGCTATTATTATTCCTGTACTAGACATATTAAATTTAAATATATAATAAATCCTATTTTGTTTTAACTATAACATCTTAAATGAATTTGTCGGAATTTAAATAGAATCATCATTTAATCTGCATCAATATTCGTCAATGTGTAATAAATTGTTGATTTACAATATTCTACCAATTATTCATACTACAAATACTTTACATTTAGCTTTATAATAAAATGTAATTAATATAACATAATATAATAATTAACATCGCCACTAAATTTGGCATTCTAAATCGTACATCTTTTTAAATAATTTAATTTATTCGTACAACTAAAACGTATTTATGAATTAATTCTCAGATTATATAACAGCATAAATTATTTAAATTTCATAAATTCTAATTCAATTTCTAAACACTGCTTTTTAACTTAAATTTGTAATTTGTTATTCAAACAATATTAATTTTTATAAAAATTAAGGTTTTTATATCAAAATAAATCCTCAAGTAAAGTTTAATTATATTTATATTTAAAAAAAATAATGTACTTATTTTTATTATTTTATAACTTTTGATACAATATATTCATTTATTTATCGATAAATCATCCATGATAGACGTACCTTAATTGATAAAATTAATAATGCATCTTTGTATGATTTTATGGGTTATGAGATATACCTATACTAAAATGTCGAAAAATAATAATTTTAATAATAAATAATTTTAGTAATGAAGATTACGTCTTTATTAACTATTATTAAAATTCAAAGCACAAATAAAATAACATAAATTGAAGTAAGAATACACGGAGCACAAATATAAAATTAGTTAGTAAAAAAAGATAAGTAATTCATTTTTTCTCAGTTGAAAATAATTTTGAGGAATATTTTCTAAATATAATAATTTTTAATTATTTTATATTAAACTGCTGTAGGTGGTAATACTGTAAATTTATTGTATCAAATTATTAAAATATAATATAAATATTTGACCATTAGAATAATAATCTTTTTTTTTCACCAAAAATTATTTTAATGTACTTTAGTCAGCGGTTAAATAATTTTTAGCAAAAGTACTTTATACATTCATGAAAGTGATAAATAAATTTTAGCTTATAATTTTTGAAAATAAATGTCTGGGTAAATGTATTTTTCAAACTTTTACAATTTTTGAATCGATGATGTTTATTAAATAAGTTACCTTTTAATAACTTTTTGAAATATCAGCAAATATTAATAACTAATTAAATAGCTATTTTCTTTAAATCCCATATGTTATTTATTTGAAAAAGACAATTCGAGTATTTACAAAGAAATATAATTTTTACCATAATATTTACTATTTATTTAAAAATTCCACGATACAGTGGTAGTAATAATATTTAATAAATCTTTGAAAATAATAAAAATAATTTAACAATCAATAATTTGAACAATACTGTGGAAAATACTAAAATAACGTATTGATTTCTTGAATAAATACAAAAGATAAACATACACATCCTTTAATAATTAATAAACAGCAATAGAAATACTAAATAATTGATTGCATATTTTATTATTTATAAGCATTGGTAAACGAGTAAACGAACAAAAAATAAATAAAATAGGACCAATTGACACCAAGAGAAGTTTTCTATTAATATCTCGCCACCAATGATATTTAGTTGATATTAGGAAATGAAGGCAAAGCAAATAGTAATAGATAAGTAAATTAAATAAAGTAAATCACGAAGTAAAGATAAAGTAAGAGTAAAGTGAGGATAAAGGATCATTAATAATGTATGGCATTTGGAAAAAGCTGGCCTCACTTCGGCCACTCCCGATGCCATCGCAACAACAAGAAGAAGGAACGGAACGACCAGCGAATTAATTAGGCGCTACGGAGGCTGGGGAATCAAAGAGGAACTGAGGGATAAGAAGAGAGATATTCTTAGCCTTAATTTACATGAGGGCGAGTGGGGCCCTTGCACCTGCGGGCCCAGAAGGCGCCCGCACGCGCCGTTCGTTGGTTGGGCCTCTGCCCGTGCTCGGGCGTGCAACTGCCTGGAACTACGCCGTCATTTTGCCGGACAACAGCTGCCGCAGCACCAGGGCGCGGAGGTTTTTTATTCTCTTTGCTTTGTGCGAGTGTACTTGTGCGTGGACGCGTTCAACATCTCATACCCCTCGCCACGCGCACTACGTATTCTTACTCCCGGTCCTTTTTTTCTCTTTTCTCTCGCCTTTTTATTTATTCCTACTTCCCCGTCTCCCTGCATCCCCGTGTGTTTTACCCGTCTTATTGAGGGATCACTCCTGGAGCTGGTGTGCCCAAATTCTTCAAATTGGGAACTTTTTCTTCTATGCATTTTTTGCGTTCCCCGGATGAGTCGTACAAGACCCTCGACCAAGTACTTGGGATTCCTGGATGCTCCTCTATTAGCTCATTTCTTATCTGAGCTCTGCAGTATCAGAGTGCAAAAACTGCATTAGTACCGAGGATTAATCGTCACCTCGTACGCTCATTCCCTAAAATAACAAAGTTGCTCAAATTTCGTTCCTATTCCCATTTATCTACAATAACAACCGTGTACTTCCAGACTGGAATTCGATTTTTCTTGCCCGGTTTATGTCGTGGATTTCGACTTCCCCTTGACTGCAGCTTATTAATAAGTCCCTCCGCAGTTCTGAAGAATGCCATCTCTGAATTTGAGCTCACGAAATGATTTTGACAATCGCATTCACCTGGAATCTCGCTCATAATTAAATTGGTTACTTTATGATCTCAGTCGAGATTATATGTCGGTTAATCTTAATGAGACATCTCGATAACGAAACCGACTCTGAAATTCTCGAGCGTCTCGCAAGCGACTCGACAATTTTCAAGGTCGTGTCAAGTGAACACTGAATAATGTTTGGTGCTTTAATTAAAGCTCGAGCATTCGAACGGTAATTTTATACAAGAATCGGTGATAGACGAGGGAACATTAGTTTGCCTCGGAAACTTGAGCTCGCTTTTGCTTGCATCATGAGCTCTTACACGCGTGCCATTCTTGCTTAACAAGTTACGTTCGTGGCCCGAAAAATAATACAAAAATGGAGCGACGTCCTGGAAGCACATGCGGAGAAAAATTTGGTTTCTATTCGCGTTCAAAGAAGTAGCAGCAGCTGCGTTTCCTTTATTACGTTTCTCTACCATTTGTTCTTCCCCTTCCCTCCTTCTCACAACTCGCTCTATTCTCCGACCTGTTCATTCTTCTCCTTTCTTCGTCCACGTCCTCCTCTTCATCTTCCTCCGCCCCCTCCTCCTCATCCCGTTTTCTCCTTCCATCCCTCTAGGTTCCTTCGCTTAAGATTTTGGATTGCCTTTCACCTTGTTTCTTATTATTTTTTACTTTCGATTACTTTTATAGCTCTTCATTCAAATGTCTCCAATTCGACTATGAAACTCAAGCCAAGATATGCTTAAGCGGGATTGTTATATTAAGGAACGTTTCATGTTAATTAAAAATTTCAGAATGCTTGCAATTCATATAAATTATTCGAGCAGTACAATTATTTTTAAAACATCGAGTTAAGACGACAACTTATAAAAAGCAATAGTGTCACTGTAGATCACCCATATTTCATAATATTTTAACATTAATAATGCATTTTGATATAAATTAAATGTTTACGCATTATTTTTATAACGACATTAAGCTATAAATTTAATTAAAAATACATAAAAGTACACGCTTCATTAAAATTTAAATAAAAATTTCATTAAAACTTAAAATAAAATTCTTAAAATTTTATGAAAAAATTTTTCTTATAATTTCAAAAAGTTTATTTAATATAGTTTTTTAGTTAACTAATTGATTTTTTCACAAAAAAGTAATATTGCAAAATTCATTTTAAATACAAATGTTTTTATATATTAATTGTACAAGTTTCAAATAAAACTTGAATTTTGTTATTCATTATTAATTGATATATACACACATATCTTTTTCTTTGAAAAGTATATGAAAACTAAGTAATTTTAGTCATAATAATGTATAAATAAATGGTATCGTAAAAATTATTTATATCCTAGTTGTTTTTTGACTTCTCGTAATTTTTAGCTTAATAGTTGCCATTATTGTGAGCAGTTTAAGTATAAAATATTTACTTGGAACAGAGTTTTAATTAATGAAGAAAAAACATGGCATTAAAAAAAGCTGTACAATAGTATTCATTCTATTTATCATATTTTATTTTTTTCTTCTTCGCTTTACTTTCATTTTTTCGCGTTGTAAAAGTAAAGAAATTTTTTTAGTAATTAAAATATTATACAAACATTTTTTTGTTCTACCTCTAGTCTATTCATAATTTTTTAATTCAAAATTTAAAAAGACTCAAAAAATACCTTTGGTACACAAAAACTTATACATTTTTTTTTTTAATACTGTATTTCTAAATTTTAAAATTAAATACAGATTTAAATTTTGACAATTAAAAAGGTTTCATTCTGACAATAAATATCTGTTATCATTCTTTTAATTGGTTTTCTATCAAAGCATAGAAAAAAAATTAAATTGAAGAAAAGTTCGACCTGATTCGCACAATCTTTATACAACATTATTATGCCAACACAATTACCATAACTTACGGTACAATTAAAATTTCATTTAAAAGTAATATTAGCCATTTATAAATATGCCAATTATCACGAAATAAATTTTTAGATTGCTGAACACCATAGCAAACACATAACGAGTTATGTTACTCCTGTTTTACAGTTCGATTAAATTAAAACGGTGGACTCAAAGAGCTGCTTAGTATTTATAAAGGCGATCCAGGGTAAAGCACCCGGAGGGATTAGAAATATTCTTGTTTCAATTCTGACTCTGCATCCCGAGTATTGGTATTAATTTTTGCACAAAGCATCTCGAATTTGTCCACCTGTCCTCAATATCTTTGGACGTAACTTCAGGACGTCGTACGTTCTTTCCTTCTCTTTTCCTCATTTATTACTCTTCGCTCCTGTAAACGAGTGCTCGTATCTATATCGCTCGTTCTCCCCAGTCACCCCGGCTGCCACCTTATACACATGCACACCCATACGTCCTTCTGGCCTGCTGTTCTTGCACACCTGCCATTTTACGCATGTGTAAGAGAGCGTTATGATTACCTATGCGAACTTCGATGGACGCCTCCCTACCCCCGACCCCCTCGCCAAACTCCACCCACCCATTTTTTCGGCATCACGGCTTTCATCAGTTTTTCGCCCAGCAACTCAACAACATACGCACCGAGTCTCGCTCGTGTGACGTGTCCACGAGTACGTGCACTTGTAGGTGTACGTGTGATTACTGGGCTTGCAGTATTACTCCTTTTTTTCCTTTTGATCGCTCCCATGTTCCCTTATATAGGTACTTGGCCCTTGCATGAGGAAATCGAGCGAACGCAACGCACTTTATCCCCGTTCTTATTCGACTATTTAGACATTTTATTATTTTTTTTCCTTCCTTAACTATTGTAAAAACCGGCTTTGTTCTTTACGATTTAAATTCTATGTACATTCGCCAAGGATATTTTTAAAATTAGTGCTGACATTTGACTTTCTAAAGATATCAATGCATAACTGGATAACTAATTATTAATTTACGGCTATATTAACTGAGCTTTATTAATCAACATGCCCTATCAAGCTACAATCTATATTTTTATAATGTATTTTTCGATTACAAGTATATAAAAATTTATATTTTGTAGTACATTCCATTAAAATATAGAGAATATAAATATAAACTTTAGGCAGCAAATAATGTGCATTGATTAATTCTTTCAATAGCTTAAAAAATAACATAAAAAATAAAATGTTGTTTATCTCTATTATCGAGTTAATAGTATATTAGTTAATTAATATTAGTTAAATTATTGCAATGTATCAATCGTATGAACATAATTGGTCATCGAATTTTTTTTATTACATTTTTTATATTTTCTCAGTATAATTTTACTTTTTAAATTCATTCAATCAACTAAAAAATTAACTTTCTTAACTCAATTTATAGTTGCAATAATATTTAAAGATACATATAGTTTAAATTAATGAAATTAATTATTTATTTATTTATAAAATAATTTAAGCCATATATTTGAAATATAAAATTTGTCTTTTACAGAAAAATACACTAAATTTGTAGCGATTGTAATATTAATATTGACATGCATTGAAATTATAAATACTTATTTTAATTTAATTTATTTTCATTTCTTGACGCACACTTGATTTTTTTTGACAATTATTTTTTTAAAATATTTTGCACATTATAAGAAAAAGTATAATTTTCTATATTAAGAGTTTTATTAACTTTTTTTTATTATGCTTAATATTTAACTACATTTTAAGTTAAAAATAAATATCAATTTTTTTTGAAAAATTCATTATTTTACTCTTGAATAATATATAATAAATAATAATTAATAATAAAATATTAAATAATAATAAATAATTCATAAAATTATATTTTGTACATAAAATTAGTATATTTATAATTGATATATTTTTCAATTTTTATAAATATAAAAGAATGTGATGTATAGAAAATATTTATAGATACTTCGCTAATAACTCAAGTTAAAATAGATTAAAATTAATAAGCTATTAATAAATTATAATTCAATTCTATAAATATTTTCATTTTTGTTGTTGTTGTAAAAGTTAACTTAAATCTTTCATTAGTTTATTCTAAGACAATTGAAAGTGATTAAAATTTATACAAATATTGAGATATTTATAAATATTGTTCCATTTTTTGATGTTTTAAATTGTTTTTTATATACTTTATTTAATATAATTTTTAATAAAAAGTTTAATAAAAATATATATTATAATACATACAGGTTTTTTAAAAAATTGGTATAAAATAGTTTTAAAAACATATATGTAGATTTTTAAAATTGTCTTTCTCTTAGAATACATGATAATAACAAATATTTTCAAACACGTATTATGAAGTTTTAATTTATATTACAAAACGTAATTGGATGATATTATAGACATAAATTTGATTCTTTTTACCAACTTCAATTAATGTGATTTTTTTCATTATTGATTATTTTATGCATTTAAATATTTGTAATATAACATTAAAAAATTTAAGCGTTCTGCATTTAGATTTGAGATCGCTTTTTAATTTCTAAAAATTAAATAAATAAATAACATACCACAAAAAGAATATGAAAATATTACGTAGTTTAATAGTTTTAATTATATTTTTATATATTTATCCTTTTTTTCTTTATTAACATGCAGTCGATAAGTCCTATATTCAACAAACGAATAAAAAAGAAAACCAGAAAACAAAAATAAAAAAATGAGAAAAAAAAGAACGAATCTACTGTGCTTGAATAAGTTAACTGATCGATCGAATGATTATCTTTCTTGCACAAAGCTGTATGTAAAGGGAGGAGAAAACTATTTTTAAACTCAGAACATTGTAGTATATCATTAATTAATGATAAATTTTGAGCAATTATAAATAAATGTTTTATTATTTAAAATTGGGTTTTATAAATAGTAATTAAAAACATATTTTACAAAATATTAAATTAACTATATAAATTCATACAGGCACCATGATGTAACTAAATTATATGACTAAAAATTATTTAATGTCGATAAAATCTTTTAAATTGAGTATCAGATAAAATTAAAATAATAATTAAAAATGTATTTACTGCTTAATCAAATTCAAAAATTTAAATTTAAAGCTGTGTATCATCTTAATGTTTCAATATCGATAAATTATTTTAAAACTTATTCTGAAAATACTATTATTAGGATATTTGCATTTAAATGAAAAATTTCTCCGTTTTTATTATATATAATTGATACATTAATAATGGGTATTAAAATAACAAAAATTTTATTATTTTTTTTTTACAGCTAAGTACCATACAGCTGGAGGTGAAATCATTCAAGTGTGATGACTGTAGTACCAAACAAAGTCAAAATCTCAATACCGAATCTTTATTGATAAACGAGGTTCAACAGCATCAGTTCTACACAAACAATGAGAACAATAATCAACAACAACAGCAGCAGTTTCTACTGCATCACACACGTCACATGTATGCACGTTTGCCGTCCGCAGTGCACCGTCTTGACGAGCGCATGAACAAGCTTGAGCATAAGTTTGGACTTGCATCCCGCAAACGTGTTCTCCTAGAAAAACGTCTCATATACAGGGACAATATTCCCAAGCGCGTGCACATCCTTGAGGAACTCGGACGTGACATGAATGAGCGTCTGCACAACGTAAGCGAAGAGTCGGCTTCAACCAGTCACTTCGATGAATCTGCTGTACGGATGTTCGAGTCCCTGGAGTCACTCGAGGAGCGCCTGATCAAAAGCCAGTCCGAGAACAAGCACGAGATCGCACGGCTGGATGTAAATGCCGCGAGGAAAGCGGCAGAGCTGTCCCTCACCCGCGAGGAGCTGGGAAACCTTAAGCGTGCCGTTCAAGCGTTAAGTGTGAGTGCATCAAAGCTTCAGGAGAAGAGCGACCTTCAGCAATCGGCAATCACCCGCCTGAACGATACTTTGGAGTACCTCGATCTGAGTGGCAACATTGCCAGGGCAAAGAATGTTACCCATGAATTGGAACACGTGGAGGACGAGTACCGGTTGATGGTAGACGCGCTACCAGGAAACTGTGAAAAGCGCGATGGACTGAGTTTGCTGGCACCTGGACCCGGTGCTCCTCTTCTTGCCGCCTGTAGAAAAGGCTGGATCATCATTGGGAGAAGAACCGATGGTACAGTCGATTTCGACAGGACGTGGAACGACTACGCCACGGGCTTTGGCTCACCTATGAATGAATTTTGGGCCGGTAACGAGGCTTTACACCGTCTGAGCCGCGACAATTGCACACGGCTCAAAATAGAGCTGAATGACATTGAAGGGAATTACTGGGTCGCCAACTACGAGAACTTCAGTGTTGACACCGAGGAAAACGGATACCGACTGAGGATATCAGGGTTCATGGGAAATGCCACCGATGCCATGTCGTACCAGAACAACATGGCTTTCAGTGCCAAGGACAGAGATATGGACATCAGCTCGACCGATTGTGCAGCCAATTACCATGGGGGTTGGTGGTTCAGTCACTGCCAGCATGCGAATCTCAACGGGAGATACTCATTGGGTCTGACCTGGTATCGCTCGGATAACAATCAATGGATGGCTGTTGCTTCGACGGAGCTGTCGGTCCAGAGGAAACAACAGTGCTTGTAGACTGCGCGCGGATTTTAGAATTAATGACAAAGATTTGTGTTTTTAATTTCAGAGTGTGATTTTAAATGAATAAACTTCATACAAGTGCATTTCAGGTTTCGTGAATAATTCCATTGAATTTCACTCCAACTGCTAAATATGTAGTTGTCCTACAAATTGGGGTGTCTTTATGAATGGGATTATAATTTACCAAGAGTAATTTTTATAAGAAAAGAATTCAAAGATCAAATTTGATATGTTTTTAATGTACTCTACGTATATGTTTAACAGGTATACTTCATTATGCGAATATCTATTTAGATATACGTTTAGAAAATATAAAAGTCTGTAAAATGAAATATAATTAAATTAATATTACTAACAAGTTTCAATTACAAATGTTTGATTGCTAATTCGTCTTAGATTGTAAGAGGTGATCAAATATTTTTGTTAATGATTATGTAATTTAATATTTGAAAATAGTCATTTCTCTGAAATAATTAAGTATATAAGACTAAAATTGTTAGGATTAAAAATATTGTAATAACTAAGTTAGAATTTCTCAAAAATCCATTATATTTATTCAGTAAAAGCCATATTTTTTTAATTTTTTTATTTAACGTAATTGTATAAAGTTAGTGACAACTATGGAGATAAATAATTTAGTGTTGATGAATAGAAATATTATAAACAATTTATTGAATGAAATATTATATTAAATCTATAATTTGGATAGCTTAAATATTTTTTACTATTAAAGTATGTTATAAGAAGAATATTTTATAAAAATAATGATTGCAATAAAATTTTAAAAAGCATATTATATGTTTCACATCGAAATTTAAGATTTAAAAAATGGCTAAGACCAAACTGAAAAATCTAATTAAAACAGTTATAAAAATTAATTAAAATTATAAAAATTAATTAATTAAAGGTCACGATAATTTTTAAATGAATAATTCAGATGCATTTTTTATCTTTATTTAAAAAGGATTTTCTGAATAAATTAAAAAATAAAAATTATTTCAATTTTAATTGTTTTAATCTTATAAATAATAATAATTAAAAATATATAATTCTTTAACTTAGTTAAATTTTATTACTTATAAAATATGTTTATTTATATTCATTAAGAGTTGTTAAAAATCTAAATAAGATTGTAAATTAATGAAATAAATTACATTAATTTTTTTATTTAATTTAAACATGCAAGGTGTTTAAAACTTTTTTCAATTTTAACTAGAATATTTATTAAAATTCAGATAATCTAAAATATATCAATGAATATCTAAAATATAATTATTAATTTATGTATATAGGGAATAAATGTTAGGATCAAGTAAATTTTATCTTACGGCTAATCAAAATCTTAAAAATAATTTTTATTGAATATTTCATACTATTTTGATTGTGTAGTCAACATATTTTATATAGTCTTTGTAATTATGAAGTATCGTACATTTTTCAACAACTATTGTAAATATTACGTTAAGACAGACTGATTACATTAACATAATGATTTATCAGCTCTATGTTATATTCCCACACCAAAGATTTGATTGTATTCGTTATTATTATGGTAATAAAACGATAATAATAACTCTATTGAAAATTGTTACGTGAGATATGAGTTTTTAAAATGACTTTTTAATAATACATAAGCAATTGTCTTACTCACTCATTAATTGCGTAAAATTTTCCTTAGAGGTATATGTCTGTGAAAATATAGTTTAAGTATCATTTATCATAACTTTGATTACCACATCGTTTCTTACCATAAATAACATATGATGTCTATTTTATTGTACGTATAAGTCGTTAAGCAAAAATAAAATATTTTATTCACAATACTTTATTATTTTTTATTAAACATTTTCATTCCTGAAATTACATTTTTATTTTTTTTTTACGTACATTGGAAATTAGAATGAAACTATTGTAAATAAATAAAAAAAATGTAATACACCATCTTATTATACTTCAATAATAGATTTTATTTTTTAACATACATTAGGGGTACTCAAAGAGAAAATATAATTAATGTGATAAATTTACAGTATTTATTAATTTTTATTTACCTTAAAATTTTCCTATAATACTACATTTAATAAATAAAATAATTGATTTTTAAAATTAATTTTAATTAATAATTTTTAAAACAAATTAAGTTAAGATTTATATAATAAATCATATTAAAACTTTGATAATAAATCACACTATTACTTCTGTGAAAAAACTTACTTTATATAACAATAGATTTATTTCTTATCGTATCAAGTTACTTAAAGCTTGTTGGATACGATAATATATTTTTCTTCTTTATATTTTTTCCGTTATTTTTTGTTCTTCTATTCTTATATTTTTCGTATAGATGCTCTCATACACTATATTTGGAGTATTGAATGTCAATTCAAATTCTAATCACATCATATATAATTTAATACTCTTTTCAGTTGAACTTTCATTTATAAAAATTTTATTTATTAATTTCATCATTTTTTATATCTAACATATTTAAGACATAAAATGTATCAATGATATAAAAAAATACCTGAAACTATTATATTATTATATTATAGTGATTGTTACGTTTTTAATTTTCTTCAACTCTACTCGAGCCAATAATTGGAAATGTTGTTATAAGATAAAAAATAATAACTACTTCGGCTAAAAATTACTTAAAGTGATGAAAATTTAGCGAACACTGAAAAGGAGTAACTTCGAGTCCAATTTACCTCATTGTTACACGTCTGGTCGGTAAATTTTTCCGCATATAGGATTTATGATGTAAGTTGGTAATAAACAGGAACTGAAAAAGTTTTCCAATTCTGAAATAATCAGTCTAAATGATATCGGAAAATGAGACGATCAGAAAATGAAAACTTTGGAACTATATATTAATATATACATAAATTTATATAGCGTCAAATTCATTTACGACTTCGACAAAAACGTAAGAATACGTCGTAGTAATTAACAATTTCTGTTACGAATTAATAATGTGTGAAGAATTTTAACATAATTTGTAGAAATTTATTTTTAATAATTTATTTAAATGAATTTATTTGAATTTAATTAAAATTGACATATTAAGTTTCGTATTTTTAATATATTTTACTGGAATAATTATAAATACATATATATATATATATATATATGTATAAAGTTATGAAGAATTCCACAAATTATTTTTTACTTATAATTAAAATATTTAATGAAACAATAATTTTAATTTTTTAAAATATTAAAAATTTAAATATGAAATAAAAATTAATACATTTAAGATATTTTAATTTGCTCAGTCATCAATACAAATATTATTATGTTTATTTCATTAATTTTAAGTTAATAATGAAAATTTAATAAAGAATATCTTATTTTAAATTTTATTTTGTTAAAAGCAGAATTATATATACGCTGCATGGAGAATTACATAAATAATATTATAAAAAAATAAGATAAATACATAATACAAAAAAACTGATAGAAAAAATTGTTATATAATGTCTAGGAATTGTAAACTGATCTAGATTTCTTACATATTTATTTATTATTTTTCACAAGTTCGTACGTGAACATTTCATTGATATACCAAAGAAATACGTTTTCTTTATAAAATCATTTTATTGGAATATGCATACAAAAATAGTACGTGTGTTTACTAATCATATATTGTGAATGAAATAATTGTGATTGCTCATAGATACCAAAAGAAAAGCTTATTGGATGTTATCACCGCAGTTTTAGCGGCTAACCCTCAAAATTGTCGGCGCCACTTATGGAGTTCAAACATAACCTTGTTTTATAAGTAAACATTTAAAGTGCCAAATAAATAAATTTTAATATTTATTATAGTCTATAAATAGGTAGTATAATTTTTTAAAAGGTAAAAAATTTATTATTAATTTATAATTAAAATAATAAAATTATATAAATTCTTATATTATAAAAAAACTTTTTGATCAAGTTTTTAAATTAGTATATTTTGACATAATTATCTAAATAAAGATTGCATTTATTTAAATAATAAAAATGGATTATATTTAATTTTTTGATTATTAATATTATTAATTAATAACTTGCTGCTTATTATACATAAATTTCTTTAATATTTCTAGATGGATCCAAACTTTGTTGAAGAACATCATAACTGGGAAGATATGAATCGGGGTGATGATATTAACTGTGATGATCCATCAGAAAATCCTCAACAAGTTCTTAAGGAATGTCTTGATAAATTTAAAACTCCAGATTATATTATGGAGCCTGGAATCTTTACACAGCTGAAGAGGTTTTGATATCTAATTATTTTTATATTATTTTTTAATATAAAAATTAAGGTATATATTTGTTACATATATAGATATTTTCAAGCTGGAGGAAATCCAGAAACTGTAATAGAATTACTATCACAAAATTATACAGCTTGTGCTCAAATAGCAAATCTTCTAGCAGAGTGGCTTATACTTGCAGGAGTAAAAGTAACAGATGTTCAGGCAATGGTTGAAAATAATTTAAAAGACATGATTCTAAAAACTTTTGACCCTAAAAAAGCTGATAAAATTTTCACTGAGGAGGGAGAAGTAATTTATTTATTTCCTAGTTTAAATATTTTAAATTATTTTGTAATAATATTTGTTATTTTTCAGACGCCAGCTTGGTTAACAGAAATGATTCAACATCCCACTTGGCGATCTCTTATTTATAGATTAGCTGAAGAATATCCAGATTGTTTAATGTTAAATTTTACTATAAAGGTATATATTATTTTCAAATTGAAAATAAATGATTAGTTTAATTTATTCATTATGTTATATGTGATTATAAAATAATAATCATTATGTATACTTTTCTCGATGTATTGTAAATATAATAAGACTGTAATATTTTATATTATATTAAAGCTTATTTCTGATGCTGGTTTCCAAGGAGAAATTACAAGTATTTCAACCGCTGCTCAGCAAATTGAAGTGTTTTCACGTGTGTTAAAAACAGCTATTGCTGGTTTTCTTCAAAATACGGAAAATTGGCAATCAAGTATTCAAGAATGTGCTGTATGTAACATTTACAAATATTAGTTGTTAAATTTTATGTAATTTCAAAAATTTGTTTATAGAAAATGGTATGCCATGGTCAACACACATATGTTTATAGTCAAGTGTTACTTCACATTTTGGCACAAGAATCTAAGGGTGGATTCACAATGAAAAGATTATCACAAGAAATTACTAAATGTGCTCAACAAAAGTAAAATGAAAATTATTTATAAAAAAGACACCTATCAAATATACATTTTATTTTAAATATTATACATAAACATTAGTTAATCATGAATTAGTAATTAAATGTTTACAAATCTTATGATCAATAATTTATAATAACAATATATCATTTATACATATTATTTATAATTTGATACAATCATTAATACAATCTAATATATATGTAATTTATAAATTAATTTTTTATAGTCGACATGATGTTACTCCAATAACAATGGCACTGAATGGTGCTGCAGGCAGTCCAGCAGCTTGCCAAGCTCTTGCATCTATGTTATCTCGAAATACACTGAATCCAGCAGATATTTCAGTTTTATTTAGAAATTATTCATTATCAGAACCACCTACCACAGATCTTTTACGAAACCCACAATTTTTAGGTAATTAATTAAATGAAAGAATATAATTAAAAAAATATTTATTAAAAATCATTACATTTCATTTTAGAACTTTTGATTGATGCTTTATTTAAGCCAGGTGTGAAAATTAATCCTGAGCATAAATCAAAATATATTTATTTATTAGCTTATGCAGCTAGTGTTTATGAAATATCAACAAAAAAAGGAGTTCAAAGAAAAGTTAATAAAGATGATTTAAAAACCACAATTCAAGCTATTGAAAAAGTTCATAATACATGTAACACAAACAGAGGTTCAACAGAACTCATAGCAGAGATAAATACTTTGTATCAATGCATAAGGTAAAATATAAAAAAATGAAATTATACAATTTTATTTAAAAGCATATTTTCTATGAAATGTTTTACCAGATTTCCAGTGGTTAGTGTTGGAGTAATACGTTGGGTGGAGTGTACTGTAACAGAACCATCTTATTTTAAATTATGCACTGAACATTGTCCCATTCATTTAGCTTTATTAGATGAAGTAGTTGCATGTCACAATTTGTTACATCCAAAAGTTCTTCAATTATTTATACAATTATTTGAAAGTAAGCAAGACGAATTAGAAATTTTAGTTCAACTAGAAATGAAAAAAATGTTAATTGATAGAATGGTAAATCTGCTTAGTAGAGGGTGTGTTGTACCAGTTGTTTCTTACATAAAACAATGTTGGCAACGTGGAGATACTGATATATCATTAATTAGATACTTTGTTACAGAGGTAATTATCATGAATTAATATTTATGCAAATAAATAAAGAAATTAATATATATGAAATTAATATAATATATTTATACAATTTTAAAAAATATTATGTAAAATAGAAACTGTTTATAAAAATTCTAGTATGTGTAAATTTATATTGAATATATAACTTTCCATTATAGGTATTGGAAGCAATTGCACATCCATATTCAGGAGAGTTTATTCAATTATTCTTACCCATGGTAGAAAATGAAGAAATAACTGGCACAATGAGAGCAGATGGTGACAATGACTTGGTTTCAGAATTTATCAGTATGTATTTATATATTAAAATTCCACATTTTTTAATTTTTTATTTTGACCTATGTATCATAAATAATTTTTTTAATTTTATGAATAATTTGTGTTAAAGTATATTGTAAAGCTCAAAATTCAACAATAAGATAATACTGAAAGAATTCTATTATTTATTTTAAGTGAGGTAATCAACTTAGTACAAATGGTATATGCATCTTTTTTTTATTTAAAACAAGAGTATATGTGAATTATAATAATTAATAATATTGCAGAATCTTCTGGTGATGTCTATTTGATTGTATTAATCCAACTATGCATTTTCTGTAACATCAAAATATAAAAATATTAAGAGAAATTCTTAAAATATGTATGTGATTAAAAAAAAAAAAAAAAAAAATATATATATATATTTTTGTCCCATAAAAAAATGCACATGTGCCACACAAGCATGCATATTAAAACTCATTGTGCATACATGCATTCATAAGTACATGCTTGCATGACATTTTTAAGACTGAAAAACTTAAAAAAAACCTTGTAACTTAACTATTATTATGAGAATACAAATTTTTTTTTTATGATTGTAAGTTAATGAGCTATGAAAAACCTGAGTTACAAAAAATGAAATTATGTAAATATTATAAATAATTTTCATTTATAGTAAATGCATACTTTTTATTGAACATCATTTATAAGAAATTTCAAACTTATGTAATCTCCTAAATAATAAAATTTATGATATGTTAACATAAATTTCCAATCTCAATGAAAATCATAATTTTACTTTTATAAATACATTTACATTTATTTATATATGCAGAATATTGTCAAATTGTATATAAATAATTATTTATAAATTTATAAAATTAGGAGGTTTATCTGTATTTAAAATTATGTAAAAATCTCAAAACTTATGTAAAAAAATAAAAATAATTTTATGACATACTAAACTTTGTATAGTTATATTGTACAGAAAAAATAAAGAATAAATTCTAAATACTATTAATACTTAATGAGTTATAATTTAATATTTTAATTTTTTTTTTAAAGATAATTTAAAAAATCTGATATAATAATATAAATTTTTGTGTAATTCAGTATTATTTAGTGTAATTATGTATATATTATTACTTGAAATTGTATAACTATTGTTAATAATTATTAAAAAAATATAAATGATATCCTCTTTTATTCTTTTAATACTTTATGAAATATGCATAAAAAATTTCATTTTTTCTTAAAGTTAATAAAAATATATTAAAAAAAATTATAAAATTCATTACATACTTTGTTATTAAACTTACTCAATTGTATTTATAAGTTTTAAATTAATATTTTTCAGCTGTAATAAAATATATTTGTTTTTGATTAATTATATAATTATTTTTCATAGATTTTATAAAAATTAAATTATTGAAATATAAATGATGTATAAAGATATTTTTACTTACTCGCAGGCTTTCCATCTTTCCATTGAGTGAATTTTACATTAACCTCGTCTCGTTTTGCAGCTTCAGCTCTTAAATCTGCTTTTAAAGCTTGACGAACAAGCTTAGCTGAAATCTGTGAATAATTGATGTAACTAAAATAATGAGAAAATTTTATTAATTAATTTTGTAAGCCAAAGATAATCAATGTAGTTTAATTCAAATGTAAAATATATGAATTCCATTATTACATAACTATTATGCAAAATTAAGGTTATGCGTTTATTCAATGAAATTGTTTATTTCGATTACTTTTTACATTTTCACTATTAATAAATTAATAACTTACTTTAAACCGGCTTGTCTCCACGCAGACATTCTTAGCTATTATTTGTTTTCGAATTCTTTAAAAAAACAGGTTATA
This sequence comes from Eupristina koningsbergeri, assembly GCA_018907245.1. Classification (NCBI taxonomy): domain Eukaryota; kingdom Metazoa; phylum Arthropoda; class Insecta; order Hymenoptera; family Agaonidae; genus Eupristina; species Eupristina koningsbergeri. The sequence continues at coordinate 4,106,065 of JACCHV010000110.1, forward strand.
TGACGTTCTTTGATATGCTTTTCTGAATTGAACCAATCGTTCGTTTAACATGAAAAAAATTATCGTGAAATAAATCCACAAGCTTTATGTGAATGATATCGTAGCGCTATCTAGTGAGAGTGAAGTATTGAATGTTTGAACTCAGAATTCATTACTTATATGAACATCACAGAAGATATACCAGGGGGAGGGGGGTCAACTGTAAATGGGAGAGCGATAACAAATGTAACAGACGGACTACAGATAGGTTGTGACGTTAAAGAAAGTGTCTGCCCCAATATAATTTGAAAATTTTTTGATTTTGTAATAATAACATATATTTTTAGTTAAAATGATTATATTCAATTGAAAAACTAATTTTTATTTCTTATTTTTAGCATTAGTAACAATTTCGACAAATTAAGCAAAATAAAATCGCCCCATATTCCCTTTTCGTGTGCCGGTACTGGTAACCCGGTACATGTGTTTACATCACAGAACATCAGGTTTACATTATTGTATTTCAAAAGCTTGTAGTCGATAACAGATTTCAAATTTTTAATTTTTAAAAAATTTCTTCATAGAAGAAGCTTAAGAATTCATTTATTCGGGTGCAATGGATATAGATAAATTTCTAAGTAAATATTAATATAAATAAATATTTAATTAATTAGTGTTTATTATAAAGTTAGTGTGAGTGAATTTACATTTCATTTTTATTTTATCAAATAAAAATAAGGAGTAATGCGGATGAGGTTCAATGAGGTCTTTCATAAATCAATATTTATGACACAAATTTTATTGGTAAGTAATTAAGTTTAATAGTAAATGTTTTTGTAAAAATAATATTATTAAAAATTTCTCATGTATGTATAAATAAATAAGAATTTCATATAAATAAGAAATATTGTAAAATATCATGTATAATTTTTATTTTAAAAATAGTTAAAACAATAATTTCTATTACTTTTTTTTATTAAAATATAATTTAAATAAGAAATATTGTAAAATATGCTTAAACTTTTAAAATATTTGATATTAACATTCAATATAATTAAATAATATATAAATATATTAAATTAACTAGTGCTCGAACAAACAATATGCATAAACTTTTAAAAAATTTGATATTTAAATTATATTTTAATCAAAGGTAATAGAAATTATTGTTTTAACTATTTTTAAAACAAAAATTGTACATAATATTTTACAATATTTGATATTTAAATTTTATTTTAATCAAAAGTAAATACTGGGATTTTCATGGTGGGAGAAATATGCTCTTTCTTTCTCGTACTTATGACTTCTCTGAGGACTTTTCAAGAGTCTGTGGTCCGAGTTAAATTTTCTTATAAGTGCTTTAAAATTTATTGGAAAAAGTGCTTCTGTACATATGCGAAGCACGAGGGAATATACTCGTGCTTCGTACATGTAGTGGTAACGTTTTTTTTCAATAGATTTTAAAGCACTTATAAAAAATTTTAGTTTGGTCCACGGACTGTTCAGAGGTCGCTAGTTTTTCTATATGTGTGAGAGAGAAAGAAGATATTTCTCCCACCATGTTTGTTTCCAAAATTTAACATGGACCTTAACATTCTTAGTATATTCTTAGTATATATCACAGAACAGACACTAAGAGAATGCTAAGTGTTAAATTTTGGTGACAAACATTCCAGCAGAAATATCTTCTTTCTCTCTCGCACATATAGAAACACTAGCGACCTCTGAACAGTCTGTGGCTCGAACTAAACATTTTTATAAGTGCATTAAAACCTATTGAACTACTAATACATACTACTAATACATGTACGAAGTACGAGGGAATACAATAAAACAAAATTTTATTCTAACATATAATACTTTAAATTTGTATACATATTTTTTGTTCGAACAATACTTATACAGTTTTAAATGTACTTACATATATTATATAAATTTAAAATTATATTATTTATATAAAAAACATTTACTATTAAATTTAATAACTTACCTATAAAAATTATATTTTTGATCTCCCGATAATCTCCTGCTTATACGTATTATTTGTACCATTTTTTATTTTTATTTCTAAAACTAAAAGTCACTTTTCAATTTTCTCATAGTCACTTTAACAATAATTAACAATATATAGATTTATATTAACAGCCACTTAGCTATTCATTTATAGTATACATGTATAAATGAAATATTCATATTTTTTTTGAAAGAGTTTTTGAAAATGTTATAAGCTAAAAATCTGTTCTGTGGCTAGAATTCATTGAAAAATAATAAAGTAAATACATGAACCGGCTTAACAGTCCCGGCACATGAAAAGAAGGGACATACAGGGTGATCTCATTGTACTAAATTTGTTTAAATTTTACTACATTAAAGAAAAATTAATTTTTATATTAAATCCAATAATATGGTTTATAATTATGTATAATTATTATAAAATTAAGGAAATTTTAAATTATATTGGAGCGAACACTTTCTTTTACGTTATAACATTTCTTTGGCCTGTCTGCTGCGTTTGTTGCCAGCTCTCTCATATACAGTTGACCCCCCTGATGAACATGTTTAAATTGAACAATAAACTTATTCTCATTAATATCTAGTTTTTAGTGCAGAATAAATTAAAATAATTATAATATTTCAATTGAGATAACTGTTTAGTTTACTTAGTATTAGTTTTAACGTGGTTCTTCTAGTATAATTTCATGAATACGTACGTTTTTGACAATCGATCTATTAATAAATTGAATAACTCCAAAAGTGATTGGATTGGAACACTTGATTTATTTATTTCTTCAAATAATTGGCATTTTGATCATTGAATTGAAAATCATTGAATCATTCATACATTTTAGATTTGGCAAAAATATTGCTAGTGAACAGTTACATCCAGTCTTTAAATCTCTCACAAACTTATAGTAAATTCATTCTGATATCTTTGATGGGTCGACTTTCATTTGAACCAAACACTTTAAGATAGTTATAATCAAACCTCAAAAGAATAAGAAATTTGATTCAAATCTATTATTAGTATTTGCTATTTGTATACGAAATTCTATTAGGCGATAGTAAAACTCTCAGGCATCACATTTAGTACTTGTTGCAAGCCACTAGGTGTCCAACCACCAATTTTAAGAATGCATATAAGAAAAATGTTTGCAAGGGGATAAATATAAGCTTTATAGGGTTAACAAAATTAGTTCGACGATGGTCGAACTTAGTTTTGGTAAAGCTGAAAGTAAATAGTGCAATATTATGTTGGGTAAACGAAAGTAAACGAAAGCCTTCATAGAAAAAAAAATTATTTTAGGTTCCTAACATTCACATCGTTCACATCCCTATTATTCATATTCTTGTTCTTTTTCTTCCTCTCAAAAAATTATAAAGAAAATTTTATAACAATTTTTTTTTGTCTTAGAGTTTATTTTTAAATTCACATGTGCACAAGAAATTTTTGTGGCTAATAGACGTTGGGCTACGCGCTAAAGTGTATGTGAATTGTAAAAAACAATTATATTTTCAGTTACAATTTGACTCACGCAAGGGGAATAGGCTCATGCACACGCAGGCACGCGTCGATGCAGGCCACGAGGCGCCAGTTGAACGGTCGGGTTTTCTAACCGCCAGACGCCATGTTTCTGATTGGCGCAACGAAGTTTACTTAATCGACTTAAGTTTACTTAAAAGGGCCCGAAGCAACCAGTAGCAGGCATTCAGGATTAGGAGATTATCGCAGAAGGCGCACTAAACATATCTCTTCTCGATCCGATCCCTTAAAATATCAGCTTTGTTTTTCTCTTATTTTTGCTACCCCAGCGATATGCCCTAGGGTAACTTTAGTAAATTGTCCTTGTCAGGATATCCTATTTAACGTAAACCGGTCGATGAGAACCGCCATTCTAAGGGCGACATATCTATGAACGAACTCACCCGTTCCTCTCGGGATGACCACGGCGTCCGATCCCAGACGCTGACTTTTTTTACAATAATACAGTATTCATTAATATTAAGTTACGGAAGTGTAATGCTCTAAGTAAGTACGAAAAGAGTGATAAGATATTGTTTTAAATTTAATGTCGATGTTGACTGAATCGTTAAAAGTTTTGTAGGTATCTGAACATAACCTTCTGGATACATACTTGTTCATTCGATATATGAATAGAAATCAGAGTAGAAGGGGTACACAAGTTTAGATAGAAAATTTAAATATAAGAAAATTACCTGAATAATAAACTAATGCCGCATGTCTAGACAAATAATCGTTTCTCACATGAACTTATTTGAAACTTGCTTTAACATTCTGCCAACCTTGAAAGGATCTCTTTCAATTATGCACACATTTTTTTTTATATAAAAATTTACAAGTTCATTTAAGTTGATTATACATGATACCTTACTTTGCTCTTATATCAATGAAGGTTTATATAAAATAATAATATTTACATAAATAATTATAAAAAATAATGTACAAATAATCGCAATTTTTATGAATTTAATCATTAATCAGTCACTAATATATAGTGTGAAACTATATCTATTTTATACTATAATGCATGCCTATCATTTTTCAATGGTAAAATACATATATCGAAAACTGATCTTTTTATAAAACCATTGGACGTGGTGATCGAATCAACACAAACATCCCCGTCCTTTCTGGGGTGTACAGTATGAATACAACCCAAAGGCCATTCCATATTAGGCGTGTTATTATCCTTAATCCAAACTAAGATGTCAGATTTTAAAGATTTGGCATAATTCTCCTTCCATTTGTTTCTGCCTTGCAGGTGGTGTAAGTATTCCAAATGCCACCGCTGCCAAAAGTTCTGTATCATCTGTTGGAGTTGCTGAAATCTGTTTAACCTTAAAGTTTTTATATCCCTGAGGTCGGCTTTGGATAGCGACCTCAGTCAGTCGACAATAAGGAAATGACCGGTAGTTAAAGGAGTAATGTCATTAGGATCATCAGATAAAGAAGATAAATGTCGAGAGTTTAAGCATGCTTCTTCTTGCGTCAATACTGTGTACATTTCTTCCTAAGTGAGTCGCATCTCGCCGATTACGCGTTTTAAATGCATCTTTGCGGTTTTTTTCATCACTTTTCCATAAAGCACCGAAATGCTGAATGCGAGGAGGAATAAAGTGCCATTGTACATTTCCAGAAGCTAACAAATTACATGCGAAATTTTTAATGATTAAATTATACAACTGAGTTAGCTCGTTTTTAGCACCAACAAAATTTCTTCCGTTGTCGGAGTAAATAGTACTACACCTCCCCTAACGATATATGCGTCGTTTAAAACAATTTAAAAATGAATCTGTGGATAAATTATTCGCCAATTTAATGTGCACGGCCTTTGTAGCAAAGCACACAAAAATACATATATACGTTTTTATAGCAGTTTTCGCACGCGATTTCTCTTTTATGAATATTGGACCGGCATTATCTACTCCACAGGTCTTGCAGACTTGACACACGAATTTGGTAAGTCGCCCATATGATCTTTGGGTAATATAGGCCCAGCTTTAAAGCATGTAAGGCAACTTTGAATGATCCTTTTTACGGAGTTTTTCGCTGATAAAGGCCAATAGCGAGTCCTTATAGAAGAAATTACTGTCTGACATCTTGCATGCAATAAACGTTCCTGTTCATTTCGAATTAAAAGCGTTGTCATGGGATGATTAGATGTTAGCAGAATCGGGTGTTTTTGTTTATATGGAATATCCGTATTAGCTAATCTTTCGCCCATGCGGAGCATGTTCTTATCACCCACAAAATGATTCAATAGAAGCAGCTTGTTGCCCTTGCAGCCATCACTAAATTTGCTCTATTATCCTCGGAAACACTTCCAATTGAGCTTTCTTTAGCAAATAAAATTGAGCAGTCTCTAATTGCTGCACTAACAAAGTTTTTGTATCTACTTGCTTGACTTCGTCTTTCTTCGCAGTTAATCTTGATTTGCAGTTGCATTCAAATCTTAAAAGGTACGCAGTAACCGTAAGAAGGTTATTTAAGCTTGAAAACCTATTAAAATCTCATCTGTTCGTTGGTTACAATCGTTATTCTCTCACTCTTCAACATCAATGCACGTACTAAAGCTTATGCATTTTTTTACGCGTTTTTCGGGTATATTATCATCGCTGAGATGAGATGACGAAGACCAATCAATTTTTTCCTTTTCGAGCCGAGCAGGATCATTCAATCATATAATTGATGATAGTAAATAAGCTATTTCGCATTCCCTTGATAATAAATCCGTGGAATTTGACGCTGATGATACGTGCACCCAATTATTATTTGTTATCTCTTGAATTTTAGTCACACGATTAGCTACAAATGCTTTCCATTTGTGGTTTGATGCTTTAATCCATTTAAGTGCGATAGTTGCACCCGTCCAATAAGACCATAGCTCCTTATGCGTATTTAATGATCTTGAAACCTTGTCCGACAATTGCGCTAAGGTTTGCGTATCATATAGCTCTAATCGTGGCAATGATGTAGCCTGTAATGGTACTACCCATGATTTTGCACACAAAAGTTTTACCTTGCGCGAACCGTCTTTGGTTTTTGAGCATACATATATGTTTATTCGTAAGTAGCCTCAAAGACATCGCAAAACCCATGAAACTGCAAATTCTTAATACTATTTAGCGCTACATAACGCGGTACTCGCATATGAATTATTTCCTCCAATTTCTTCTGTAATTTAATCCATAGTGTATGTATTAATTAAGACACTGATTTATTCCATTCCATACCTAAGGCCCACAACCTTTGTAATAGCATCTTTGCACGTACGACCCCGAGTGTTGCTAAACTCTGCGGATCAATGATTTGCACAATTATCGAGCTGATTGATTTTTTATTAATCAGTTTATTGTTTACAAAACGTACGGAATATTTTAACTGATCGGTGAGCGGTTCCTAATAGAGACCTAACGTTTTCGAGTCTTCTGGATTTGATAGAGATATTGAAGCGTCTCCATTAACATTTTGCTTTGCACGAAGAAAAAAGGCAGAGGCAGTTGCGTAGGTGACGATGTTTAACTCAAACACCTTGATCAGTTCGTCTAAATTGTTACTCTATAGATTTCGTTGTAATGATCTGTGCTACGATTTGATTTTATTTAGCGTTACATTTTTTCTATATCGGCTGACAGTACATAACGGTGTAATCCAGCAGAATAGAGAAAAGGTCGTCCTATATCACCGGTCCAATATGTTGGACATCGTCAATGATAGACCCGATGATGTCTGCGATTCCATCGAAGACTACACACAGCTTCGTTGTCGTGCTATCTTTTTTCCAAATAGCGTAATACGGTAGATAACAGTGCATTATATCATCCTTTGTGTCTGGGTCTTCAATTATATGACGTAATGATTGATATTCCTCGATAAATCTAAAGTATTCATTTTCCAATTATGGGTCCCTTGTGAAACGTCTTTCTAAACTCACGAATTTACAAGTTCGTGCGCATTCTCTTTTAACGGTATATTAACTACAACCCGTCCGTCACTGTCGCGCTCTATAGTTTTAGCAAAAAATGTTTCACAGTAATTTCCTTTAACACTTTTTCTGATATTTGATTATGTATAGGTGTTCTCAACAGTTCATAATCGCTTAAGCTGATTGTTTAAATCTGCATTTGTTATGGAGCTGCATGAAACTTTTTCTGTTGCACGGCTATATTCCCTCCTACAATACATCCAAATAATGTTTTTTTGCAGAAACATATCGCTGTCGTTCAATAGTATTTACCCAATTGAGATGAGCCTCAGAACCGTAGAAAATTCTATAATAAAATCAATCGGATCTACCCGGTCAAAGGTGGGATCCTTTAATTGAATACCAGGTGGTATTTTAATATTCGCTTGATGCACATATTTGTCATGAAGCGATTTACTTACCTTATCCATTATAAAACATGTTATTGTTCATGAATAATTTGTAATTCTGGAAGCAATTTCGACGGTTGTGCAAAACGGTACGTTAATTGCGCCCTGTTCCATAATTAACGTACCGTTTTGCACAACCGTAATTAATAATTAATAATTGGTTGTAACTCATAACTAAATAATTGTAATGAATTGACAATTACGTTTCATTGTTGAGTAATTTTATTTTTATTCAAAGTTTTAGACGACCCTTGAATATTACAATAATATATAATGTGACAGTGGGTTAAGTAGTCGGGAGATGACTCAGCAGAGTCAGAGTGCGGATCAGGGCTTGGTGAAGTGACGGGGGACGAATTTGAACAAAGTTTTTATGATTTAATAGAAATTTACATTTAATGAAAAATAAAATAAGGATGTTTACAAGAAAATATAATTAAATTTATACATTGATTAAATTACAAAAATTTTAAAACTACGGTGAGTCGACATAATTATAGTAAAAATTCAGAGTTTAGCGGTGCCGCGGTGACAAAATCCTATTAGCGGAGGGTTGCAGTAAAATTACAATCAAAATTTCTCTTCGCGGTAAAGAAATTTATTATTTGGCGGTCTTGCGGTGATTTTATATAAGTTATAAACAATTACTTGGTTCCGCAGTGATTCTAATACATTTTGCTAACAATTTGTCAGTTCCACTGCAAATTTGTAGAATTTAAATATTTACGCGGTGTTTTTTATAAATTTTTAGGTATAAAAAGTTTCCGCGGTGAATTTACTTTATTATTAATAATTTTATAATTTTCAAAAATTTTTCCGAAATATTCTAATTTACATGGCGAAACCGTAGTTTGCCATTTTTCCGCTAGGATTCGGTGGCGTGGTGGTCGCGGTGAGCGATCGGTACGGGTGGCGGTCGCCAGAGGGCGATACGGTCGGCGGGGACTTTCTCGAGCTGGGCCTCAGTCGGCCGACGGAGCTCCGCGCCGACGCTCGAACTTTTTCACCCCTCGGCAGCACGGTCCAGTGAGCCTAGAAATATGTCTGCTTGGGGGCGGGATTTCGCCGTTCCAGTGTTGGTGCTCGTCAGTACGACGGCAGCAGTCGTCCGAGTCACCTCTTTAAGAAAACGTTCAATGGATGCCGACGGCGGTGAGCCCCCAGTGATCCTGGGGATACCCGATGTCGTCGACCGGGATTATCCGCGGCGACGAGTCTCCAGCGAGTCTGGGGTACCTCGTCAACACAGACGACGCCGACGCCACGCCGTCCCCCAGTGATCCTGGGAGTCCAACGGGAAGTCGTCGCCGATTCCCTCGGCTGGGCAGTCGTGACGTGGGAGCTGGCTGTGGGGGTGAGCAAGCTCACTAATACCACACGGTTGCCTCCAGGTGGTCTTCCTCGGGTGAAACCCTCCAGCGATTCTGGAGGAGGCTTCGGAGGTTGAAGCGTGTCAATCAACTACGATTCGGTGTGTTATGCGGGTGGATTTATCCGCGTCGACGGAGCGGCGGCCTTCGTCGAACACCGACCGCGGGTGGTAGTGGGGTGCTCGAATGGTGCGCAGTGTATCCTAGTGGCTGCGCGGGTGGGAGCTGGTGGGGCTGTGACATCGGGGTTGTACTGGCACGGTTTTAGTGAGAAAAAGGGTATTTTCCTCACAATAATATACAGTCAGAATAAAAAAGCGAAGTCCCTTCGGCCGAAAATCGCTGCCTTTTAATTACTTCTAGTGTTTTCTACTCCAGGAAATTCCATCACATTGTGATTTGCGATGGAGGCTGGATCGTATGTCGCACCACCAGTCTCTTTCTTTCGAGTTAAAAACGATTTCGGGGGCGTACATCGGCCACCCCGGATCACTTTTAATAAACAAATACAACTTCATACGAAAATAGGCCTTTCCCGAATATCTCGATATATTCCTGAATATGAAATTCATTTCTCGGGCGTCCCCGAACCCGAAATCGCTCAAGTCATAAATATGTACATATAAAACTTTTATAGGCGCGATCTTATTTTTTGCAATCAATAAAACGACTAATTTCTCTTGATAATTCAGTACGCAAAAAACTGACGGCCGCGAAAGATTTGATACTCGCGTCACAAAATATGTATAATGGAACATTTTTCTCTGAATATTCAGGTATTACGCAACGTGAAATCGCACAACGCTCAACTATTGCTAGGCTTGCAATCCATTCTTTCCACATTTCAAATTCTTTATCGCGAATCTCATTATCCCATCTTACTTTATTAAGCCACAATTCCTGAACTAATATTTTCGATTTAATGGTAAATGGTGCTAATTTACCTAATGGATCAAAAACCCATAAGGATTTTAAGTATTAGTCGTTTGGTAGGTTTTCCCTTCCACTAAGCAGTTCTGTTTTCATTTTACTTAATTTTAAATTGAATTTCAATATATTGTTACGTTCAATCAAGACGACGCCTGTTTTACGGCTACACTTAAGTGCACTAGCGTGTGGATAGGCAAAACCAGCGAGAGTAAAGTTTTTGAAGTGAAGTTAAAATTTAGGCATGCAAGAAATAAAGACTATAAGTCTTTATTTTTAAATTGAGTAAATAAAAATTAAAATTTGTTAGAAATTATATAAAATTTATTTATTTAAACTTATTTTTAAACGTTTGGGTTTCGCAGATAACGTATTCAGCCCTACAGGTTGACGTGGTGTATTAAATCGAGCGGTGATAATTAATTAAGAAAACTGAATTTACAATCAAGAACAACTGAATTTAGAATTAAAAATGAATCTTAATAAAATTCGAGACGTACAACCTTGTATCCGAAAGTCCTCTGAATTTATACTATTTTGGCGATAAGTGATGTATTCATCCCTTCTCTCGGTTCCGTGATTCATTCGTTTTTTGAATAGAGCTGAGTCGTACTTGCATACAATCTTAAGTAAATAATATAATAGAAATAGTATGTAACAATAGTTATACATAGTCATCGGTCAGTTGTTGCAATTATATCTTATTTATAATTGATATTCGTGTTTTTCGGTTGTTCGGTGGTCATTATTGTGTTACATGTTAGTCAGTTATTTTTCGGCGCTACAGTGTCTTATCATTGTATTTGTGTACAAAGTCGGTATTGTATTATCTCTTTTAAAGCTGTTTATGTTCGAATTTTTAAATTTATTTGTTTATTTAGTTCTATTTAAAATCGCTAATAGATTAATAAGCGGCGGTGATTATAATATCTTATCATTATAATCTCTTAAGCATATGTAATTCTAAAATCTTGATCCAAATATTTATTTTATGAGAATTTGTAGTTTACTTATTTATGAGAAAGAATGTGAATCATCAGGAGACGGTGCAGCCGTCACAATATCTTCACCTGTATTCCATGCCATACCTAAAACCTTTTCATCTTCATTCCCACTTAAGCTCATATCCGAGTTTGTATCTGATTTACAATTATTAGCGACTTTCCCCAAAACTTCTCGTATGTTACAAGCCCATGTATGCATTTCAATGTTACCGTTTGAATTTATCTCAATTATTTTCTCTATCATTTCAATTGCTTTATCTTCCGTTTTTAAATAGTCATCCATAAAAGTATTTCTTATCGCACTCTTTGCCGCTTCTGGACACCTATTTCATATAATTTAGCATTTTTATTTTTAATAAATATAGCACTCGAGGGAGAAGATTTTACCCCAAATATAAGACTACACATCTCCATAATCATCGGTTTTTCGTTTCTCATCTTTCCCCGCCATAAAAATCTCTGAGATCCTCTGTCCTAATCTCTAATTTTTACTCGTAAAAATATGTCTTTGATTTATTCCTACTTTAAATTTTTTAAATCTCATCAGAACTCCCGGTAATGACTCGAGTAAATCCGGTCTTGTTTCTAATAAGTCATTTAAACTTGTGCCTGATGACTTTGCTGCAGCATCAAAAACTAACCGAATACGCCATGGCTTATTTTCACTGGTTACGCCGAAATGTGGTAAATATCAAATTCGCGATCGATTAATATTTTCATCATCCCATTTAGCGTAACCGGAATCTATAAATCGTTGCATTTCTCTATAGTATAATTTAGCATAATTTTCATTCTGATCTAACTTGTTTTCTAAATTCAATAATCTTTTATAAGCAACACTATAGCTGTCTATATTAGGCATATCATTGTGTTTCCACAACAAACATATTTCCCTATGTTTATTTATCAATTTACATGTATTTTCCAAAAATTGCTCAATGCTGTGTAAACGTGAATCTTTCTGAATCTCGTTTGATATCTCAATATTTTCTAAGTCAAAATAGTAATTTATTAAATCATCTAAAACCAGGTCATGCTTATTAACTCGAAATTCATGTACGTCAGTCTATGTAAAGTCCAGCCTAAATTTAAACGTGTTAATATCAAATCTATATTATTTATTTCTAAGATTCCTCGCGTCGCGATCAGTCTTAATTTGTCTTATCCTAATAAAAGTTTAGGTTTCACATTATAATAACATTGCAACTTTGTTTTCTCAAACTTAATGTTTAACTTATTTACCAATTCATCAGACAACGTTTGTGTGGGTAAATATAAATTTTTAATAATGAATGCGTGACAATTTGTTTCCTCGTCAAACATGTCTTTTACTTTAAATTTTATTTTTTCCATAGTAATTGACATCACCTCTTTTCCTATCCCTTTTATGTTTATTTTTAATGTTTTACCTGTCAAACCTAAAAGTCAGTTAATTCTTTGTTTATTAAAGACACCGTCGAACCTTCGTCTAACATAGAAAACATATTAATTCTCATTTTCGAAGTTATCATTTCAATGAGCAATATCTTTAACAATACGATATGACAACCTAGTCAGTTCAAAGATGATTTCGTATTTTCGATCGAGATGGAACTCACTACCTGCTTGATCTGTCGACATCAACTCTTTCTCAGTATTCGTTCGGTTCGTACACGATGCAATAGTTGATGATGATTTTTGCGACACTTTTCAAACTTTTTACCCGAATATTTATTTCCTAAATGTCTCGGTTTAAGATATCTAAAACATAATTTATTCCTTTTCGCTGACTCCCATCTAACTTCTACTGACTCTCGAATGAATTTTACACATTTTTCCACCTGGTGACCGTTTTTTTACAAACTATACGTAGATTATCGAAATTTACTTTTTGCTCCTTTTGTGAGTCTAATGAAAGGTTAGCGACGTCTACAAATTTTGACGATTCTTTCTTCTTGAATACTCTGTTATCCACACTTAAATTCTTTTTATCATAACACAATTCCGCGGTATTAAAGGCGCTAGTGCTCGATTCTAATTCATCTTGAGTCTCTAAAAAATCATTTATATAAGAATTCAATACACAACGCGCCCGCCGTCAGTTTTGTATCCAGCGCGTGGAGGATGATTAAACTCTCAATGAATAATAAAACAAATATATAAAATAACTCCGTTTATTTAGCGTGTTACAAGACTGTTGTCGATTGAAGCTACAGCTGTCGTACTCCCCCGCATTGCGACATATCTTTCCTTGTCTGTCGGAGTTGACCAGCGGTCTTTTCGGCTTGCAGCTACCGCGGTTTCTCTTTTACGACGATCTTTTCGAGTAAGCGATGGCACTCGAAAATCCGTCGCTTACACTTAATTTTTCTGACTCATATTTTTCATCCTTACAATTTGCTGAGTATTTGTTTTTACTCGTATTTTAATATACTCGGTAATTTATAACCAATAACTTTAATCAAGAAAGACGAAAGAAGTGAAACGATTAAATTTAACGGTTTCAAAGTATTCTTTGCATTTTTTAATTTATTTGCGAATTTAACCAAACTTATTAGACCTGATTCAAGCAATGGCAAAAATTTGAAATTCTTTTAAATCTTTTTATTTATTAATCATTTGTGTCCATGATTCCGCTTGCCCGTTGAATACCTAACATCGATCCTATAAATTTTTTTGCGGCGTCTTTTAACACCGCGAATAATCTAACCGTGTTTTCTCGCTCGCTGTAACCTCCAATCTCCGTTGATATCTGAAATGCTTCCTTAAAACTAAACCATTCGGTTAGTTCGCTGGAAAACTCGGGTAGATTTTTTGCGGTTGTTAATCTACTAAAAAATCGTGAATTTTCTTCAACTTATGAAGTTTCACGCATCGAATTTAAGGTGCGCTCGATTACGCTACAGAAACGTTTAGTTGGATCGAAAAATTGTTCAGATCTCACCCTCGTTGACTTTGTATTTCTGGGAAGATCGTCCTACACCTTCCCTGAATCGGCATTGCAAACTCAGTTTGATCCAGGAACTCTTTGGCCTGTAGATGCTTGTAGTGGTGATTCTATGTTTGAGATATCATCTCTTTGTCTTTCATCATTCCTTATCAAAACTTCATAATTGGCAGCTTGAGGGAGCGATGTTCGTATTCCATCACTCGCAGAGATTATGGTAGACGAAGTAGTTTTTTCCATCCTTGATTTTTTTCACCTTGAAATTCACTATCACTGGCACAATTCACAATAAAATCTGGCTCGAAGGCCCATTTGGCTAATCCTCGTATTTTCTCCTTGGTTTCAGGAATAAAAAAAACTCTATGATTGATGCCTAAGAAGTTGCTTTACTTTACTCGATGCATTGAGACTTTTATTTACAAATTTATTTACAAACTTAACAAAAATTTATTTTGAAGAATATTAGAGTTTAATGAAGAAATAATCAATATTAAGGAGAGATTTTATTTGAAGAATGGTTGTAAATTTAGATTTTAGAAGGTATTCATGGTTCATCTGAATAGTATTGAGGGATATTTTTTTTGAAACTACTATTTATCGTTGCGGTTTCGAGCAGGTCGGAAAATGCGCAGGCGAGTTTTTTCTATTTGTTTTTGTTTTTTTTTTTTTTTTATTGTAAATTATGCATTCATATAAAAACTACAATTCTACGTATCTGCAAAACGCATAAAGTGATAAAATAATAAATGGCATCTGAAGCATGCAAGTAAACGCTTGCATTAGAGTGACGCTATCTGATGACGCCATATGATAAAAATTTTATATTTATTCAAAAATATTTAATAAAAAAAATATTAAACATTATATTATGATTTTTTTTATTATCTATTTTTATATAAATGTAGATTAAAATCGCATGAAAAATAGAACTGTTTTTAGTTTACTAAATTAAGTAAAATTTCTAATTGATTTAATATAGCTTTTCATTTACCCGTAGTTCACATATCTATATGTAGCATATTTTTTAGAACTAAAAAAATTTGTTTTGTTGGGCCTGGCACTCAACAGGGTCGCTAGTGTTACCAAATGTGTGAGAGAAAGAAATCACTTACTATCCAGCCCAAATCGTTTTTTTTATAGTCCTACGTTAAAAACAATGAATTTTAATGTATTTTTTATTGGTCGAATTTAATCCCTCAAAATATTAATTAGATACTTAGCCCATTCCTTATAAATAAATAAAAACCATCCCGTTTTAAAAAATTCTCCGATCATAGATAATTCATAAAAAAACAAATTTTTGGCCATAAAACTAGTATAAATTAATTGATATACCAGCTCAAATTTACAAACGCCTATAGTTTTTTTATGATTAATAAATAAACAAATATAACCTAACATTATCTAATTAACGTTTTGGTGGATGAAATTCGAGCAATAAAAAATACATCGGAATTCATTGTTTTTAACGTAGGACTGTAAAAAAAAAAATAAATTTGGGCTGGATGGTAGGTGGTGAGAAAAAAGATATTTCATCCGCACTGATTGTTTCTTATATTTAACTCGAGGTTTAAGATTTTGTAAACACAGAATAGATACTCAGAGAAGGTCAATCTTCGTGTCAAGCGTTGAAAGCAAACGTTGCGGGGAAATATCTTCTTTCTCTTTCACACTTATAGGTACACTAACGATCTCTGAAGTGTGCGTGGCCCGAGTTAATATTTTTTATAAATGCTTTAAAATCTATTTGAAAAGAATGCTAACTACAGATATATGAATGATAAATGAATATTAAATTGATTTTTGTTGGTACTTTGAACTCTGAAAACTAAAAATTAAAATTGTAAACAACATTATATGAGCACTCAAAGTACCAAAAAAATAAAATATTAACTTTGGCCACGGAATCTTCAGAGATCACTCGTGTACCGTTAAATTTGAGAAAGAAGGAAGATATTTCCCCGTCACGTTTATGTCAATGCTTAAGCTGGACATTGAATTAAAATGTTTTAAATGAGATTTTATATATTAAATGGTATAAGATGAAATTATGTTTATTATAGCATTGTACATTAGATTTAAAATTATGATTTATTTACAATGTATAAACTTAAAATTTTAATTTATAAATTATACATGGTAAATAAATCACGATTTTAATAAATTAAAATATAACCTTTTTATTAAAATATATTTAATAATATATCTATAAACATATCTATAAAAATGGTTCTCTCCATTCTCACCATGTATATTTATTTTTTATTAAGTATGAATTTTAAATCTATAAAAAATATATATAGAGAAAAAATCACTAAAATTTTTATATAAAATTACTTTATAATTAACACTATTTAGTTTTACACAAGTAAAAAATTCAAAATGCACACACATTTTTAATAAAGAGCGAAATGAATTATTCACACTCTTCTCGAAGGAGTTTTTAAAACTGCTATGAAATTAAAATTTATGCTTTGGTTACAATTATTTGAAAAATAATAATGTAAAGACACATACCGGGTTACCAGTTCCGGCACATGAAAACGGATAATTTTATTTTGTTAAATTTGTCGAAATTGTTACTATTTAATTAATTAATTATACATTTACGTTCCAGCCGGTTGGCCCAGAAACGGGTGAAATCGTTACTAATAGTAAATATAGTACAGAAAAATTAGTTTTTAAAATGAATACAATAATTTCAAATGAAAATATATATTATTATTATAAAATCAAAAAATTTTCACATTATTATGGCGCCGGCACTTTTTTTACGTCACGAAGTGTCTATGGGTTTTCCGCTGCGTTTGTTGCCAGTTTCCCCATTTAGAGTTGATCTCCCCCCTGTGTTATATATTTAAAATGCCATGATGTTCACTCAAACTTCTTATACCTATACCTAAAATTTTTTTAAATAAATTTTAAAACATTATAAAATTGAATAGAATCTCAGAGGAAAGTTGTATATGTGAGAAAGAAACGATATGGTTAATCTGTCATCTCTGTTTTTTATGCTTAACACGACAATTGCCTCTTCATCTTTTTATATAAGCGATATTTATATAAAATAAAGTTTATTAGTATAGAAAATGAAAATACATAAAATAAACTATTTGTATGTACTAAATCATTTTATGTATTTTATATTCATTTTTTATACCGATAAACTGTATTTTCTAATTTACTTTATATTTGCTACTTTTTTATTTATTTATTTTTCAAAAATTTTAAATTAATTTAGTGAAATTTAATTTATTCGTTTATATCATTAAAACAATAATAGTCTAATTTATTTTATTCATCTCTGCTCATATACAATATATCTAATCTCAAGTTGCGAATGCAAATTCAAATATAAAAAATTCGAGTCGAATCGAATGTGGCATTTACAAAAATTATATTTATAATAATTTTTGAACTAATTAGTTTTGAGCATGAATTTTAAACTATAAACTTGTTATATAATAATTTTCAATATATTAAAATAATTATTTATAAATATTTATAAAAAAATTTAAAAAAGCTGTTTAAAGTGAATTAATCACATTTTTTAAATTATCTATTTTTTAAATAAAATATGATAATTAAAATTACGATTAGTCTATGATGTGATTTATTTTAGTTTTTACCATCTCTTTACATCGAATGTAAATAATAAATATATTTTGATTTTAGTTTAAAAATAACCTATAAGTCATTCAGAATTATGAAGTATTGTGAATAGGTGTTTCTATTTCAAATATATTATAACTATTATACTTCGTTTTTTAATTTAAATTCTCAATATTAAATATATTTCATTATTATTTATTTATTAGTATTTAAAACTAAAAATTGATTACTATACATAATTAAAATGGAAAAAAAAAAGAAAATTGGTAATCAACGGAAGAGAAGTTTAAAAAATAAATCTAATTTATCAGATCCACATGTAAGATGTCCTTGTGATTGTGAGGCTACAAAACATAAACTTGTTAATAATTGTCTCAAATGTGGAAAAATTGTTTGCTCAAAAGAAGGACCAGGTCCTTGTTTTTTTTGTGGTAGTATGGTTTTTCATGCTAACAATCTAATAAGTTATGATTTTTCAAAAGAAATTGATATTAATTCTAAAGGTCTTACAGATAAAAATACTTCAGATGCTTATCCAGTTGATACAACATTGCGAGATAAATTATTAGAATTTGATAAAGATACTACTAGTCGTACAATTGTTATTGATGATGAATGTGATTATTATCAGGTTAATAATAATTGGTTGACAAAAACTCAACGAGAACAATGGGAAAAATTAGAGTCAAAAACTCACAATCAAAAGCATAAATCCCGATTAGGTCAAAAAATGAAATTTGATTTAACTGGAAGAGTTTACACAGAAGAAGAAGATCCATTAGAAGCTTATAATAAAATGAATGTTGTCCAACATGATAGAAGTTTTGATTTTACTTCTACAGATTCTCATTATAATCACTATGAAACAGTGGAAGGCGCTGTATATATTGGTAATAATTTACCTTTGAACTTAACCTATAAAAGCAATATCAACTTTTCTAATCGTATTCAAGATAAATCATTGTTAGAAATATTAGATCAAGGAGTATGTCTAAGTATGCATCAACCTTATGCTTCATTATTAGTTAAAGGAATCAAAAAAGTTGAAGGCCGTACTTGGTATTCATCTCATAGAGGAAGATTGTGGATAGCTTCAGCTGTCAAAGAAGCTTATGTTGAAGATATAAAAACCATTGAAGAAATGTATAGACTATTAACCAATGAAACTATTGATTTTCCTAAAACATATCCAACTGGATGTTTAATTGGGTGTGTTACCATTACAGATGTTATATCTCAAGAAGAATATATTAAGCTTAATTCAAATGAGGAAATAGATAGTCCTTACATATTTATTTGTGAAAATTTTATAGAACTACCAGTAAAATATCCAATACAAGGAAAGCATAAGATATACAAACTAGATGCAGCTATTCATCGTGCTGCATTGACTTGTCTAGAAAAGATGTGTAGACAAGTAAAGATGTGAAAATGTGATTGTATGTTTTGTTATATGATTTTGGATTTTATTTTTTGATAGATTAAAATAAGAAATTAAGTAAATTATAGAAATAAAATAAAATGTAATGTAGTTGTATTTAATAACAAATAAATAGCTTGTTTACATTCTAAAAAAAAATAATGTTATTTTTATTTAATCTTTAATAGAATATCTGTATTTTAAATAAATGCTTGAGAGATTAGGGAAAGATCTTTTTTTAACTTTTAATAAAATAGGAAATTTAATTAACATTAAAAGTAAAAAATTTATATTTTAATATATTTATAAAACTAAATATATAGAAAAATAAAATTACAATTATTTTTAATTACAAAAATGAACACTATCGTTTTCTTTTATGAGAATGAGGTTCATTGTCATTATCGCTGTCACTGTTAGATGAAGTGTGTTTCTTGTGTTTCTTATGTTTTTTGTTCTTTACTTTTTTCTTCTTCTTTTTGTGCTTTCTTTTATGATAATCATCAGAATCTGAAGAAATTAAGGAACTTTCTTCACTTTCAGACTCACTATTATCACTAGATTTTTCCATTTTATATTTTTTTTTTTTCTTTCTTTTTTTTTCTTTTTTCTTCTTTTTAGCTTCTTTTAACTTTTTTTTTAATTCTTTCTCTCTCAGTTCAGTTAATGGGGTTATATAGTTTTCATCACTATCCGAACTTGTACTACTTACATCTAAAACTATTTCTTTATTGGGATCAACTTTAATGAAGTTTCGACATTGATAAGTAAGGTGTCCAGTATAACCGCATTTCTTACAAGCCGGGCGTGCATCTTTATTTTGTGGAATTAGTCTTGAAAGAAATTCCGGGTCCATCATGCTAAATAAAATATAAATTTAATTAATCAGACAAAAATGTAAATAAAAGTTTAATAATTCGTCACGATAAAATATTACATATATAAGTTTTACATAACATAAATTTTAATTAATTTGAACTTACTATAAATTTATTAAAAAAATTAATTTGATTCATCTAAAATATATCACAGGATTGAGTTAACATTCATGATTTATGTAATTTTTATTAAACTAACAATATATATATATATATATTTACGTTTCCAAATTATACAAAAAATGTCATTCATTTAAAAGTAATATGATACAAGATTCCGTTACAACATAGATTAAAGGATTAATGCCTGATGTGATACATCTTGAAAACTTGTTGATTCTGCGCAATAGCTCTTATTGCTGATTGGATAATGTAAGCTGCGCCAGTTTCATATTATTTTGAAAATCAAAGAAATACTAAAGTATTTATTTATTAAAATTTAAAAAGTTAAAATTTATTTTCTTTTAATACTATTGTCTTTGAATTGTTTAGAAACTAAAATCCCGAAGCTATGTTTAAAGTTACTTATAAAATATATAAGTTATACAGCTAAGGTAATAGATTTAATGCATTAATAAAATTATAAATTATTTTTTTTTATTATTTTTTATTTTATAAATAATTATTAATTACTTTATATTATAAACAATAATATAAATTTAAATAAACAATTATATAAATTTAATTTTATTACCTACAACATTCAGCTTATTTATTTTGATGATGTCAGAAATGAAAAACTGGAAATATATTAATTAAGTATTTTAAAATTGCATTTATATTTATTAAAAAAAACATTTTTTTATATTTAATTCTAAATTATACTACTGATTTTTTTTATGCGTCATGCGTATTATTATCATTATATTATTATTCTATTAATAAATAAGTAGCGTATTTACATGATTTTTCTACGAAACATTAAATTTGACTGTAAAAAAATATTTTTTTAAAATTTATATATTATTCGAATAGTAAATATAATTTATATTAAATTATAAAAGCACATTCTATTTAGTTCCAAATTAGTCTTAAATTATCAATATTTTGTAATTTTAATTTTATTTAAATATTTATATTTCTTAATTTAAACTCATTATATCATTTATGTTTAAGTAGTTATGAATCTGCATTACCTTTGAAATTATATGAGATCATTTTAAAAATAAAACATATTTAATTGACTTAATTATTATTTTTAGTTAATATTCTTATTTGAGATTGTTAATGACTTATTTGGAATTATTAAATACTTCTAATCACTAATATCTACTCTATAAAATAATTTAATCTAATCATTAATAAATATATATGTAAACTTTACTATGCTACATTCTAAGGTATTTTAATAGTTATTTTAATATTAATCATAAATTTATAAAATATATCACGAAGTCAGTATTTTATTATGTGTTTAATAATAGTTTAAAATAAATATATTTTCTAAAAAATGCATTTACGTTATTTTTTATTAAAATATTTATAATTTATTGTTTTGTCATTATGATAGCGTTTATAATATACAGTAAAAAAAATTTTGTATTGTTTTGTAAATTAAATTTTTAATTAAGTAATTTATTTTCAAATAGTTTTTCAAAATTGATCAGTGCATAAATTTTCTGCAATAACATTTATTTAATTATCTAATAAAATTTAATCGATCCATAAAACAGATTCTAGACAATTTTTATATATTATTAGAAAAAAATAAAATTGTAATTTGAAAAACTTTGGATTTGGTTTTTATTTTTTTCATGATATTTATTCTATCAATTGCATTCTTGCATAATATTTAAATAAAGAAATGCACTTGGTGATGTAATCATTTGTGCCTGAAAAAAATTGAAAGTATAATATATGCAGAATAAAATGCAGTAAAAAAAAGCTGGATTTTTTGTTCAAAGAGACGTGTTTTATTACAACATTATAAAATCTATGTTGATACGCCTCTATTCACGACAAAATATAATTCAATAAAATGAAACACACTATCCGATAATAGGTATTTGTTTCAAACTCAACATATCTTTACGAAAAGAAGATATTTTTTTTGTCATTTCTATCTTATACATTATTTCTTATTTTTTCTATTCTATTTGTTGGTTTTCTACTTCTTTATTCCTTCTTTAATTGATCAACTCAATTGTTCCTCCAGATGATTAATACTTAATACATTTGTTTTTCCGTATTATCATTGAAAACCTTTTTTTATTACTTCATTTCTTAGAAATTCAGCTTCCTGTTACATTTTCACTTACTCTTTCATTTTATTTTAATCAGCAAAGTGCTGGTATAGTTACTCGTTTGAGATTTTTTATCGTACCTATTTATCGTTTATTAATGTTCGCGAAAACATCAATCAGAAATACATTTAGTAAAAAATAAACACATTCACGTACATATGTATGTGTATAAAGTAATTTTCTGTTTTATATACTAATTTAATATTGAAAACATTATGAATGTATACATTTACGACATTATAGCGCTCTATAAACTATACATTTTAAAAATGACACATATCCACTATTGGTTTCTTACATGACCTGCACATAAAAAAGATCAAGCAAAAATCATTTTGAATTATTCATCATGTGTGAAAAAGATATGATTTTAAATTATTTTATATTTAAAGATATTTCATATTCATTTTTAAATTCATGAGTTGCTGAATAATTTTTTTGCTTGAATTTTTTGTGCCTACTTGTTTGAATATTGTTTTCAATATATCGTTATTATTAGAGTATCTGTAACTCATTATTATCCTATTATTCATTATTATTATTATTATTATATATCATTATCCTTTTTGACATTTATACATAAACTTTTGTATCACAATACTGATTAATAGTACGTAACATAATTTACACATAGTTCATATTTTTTTCTTATAAATACAAGCGAGTATTTTTATGATATTTCATAATATATTGATGTTTAATTTATTTATTTGTATATGTAACATAGATTTTGAGAGAATTCACTTTTGCATTTTTTATGTTATTGTAATAATTTTTGCACTTTATTGTAATTAATGAAAATAGTAACAAAATATTACTAAAATATTTTATATATTTTTAATATATTTTTAAAGTGAAATTAATATACGTTAATATATTCAAATTCATGATATAGTTTCAATGAATTTAAATTATGGTATTTTTTATTATAGTATCAAAATAGGAAAATGGTCAAAACTTAAATTAATATTTTAAACTAGGTGAGCTTCTAAAGGAATATATTGTTTATTTATTTCTTGTTAATTAATACATTCGTATGATATAGAGTAATTCAAGAACATTTATTCATTCATGACATCATTATTATTTATTTACTTAATTATTTATTTATTTTATTATTAATTATTTATTTATAACTACTATTCCAGCGTTCCATACTTCAGCATTTTACTGCAATTTTGAATTAATGCATACAATTTTATTATTATTCGACATTATCATTTTTCAATAAAGCTATGAAAGCGATACATTTATTTGAAAAAATTTCACGTGTTCTTCACTTTTAAGTCAATTTTTAATTTTTTTCTCTTTTCTGTACTTTAAGAAAATTAATGATTTTTTTATTGTTAGACTGTGGTCCTCGAAGTTTCGGTATTTTTTACTTCTTATTTATGATTTAGAAAAAATTCAAACATTTAAGAAATTTCTTGCCTTTAATTATGTATTTTCTTTGTTTATAAAAAATGTATTCTTTTTTTAATGCACATTTATATATACGTATATGATATCATTTTATTTTTATAAAATACGTCTACATTTTTCGGGTTCGATTTTCACATGTATCTTAAAACTTGGCGTTCTTATTTTTTAATTGTTTTACGCATTTTCAACTCTTGCTTTTGCAAAGTGGAATATGTAATAGATTTCTTCTCTCTTTTCGAAATTATTTCTGGTTAATTAATACAGAAATTTACTGTAAATATAGGAAGGTTGTACTGTGCTCATAAAATTTTCAAATTTTATATACTAAAACATCAACTGTAAATATTACGTTAAATTCTAATGAATTAGAACTATAAAAAGTTTACATAGCGTTTCCTTTATACGTATGTTCTTGAATTTATTATATTTTTAGATTTTGATATAATTATCTACTTCTTTTTAAATTTATTAATTAATCATTTTAAATACATATTTATTAAATGAATTCGCAATCAACTTAAATATCTTATTCCTTAAAGAAATTAAGTTAATGAACAGCTTAAAAATATATTTGAATATAAACTTCCATTATTAAGATGTATTAAATATAATCATATTGAACAAATAAAAATCAAGCACCTAAAAATCTTAAGTAAATGCTTAAGGTTGCACTTATGTTTATAGATCTACAATTTTATCTAAGAACTACTTTCTACAATGTACAAATTTAATAATGTCGGACTGAAACAAAATTTTATTTTATAATTTCTTCATTTTTTATAAATTGTACGATAAAGATTATTATATTCATTCAGATTTTAAGTTTATAATTTTTTGCATCAATCCGTCATCAATTAATCATAATATTTAAATCACAGATTTTTAAAAAGAAATACAAAATGCAAAATTTCGTTTGTTTCTATTTTTGGTATTTGGCTAAGTTTACTTTGAATTTTCGTACAGAATATTATGGCATTTATGTTTGTGTAGGATAATGTAGAAAAAGATGTAGATTATATAATATCTAGGTTCATTCATAAAATAATAAAAAAAAAGTCTTCGAGTATTTTAAATTTAAACTACATGAAAATATTTATGTGCACCAAAATTAAGAGGACAGTATTTAAATGCATAAAATATCTATAAATGATTTTACTAAATAGTTACATTTTTTATTTACTAATTTTGAAAAATAAATATTGATTTTATTTCACAATATATATTTTTTGACATAATTTTTATCGAAAATATTACAAATACAATCTTTGGAAAATATAATGCATATTTCTTATTTCGGTAATAATTTTAATAATATTAAAACTGCTTCTTTAAACGATTTTTAAAGTGTATGATAACGCCATATATATGAAAATATATTGACTGACAATATTTCTAGTATTTTTTTCCATACGGTTACAATATTTAACTGTTCTAAAACAAATATTACGCATTAATTTGGATTTAATTTTTTTATTAGTAATTACAAAACCTAAATAAAATATAATTAATAGACAGTTAATAATTTCATACTGGCATTAAATTCTTTTTATCTACTTAAAAAAGTACATTTTATTTAGTACATATTTTTTATATTGAAAACAAAAAATCATTCGAATTTTTTTCATATATTCAAACTTCTACAATTGTAAATAATATAAAATATTATTATGCAGAAAAAATTTTTTATATAAATTCATTATTACTGAAAAAACTAATTCAGAATAACAAGATAAATTCAATCTTTTATATTTTTTACTATCATGAAACTTTTGTGCACAATTTATTGTTTAATCGTATATTAAAGAAGAAAAATACATTTTTCTTAACTGTCCCCTTAAAATTTAAAATTTTTGACGAATAGGAAATACAATATCATATTGGAAAATGCTTCGCTTTGATTTCGCGTACAATATTAAGAATATTTAAATAATAAACAATCATTATACTGTTATATTATGCACAGCGTTCGAGCATACATAAGCATGATATTTACAAGTTTTATTTATAATTATTGGAATGAGTGAATCGGAATCTGACGGAGATTTGATAATTCTTTTTTTTTTTTTTACTTTTTTTCATTTTAAATATCTAGCAGACTGGTCCCATTGATGCAAGTATTTATTTAATAATTTCTCTATTTGTTACGTTATCAATCTTTCATTTATTTATATGCATTTGTTATTTAGTTTTCTAAAAAAAAAAATGGAAAAGTCATTTTTGTAATTGATGTTTTGCAGAAAAACATTATGCTGTGAACAATTTATTATGAAGTTTATAAAATATAATATTTAAGCTTTGAAATCTATAAATTTATTAATTTTACAATTTATATTCAATAAATATAATATCTTTTTTGACTAACTAATTATTTTAAAAGAATTTGAATAAAAAAATTATAATAATAATAATGGATTGATTTGAAATATGTAAGTACCATAAATAAATATTTGTTCTGTATTATGTTATGAATAAATACATCATAGTTACAATATTTTTAGTATTTAGACCAGAAAAGTAAAAAATTTTATGTAAATTATGAGTGAATATTCTGTATATTGTACATTTATTTAAAAATATTTAATTCATATTTATGTACAATTTTTTTATAAACATTCACTTACTCTAAAAAATTTTTTTTATTTCACAAAATTTTAAATTGAATGTACTCAAATGATTAAAAATAATTCTTGTCGACGGATTTTTTATATTATTTAATCAATAAAAATTACATTTAAAAAAGAATTACTAAGAAAATTAGTAATATGCAATTAACTGATAATATGAATATATAAAGTTCAAAATAAACTTTCACGGTTAAATTCCTTCGACATCATTCACGCAATAGTACATAGGCATTCATGATACAGGTACACCATAAAATTGCATAAATAATGTAATTAGTAGTCCGTAGATGCACAATAATTCTCCAAGAGTTTACTCTGATTCCCAAGCTAATGTAACTAGAATTTTGTAGACTAACAAATAGATTAGTTTAATAAATAAATTCAAAATTTATTGTTATATTTCACACATTTTATACTCGTCTATTTTCTCTGTTTTTTTTTTTAAATCTTAGTAGCCTCTTGTATTATATCCCTACTCGGTACAAATTACAATTTAGGATATTAATAACCGTTACTTGGATTGATCACAGTTTGATAGAAGGCGTTTAGTATAATAATATTTTTCTCAATTTTCTAAAGCATATTTGTATATAATAGAGTTACGTCGGAACAAGATTATATGTCCATTTCAATTTTTTTTTTTTTACAACAATTATAAATGTATATGTATTAATATAACATATGTTTTACAAGTTCAGAGTTATATTAGAGTAATTATAAATTTCTA
Source organism: Eupristina koningsbergeri (assembly GCA_018907245.1). NCBI lineage: Eukaryota > Metazoa > Arthropoda > Insecta > Hymenoptera > Agaonidae > Eupristina > Eupristina koningsbergeri. The sequence goes on from JACCHV010000110.1 coordinate 4,133,091, forward strand.
ACAATACAGATGAACTATTTTTATTAATATGCTGTAATTCGTATGTGTATTTTAATCGTGATTTATTTTTAGAGAAATATTTTTTTATTGTTTTCTTATTTTTATTTTCCTTTCTGTTATATTAACTGATAGTCAGCGACAGTCAAATTGAATTATACTTCAATTCTTTATTGTTTTTTTTTGTTATTTTTAAAATCTCTTTTCAATTTGTATTATTTATTAACACATTAAAATACAATATATTATTTTTTACCTTTAAAGTAATAATATGATAATAAAAAAAAACTGTTCTATTAGTTTTGATTAATAAAACTATGAAATTTTAGGTTAATTAAAAAAGTTAATTTAAAAAAAAATTTTATATAAATACATTTAAATTATCTAAAAAATGAGGATTTGAATTAGTTATTATATGAAGTTATTTATAAAATTAATTAATATGTAGAAAATTACTCAAGTAAAATTGTTTTTATTGAATTAAATTCATATTTACATAAATTATAATATGAAATAAATATAAAAAACAGGTTTTCTAAAAAAAAAATTAATGTAATATTAGAATAGATTATTGCACATGGCTCAGGTTATTTTTCGAAGGATAAAAGCTCTATAAATACAAAATTTAATTTTATATGAATATAATGTTATAAAAAAAGATTAAAAGATTTTTACTTAATAATAACTCAGTATATTCAGAATTATCAGCAGGATAGTAATTTTCTCTAGATGACTTTTGCATTTTATACATGTTTATATTTTTATATAATTTTATATTCGAAGAAAACTTCTTAATTCATACAGTTTTGAATATTTTAAAAATTCTTTTTTAGAAATATATGAAACATAAAAATATATTAATATTAAATATATAAAAGCTAATCGTAAAGATTACGTTAAAAATTATTTTTTTGCTGCAAAAAGCTTTTTGCAAATTTCTTATTTTTAAAGAATATTAATACTTAAAATATTCTTTAATTACAATACATGAATATACAAAAAAAAATTTTTAAATACCCGTGATAAAAATTTTTACATTTTTTTCAACATTCAGTAATATTAACAATGGTTATTTTTCTTTTCATATTATCAATCATATATTTACAAAAATTATTTAATTTGAAATTTAATATAAATTTTTAATCTATATTTTAATTTATATTGTTAATCTATATTTTATTCTTCTATAAATTTGTTGTTCAAAAGTTTTAAATTTATGAAAATAATATGTAAGAAAATTTCTAAAATTAATTAATGATTTTAGAACGAAAAATATTCTATGGAATATTTATAAATAATAAGTTTATTTAAAATCTTAATATTGAAACATAATTTATTAAAATAAAATTATGGATCCAGTGAGGAGCAAGTTAATAAAACAAATTATTTCTAATTATTTAGTCCACGTTTCAAAAAATATTTATATTATTTCAATATTTAAATTACCTAATATATTAAAAAATATTAGGTAATTATATTTAAAATAAATAATTTTGTATCTTTGAAATATATGAATGAAATAATTGTAACAATTTTTAATAAATAGCATTGACAAGGATAAGGGGTACCTTGTCGAAATGTGGACGAAAATAATTAAAAATAATTTGTTTTATTCAACCTGCACCTCACTGGATCCATAATTTAATTTTAATAAACAAGATGGACGGTACTTCACATCAAATTTTATATTGTAAGATAATATTAATACAAATATTTAATTTGTGTTAGTTAATAGAAATTCTGAATTCATTAACTTATTATTTATTAAATGTTTACCATAAAACGTTATTATTAATGTATTAATTACTAGAGTTTTATATCATATTAATTTATATGCGAATTGAAAATCGAAAATAACGAAAATAAAAATATCATTTATAAATCTGGTGAAAAATAAAAAATAATTTTTTTTAAGAAATTTTTAATCAAAATTTATTTATAAATTATCTTTTTAAAAAATTTATTCTAAAACTTTATTTTTATTGCTTTTTTATTACATAATTATTTTATGTATTATACTGTGAAAAATGAAATAAATATGAATATAATAAATTATAAAAACATATAGATAAATTATTTAAAATTTACAGTAAATTTTATGAATGTGTGTGAGAAATATTGTATGTTTTTATTAAAGAATAAAACATTATGATTTTATTTTGCCTATTTTTTAACATATTTTGCTTAAAAGTTGTAACAACCGAAAGAGCAATAGTTTGAAAAAGTAGTAAATGGGGCATTCTTTACAAATTTTTACAAATTTCATAAATTTCTCCGTACAGTTTTATATTTTCAGTTGCAAGATATTTGAAAATATAATAATATAGTATACATAATATTTAAGATGAAAAAGAAATTCGGATCACAATTACAGGAAAAAGTTTTATTTACAAATACATATATGAATAAAAGAGTAAGATATATAGATAGATAGATAGATAGATAGATAGATACAGAGAGAGAGAGAGAGAGAGAGAGAGAGAGAGAGAGAGAGAGAGAGAGAGAGAGAGAGCGAGAGAGAGAGAGAGAGAGAGAGCGAGAGAGAGAGAGTTAAAAAAAATATATATATATATAAAAAATAGAAGGCTCAGTCATTATCGGTTAATTATTTTTAACGCATTATGAAAATAGTCTGTATAAGATATTATAAATTACTGTTTGACTGCTAATTAATTAATCCTGAAATTGCAATCCATGATCTTTTTTTTTATTTTTATAAGAATTAACAGTCTTTATAATAATTTTAAGCAATTGTTGGAAAAGTTTTTAATTTAAATTAATTGTATTATAAAAAAAAATTATTTTTATATTTTAAATCTTTTTATATAGTATTCAATTATATAATACAGTAATTATATTATAATAAATAAAAAATAGTTTAAAATGTTCCTCCAATTCCGTAATATTGTTTAATATTCTATAATACATAATTATAAAAAATAATGCTGTTTAAGTTCAGTGTATATAATTTTTTTCCTCATTCTGTTAATAATAGTATAATTTTATTTATTGTAGTCATTTAAAAATATCTTTTGAATATTAATCAATAGATTATATTTAGTAATTATTGGTTTTATTTGTTTATTTTTGATAAAAATATACAATAGTAAGAAATAATTGATTAATGTTACAATCATCATTATTATTATATCAAATTATGAATTCAAAATTTACAATTTTATTTTATAATTTAATATACTACTCACTAATGCAGACCCATGTCACAAAAAATTAATTTGAAGATAGAAATATGAAAGATAATTTATAAATTTTTATGTAAATGGAAGAGAAAGTAATTATTGTTATAAATCTTTATGAAAACGTTACAAATAAATTAATTTTTTAAGAAACTGAATTAAATTGAGTTGATGAGAATCGCTTAAAAGTACTTTTTGGAAATAAAAGAAATAGAAAAGGTATAAAATTCCATACCGTTCATCTTTTCCAGTTATATCCCTAAATCTGAGATGCGCGAGAGAAGAAATTCAATCGCGTCGACGATGAAATTAGACCTGTTTTCCCTTTCTAATGTTGGATCGACATCGTGTGCGCTTGTAATTCTACACATATATGTGAAAAGCAAAGCTGAAAAAAGGGTGTGAGATTTACAATTTAATCAACGTTAAAATTGAACACGAAAATGCAACACTCACTACGATTGCATCCGTGACTTTTACGTCTTCTCTTCTATGAAATTTTTTTCCTATTGTTTATTTTCGATTTTCTTGCTATGTGCACTCTTTCTCTTTACCCTCTTATTGCTTGTACATGGGAAATTTATATTTGCATGACAAGAAGTTGCATTAATATCCTTCAAATTGCAATAATGGGAATTTTTTTAAAAAAAGTTAAAGGCTTTTGTCTTTTTGAATAATGTATCACTAAGAATTGAATGACTTTACTTTTTCTATTTTTACTTCAACAAGAAATTCTAATACCTGAAGTTATTAAATGTTCATTTACTTTAATTTTTGACAAATAGTAGAATTAATAGATTTCCGAAAAAATTGTTTTATTGTTATGTTGTTTTTTATTCATTAATAGATTTTAAATAATATATTATTCAAGTTTTTAACTTGGCAATATAGCAGAAAAAAATATTAAAAAAATTAATTACGTAATAAAATAATAAGACGAAAAAAGTTCCAACAATTATTCTTTAATCTGATTAATGTTAATAATATCAGTGAATAATTTTCAATTTTATTATTTTTAAAATAAACATAGAAAATAAATAAATACAGATTATTTTTTAGAATTCTATCATCATCAAAATTTATAATTTAAATAACATTTTAACAAATATAAAATACTGTTAAAACATATTTACACATTATCTAATAAATACTATATGTAAAATAATTTTAATAATTAATGCAATATAATATTTTCTCTATATGTTATGTATAGTGTATTTTTATAAATTTAAAATTTTTGCCGTCCTTTTTTTTCATACTCTAATTTAAATATTTATATGTAGGTATAATTATCTGAGATTCGAAAATTGAAAATCCTATATTAACGTATACAAGGACGGATATCTTTCTGAGAATATTATAATTTTTACTATATCATTATTCCGATATTAAATTGGCATAAAGTATCATTTGATATAATAATTTATTGAAAATAAGGTAGTAATTAATGTTAGTACCTTATTTCTTTAAAAATCAGCATACAAAGAGCATAAGAAATATCAAATCAGACTAAAACATTAGTTTTAAAAACTATTTAAGTACTTTAATTTAATTGTAAGTCATTTTTTTCTGATTAAGTAATAAGCTTTCTTCAGGAATAGGAATGTATTTAGTCTTTCTTTAATTATTAACATATTTCAGAATATTTATAATTAATTATACACTCATAAACACACACACACGCGCGCGCGCATGTATATATATATTTCAATATTTTCATTATTTATTTTTGTTTAGTTTCAATTTTAAATTATATATATTTCCTGCATATGATAAATTTCTAAATATATTTTATTATAATATTATACAAAAATTGAAAGATATTGTACAATAAAGTAGTAATCTACTTTAATATTGTTTATCCCTAGAATTAAATAATGGGAAAAGTCTTATAGTATTGTTTAATTAATAATTAATTGACTTAAAAATTTTCTTTAATCTATTTAAAAGAAGTAATTTATAAACATTATTTATAATTTTTTAATGAATTAAATCAAAAGAGGTATGATGATATGTATAATAAAAAATATAAATTTACAAATACAAATATAAAATTTATTATTGGATATTTAAAATTTAATAAATGAATGGTAAAAATATAAACTTAAACAAAAATTTTATTATGAATTTTTATTAATTCGTTATAACTATATAATTAATATAATAAGTTCTTATTTTTAGCTTCAAAAATATAATTTTAATAAAATTTTTATTATATAATAGAATAAGATATGAAGAAAAATTAAAATTTTTTATATATTTGCAGACAAATATAATAAAAATATTATCTTTTTTGTTAAAATTGAATAAAAACTTTTTTTTATAAGCTTTCAAAGAAAATATTTATTAATATTAAATTATAATCTTCAAAAACTTTTATATATTATTAATTTTAAGATTGCTATAAATTTTATATTCATTTCTTAATTGAATATTAAAAAAAATTAATAGAAAATTAGTACCAGATAAGATATGCCTAAAATATAATTAAAAACAATTAACGGCCACTTAGTGATTTTGTTAGTGATATAACCGTATATTTATAATATTGAAGACTTGGAGTAAAAGTATAATGATTGTATATTTAAATTAAATTTACCCAAAAATTATAACTTAATTTTTAACAATTTCTATTAACATTATAGATATTTAAATATCTGATAATTTGAAATGAATATCTCTAACAATTTTTGTATTTTCTAAATAAATAAGATTCTTTAAGTTAATGCGTTATTATATTTAAAATTTTATTTGTTTTAATTAATTTTATAAATAAAATCTAAGTTGATTTTGGATTGTGTCTTTTAAAAAATTGTATTTTGAGCAATTTAATAATTTCATTCACTCACTTGAATAAGTATAGAGTACTAAGTAGAAAACGATAAAAAAATTACTTAAACAAGATTGTTATAAAATGGGTTTGTTGACCAAATTGAGATAATTTTAAACATTTTTTAATAAGTATCTCAAACTTTTAATATCGATTAAAATTGAATTTTAATTTATTATTTAAATCGCATTTTAAAAAATAAATGAATATTTTTAATTTTAAAATTATATCACAGTTATAATCACATAAACAAATTATTTTTATATTTAATAATCCAATTATTAAAAAAATTCTGATTTCTGTATTAGCTGAGTTTTAATAAAATAAATAAACATAATTCTTTAAATTCCTTGATTGATCTGAAATTTTTAATAACTATTCATGTAAAAAAAATTTTATAGTATTATATTTTATTATATTTCATTAAAATAAAAAAATTGCACAAAACTGTGTAATCAGTACTGTATAATCCAATTAATTCGAATGGAAGGAATTATTTCAGTTCTGTACTGTCGGTGTTCAAATATTTTATTTCAAAACTGCAATTCTTTTTGGAGTATTACTTTTACGCATTAAAAAAATTGATTTTAAAATAGAAGATTTTTATTTTTTTATTAATAAAAAAATTTGATAAAATATTCATTTTTTTATTCTCAATAACTAGTTCTACTTTTCACAAACTTCAATATTAATTATTTTTCGAGAACCTATTTGTAGACAGTAAAATTATTAACTAAATTTAAAGTACAAACAGATAGTTAATATCCTGCTAATTGAAATGGTTGGTATACTATTACGAAAAGACTGCAACATAATTTTCATACTCAGTTCCAATTCAAATATATGAATGCGATGACGGTAATTATGATTGACATTAAAAATTCTTGATGGATATAATAATGATGATGATAATGATGATGATGATGATGATAAATGATAATGATAAATGATAATGATAATGAAAATAATAATAATAAGTAACAATAATAATGAATATGTAAAATATATTTTTATATGTAAATCTAATAATATGTATTAAATGTGAAACATAGAGTTAAAAAATCGAAGCTCTAGTGATTAAATTGAATGTCTACCCCTGGAGAAGACAATCTATTCTTGACAAATCGTGCATCTACAGTCCTGATAACAACGAGTTCGATTCAAGCATTTTATGCAACTCTCGCTCGTTTAATCACATAATGACACATTGTAATGAAACTCAGCCGCGCGTCTCTTGTTAAGTAATTACAGTCCAATTACATTAGCGACGTAGCAAAAGTGTGCACAGGCGTTTCTTTAGTTTTCAAAGTGTTGACTTTTTTTCTACCCTTAAACTGTCATTTATCAGTGTGTTTATTTAACTTTATTTGCCTATCTGAATTTTCAGAGTCAATATTTTGCATCGATCGGTTTGTGATTATCGCAAACGTACAAATATATACCAGAAGTTTGGTAATATAGCGATTGCGTTATTAGCGTTATTTCTTCCATATTTTATTGAGATGTTATCGACACTAGAATTAAAAAATACTTCGTTCAATTCTAGAAAGATCGCTTGGTTACTTGAGTGGTTGTAGTAAAATCATATATTTATAGTAAAATCATTATTTCAACGAGTGCAATCAGACCTCGTTACGATTATTAAAAATTTAAGTTAATAAATTCCTTTAAACGTAAAATGTTTACTAATTTTAAACTCGTAGTGTATTATCGTTCGAGAAAAATGTAAATGTAAAAATAAATGCGTCTCCGAAGTTGGTAGAGTTTGAATTTATGATCAAGTAATATATCAAGCTTTGATTTCAGTATGACTAATATCTAAAGCTTTTTCTTAAAAATGCTGAACGATCATATAAGACGTAGACTTGAAAACTTTAAAAACATAAAGTTTTACTCGAACAATATCTTTAATTATAAATAATCTCTAGCTATCGCAGTTACATTTTTTGCGAGTCAACAGTTCATTTTTCAAGAAAAACAAAGCTCGAGTTATAATGTGTTAGTAGTGAAGTTTCCGCTTTATTAGAGGGTGAAAAATGTCTTGGTATACATAAAGCAATATAAAGTGCACAAATCTACTTTGTTTACTTCGTATGTACGTTTGTAAACTTATAAGTGCAATAAGAGCGATTTCGTATATCGATAGTTACTTTTAAAGTTGTTTTCATACTACTAATTCAGATGATGTGTATCCCGAGTATGAAAAAGTTAAAAAAGACGAGTTACAGATATATTATCTTTTTTTATTATTCGAATAAAAAAGATTCATCTTGATCAATGAGATTTCCTCGGAAATTTTTCAACGAATTATTATTTAGTAAATAAAAATGCGCATACATTTTTATTGGAACAACCGAGTTTGAAAAATTCGTTTCGTGTATATGTCTGCAACCAGTTTTTTCGAACGGTTTACCGAACTCTACAAACATGAGTATGCGTCTGTAGATTTACTGCTTATGTTATATTTTAAACTTTAACTAAATTTTCTTTAACTTTTCTGATACTTATAAGTTTAAATTATTTTATATTTTCTTAAATTTTCTGTTATTTATGATTTTAAAAATGTTTTATTCTTATGCATCCTCATTTAATTCAGATCGAAACATGCGCGTTTTGCAGCCCCGTTAAACTACTCGATTAAGTAGTTTTAAGTTTTAACAAATTTAAAAACATGTTTATTCATAAGAATAGATATGCGAGTATTACTACGTTTATAATATTTTATAAAATAATATAGTTAATCACGAAATTGAATTATAATAAGCCTATGTTAAATAAATCTACGTTAGCACTTGAATAAAAAAATTAGATTAGAAAAATATAAAAGTCAGTGATATATCAATGAAAAAGTTAAAAAAATATAATCAAAGGAAGTTAATTATTACATATTTAGCTTACTTTATTAAAAAATTAGTTATAGCACAGAAATTTTGTATTTTAATTGTCTAGATAAACTATTATAAAATTATTCATATATATATATATATATATATAGGTTTCAAAAAATATATTTAAAAAAAAAACTTATCTATGATTTTTTTATTATTTTCAATGACTGTAACTTGAATTATAGATTAAAACTTAAAATATTTATCTTTACCATGGATCATTCTTTTTTAAAAAATTTCAATGCTATATTTTAATTTACGGTAAAATATTTAGTTGATTTGAGTAAAATCTTCAGTCATATTAGAATTTGTTAATAAATTTGAAAAAATATTAACATTTTTATATTTAAAAATTTGAAACTGTATTCGAACATGCACATTATATATTCTGAAATAAAAAATATATAAAAAATGTATCTTATGAAATAAATATTTGTGACATAAATTAATGGAAAAAGACTTTTTGATAATTTATAGTTTTTCAACAGTCAACATTTACGAAGAATTTGAACATGCACTTGCGTTTCTATCGATAAAATTTGTCTTTGGTTGCTTTATAAAATGTATTGACACACTCGAGTACTTAAATTTAGTGAATCATAATAAATGCATATCTGATGTAAGCACAGATCATAATTCTTTTTGTGGGAGAAATGGGAATGGTAAAAGGCCGTGCGACTATGAGTTTTAAAACAGGCTACGAATTGAAAAGCGTAGAATTATCGTCAGTGCCTAAATCGAAATTTGATTTACAAATGATAACGTTTTAAACGTCTTAAGAGAATAATCATCTTGCAAATACGCAATCGTGAATTGCATCTGTTTGTCATCCGGCTAATTCGCTTCTGTACGAGATGGAGACTGGAAGCTAATCAGAGATGGTCGTGATCAGTGACGAGCTTCCTCTCCTCGGAAGGAATGAGATATCGGATCGAAAGCTAATATAATGTACGAAATTCAGCCAGAAGTAGGAACCATAGTTGAGATCCCATCGTGATCGTCCTGGTTCCTAGAGCTCGTAGACGTCACGTCCGTTGGGTCTGGTGACCGCGGGTCTGCAAGAGGCTGGGCTTGCGTATGAGTGGATGATGTGTACCCTGAGTCTTACATCCCCGGAGGAGCGGCCGATCTCACCGCGCTGCCTTCTGGAGAAGCTCACTGTCGTTTTGCAGCAGCAGTAGTGGAAGAGCTTGACGTAGGCGCTCCGGAAATGACGATCCGCCACGCAGTAGAGGAGGTTGTTGAAGCATGATTTAGAGAGGGCGAACCAGGCAAGGTAGACCACAATTTTTGGACTCACGGGCTTTACCTGACCAACAGTGAACAACGGTTTTAGGCATTAGCTAGGATCGCGACATAGAGGGCGCCTGCAACCGTTACACGAATCTACATTTATGAAATTGGAACGTTCGCGTTTGCGGATCAATGAATCTTTTTGTCCATTGTAGGTGGCTTTTCAATCTCTTGAGATGTACACATTATATTTTTCAATTTACGACCACTCGATTCATTGATATTTTAATGCCTTCTCCATGATGTTTCCATTAACCACGAAATTAACAAAAACAAGTTTTATTGCTCATTATCTACTTAATTTTTCGGACGGGGAATCTAATTACCATACAGCTAAATTGGAAACTCATACTTGAAAATTACAGCGAACACAATAAAAAGAATTTTAATATATTTGCAAAAAAGATACTAATTATTTTGATCAACTTGCTATAATTTGTAAATGAACTTAAATACGTTTTCGAAATGAGCATATTCTGTTAAATTGAATTATGAATATTTGGTTTCAGAAACATTGACCAACTTTTTAGTACATTTATTTTATTTTACCATTATTTACAAATTAATTATCTAAAAATAAAGGTTTAAATGATTAAAGTGCATAGCTATCACTGTTAATTATAAAGAATATATATCAAAAATAGTTTTATATAATTATATTTTTAATTAGAGTTTGCACAGTGTTTGCCATGTGGTACAAGTTGTAAATAGTTGAAGTGAAAGAGCAGTTACTAATTCGTATTTGCGACGTTCGTGAAATAAAAAATGATAAAGACTATAATATATTGAAATTAATGCTTATTAATAATGGTAATACATATTTCTGAAATAATTTACATAATTTCAAAACAAATTCATAAATTAAAATGCAAATTAAAATAGCCAACTATTCATTTATAGATAAATAAATTCGGGAGATATTATTTTGGGTGAGACACGTTTGATGCGAAAAGTAATAAAGCTTATATAATTAATTGCATTACTGTTAGAGTGTAACCAGATATCATAATTTGTCGAAAGCGTACTTTGCGCAGCTCGTAATGCAGAAATTAAATATATCATAGGGGTGTGGGGACAGGGATGGGGATCGACAATGGGTTCAGACTGTCATCACTCACCACGCTGACGCAAAAGGCGACGCCCAGGGGTAGCCAAAAGATGCCGAAAAAGAAGAAACTGTACATATTAGCCTTGGTGAGCTCGTAGTCCCAGTTGAAGGCAACCGGGGGCTTGTAGGATCCGCGCATCGCCCCGCGCACGCGTAGCACTAGCCGAGCATAGACGAGGACCGTGAAGATCATCGGTGCCCCGACAATTATCGACGCGCTCACGATGCCGCTGGTATTGGTCGTCATGGTGAAGGGCTTCTTCCAGTCAATGTTACATAGATTTGGCCCCAGCTCCAGGAAGGACTGAAGTCCGACCGCAGTCGAAGCCACCATCCACACCGCCAGCACCGCCCCGGTCACCCGTCTCGTCGTCAGCACCCTATATCTACAGACATCAACAGCTCAAGATAAATGCTCCCCTCACTTTTCATTTTTTATTTTCGGTCTCAAACCACTTAATTCCCCTCTCCTTCCCCACCATCTATCGAATTTTTGCATACGACAGCGGACTAATCGCTCGCGAAATTCACTTTGTTCAAATGCTTCATTTATTTCTGATCGTACCAACTTTCGTAATCGTACCACGAAATTTGATTTTACTTCCAACTTTGTTATTGATTAACTCGTTAATTTCTCAACTTTGTTCCGCTAACAGTGGTAACCGAGTTACTTGTTTTTTAATCAAAATATGTAAAACGATATTTAAAATTTATAGAACGCCTAACACGGTATAGGTTTTTTAACAGATGGTTAAATAACAAATATCTAGTTTGATGGATGGATGATTACACAAAATGTTTTCGTTATTCCGTATAACTTTCAATTGATATTAGAAACATTAATCATTTTTGATGGAGTAATTACTTTTTTAAATGTGTAAATAAAATTGATGGTTTTTTGAATCTTTTTGACACGGTTATATATATTTTGAAATCATTTTAAACAACAATTACTCATATGTGTCATACAGTATTTAATATTTAAATTTTTATAATTTTACGATTCAAGATAATCGAATAAAATAAAATATTAATCATAATAACGTTCATTTATTCAAATTACCAGTAAAAATACTTAATTATTTGTCTTGATGAATTAAATATTGAAAACTTATATAAATATGTATTAATACTGTTTATTTTTTTAAATAATATTTAATCATTTATTTTAATTGAACTACCTAAATTATATATTAAGTATTTACCAATAAAAGAAATATAGAAAAACTATTTGGGATTGTAACAATAATCAGAATTCCAATAAAACCGGTATTGTTCATTTCTTAATGCATATTTTATTTTACAGCTCTATTCATTAAAGTTAAATTTTTATTTCCCTATAAATAATTTTAATATAACCCGTTAATTTAATATAAACGTCTATGATAATTTTTCCATTTCGACCAGACATTTTTTTACAAAATTTATCTACCTAGAAACAAATAATTTTAGATTATAATTCATTTGTTAAATGAATAAATTTTTATTGTTGAATTTTAATAGATAAGATAGATAAGATAATATATATCTATCTATATAGATAATATTTAAATCTATATATATATAAATATATATAGAGATAAAAAGTTTAAAAAAAATCGTTAATTTCTAAAATTTTGTATTCTTTTGAAATATCTTATTGTTTTAAATGAATGAGTTATTAGTTTTAATTAAAAAATACTTTGATTTGTGTAATACTTAAATCCACTTGTCTTTCATACACTACTCTTCTAATATTTTACAAAGTTTCAAGTCCATATTTATATGATTTCATAAATCAAATATAAATGAATTTTCTACAACCTGCATTATACTTGAATTACTCGTGGAACTTTTTAGAAAAATCAACTTCATTGTATTTATTGCAATATTAATTTGTTTACAACAAATTGGAACATTATTGTTCATTTAATAAAAAATATTATGATTTGAACATATAAATATTTATATTTTTTTTTTTATTTTTATACTTTTTTTGGGAAATTTAGTTGATTTATTAATTATTTATGTATGAATTATACAAAATAAAAAATGCAAAAATAATGTAATTCACACGGGTATTTTTATTAAAAAAAATTATATTTATAATATTTAATAAAATATATATGATTTCAATATAATATAATTTCTTAGCATGAATATTTACCTTTTTCAGAGCTATATTACACATAAAAAAATTTGACGAAATATAAAGTTCAAATTAATTTAACTAATGACAAACTTCGTTTATGCACTTTATAAGATAATATAGCTTAAAATTTATGTAAGTAAATTGTGATTTAAAGTATAAATTAATAACTCTTTATTGAATTAAAATTATTAAATGATATTAACTATGAAAGAATTTTAATGTTTCAATTAATTATTTATTTCTTAAAATAGTCTAAAAGCTAATAATTCTGAATGCTGTAATGTAAAAAAGTTATTAATTATATTAATAAAATTAGTTTGAAAGCAGGTAATTATTTATTTTTTTATTAAATAAGAAAAAATTAAATATTTCTCGATATCCTTAACTTTAGAACCCGAACACGAACCGTAAAGTTGTAAAGTTATAGGAGGATGCCGATAATGTGGTAATCGCAGGGAACTTTATCAAGTAGTTGCTGATATTGCAAATTCGAAAGTTTGAAACAATTACATGTAGTTGCTTAATTAACAATTTAAACTCTTTTTTAATTAAAATTAATTCCAAATTTTATAATCTTATGAGGAAAAGTTCAGAAATAATGGACGTCATACATTGAAAAAAGTAAGATATATTATAAGGATATAAGTGAATTCCCATTGACAATATTCTCTTCATATCCCTATTTATCCCCATCTGAAACAATTTTGACTAACAGTTCGAGGAAGGTAAGAATCACATGTTAATTTAAATTCTGAAACAAAGCTGTGATAACGATTATTGGATTGAGAGGTGGTGCTACGGAAAGCAGGTACCCGTATTTAGCGAGTGCAGGTTATTGCTAAAAACATGAGGGCTCATGAGGTTTATGGGGTGCCAAGAGCATAGGTATGGCTAATTTTGAATGAAAGTTAAGGTTTATTGGCGCTTTCTCGAGTCTTGCGCGTTTCAATCAACGTTAATCCCGGCATGCGAGCCATTCTCTTCTAATTGTACGATTACGCTCTTATGTGCAAGATCTGCACACCAGGAAATTATATCGTGATATTGTGAGCAGATTCTTGACATCCATGGAATCCGTAATATGCATCCGGTGGATATAACCCGATATCTCTACAACCGCTTCCACGATCGGTACTCGCGAGACCCCGGAGTAACCCCGGGGAGTCAACTCACATTCTGTATGGAATTCGAGTACCACCTTCAAATCATAATTTGCCCAACTGAAATATAATTTCTATCTTTTTCAGATTATATTGGATCGTATAAAATTATTTGCGAAATTATTTAATCTAATTATATGTAATTACATACATGTGTAATTTTTCTTTTAATTACGTCAAAAAGATGATTTCTTTCATGGTGTTTTATAAGTCAACGGATTTTTATATTCACTACACAATCATTCAATTTCGCTAAGTTATTATCGATTTATTTTTTAAAGACATTATTCACACTTATTTTTTTTTTAATAAGTCAACCTAATTAATTATGATGTATTCGACGTTTTTCTCAACATCAAAATGGTATTATAAGCAAATTATTTGCAGATTTAATTTTATTCTCATTTTTAATAAAATATTATATATTTACATTATTAGCTTGAAAATTAATTTAAAATCATTATGTAATGAATAAATATTATATATACTTTTTGAATTACTAATTCTTATTATAAAAATACAGAAATAATTGATCAATTTTGGTAATAATTTTTACAAATAATGCCAAGTACGAGAGTATAATCATAAACTAAATAAATAAAAAAAATATATAATAAAATAAAAAATACATTTAAACGACAAATTATTCAAGTAACTTTATTATATAAAAAGTGAAATGAAAATAATAGCAATGGAGCACCAAATAATAACTGAGATAATAAATACATTTATCCACTACTCGATTTTCTTTCAATTTATTATGGATATTTAATTTATAGTAATTTATTGAGTTAAAAATTATTGTTTAAAAATGAAAATATTTTCTACACTAATTAGATCTATTTCATAGCAAACGAATTCTATCCTGGTTTGAAAAGATCCATCACAGACACTTAAGAATATATGAACAAAAATGTTTATATATAATACCGATAAGAATTATTCATTCAAATTAAATTTGCTTTAAATACGATTAACTGTTATATAGATCAAGCAATAGAGCACTTTCTAGGTCATCAAAAAAGCAGCTACTGATAATCATCAAAATTCTTAAAAAAATCAGTAGATTCGTATTTTTTTAAATGCCAGTTATGATATTCAAGGGTTTTTCATTATTAATAATTTTAACGAAAAAATGCATTTTTTTTACTTTTTTTGTTAAAAAATCAAAAGGAGTAGTTTTAACACCAGAGTGTCAATGAAAGATCTGTAGCTGATAACAGAACAAAGAAAATTCATTTTTATATAAACCGATCAGAATATTAGAAACAGAGAAAGTTTCTAAGAATCGGAAAATCTTGAAATTAAATTAAAAAAATGTAACTTTTTTATTTTTTAATATTTAGAACTTTAGTTTTAAGAAATTAAAGTGATTAATATAGACTTTATTTTTACAAATATTTAGCTTGGTCCGATTATTAGTTTTCGAATAATACTAATGTTAATTAAATTATGCGAAAATTTACGAAGTTATTTCCAACCCATTTTATCAAACGATTTAAGTTTTTTTGACGCTTTTAAAAAATATAATTGTTGCACAATAAATTTTAGATATTAATTTTAATTTAATACTATTATTATATTAATTGAATATTACATTTTGTGAAAATCGTTTAGATTTTCTAAAAAATTAAAGATAACCAAAAATGGCTGAGTGCCCAAGGAATAGGGAGAATAAGAACTGGGGACTTGTAATATATAATAAAAGTGAAATCGGCGTTAACTAATCCTTCATTTTTTTTCTCCCCACTCCTTATCAAATTGTGCGTGTTCTGCTGTTTGTGGTCATATTTATCCACAAATTTAAGATAATCCAAACAATTTTTACAAAATTAGAGATACATAATTTTTTGTACAATAATTATATTTTTTAAAACCTTTGAAAAAACTAAAATCGTCCGTTTGAGCTGGACATAATTTTGTAAATTTTCGCATAATTTAATTAACATTACTATTACTTGAAAACTAATAATCCGAGCAAGTTCAAATTTTGTACAAAAATGTGCATATTAATCACTTAATATTATCTAAAACTATAGTTCTAAGTATTAAAAAATAAAAAAAATTACAAATTTTTTAATTAATTTCAAAATTTTCGTGTTTTTGAAAAAAATTACGATTTCTAATTTTCCGAACTGTTTATATAAAAATGAATTTTCTTTGTAATGTTATTAGCTACAAATTTTCCATTGACATTTTAGTATTAAAATTACAACTTTTGATATTATAACAGAAAAAGAAAAACATGAATTTTTCGTTACAATTATTAATAAAGAAAAACCTCTGAATATTATGAGTGACATTTGAAAATAAGAATTGATTGATTTGTTTACGAATTTTGATATGTATTACTAGCTGTTTTTTTATGATCTAAAAAGAGCTTTATGGCTTGGTATATATTGTGTTTTCAAAAAGTTTCTCAATTTTATATCCATTAACATCAATTATAAAATATAATAAAAGTTTTAATTTTATTTTGTATAATTGATTCAAAATTTAAAATACGTATTAATTTAAATTATCTTATTAATTTTGAAGAAAAATATATTTAGTGATTGCATAAAGTTTGCTTTAATATTTCAGATGTAATGTTTTATTATTAATAGGCAAATCGTAATACTTTTAATAATCTTTGTTTCATCTGATTATTTACCTTTAGTAATGAGTTTAGCTTTATAATTCCAAAATATTGAGGTTCTTAGAAATAGAACCTCATGAATATTTCATCGAATATAATTGGTGACATAGGAATTTAGATGTTAACAAATGAGTTTTGCATAATGTCTTGTTTAACCATTTCATACTGCAGTTTTCAATTAAGGATTTGATATTTTAAAAATAGAAATTTTACACTACATTTAATAAACATTTATTTTGTAAACAGATAATGAAATGATACTTCTTTTTATAGCAAATTAAAACAATATATTTCAATAATATTATTCAATATGTTTAATTTTATCATTAAATTATGTTCAATAACTAAATATTCTTATATGCAATAAATTTTAATTTTTAAATTTTGATTTTTTATTTGTTTTATATAATTTAAAATTGTTGAAAATTTGCAAATTATTTTGTTTTTTATTGATAGTCAAACAAACATTTATTATATAATTTTAAAAAGTATATAATGATTTTTCTATATTATTGTATTTGATATTTATTTCTTGCTGAGCTGATTATATTTATACGCTTATGTGGATTCTAAAATCAAAAAATAAAAATTTTAATTGCAATTTGATATCAATTAAATGATTCATTAAAAAATATTTAGTATCAATAAACGACAAATTAATATATTTATATCAAATTTTGTAATCTCTGATTTATAATTATTAATTGTTTCCATAAGAAAATAAATTTGATTTGAAAATATAATCATTTACAACACTGTAAATATGTAGTATCTGATTTATAAGGAAATAAATTTAATTTATAATCGTAAAAATTAAAAGTAATTATTTTATCGAAATATACTTATAAATCCATCTAAAGCATAAGAATCTAATATATTGTTTAAAATTTTCAATCAATTACAATCTAAATTCTACACTGTATTTAATTAATTACAGAGGAATCCTTAATTAACGATCGCAATTAAGAAGTATCGATTTGCAGTATAATTAATTAATTGAAATTATATTTGATGGTCTATATGTAATTAAATTGTAAATAGTAGTAAATTAATTCGAAAAACTATACATAATTATAGTGATTTTAAAGGAATAAATTGATATATAGGTACATAAAAAATATTTAGATGTTATTTATTCTATTTCGGAATATATAACTTTTTCAGCATAGTATAATTAACAATATGTTTTTAAAATTTTAGTTTTAAATATTGTAATGAATGTACATTGTTTACAGATGATTTTGAAAAATTTGCAGGATATTAGAGTAAAAGAGATGAGTAATGATCAGTGAATGAATTTTAGGACATTCAACAACACATTGAAGAGTTTAAAGAAACCACCTTATATCTTTTTGCTTGTGGGGTTTTATTTTCATGAGTCCATCACAACAATTTTATTATTTATTCACGGAATTATTAAAGATGAACTTACATTATCTCTGTTTCCTGCCAAATTTAAATGCAATCTCATATTCCAAGTTAGTTAATAATTAATAATACCATAAATGCTCTGGAAAACTCGAGTAGAATGTATTTCGTCTAAAATACACGGTTCTATTAAATTTTAGACGAATTAATAACTAATTTACTTGATTAAAATGCCTTGCTTCTTAAATTTTTTATATAACTATTCAATCTACAAAATTTAGGATAGCTATAAAATACGTTTGCTCGAAAAAAAATTTAAAACATCGATATCAGCTTCCTAGAACATCTCATTTTCGTGTTGTTTAATCGCACTTACTTACAGAAGCGAAATTATTTTCCAAGTGATTCCAATTTCGAAAATTGCATTTGTGAAGAAAGTTCAGGAGTACAGGCATGAACGACATATGAACTTTCTCCCTTTTGCTCTCCTTGGTCGGTTACTCGTTTGTGCACTTCCTAATTACGGGTAGCCTGTCAATGAAAATCTATTTGGTCGATTGTCTGCGGGCCTCATTTCTCCCCACTTCCATTTTCGTGTCCAGTTTCGATTCCTTTTGATTTCCTGAGCTCTAAAAGTGACTCCCATTATTAGGAGATTCAGTTTCCTGTTCTTGGTGTTTTGATAAAATGAGCCAGAGAAAAAACTTTTACCCGGGAAATTAACGAGCGGGCAAATGTTACGTGTCAAGAAACCTTAATTTCATTTTTACCGTGGTCTCCGTGTCCTATGAATTCGACATTTCGTAACTGATAATCTAGATGGTGACCTTGCAGCCAACGAAGATAAATTTATGAATATATTGATAATGGCTTAACTCGCTCCTCGCACTCGTGTTAATTAAGAAAATAAATAAGCTTACTACTAGTTCAACTTGATGCAAGCATTTTTTCTTTTAGAGTGCAATCAATTTGAAGCATTTAATATTTAATAGGAACTTTTCAGCGCGCTCAAAACAAACCGAGAAATTCAGTTGCTTGGAAACAAATCGTCCGATGGCAAAGGGGAAGCATAGTGCTACAAGTATCTCACACAAGATTTATACTGCATCTAAGAGTCTGAAGGGCGGCTATTACAGATTCTTTTTTCACGGTCTTGTAAATTAATTGATAGGCGACACTTGCAATTGATCAAGTTCGCTTATGAAGGAGCAAGGGGAAGAGGGTACTAATTCATACAAAAATGCCGTCAGCTCTTTATTCAAAGATAGTATTTTGTATTTTTCGCCACTGATTTACTGCTATCATCTTTCCAGTCTTCTATCATCAAAAATTTTTAATAAAAACGTCTGAATTTTTATACCAAAGTTTGATTTTTTTTTTTTAACATAATTCACATAAATTATAAATGCGTAAAGATGGTTTCATTTCTAATATACATTTGATAAAGAGAAATTGTAGCAGTTTAAGATTAAAAAACTTTTTTTGTAGACAATAAATACTTTTTATACAGAATTCGATATTTTAAAAATAACTGGAGACTTTCTTCAATTTATTTTTTTATTCGGCTGATTCGACTATTAGACAGTTACGTAATTTCATATAATAGTATTGAGTTATATATGTATATTTTTGATTTTATTTTTAAAATTTATTTGAACTCTTTGTTGAATGGCCGTAATATAAAGACTGTTTATGCATAGGATAGCCTCATCCAGCATTTTTATTGACTTCAGCAGTGAAGTTAGCCTTCGTTTCAGAAATAATCATAGCCCCTGGAGATAAAACTCTCGGACTTTTTCTAAAGCAAAAGAAATATTATTAGTTGTACTTTTGAATATTCAGAGCTGAACAATCTATTTCAAGTCAGCTGGTCAGGTAATGTATTAATGAATGTAAAAAGATTTTGTATCATTTATTGGTCTTTTAATATCGTCCACATTGTAATAATTAACTAGATTATGTCATACATTAATTTTAAATCAATAGGCTACAAAATTTTGATTTGATTATTTTTACCTTGAGTTGAAATACCAAATTACATTTATTTGATGGAGATAATTTATAGTTTAGAATAAAAAATTCGAAAAATCGTATATCCTTTAAAATATTTATATGCATGTATGTATGTATTTTTTTAAAGATTTCGTTATATATTATTCAAAACAATGGATATTTATTAAGTTTATGATAAATATAAAATATGCTACATTCATATATAATTTGTAATATTTTAAAATTAAAATATGTTTTTATAATAAATGAATATGTACAGCTTTTAAAGAGACGTAAAATATATTAAACAGGTTTTTTAAAACCATGCTGCACAAAAATTATACTCTTTACATTAAATAAAATTTTTTCATAATTATTGAAAAACTGGTTTTGTTAAGAAACTTGTTAACTCAATGTAAGTAGCTTAGAACAGTAAAATAATTGAGCAAAATAAAAATAACCTTCTGCTATAATTATAAAAATTATTTGGTAGATTTGTAATTGTAAAAGTTAAAGGAGAATAAAAATATAGAAACAAGTGTAATATAAAAATAAAAATGCAAATTTCACTTACAGCTCTAAAAGTATACTGTAATTCGAAATACATTCTTACACCATTAATTTTATTTTTTTATGGATCACTTCATATTATTATTATTATTATTATTATTATTATTAATATTATTATTATTTGTAATTTATTTCTTAACAGCTTGTAAGTTTCATAAGCATCCCACAACCGCCAACTTAGTTCTCGAATTTCCAACTAACTTGATAAAGTAGAAACAGCATACTCTATCGTTTATCAAGGAACCCAGGTGTAATACTGTCATGTCTTGTATAACATACGACAATATCTAATTTCATACGTTGTGATATTTGCGATACATTTTTCTTTCATGAAAATGCAAGGCTTTGAAGTTTACCCTCGATCAAATCTAACGGTAAAATATTTCTCCTTGTTTTATTGAAGTTTTAATAATTTATAAAACTATTTTTTGCTGAGTTTTACTAAAATTATTACATGGTATTGTAACATAAACACTTCATGATAGTACTGCAGTAGATGGTATTTCATACTTGTAATCTATAAGTGTGCGTTTATTAAAATTTTTTAATAAACTGGATTTATGTACGTGTATAATTGCATTTCAGCTTTAACCATACATCGAAATACATTGTTACTTGAAAAGTAAATCATTGGTAACGTAAGTACATATAAGAACCATTGTTGTTAAATAGAAAATGCTGAGTTTCATAACAACCCTCCAGCTACCAATAATCTATTAGTTCTACCATTTGCGTGAACGAACAATAAAATACAATGTGCAATTTTTTTCAGGGTTCATTTGAAAATTACTTATATATGCATCGTATAATTACTATTGTAGGCTTTCTGCAAAGCAATTTTAAAATATTTTTGTATTGATTAAATTATTAAATTAATATATGCATTCATTCATAATTTATATAAATTAATAGTGACAAAACTGTTATGAAATGAAATTAAATTATTGAATTTTATGATATAGCATATCAATAGCCTTTTGGAGAATATTAAAAAATACTCTTTCATTGTGTTAATATAGTTTTATAAAGCTGAATAAAGATATTCAATAAGCAAAAATTATATTTTTTAAAACTAAGTATGAATAATCATAAAATTTACTCCTTTATAATTTCAAAATTGTGAATTATGCATGTGAAACCATACTCAATATAATTGTATACTGAATTTCAAAGATAGCAGTTAATTTGAACGATAATCTTGTAGTCCTGTATTCGTTTTGATAAAATTTGTTTATTCATGTATTATACGTGATTACAATATTTAAAAAGTTTTAATATTTTAATTAATGTTTTAATTTTCAATGCATATTATTTTGTTGAAAATTTTGTAGAAGTATCATAAAAATTTCTTTTTAGTTGAAGTAACTTGAATGCAGATGCATCGTCATGTTGGTTGACGAATTAAAAAAAAAAATTTTAATATCAAGTGAATAGTTACAAAAAACTTCTTTTATTGTACTTCTAAGTGAAAAAATAATTGTCAAAAAACATTTCAACTAAAAAATTTATCATAAATTTTGATTATCGAAAAATCTTTGATAATGGTTGTATTGTATAAAAAAACAGTTATTTCTATAGGGGACTACTGATTTTAGCCAAAAAATTTAATAAACTCTTTTAAATTAACACGATTAATATTTTTTATCGGAATTTAAATAATATTAATAAATAAAAATATAGTAATTATATTTGAAATACATATATCTTTAAATTTTTAAACTATTTAAATATTTAAATATATATATATATGATAGATATTCAATTAAAATATTATTTATGAAAGTTAATAATTATATAATTAGAATTTTATGGTTTAAAATATAAAAATTGAATTATTGTTACCTGAAAAATAGAGATTCTTCAATTTTTATGTTTGAAGTACATATACACATGTATTTATTTAAAAAAAAAAGGCATTTGAAGTTATCTACGAAGTATGTTATTTTAATATTATTTAAGTCAGTTATTTAAATGGTGTGATTCAAATTTGAGCATCAAATTATATAATTGCATTTTTAATCCATGTATATTTCACTAAAATGTAGTTTTGTAGTTTCCTCATGTATATTTCATACGAATTACACAAAATTTTATGACAAGTCATATATGAAATTTAATCTATAAAATTCAGGCGTTAATAAATATTATGAACTCATGAATGATAGAAAACTAATTAAATTAAAAGAACGAAGTAGCATGTTTACGACGAAATAAAAAATATCTTTACTTAAGAGAGAGTTAGGTGTTTAGTTTATTAGAAACCGAACACCTAAGTCTACCTTAAATTTTATGCAATAAAAATCTATATTTACCGAGTTATACCTCTTTTTTGTATTTAACATTATCAGCGCACTTGGATTTACGTTATCGTAATTTAATGCAATAAAATCTGTTTTCGTAGATTATTAAAATTAAAATTTTCAAAATATCTAATTTTATTATATAATTTAAATTTTAAATAATTTATATTTAAAAATTTTAGAAAAATATTAATCTTCAAAAATTTAATACTAGATATGATTTAGTGTATGAATAAATATTTATGTATATATATATAATATTAAAAAAATATCTAATAGTAACCTTTCATTTTTTTATTTATTCCCTAATCATTTTATTTAGTATTATACAGCGATGTGGTTTTAACTTACATGCTGCTAATCTGACCATGTCACGAGGCTACGTCCACCCAGGACGCGCGCACCTGCGACTGGGTCTGAGCGCTGCGATCGCCCCCGACGGTCGAATAGACAAACTATCGTACTTTTCACGAATATATGCTTGCGCAACTACTACGCATGCCGCCGCGGTTTTTCCGGCTATAAAACAGTACCGCGAACTGCAGAAAGACGAGTTTTCGCTCCCGCCAATCGAGAGCAAGTATATCCACTGCTTTCACAGAGATACTCCTCGAGCCCATATAGCAGCCAAGCCCTAACTAAGATACGCTGGTACCACCATCGGCAGCGTATACGAGGAGGAGTTTCCACTCCAGTTGATTCAGAGTCAGTATCCTTACTGTTTTTGCAGGAAGATGCTTCTGGGACCTGTACAGTAGTTAAGCTATATGAATTCTACTGCACTGCAGTAGCACTTGTTCAAGCATACTCTTGTAACGCTAGCGGCAGCATACGCAGGGCCACTATTAACATCTTATTTAGTTGGCGCCACCTACAACGACAATTCGTTTTACACTACGCAACGACGACAGCCCGTTTTACACTAGTAACTAGGTTATCACAATTGGCAATAACTAAGACCCTTTTACACTAGTAACCATCAAGGCCATTTTACATTATACGATGACTAAGCCCCGTTTTAATTATACCACCACAAATGAAATAAACGCAGTTCTTTTAAAGTATTCACTCATGCTCGGTTAAAAACCTCGTCACTCCTCCATTTTCCCGAACCCTGCAATGCTGGCGTCCAGCTATTCCAACTGGAGAATTCCACGGGTGTCGATCCCCCTTCTGCATCCCGCATGCAGGGGGACAACTCGACATCCATAACACAGAAGAGTAAATAAGAGAATGTTAAGTTCAATGCTTTACATAAGAAACAAACATCCATAAACTAGCCCCGACAGTCCAACCGTCGGGTGAAACGAGTAACATGCGTTACACTATTTTATCGAGCCATTGATAGACTCTACAAATGAAATCATTTCAAGCATCTTTTATTTTTGTTTGTATGTCTATCTGATATTTCACTCTCCCTCTCCTTATTCTCTGTCGCTTGGTGCCCTGAATATGCAAATTTTTTAATCATATTCCATGTGCAATAATGACATTAATTATTAGAGAAGTATATGTTTTAAAAATATATATTCACAATTATTCATATTAAAAAGTAATTTAATATATGTATATTTTATCTGGAAATCATCTATTTTGTGATATTATCCAATATCAGCTGCATTTAGTTTAATTGCTGATCAACATTTGCACCAAGTTATTTTTTATTCTATGAATAACACTAAGGAATAATAATTTAAAATTAATTATTATACATTTATACATGTATTTCGTTTTCAATTTTTGAGCAAATGCAAAAAAAATTTATAATATATTAATTGTAACATTGTGAGTATACGTATATTATTTTTCGGAAATATTGTTACTATATACACACAATTATAATTATTGATAATTAATTTTAAAATTGAAATTGTAAAATTCAATGAGAAAGTAAATATTTTTTATATATGTAATTTATTCCATTAATATACCACTAATAAGCCATGTAATTGTTGCCTAAAATCTTTTATAATTACGTATAATATAGAATACTTCAATTAATGGTTTTAATATATTGTACACGAAGATAAGTTATAATTCATGATAAATAAAAATATTAATAAATTATTTAAAAATAATTGAACTATATTTTATTTATATTATTGGTCAATCGATAATAAATTTTATAAATGTATGAAAAATTTTTGTATTAATACAAATTAAAGTGCAAAATATGTTTCCCTTAAAAAAATATTATTTTAACAATATATTTCAAGAGTTCAAACAATTATCCAAGTTGCTGATGTAATAAAAATTTGATGTTCTTCCATTCTACAAGTAAATTTTTTGCATTAGGTATGCTTGGTATCAATAAGTATGCATTGAATAAACGGATGTTTTATTTGAAATTAATGTTTCGGTAAATATTTCACGTAAGTCATTGATCTATGAAAATTTCGTACGTCAATTTCTGGTATAGCTTACGAGAGAAGCGAGAGAGTGTCGTGTTGTGTTATTTACATATTGAAGAATGAAAACGATCTACTTCGCATCTGAACTAGCAGTTTATGAAGTCATTGTTGCGTTAAATTGGGAAATTCTCTTGCACGTAAAGTGTTCATTTAACGGGGAACCTTCGAGCATTTACTTCATACTATCCTTGTATTATCTCATACAGACAATATGTACTAAAAGTCACTTTGACAATATGAGAAATGGCTCCATGAATTTTAATCCATGCATAACTTGGTATTTATACAGGTTATTAATAAAATTTACTAGCTACTTGTGGACTTACGCATAGTGAAGCTTCAAAGAGACAGAGAGAGAGAGAGAGAGAGGAATAGCACTGATTAAACTTAAGATTATTGTATATATTAATTGATTTTGTTAATGTTCGAATAAATTAATTAATCCAGCTAATGCGTTACTCAAAATACCAAGTTTGGAATTGTTAAATACGTAACGTAAAAGCTTTAAAGCTACATTTAACATCGGCTAAGTGTTGGATTTTTTTGAAAATAAAAAAATGTTAAATTTGAATATTGGCTTCGATGTGAATGTTAAATTTATGGTATAAAAAATTGTGACACGGCAATTTTCGTCAATTTTTTACTATGAAACCAAAGAGGTGCTGTAGTACGTACATTAGTTCACTTTTCACTTAGTTCATTGTACCTCATTTATTTTAAGTTTTGATCAAAATTAAAAGCTCCGACTAATATGTTTTATTTTTATTACATCTAAGGATAAACAGAACTCCTTCCGTATTAATTTCAACACTACAGTGTAAAAAGCCTTGGTATATTGAAATTTTTTTTTTTTTTTTATATATTTAATATAAAAAAGATATAAAATTTTTTTATTCTTTTAAATTTCATTAATTATAATTTTATGGAATATACAATAATTTTTCATTAAAACCTAATATTATATTCTTTAAAATTATAAATAAAAAAACAGTATATTATTTATAATTATTAATCAACTTTAATAAATTCTTATCTGTTCGTTCATTTAAATTTATTTTTGTTTAGTGAAACTTTAGTGTATTTATAAAAAACATAATAATAAATAAATTAAAATTGCAAATCTTAAGTGTCATTAAAAAACTTATGGAAATTAAGACTAATCAATGATATAATTTATGTATAATATTAGTTACATTATATTAATTTTATTAATTTACAATGTAACACTCAAATAATTTATTAAATTCAAATATTTTTTTAAATTTTAATTTTGGGGTTATGTTACAAACTTATACAAAATTCTAAAGTATAATTTTTTAAAGATAAAATCCATTCAAATTAGTAATGATATTTTTAATAACAGAATATTTAATTTATAAAGAAAATTATAAACGTGTGTAATTTAAAAAAAAAAATTTTAACTTTTTAGAATAAAACAAGAATTTTCTTTAATTTTTGTTAATTATTATTTAAAGCTCTTTATTATATTGGTTTATAGATTATCCAACTAGTTTGTTAAATTTTCTTAAATAAAAAACATTTAATAAAATATATTTTTAAAGAATTTAAATATATAATTTATATTATAATAATTATTGTAATTAACTTTTTTTCAGATTTTTGCGAGGCACTATATACTGTTTGTCCGGGTATCTCGATACAAGGGATTTTCATGATCTGAACTGAGAGCTAGTAAATTAGAAGCTTGTGTAGTTAATGAAAAATCGTGGATTTAAAGATCCAATGGTCATATGTGTGCTAGAGAAAGGTAGAATAAACCAAAGAGATTTGGACTTTTTACTTTACATTTGAACCGAAATTTCGAATTTAAAAAAATGAATCATCTTTTCCATGCATCAAAATACAAAATTACAAAGAGTCTCAAAATAAATTATATTTGCTAACAATTTTTATTATTTGACCAAAATTATAATTACTATTATTGATTAGATTTTTTTATGGATTTTAAAATATTTACTAAATAGTATTTACTAAGTACTGTTTTAGAACGTAATTTTAATTGTTTATTTTTTTTAACATTTTTATTGAAAATCGTACATTATTCAATTTCTTAAGTGTTGCGATAGAGCGCAATCGTAAATTATTTTACTTAAATTATTGACTTAATATTATAGTAAATGATTTACTACTAAAATGAACAAATATTATCTTTGATATTAATTTAAAAAAATTAAATTCCTATTGTTAACTTGTGGCGAGTAAGATTAAGATACCTTTCAATGGGCCAGCAAAGGCGCACGTAATTTTCGACTGCGATGACTGCGAGTGTAAGGACTGACACCAGGAAGCAAAGAGCCTCAAGCGTCCACTCGAACCGGCAAATCCCACGTGGAGACTCTTCATTACCGGCGAGGATGAGGATGGCCGAGGCAGGGATTACCATCCCCGAGATCAACAGGTCAGCCAGAGCCACATTCACAAGAAACGCGTTACCTGAAATCAGAGAGTACGTATTTTTATAAATTTTGCCAATCTATAAGAATGAAAGACTTGAGTTTTTTATTTTTGTTATAAATTTTTTGATTCTTAGTATTTTTAGTTATTAGTCCAAGCAATAGAGCATACTTTAAGACATGAAAAAAAGCAGCTACTGATACACATTAAAATTCTTTAAAAAAATCAGTAGATTCTTATTTTCTAAACTGCCTTTCATGATATTCACGTTTTTTGTTATCTTAATTTTAACACTATAGTGTCAATGAGCCATTTGCAGCTAATAAAATTATGAATAAAATGTATTTTCAAAACCGTTGAAAAAACTAAAATCGTAAGTTATGTTGAGCTGGAAATAATTTTATAAAATTTTGAATAATATAATTAACATTAGTATTACTTGAAAACTAATATAATCCGTTCAAATTAAAATTTTGTAGAAATAAATTGTATATTAATTATTTTAGTTACTCAAAATTATAGTTTTAAATATTAAAAAATAAAAAAGTTAAAAATTTTTTAATTAATTTAAAATTTTTCCACTTTTTCATAAATTTCTCAATTCCTAATTATCCGATCAGTTTAGGAAAAAATACATTTTATTCACTATTTTATTATCTACAAATCACTCATTGATAATATAGTCTAAAAATTAAAACTATATTTTATAACACAAAATGTAAAAAATGCATTTTTTCGTTACAATTGTTAATAAAAAAAATCCCTGAATATTATGAGTGGTATTTTAGAAAATAAGAATCTACTGATATTTTAAAAATTTTTTATATGTATCACTAGCTGCCTTTTTTATGACCGAAAATAGAAAATTTTCTATTGCTTGGACTATATATATAATATTTATAAAAGTCAAATTTCTAATCTTCATTGATTATTAAAAGGTGTTTTACATTTAATTTAATGCTGTAGAAAAGGTTAAAAAAATTGTAAATAATTGAATATATGGCATGTAAATTATATTATTATATGTAAATAAAGAAGATAAAATAATAAATTGATTTTTTATGAATTAATATTTTTTATTTTAAATATAAACTGGAATTTATATTTCTTCTTCAACTAATTATCTTACATATGTACAATACATTGTACCATTCATAAAATATATAAAAATCACTCTTAAATGTAATTCTAGTTTCAAATAATTTTATTTTTGCTTATATCAAAATATAAAAATATTGAATTTAAAAGAAAACTTGATAATTTTAAAAATTATAACTACAAAATTAATTTAAAAATAAAATATAATCATATAATCATAATTAAATATACTAAATTTTTATTTAAACATTATATTATTTTTATACTTATTATATCCTAAATTTTTTTATATTTACTAACAGAATTTAAGTAATATATTTTATGAGAGCAAAACAGTAAACTTAATATAATAACGATTAAATAAAAAGGAATAAACAAGTCATAAAATAAACTATATAATTATTGAAAATTAAAATCAATAAAACAGTAATGCGAAAAATTGGTATAATCTGTCGTATTTTTTATCATATTTATAAAAGAATATTTTCAAATATGTATTTATATATTACAAAGCATATTATTTATACTAAGGTTTTCAAAAATTTATAATATTGCAGTTAAATTTGTTGAAATGATAAAATTTGTTGAACAAAAAAAATGTATAATACTGCAGAAATTTAATTTAGGTAAAAGAATAAACGTGTACGTATGTAACATGTAAAGAGAGAATATGAAATTTATTATGTCTGGTATTGGTATATTTCTGATATTGACATCGTGAAATGGAAAATAATTTAAAATAATACGAATATTTTTTAAAAAATTAAGATATAAAAATAAAGAAAAATGAAAATTTAAGTCATAAAAAATTTTGCATAAATAATAATGCATTTAAAAATAATAATATGTATTAAAAAATCTTTTAATGTAAAATACAGATTTCTTGTTATGTATTTTATTTATTTTTATCATGAATTTTTAATTTATTTATTTAACATATTTATATTTTTATATTGTGCGTCTTATTTATAAATTGAAAAAGGTAGTCGGCATAATGAATGAGATGCATGCATACAGGTGTTTCCCCGAAGTATCGAGTTTTTTTTTCATTTGCCTAACCTTGGTCGTAGCGATTTAAGAGGGGTCTTAAAATGTAGAAAAAATCTTTTTCCTGTTATGTCTGGGATTATTATTAATTTATTTTTTAAATAAAATATTATTAATTTGTTAAATTTAAATTAACGTTTATACAGTTCACTCGTTTGATACAATTTTTATTCTTGATTTTACAAAAAAATATATAATATAAAAAGACATTTTGTAAGAATAAACTTTAAAATAATATAATAGCAAAAACTCGAACACCGGGTATATTAAAGTTCAAAATTGTCGCTCGGTTAACGTATAATGTTACTTGTTTTATGATGTGGATCTCGATCGGCTGTTTATACATCCTTGAGAGTAGTGTGGATAGTCCGAAAGGTCATTGTGGGTGTTGTATTTCTTCTTCCGCAGCTTGCCATCACCACTCCAAGTTGTTTTGGGTTCGGAGTTCCCAATTGTGATAAGGGTTTAGATTCTTGAATGCCGAGTACAAAATTCACAAATCTAAATTCTAATTACTATAGATTGAATAAATGACGAATTGACAAAAAGTGCATAATTTTGCTCGGTATGGCTTTTATAGCCTTTTAAATCTTTCCCCACCATAACACCTTTAGAAATGAGATTGAAAAAGGGGTGATCTTCTTCGAATTGATAATATTACAATAATCTGTCCAGGAATTATTAATTTATCAGTGGCAGACAGACGCAATGAATTCAATCTCTGCCTTTTCTAACTTAATTTTCAGTGAATCTGGTTTCAGTTATATTTAATTTTCATGATAAATATTCATTTGTAAATGAATCTTTATTTACAATTGATACTTTAAGAGAGATTCTAATTTTATTAATATTTAATTTTTTATTTTTTTTTTTTACATAACATTCCATTTATTCAATTTTTTTTTGTTTTCTGTATAATTAAATGCGGTACGATTTTACTTCGTGCGAATAGTATTTTTCGATTTTCTGACATGGCGCGCTGGAGCGATTAGTGAAACAGCATTACACGATAAAATTTTGTTTGCAAATTAAAAAACACTGCGGAAACATTTAAAATGTTAAAAGAAACTTATAAAAATAATTGTATGTCAAAACTGTAATGTGGAAAATGGCACAAAGCTTTAAAGATCATTAATGAATCTCGATCTGGGTGCCCAAAAAGGCCTCCAATTGCTATGAACACCCGTAGCGTGCTAAAAATTTTAAAGTCGGACCACCGATTAACAGTTACAACAATCGCGGAAAAACTGAATTTAATAAGATCTACTCTGCACAATATAGTGCAAAAAAATTTAGAAATGCGAAAAGATAAATATCATAGCTGAGGAGTTTCAGACTGCTTTTGAGACCTGGAAAACTCGTTTTTGTAAACGCTTTGATGCAGGAGGAAATTATTTTGAAGATTTTTAAATTTTTATTTAAACTGTTTATAATTTCACCGATAAATCATATTTTATTAAAAAAAGTAAGTGTTTTCTTTTTTTTTAGAATCTTTAAGCAAAACATTCTTACGTAGCATTTTTCCACTAATCACTGCAGTGTGACGTGTCAAAAAATCGTAAAATACCCTTCGTGGGAAGTAAAATCGTACCACATCTAATTATCGAATAAACAAAAAAAAGGAATAAATGGAAAAAGATTTTTTCTACATTTTAAGATCCTTCCCAAATCGCTACGATCAATATTCGCTAAATGAAAAAAAAAATCTCGATACTTCAGGGACAGATCATGTAAGTCCAAAATGGGATGAAAGATTTTTTAATTAAGCAAGTTACTTAAAAAAAATGATTTAATTTCTTGTACTTATTTCTTATAATTTTTATGAAAATTTTATGCAAACTGCAAGTCGCTTTATGTTTATATTGGAAAGTTTTCGTGAGTTGATTTGTATTAACTCTTGTATTTCAATCACTTTTCGCAATAACTGCAGAGAACCTCGAGATTTGGTGCAATAAATGAATCCTGAATAAAAACGCTTTCCGATTATAAAAGAGGCTTATTCGCTTTCAATTGTGGATTGGCCACACTTCTTAAATTTTTCAAGAGTCTTTTTCCGGGATCTCCCCAAAATTTCTCTTCTACAACATTCGATTTGAAATGCATCGTTAGACCTTAGCTTAGGTGAATTCTGAGTTTTGCGTGCGTGGGAACCACAAACATCTTCCTCAAATAGGAGAAAATGTAGGTGGAAAAAAACAAGTACAGTCCCGAAATAACAAAGTGGCAAAAAGTATTTAACTCCAGGACAACAGACATTATGAGACATAAACTTGCAACCACTTGGAAAACCCGAAATGGGAAATGAATGCTCATAGATCCTAGGTCGAGAAAACACGAGCTTTTCGCTCCTTCATCAGAAACACGCAACCTGTTTGGGAAATTCTCTTTCTTTTATATCCTCAGGTTCAATAAAGTTTTTGTGAGGTGTAGCTGACCTCGAACTTGGGCTTGAAAAGTCAATACCAGACGGATTAATAATTGAGACATGCATGAAAGATTGGCGACTCATTGGCTATTTAAGCGTATTTAAGAGCTACTCCGAAAAATTAATCGTCGAGTGCATTCTCGTAACTTCGGTCCAGGTCGAAATTTTCAATTGGAGGGTCCAAAAGAATTATCGCATTGTGCCCTACATTTAGAGATGAGCTTATTTTGATGAATTGATCGTCTTTACAATGACGATTTTTCTAGGACAAGCACCGGACTTTTACTCTCCGATTTATGCACAAAATGTTACTGACGATAACATTAGTTATCCTATTACTGCTGATATTCGACATTATTTTACGGAATCGAGTACGTCGACTGATTGTTTTTGACGTTGTAATAAATCATTTATTTGTTACAGAATATCACAGATATGAAATTATAATTTAAAATTTTAGAGATTGAATAATTTAAATGATTTCGATGGAAACAGAGTTTTTAATTATTTATTGTGACATGTATATAATCTACGAAAGCATTATTTTATTGCAATACACTTATTAGAAATAATATAAACATTTATAATGAAAATAAATTTAATAATAATTTTGTAAGAATATATTTATATAAATTTTAATGAAAATTAAATATGAAAGACATACAAATAAGTGCTGTTCACAGTAAAAAAATTTATTTCAAAGTACAGTAAAGTGAAAATATTGCTGATAAACTAATGAATGGTATGAATTTATATTTTAATTTTTTTAGTTGCTTATGGGAATTTCCTTGAAAAATATGAAATGAAAAGCTAAGATATAAACTCACAAGTTTGGATGATTTATTTAATATACCGTCGCTTTGCCGTTGAAAATAAGAATGTTTCCTATATTTTTGGTCAGCTCTGTGAGTTAAATTGTTTTGAAGTTTGAATAATAAAAAATATATAGCAGAAGAAGAATGTATTTAACTACTTCAGAGTATCCGCGTTTAAAGTATTATGGAAAATATATATTTTATACTATTTTATTAGTTCTTTTTAAAACTTATTATATATTTTGAAACAATCATTATATATTATTACTATTAATTAGATATTTTATAAAAGAAAATGTACATTTCTAAGCTTAATTGCATAACAAAAATTTTCAAAAAAATTTTTTACAAAATTCATAAGTTGTATTTTAAAATTTTGTACAATATAAAAATGCATTTAATATAATTAATTTAAACAGTTAAAAGAGAGCTATAATATATTATATTCTGCAATATGATTTGAAAACTCAAATAATAGATTATTTTAGATATCATTATGAACAATTTTATTTTAAAAATATAAAAAATTTTAATACTGATTATTACTTTAATTCATTGAATAATATTAAAGTATTAAGTAATTTTTAAACTTTTAAATTTCACACAATATATTTTAAAAATTGTTAAAATATGCTTAAATTTATATTTAAAAAATAATTAAATAATCATTTAAATATTTATTTTCCAATTATAATATACCTTGTAAAATGTATAAAAAAAGTTAGAAAAAAAATTAATATTAATATTTAATTGCTTAATATTTTTATTATTTAAAATTAACTATTTAATATTACAAGATTATAAATATTAATATTTTTTTAAAACAATAATTTTATATTTCATTTGTACATAAAAAATCTTAAAAGAGTATTATTTGATTCCAATAAGAAAATTATCAAAAAAATTTTTTTATTTTGAATTGAATTGTAAAATTATGAAATTCTTAAAATAAATTTTGTTTAAAATACTGAATTTAAAAATAAAATTTTTATTACACTCACAGTAGTATAACAGTTATACTTATTTTTCTTAATAATTTTTAATTTTTCCTAATAATTTCAATTATATTATGTAGTATTCAGAGTACAATAAATAAGAAATAACAATCTAAGCTATATTTTTAAACATTTATACGTAATATTTATAAAAAAAAATAAACGTTTTTGAAAGAGTTAAAAGGAGAGATTTAAATGAATGAAAATATGTGTATTTGATGAAAAAGCTTTGGATACGAGTAAATGCTTATGAAGTAAGCATCAAAATCGGTGAAAAACATGTTTTTACATTTTATAAATTAAAAATCGAAAAATATCGTTGGTTTATACGTTCGTCTAAAAAAATTTGTAAAAATATCTTGTGTAAGATTACGAAACCATTTTTATGGTTGTAAAATTTCTTTATAATATGAATTAAAAAATTTAAACTGTAATATTAAATTTTTTTTCAATTAGTATTATTATTATAAGAATAATCAATATTTCAATTTACATAAAATCAAATTTCAAATGTCTGTAATACTTAATTCTAGAAATTCTTGGTACATTTGTAGATAATTAATTATTTAAAGTATTTACATAATATATTACACAAAAAATATGTTCAAAAATCAAAAAGTTTAAAGATTTTACATTTACTATGTTATACTATGTAATTTCGTTAATAATAAAAATTTATTCGTTGTAAATTATACAAACAACATCAAGTTAATATACACGCAATTAGAAATGCACTCATGTGTATAATGTTTTATAATATTGATGTGAATGTAAATAAAATGTATATAATATTTTATATTATATATGTTTCTTTGAATAACTGTACAAATATTCTCATCATAGCCATTGACCGCAACGTCGAACGTAAATGCGATTACTCTTTGGCTGTGTGCAGAGACCGAACATGTTATACATGTTCAAATAGACTGTAGTTATAATTAAAGGTACTAATTAGATATGTGTTCCATAAAAACCATGCAAGTTTCAAGTATGCGAATTCAAATACACGCGGTAACATTTAAATTAAAGTTAATCAAAAATAATTTTTAATTGAAAATGGTTAATATACTAATAATAATAGCTTGGTATATTAGAAATGAAATTCTTGAAATTGTGTAAATACCAATGTAATCGTGCACTCGACAATGAAAAATTTCATCGAATAAACCTGCATACTTAATACAGGCTCATCCGATTTTTATATTTTTAAAAACTAATATGCCTCAAGATTACTGCTCGTATTAAAAAATAAAATTGATTTTAAAAAATGGAAATGTCGTCGATCAACTGTAATCTTAAAATTAAATCGAGGATAAAAAATTCCTACCAATTTTAGGCTCAAAAAAATGACCTAGATTTCTGTGACATCCGTCCACAATTTTTTGCGGTTAATTAATTGTAATCGTGTAAAAGATCGCATGTGCAGAGTAACTTTACTGATTGAGAAATCTATACGTAATCAAAACCATCCAAGTGAATTTGGATAGGCTGTTTTGCAATATTTTTTATATCTACATGGGGATACCTCGACTGCTTGTCGATCGACATGAAAAGTGGGAGGAAGAAGGGGGGAGGTCAGAGTTGGTTACCTCGTTTTTTCAGGTGGTCCTCAACCATGACAGCGGATATCATGAAGACGTTTCCGACGCTGCCGATGACGGCGAGGGAGGCCAGCATGAGGAGTCTGACGACCCGCGACCAATCGGACGAGAGGGTCACCGGGGATATGTTGAGGCTTCCGTCGATGCTCTTAGTTTCTTCACGAGGTAAGCTGGGCTCGAGGTCAGCGAGAACCTCTGCGAGGGCTGTCACAGCGATACTTGTGGCCGACGTCATCGTCATCGCCGCCCCCGTCGTCGTATTCTCATTCATTCTTGCACCTGCAATTAAAAGTATTAATATTAATCAGTGTCCTTTTACCAATTATAGGGATAACAATTTAAGCACGAAATAGCTTCCTCAATGTTAAATCAGAGGTGTAAACGGAATTACCGAAATATGCATACGGTTCGCCAGTTTTATTTAGTGCAGTGGATAATTGTATTGCTGTTGGTCGAAAACAATACATCTAATGTTTGCCAGGAATCATTTACCTTTACATGCATTTTTACCACAATATTAACTTTTTCTGACTATTGAAAAAGTTAGTTTTTTAATTAAATTTATGTGTTTCTTAAATATCAAGTTTAATGACCTAATGGAAGGATAAAATTTTATTGTAACTTTATAGCATTAACTATCATAATATTCATATTTAGAAAATGTACTAGTAATTTTTTTGTTGTATAATTTTAAAAAATTACTTAAATTCTTCGATATATTTTATTAATGTGAAAATTACAATTACTATTATCTGAATAATCAAATGGAATACAATTATATGAAAATTTGCTTGTAAGTTTCAAAAATCAATGATAATAAATGATAAACATTATTAAATACTTTCTGTAATCCCAAAAAAAAAAAAAACAACGTTCACCAAAAATAAAAAATACTTGAACTTATTGTTTTACATATGCGATATAGTACATATAGCAGTGATATAAATACTTAATTTAAAAGTACAATTATATAGACTAGGAGTTGTAAAAAAGAAAAAAGAAAATTTCTTCCATTTAATAGAACAAATATATTGTATTATTATATTGTATTACTATTAAGAAAAAATTTCAAATATATTGAATATTTCTTAAAAATTATTTAGTATTTACAAAAAAACTATTTAAAAAAAAAATTTTTATGCACAAATATAATAAATATAATTTAAAATATTTTATTTACTTATTTATGAGAGATATGAACAAAATCTTACAGAATGATTTATTATATTCAAGAGAATAATGGGTAAATTACTCAGAAATATTACTTCCACTTTCCAAGATAAACATTACTACTCAGAAAATTAAAAGTACAGAACATTTTTTACTTTGTAAGGTAATTTCATGTGGAATTTTAGAGAGGAATAGGCGGTGCATAAAATGATTATTGATTTTCAACGTGTCTGCTTTACACGTGTCGCTTGCCAGACGTTACGTGAGATACGAATATTTGATTCGATAAATTTTTTAACAGAGAACTGATGCATCTTAAACTTTTAAAAAATAGCGCTTATATTTTTTAAGTAATTTCAATTCAAATTTTATGATAAAGTTTTATACATGTTTTTGTAATTTTAAATAACTCCCATGAATATTTTATCTCATGAAAATTGGTATGAATATCCAGAAAATTCTTATTAACATACTTTTTGGTATTTTTATAATAATTAAATACTCAAAATATATATTAATAATTAAAAAATGCTTAGAAAAAAGGGATGAATTAATAAAGTAAGAATAATATTTAAGAGGGATTAGGTAAGAGTTAAAAGAAAGTTTAATAATACCTTCAAATAAAATGTACCTAAGAGATTGAATTATCACTTTGAACAAATTTTACTTGATTTAATAAATAACATTTATTTAATCATTTATGCATCTTTTATTACATTGTCTATATACATTAGTAAATTATGTAAAATTTTATTAACAATTATGTAAATTCAGCTACAAGTTTACTTATTTGATAGAAATTAATATATTCTATTTAATTTTTTTAGATTAAATTGAATGTATTTAAATAATAATATTTTAAGAATTGCAGAAAAGATAAAAATAAATTAAGATTAATTTTGATTGAATTAAGAAAATAAAAAAAAATATATATAATGAAAATTTCAGAGTTTTCAAAACTTGTGTAAATATATATTTTTTTGAAACTATAATAAAAAAATTTGAAATAAATTATTAAGATTTCATAAAATTATATTGGGAGTTCTATAAAAGTAAAATGTACAAAGTTTTTTCTGGTTGAAAAGACTTTAACAGAATTTTAATATACTGAAATGTAAAATGAAATATAACATTTTTAAGCATAATAGACGGAACTTTGAGTCTAGTATCAAAATCAGAATTAATTAATTTAATTTTACTTTAATTATACTTTATTCTAATATTATTTTTTTAATGAATCGTCTGTTTACTATTAAATATTATCATTAGAAACTTTTTAATTTATTGATACAAATAATATGTTTATTAATATGGATTCCATGTAAGTTCTAATTAAATAATCATATAATAAAATAAAAATTAAAAATACATTGCACATTATTATAGTCAGTTACTTGACCAAAGTAGTTTAGGTACATGAGTTGTACATCAAAAATTTTGATCGCAGTCACAAATACCATGAGGTAATAATGCATAAAAGCTATGTTGATGAAATAAAATGGAATGTATTTTACTCTTAATTGGATTATGAAATTATTAAATTTATTTATACCAAGTTTTATTTATAGAAATATTTCAAATTTAACTCATGCATTAATATGATAATTTTTAAATTAATAGAGTAACATGAAATTCAAAAATAAAATTATTCAAATAATTATGTTATAATTTTTTGATTTTTAATTCTGAACCGATCATAGAATATATAAAATATAATTAGCACAAAAAATTTGTACATATATTTACAATAATTATAATTTTTTAAAAGTCATAATAAAAATTTTTATTAAATTAAAATTAATATAAATTATCTAAAATTCTTCAAATTTATACCTATATCTGTTTAGATTTCTTCACCTCTCCATTTTGAAATTTTTAAGAGAATTCTTACACTGAAACATTTTTCCAAATTACATTAAAATATTAAAGAGTCAAGAAAAATTATGAATTTGAAGAAAATTTAGGTTGTGTAAAAGATTGGTTATGATAAGTTAATGTTTATGAAATAAATTTATATTTATTTCATTATTAATTATATTTATTTTTAAACAAATGCTGTTGAATATTATGGAGATTATAAAAAAAATAATACTTTTATGAAAAGAGTATATCAAATTTTGTTTTAAATCATAAAATAGTATATTTTAAAACTAATAGTATATAATATTTCATTTATAGATATATTAAATTAAATTAAATTAATATTATATTAAAAGCTTAAATTTAGAATACAATATGAAGCTATACAAATCATTTTATTATAAAGGAAAAAAATATATTTCCTTTCTACCAAGAAAAGATCGGTTAAAAACGGAAACGTTTCATAGTATTGCAATAAAAGTTCCGAATAACATAGACATTTAAACATTTACTGACAGGACGTGCAAGTAAAAAAGAGGGACATGAGTCAAGTTTTTCCGAACAGGCCTAACTTACAAGCAAACTACATTTGCGAAAAGTATCTTACATAAAGTATTTTTTAGTAACAAATATTATACTCTCATGTAAAAAGATTTTTATATTACTAAAAAATATCTTCTGTCAAATAAAAATGTAGTAGAAATATTTCATATTGATATAATTATTTTTAATTAACTTACAATGTCTCATAATAAATAAAGAAATTTTTTAATATTAACATCTCTTGAAACTGAATGATTTTGAATAAAATAGAAATATAATTTTGATATAATCATGAATAATAATTATATTTTTTACTAATTCCATATATATATATTTCTAAAATTTTGTAAACATTTTTTATATAATTAAAAATAGAGCCAATTTTCTTGAATTTCTTAATAATGTAATTAAATACATTAATAGGAACTATAATAATTAATCAAATGATCCATTCTTTTAAATGCAATATGCATCTGTGAATATAAAAATTTCTATTATACATGTTCAGAAAGAGACATAGAAAAATGAATAGTTACAAGAAGACAAAACGTGTTCCGTTCTTTTTTAACCTTCTCATTCTTTAAAAGACATTCCTTCTCTTTTCATTTTCCGCTGTGTCCTTTAAGTAAAAGATACTCCGCCAATCTCAAAGAGTAAATGCATGAAATGAAGAGAGGGCAAGATGATAAGTCCTTATTCCTGGTCTTATTTCTTTATCGAATTTTATCTTCTTCTATCTTGAAGTCTTATATTTAAAAGGGTGTTTAAAAGAGAGTCGTATTTAGTGCGCTGTCCAATATGGAAATAGCTTATCCTTTTTTAATCGAAATAATTTTACTTATTGTTAAACTATCGAATTTTTAATCAAATAATAGAATAATATTATATATAAGCCAAAACGTAATTAAATAATCCATAATTGTTATTGTATTAATTTATTCCATCATGTTCATTCAAATATCAGATTAATAAAAATATTTAAGAATATTATTATGAAAACTGTAAAATGCACACAGTTTTTACTAACGTATTTATTACTATAATAACATTACACATATAATGAAATAAAATATTTTCAGGATTCTTTATATAATCGTATTCTGATGTATAAAAAATAAAAAAGGGATTATAAGTGAATCCAATTATTTTATATATCTATTAATAGGAAAATTCCTTAAATACAAAAGCTTTAAGAAATAAAAGTGGGAAATATTAATTGCCAATAAAAATTTTACACTACATTATAAGCAGTAATGCTACAAATTTTCTTATATTATTTCTTGATATCGTAACAGTTTTTTAAAGCTATGAATAATTAAAAAATATTAAATAAT
Organism: Eupristina koningsbergeri; assembly: GCA_018907245.1. Taxonomy (NCBI): domain Eukaryota; kingdom Metazoa; phylum Arthropoda; class Insecta; order Hymenoptera; family Agaonidae; genus Eupristina; species Eupristina koningsbergeri. The sequence continues at coordinate 4,174,277 of JACCHV010000110.1, forward strand.
CTTTCATGATAGTAAAACTTTTAAATAACCAACTAGTTTAAAATGATTAATATTAAAATATTTATTTAATGTAGGTTATACCTATATTTTCTTATTTATACGTGTATATATATATGTCGTCACACTACCTCCGGGATTACGAACAGCTGTGGAGTTAGCTATAATTCTTATTATATTATATATATATATATATATATATATATATATATATAATAATAAAATGAGCTTAAATATGAAAGTTAATTTATGATAATATTTAAACTATATAAAGCTTTGAATTTTACGTTAATTGAAAAGTTTTATTCTTTAACTTGATGTTTTAATAAAGAAAAAACTTATATTATTATATTAAACTTAATATATATTTATTCCTTTTCGTAAACTTTTATTTAATTTTTTATTGATAAGTTTAAAACATAAATAATAAATGAGTAATAATTTAATTAGTTATAAAATGTGCGCGTTGTTTCATATCTATTGTATTTCTTGTTTTGCTGTTCAGCTCTTATTTTCGACTTATATAAAATCCTCTAGAACTAAAATAAAGTTTGGAAAAACTGCAACTATTTAAAATTATCACAAATATACTGAAAGTTAATGATTTTGAAGCTTTAGTAGGGAAAAGTTTTTCAGTGAACCCCTTAAGACTTAACTTTGATTCAAGTTTAGCACATATTTCTTTGGCTTTAGGTAAGAATAAAAGAGTCAAAGTAGATGAAAATTCTGTAAAAATGAGAGAATTATTGAGCAGTCGCTTGGTCTTATATATGAGTTCAGAATGAATGACATGGATGAGAAGAAGACGAAAAAGTCATCGCTTCTCGTCCCTCGATGACATTATAAAGGGTTCTGCACAAACTTTTGCTGTTAGACAAGTGACAAGACTTTTTCGAGGGCTAAAACTTAGTCTCCGTCCTAGGCTGCAAACTCAGTAAAAGCTGGTCCTCTATTCTCGCCATTTTTAGCGGCTAAGAGTGCATTTAATTCTATTAAAGGGATATGAAAGGGTCCACAGGTAAGCTGGTTTACTGGCGTCAGCGATATTTTAAAAAATTTCATTAAATTTTTATTCACTTTCTTGTTTTATAACCGAACAGTTCATCTTAATTTAATAAAGAAATGCAATTTATATTATATATGCAAATTATAGGTGATGTAAAATTTATAATTTTTAAATTAAATAAAAAACCAACGAACAGTCAAATATATATTCAGAGATATTTTTTAAAATTTTTACAAGTATTTTTTGTACTTCCTTTATGTATCCTAATATACTTTATTGTAAGATATGTTGATAATTCACCGCAGTTTCTTTCATTTTCTCTGCGTTTAATGGAATAAAATGGAATTTAACTTTTATTAATGAAGGTTTTGAATAAATGGGCCAGACTGGTAAAGAACATTTTAATTATGTATTACTTTTTCATACTTATAATTTTTAAAGTACATTCAATTATATTTGTGAAATATAGATGCACTCTTTAAAACCGTTGAACCTTTTTCAAATGTAAATATTAAATTAAAGATTAATATGAATATATATAAAATTTAGTAGGTTTAAATTAGCTTTTTAGTTAGTCTATGTTTATGCTCGGGTGAGGGAGTGAACACACAAAAGCTAATGTTGTTGAAAACCGTACAATCACTAATTATCTTTATTGTTGTATTTTACGATTATATACACTTATCGTGACGCGCGATATTAAATAAATGTTTATCTGAATATATGTATATAAATAAAATATGATATATACGCTACGCATGCAGATTCCGCACGCTCTCAGTCGAAGTGGGTACAAGAACACCGAGCTCCGTTGCACTCGAGAGTCAAGACAAAAGTTGAAAAATTGAAATTCTATTTTTCTCAAAAACGAAAATTAGTCCTCCGATGCTCGTTAATGATTCGACTTAATATCGGCAATAAAATGTATTGCCGATTCGGCTTTAACCCTATACATAAGTTATTCTATCGCGCGGATTACCTGACAGGGCGTTCCGCCCCAAATAACTCTGTCGTATAGCTAATTGCTATTTCTATGTAAGTCGTTAAACTTGTATGTGAATGCTTAGGATTTTCTGTAATGAAATTTTGTAAATTAATAACTTTAACCGCCACTACAGCTTAATAGGAATTAAACTACCTATTTTTTTTTATTCTTATGATTCTTTTTACAATTATTATAATTGACTTAATTCACAATAAAAATTCAGAACATTAATTCATAAAAGTTATATTATTATGAAATGTTCAAATTATAACTAATGCTAGAATTCTTAAAATATGAACATATCCATTTATTTAGTTTAAAAACATTTATATGTGTATATTTATTTTTACAATATATATCGTTCAATTAATTATTACAAACAATTTTTTTACAAATTTTAAATACTTTAATTGACTATGATATTTGTAATTTAAGATTGTTTAATTTTATTCAACAAAAAAAAAAAAAAATTATGAAGCATTTAGTAAAAAATTATTTATTTTGTTTTTTCAGAAAGATATAGTGAATATTTAATATGAAATCTAAAATAGAATTTGAACTCCTTATTCTGTATGAACATTGAAGAATAAATGAAGTTATATTGGTATTAAAATAAAATAAATGTTTAATAGAAAAGCTAGAAATAATTAAATAAAATAAAATTTACGAGTATTATAACTCACTTTTCGATGAAGATATGTGAGTGAACATTCATTTGAACTCTTAAACTTACATTTTATAATTTTTTTAATAAAATTAATGCCTGTGTAAATAGTACTTCTAAATCTCTATCTCCTAAATGCGTTCAATATTATATTTACTCATTTTGTCAATAAATTAAATTAAAAAATTTACAAGAATCTATATTCGATTTAAATCGTTTAATTCAATACACATAAGTGTAATTTCCACATGATTAATTTACATGAATTGTAGTTTTACCTATGATACTTTTTACGTTGTGTACAATTGATTTTTTAAACATGCATTTTTACCATGTCATCATTTCATCATATTTACGTTATGCCATTTAGATTTATACCAACTTTATGTAAATCAAATTCTTATTGCTTATTCAAAATTATCATCGAGAAATTAAATGTAATCTGATGATGTTTATTGAACGAAGGATAATGGATGGAGTAATAATTATTACACAGTAACTATTATCTTGTACGCATTTGTTAAAATCAATGTTATCAAATATTTATTTAAAATTTATTCAATATAACGTAAATTGATTATTAGACGTCGATGGAAACACTATTTATATAATGATAAAGGAATTATAAATCAATTTAAAAGGAGAGATTTTATAGAAAACACTATAATATTTAGAAAACATTTAGTATTCATATTATGTTCTATTATTGCATGTTGTCATAAAATAAAGTAGAAAATTTTTCTTTAAATAATTTGTTAATATTAATAATGTTATGATAAAAATTCAGCATGCGATTTATTTAGTAATATTTATCCAAATAAAATTTTCCTAATTTAATTACATACTAAAATTTTTAAAATATAATATATTTAATATTTCAGTATTTTCTTATTAATTATTAAGTATAATTTATGTTAAGATAAAACGAATTTGATTGAATTAAAAAAATGGAAGTATTGATTTTTCTGTATACTTCTGGAATATTCAACATATTAAAAAGTAGTGATTTAAAAAATTTTTAAAAATTATTTTTGTGTTATCCTTGTTATTTTGTATTAAATTTACTTTTATTTTTCAATAACCATATTTTCGCTTTAGTTTTCAAAATAATAACTAAACAGCAAAGTTTCAAATATTTATACAAACATTTGAAGAATTAAAAATTTGAGCATTTAAATATTTATTAAAATTATTGTCTTGTACAAACATTTACCACTTATTAACCTAATGCCATGATTCACCTAATTTCTTTAAAAATATTGATACATGTATAAAAAAAACTTTAACATGATTCGAACTAACATAAATTACATTTATTTTCCACAATTCAGACGCCTGAAATAATATTTTAGGAATAGAAAAAGAATAATGTAGATTACATTTATATAGTGTAAAATATAGTATAGCGTGTCACGAGAGAACTATATCAAGGTACAAAATATAGTTTTTAGTGAAGATTTTTTTTTTAAAACCATTGGTAAGTATGTAGATAATATAATCGAAAGTATACTAAATTTTATATTGAGTTTCAATAGGATGATTACCTCGATACTTTTACTCCACCTTTTTATCTAATTTACGGCAGGTATTCCACATACGTTTTTCAATTTTCTATTTCCCTTCGTTTTTTTAACATCTACGTGTTTGTTCTTTTGCACTTTTTGCCCCATTCTCCCTTTTTTCACCAACTATACTCTATCAATTTTTCTCACTCAGTTCCTCTCTTGTTGTCATTGATTTTGCGCTTTTATCTAGTTTTAAGATGAAATTTGAAAGAAAGACAAATTTCACAGGCTACACGAACGCACGTTGCGTTCTAAGTCCCTCGATTCCTATTTACTCTGACTGGGCGCCTCCTTTAAATCCAACTTCCGGTTGGTACGTGATGTGGTGTTGGAGCACTTTTCTGGCCGCCCACATACCATAAGTGCATAAACCTTCGAATAATGAGCTAAGATGCCGGAGAGTGATCTGCCTGTTATAAAGGACGCATGGCAAAGAAATTTAACCAAGAGACACTTAAAATCCATCCTTAGATTTTACTTGAAATACGGCCCGCCAAGATTTATTTAGATCTCAAGAAATTTTATTTGGTGAAAATGGCCGGGTGCATGGCTTCCAATGGGAAACAGATTGTCGTCTGAAGCAAATTGCTTCGAAATTTTCGAATTAAATACAGGATCGAGAAATAATTATGGCGTCAATTCTTTTTTGATAAGAGCAAACTTATTCGAATAAATGAAAGGTAATCGGCTCAGTTGTCTAAAAACGGATTTCATGTAATAAAATAATTTTCGAAGGCTCTTTTAACCTGTAAGAATGCCCGTTTAAGGAGAAAGAAATATCTATCTTGTAATTTCTTATTTTTTACTTTTAACTTTTTAATAAATGTGAAAAATATGGTATGTCTAATCAAACTTTGGCTTTTTCCTTAACAATATATTGTGAAGCGTATTTTAACAAATTTATGCTATAGATTTGTGAGCGAATGTATTCTCAAGCATAATTTGTTTACTACTATATAATTTATATATATATGTAATTTACTTATTCATAGGATTCACATTAGTTCGATATTAGTTTATATCTATTTAATAATAAAATTTTAAGGAATTTCATTTAAATTCTACTTACAATAGAATGGTTATACCAATAAAGGTAAAATATATTTTATAGACTAATCAATTTTAAGTTTGGGGATGAGTTTGGGCAATAATAACGAGAGTTCGAACAGAATGTTAAGCACTTTATTAAACACATGAATAGTTTACATGAGACTTGGCGTCTTTTTGAAGCGCACGTGGTAGGAGATACAAGATACTAATGATGCCCGGAAAAATTCGGCAGCACAAGCACCTGCCATTATTATGTTTTTAGCGCTGATCATAACGACAAGTGATTACTTGGAGTGCAGGTCACAACCGGCACGGGTTTTCCTTTGCCGTGCGGAAAATTAAAATCTCGCCGCCACGCCCCCTCATAGGTAATTGTACAATATATATACTTAATATAACTATGTATATTTTATTTTTTAATAAAAATTCAATGCATTAGTAATGTATATAATTTGAAAAAAAATTTTGTGTTTTTAAACATAACTTGTGAATTTATGAAACTATTTTTATAATTATATTTATATAAATTCAGTTTAATTTAACAAAAAATATTTAAAAAAGATTCTATTGAAAATTAAATTGATAGAAAATATGTATGTTAGTATCTTTTTCTATTTTGATTTTTGATATTTTGATAAACAATGTATTACAATGTTCATATAAAATTAAAAGTAAAATTTTTATTGAATTCAATTTGATTTTTAAGTAAAAAATAGCTTCTATCAATATATTTTAGTATAAAACTAATGTCTTCATTTAGTTGTTTCATAAATGAATTTACGTTGAATGTCGAAGCGAGAAAATTTAAAATGTCTAAAATATATAATTACACGAAAGTAAAAGAATGTATTTTAAAATCTTTTCTCAATACATTTTAAATATTGCATAAAAACTATAAATATTGTTTTACTCAGTGTGAAAAAAGGTAATTTAAAATACAAAAAATGTAAAAAAACGACATGGTGCCTGTATATATTAAAAATGGGGAAATGTATGTCCCTGTTAGTACTGGGAAAAAAGATGTGAGGGTCTGTATTAAACACGGACTTTCATCAGCTACCATAACAGAGGGAGTAATGAGTAAGGGAATTTTGAGGAAGTGACAGGGAGATTTTGCAAGGCATGGATAAAAGGTAGGTGTTACGTATTGAATAGGAGTGGTGTGGTAAAGAATAATTCGTGAGTTTAAAGGAATAACAGCAAGACAGGGAGAGAAAGAGAGAGAGAGAGAGAGAGAGAGAGAGAGAGAGAGAGAGAGAGAGAGAGAGAAAGAAAAGAGTGGGAGAGAAAATTCGAGAGAGAGATAGATATACTACAACATGAGAACTTTACCAGATATAAGTTATGGCGTCTGGATTGTACCCTTTCATTATTCATAAATCTTTATATAAAGAAATATGAATATGCTACGTGAATCACAGCAGCAAGATCAAAAAAACGATGTCTGTGTGCATGTGATTGCTTTTGTGTAGATATACACAAGTAATGATGATTACTGAAAGAATCGGAAATATACAACAGGACAAGTTGTCAAAAACATCTGTCACTGATTTATGGTATACTTTAAATATCGCCTACATCTTGAATATCTTGTACACCATTGTACTGGTTTGACGTAGTTCGTTTTGAAGAGATTGCAATTTTTTTACTTATCTGAATTCAGCGTATGATGAAAAATATTTTTACTTGTACGACAATTCTATTTTAAACATGTGTAAATGAGATTTCAAAATTAATTTTAATTACTAATTATTCAATTAATTAAAGTATTTATAAATAAATAAATATTTTATTTATCTAATTTTCTAATAACTTTTTGCAAAAAATATATTTTAATACTTATTGATTATATTGAATATTTTAATATTTATTAAATATATTGTATATTTTTAACTTTCTATATGCGTCTCGTATTTATTAAAAAAAAATTAAAAACAGTTCATTAATATTATATATTGGATTAAACAAATCTTGTATAAAAAAATTTCAAAAATTTTTAATGTACTTTTAAAAAGTCTTAAATGTATACAATATTATAAAGGTACCATAAGAAAAAAAAATAGAGAGTGTACAAAGAGTAGATGATTATGATTTAAAAAAGTGTAAAATAAAATTTAAATCAAATTTTATTTTATTAAATTTCTTTTAGCATGTTTAATATTGTCATCTAAAAAGATCCATTTTTTTTTTTTTAGAAATGTGTTAAATCTGAAAAGTTGAAGTTTAATTTAATTATGATTAATAGTCCAACTTATTTAAATTCCCTTTACTCTATGTAATTTGGTTTAAGTTTAACTCTGAATAAATGTGGTCACAAAAATAGAAATCATAATTGTTAAGTCTTATACTAAGAAGCTTTACTTTGAAATTAAATAGAAAAAAACTTAAAACAAAAAGTATATGCTACAGAATGAGAGTAGATTTTATATTTGCAAAGGAAAAACATGGAATTTTGTAAAAAAAATTCTATATATTGGTAGAAAAAATTCTAACCTAATAATATTAATTACATATTCAATATACTTTTCTTTTTATCTATAGTATTAAAATTCATGGATATTATATCTATAATCTTTCTATTTGTATAGTTATTCAGTATAATATTAACTAAAACTTACTTAGTAAACAAGTTCTATTCTACATATTATACATATGTATATGATAAAACTTAATTCGGTTAATGGAAGAATTTTCTCGGTAGGTCGAAATTCATATGAGAAAAAATGTTTAAGTGATGCTACGTATATTTTGGTGTCTCGTATCACTTTGAATAATATTTACATAAGCTTTTGTTAAGTAGATTCGTTTGTTTTGATAAAAATATCATCGTCCAACAAGTGCAAAACTTTTTGATGCTTTAACATAAATGAAATTGTATTTATCGCTTCCTATTTATCTAATAATATTTACATTAATTCATTTGTTTATATATGTTTTACTGCGATAAGCTATATATTTGTTGACATTTATCAGTATTTTAATGATTTACAATACATGTTACATATTAAATGTTACATGGAATGAATAATATAAATCAGAAGTTATATACATAGTTGATAACTAAATTGATGATTGGGTTTTAATATAAATCTATTATAACTTAATAAAAATAAAATAAAAAACATAAAATTATTGTTTTGATGTACATTATTTTTGGTTTATCATTTTATATATTTTCATGCATATTTTTTAATTGTTTGCAAAGTTATTTTATAACACTATACATCAATTTTAAATACTTTTTTAAATATTTTTTCTATTTTTTATATTCGAAATGCATTTTTATACAGAAATTCCTAGTAATTTTTTTGTATGCTATATTTTCATAGATATATCTATTTAGTATATTTGTTATTATTAATTTTCAAATACAAATTACGAATAAATAATTATAATTTATTTATATATTAATGATAATATATTTTATAATCATATGTATATAAAAAATACTTATATATCTGCAAATATAAATGTACCAATCATGATGTAGGATCACTAACACAGAGAATGCTCTAAGAAATGAAACACTTAGACGTAATATTATTGTAATTATTTATTTGCAATTGGCGAAGAAATGTACAGAAGGACGGCTCGGCCAAGACTGACCTCTCGCCTAATCTCCGAGGCGCCCATGCCGTCTCGGCCCTATTGTAAAACTTTTTCTTTCGATTTTCCTTTTCTACATTTGGCCATCCTGATTTTCCAGGCGTCCTCGCCCTGACTTCTCTCCAAAGTCGTCTCCCTTGACTTTCCTCGGTGACTGAACGTTCTGAAACAGATTAATAAGATGTAATTAATTTTTGTCTGGTTTCCTCTCCTTGGCTTCGATACTTTTCCCCTTTCCCTTTCTTCCAGTTTCTCGTATCACTGATCGCATACCTCTCCTTTTCTCGGCACAGTCTTTCTTTTTGAAAATTTCTCCTTTTCCCAGCTCAGTTCCCGTGCGGTTCCTGTCCGCCATACCTGAGCTGTCCAAACCAACGAGATCAATTTCCATATGCAGGCCAGCCCTATACCCGACCTCTACCCCAGTTACTCACCTACTCTATTGGGTCTAGGATTGTCCATTTCTTCATGCTGTCCACCGCGACGACCCTCTTTCGGCCCCTGTTTCTCGAAATTTCTCGCATGTCCTGGACTTTTCGTAGCGATAATTTGGCAGCACCGCGGTGGTGGTAAATGGCCCTTTCATCTTGGGTGTCATCTTCCAGCTTTCCCTCGTTGCCGGTTGTCTAGCCGTCACTAATACCACCTCTCCCTCTTGGAATTTCGGAGCTAGTATTCTCTTCTTATCGAAGTTCCTCTTTTGTTCTTGTTGGCTTTTAACAATTCGCTCCTTCGCCTTCTTCCTTAGCTCTGCTAAGTCTATTTCCCCGATTTCTTCAGGCACCTCCACGGTTAGGAAAGCATCTGCCGTTCGTCTCGGGGAGTATCCCAATAGTAGTTGGGCCGGGCTCCTGGATGTAGTCCTATTGACAGTGCCATTTATCGCCCTTTGCACACTCTTCACGTGGTTGTCCCATCCGTCATCCTCGTCTCCTGCCGAGATCGTGGACAATACATTTAGTAGAGTGCGATTTAACCTCTCGCATTACCCGTTCGCTCTCGGTGTTGCCACGGCGTTTAAAATGTGTTTCACACCAAACTGATGGCAAAAGTTTCCGAATGATTTTGACGTGAACGCGGTTCCTCTGTCGGTGATGATTCTGGCTGCTACTCCGAAAATATCAATAATCTGTTGTAATGTCTTTATTACATGTTTCGGTTTTGTGTTGCAGACGGGCTCGAGAATGCAAAATTTTATAAATGCGTCTATCATTGTGAGGACTTGCTTGTTCTTGCCTTTAGATTTGACGAATGGTCCAACGTCATCCAAGTGTAGAGTGTGGAACAATCTCGCTATCTTGTCGATCGGATGTAGTAGGCCGGTTTTCTTTGACCCTCCTTCCTTGTAATAAAGACAGTTCAGGCACGACTTCACGTATTTGGAGACGAAACGCCGCATGCCCCCGAATTAATATTTCTTGCGGATTGTTTGTAAGGTTCGCTCCTCTGCGAAGTGTCTTTGATCGTCGTGGATGATCTTGACTATGTAAAAACGCGCGAAAGGCGGGACCAGTCACTTGTTGCCTTCATTGGTTCTTCTGTATATCAGTCCGTTCCTCAGGTCGTAATTTTCTAAATACGTTTTCAAGGATGCCTTCCGGTCCCCTGACTCTAATATTTCTTTAATCAGCATGATGTCGGGGTCTTGAGCTTGAGCTACCCTTATCCATTCTGCTGGTGTGATGTCTACTGACATACATTCGATGGGATTTCTGCTTAAAAAGTCGACGTGTTGAATGCGTGATCCTGGTCGGTATATGATCTCATAATCATAATCCTGAAAGTAGACCCACCAAGGTGCCACTCGTGGCTGAATCTCTTTCTCGGTCGCGGTGGCCCTAATATCTATGCAGTCAGTTACTATCTTGAACTTAATCCCAAGCAGATATGCGCGGAAAGTTTTTAGTCCTGCGTAAACCGCCATAACCGTCTCCAGATCATAGGAGTGATATTTGTTTTCTTCAGGGGTTGTCTGTCTACTGGCTATGACTCGTCGCCTGTCATCTTCCTTCTGTATCAGGATGGCTCCTATCCCCAGCGCTGACGCGTCTGTACGCAACTCAGTCTCAAGTTTCAGGTTGAAAATTGCTAGGATGGGACAAGATACGAGTGCTTCCTTGAGGTCCTTCACTGCTTGCGACTGCTCTTTCCCCCATGTCCACGGTGCGTTTTGTTTCAAGAGTCGGGTTAATAGTTCCGCTCTTTTTGCGAAATCGCGCACGTACCTTCGGAAATATCCTGCCAGCCCTAAGGATTTGCCGGACCTGTTTAACTGAGCACGGTTCCGCTGCTTTCATAAGAGTCTCTATCTTTTCTTTCCCCGGCCTTACACCTTCTCTGGATACTTCCCGCCCTAGAAAGTTTATTTTCTCCAGAAAGAAACGGCATTTTTGTAAATTGAGAGTGAAACCATCCCTTCTCAAAGCTTGTAGAATGGCCTCTAGCTCAATCAACCCTTCCGTGAAACTGTCCACTACTAGCAGCACGTCATCTACATACACCGAGGCTTGTGTATTTTTTAGTACCAATTTCATTGCACGTTGTAATATTGTGGGTGAGTTTGATAGTCCCATCGGCATTCTTAGAAACTCCTACTGAGCATTCGCCGTCACAAACGCGGTTTTCTCTATAGAATCTTCGTGCATTGGAATCTGATAAAAGCCCGATTTCAGATCTAACGTTATGAAATGCTTCTTCCCTCCCAGCTGATCGATTTGGTCATCGATGAGGGGGAGCGGGTATTTCATTTTCTTCGTTATTTGGTTCAGCTTTCTATAGTCGACTACCAATCTTTTATCCCCGTTTGCTTTTTTCACGAGTAATGCGGGGCTCGCGTACGGGGAGCTACTTGGCCTGATTATGTTGGCTTCCTCGAGTTCTTCGATAAGTCTGCTACATTCTTCTCTTTCGGTGTGTGCAGCTGTCATCGGTCTCGAATACATCGGCTTCTCTCTTGTTAGATGGATTTCTAATACTAATAATTTATAATATAACGCCACGATCTCTCTACATATCGGGGCCGGGATTCACTTAGTCGGAGGATGGGTTCTCCAAAAGAAATAATCAAATTTATTTTAATATTTGTGAGTTTCTTTATTGTATTTTATACACATATATAATTAGGATTTTTAAATTTCGGCGGCTTTGTTTACCTCGCCTCTCGCCGGTGGTTCCTCAGTTGTCGTCTGAAACAGATACGTAGATATGTAAATATTAAATAAACGATCGTGCTCGCTGTTACGAGACGAGATACGTCTTTATTTACGTTCAATCGTAATCAATATACGGCGACCTTGTTGTTATAACGCAAGTGACGTCGTATATTACTTTTCTCAAGACCAATGTTCTTACTGTTATGACAGAAGAACAACGAGGGTCTTTTTATTCGAATTGTCTTTATAATTATCTCTGTGTAATCACAGAATATAATGTTAAAAACAATAAACTTTATGAAATAGTCCTTAGATTTGAACTAAGCATTCGTTTAATCACGATAGCTTCGTTCAAGGCTCTAAACAAAAAGAATCCTCTCTGCATTCATTTTCCCGTTTATATACACGCGTTTTACCGCGTTTTCCATGTTCTCCTTCCTGTAGCGAGGGGATACTCGACGTCAGTTTCTAAGAAGTCCCCCGACCGCGTGCGATTTGCGCGATTTTAAACAATTCGTTATTCTAAACGGTTTTTCTTCCGAATCGGCAAATCGCGAATGATATTTCGTTCGGAGTGTCCCACCGCGAACAAAATCTCCCTCTCCGATGGGAGGTAATTGAACTTGTGAGGTGAATCAACTTATAACCTCCAAGTGGATTTCGCGACAATGTGCAATATCGTCACAATAATAATCTTAACATTTTCATCAAAGTAAATCAAGCGTCTTTAATATCTTTTGCGATGCGCGCCACATTAGATCACATTAGATGTAAAAGTTTTTTATACTAATTTTACTGGTGATTTTGTGTAATTTATTGAATTTTACCAATTAAAATAGCGAATCAATTATTTTCAACATTAATTTATATTTGAATATTTATTAAATTGCTATTTACTTTTATATTGTAATAGTACGTAAATATTATATTTTTATATTGAACATTATTATAATTTCAACTTTTTATTAAAGCTAAAAACTGATAAATATGCATGAAAATAGAAAATTACGTAGGATTAATTTCCTTTTTTTTTGAATTCTATTAATATGAAATATTTATAAACTTCAATTCAAATGTATAATATAAATAATATTAATATAATAATTTGCATGTACAATTCATGATTTTTATTTGTACATTAATTAAGAAAAAAATAACGATAATACTCCGGATAATACAAAAATATAAATTATGTGTATAAAAATTTTGCTGAAAAATATGAGTTATTTGACTAAAAAGCACTTCATGCAACTTAGGATACCAGTACTGAAAACAGGTCGATTTTGCTTAAACCTGAAAAAGTGAGATTCAAAATGAACAAAAGTAGGAAAAGATGTAAAGTAGCAAATGAGAAAGATATACTTATTAACTTTGGGTGAAGGGAGAAATAAGGAAGAACTCTTGGTGTCATTAATACTTGAACTTTTGTGCATCTAAATTGACATTCAACAATGTAAACCCAGAGAACATATAAGCATATGATTGTTCAGGATGACGATGAACATCTGTGTTCCCGTTGAAATATTTGCGCCGATTACGGGCACACAGCTAAACTGAGGCTGTTTCCATTAGACTGTGATTTGTCCACGGATGAAGATAATCTCGAATACAAAATGGGTGCAAGTATTAAAGGTTAAAGGTGCCCTGCGATTTTGACTTTAGAATCTTTATGAACTTTGGTGGTACGCGGTTGTATAGCTCAGGAGATGAAAAGGAACGTTGAAAGTCTAACAAATAGGCGCCCATTGCTAAGGATATTAATGGTGCTTGATTTATTTTGATGAAAATTTTGATATTATTATAAATTATTAATATTATAAATTATTAACATTGATGAATATTTGTTGAATTATTTAATATTTACTGTAATTTGAAATAAAACGTTGCGTACAAACAATGTTGAATTATTCTGAAAGATACATCAACTAATTTCGTAAAATGTTCGTTTATAAATTTATACTAAACAAAATAACGTTTACATTTTTCTTTTATTAATGAATAATATAGAAAATAAGGTTACAACTTATATTATCGGTGCAATTTATCAAATGAAATTTAAGAGGGAAAAAATTTGAAGAGTATAACGTCAAGTGGAAAAGTCAAGTACAACTAGAATTATCATTTTCCACTCATCTGTACTTTACCCGATGCATCAAGGGTACAGATAAGAGTAGTTTGAGTGCTATCGCTCGTATTAAATCTAAGAAATGAAGTTTAAGAATTTTTTGATGCTTCAGATACTCGGGAGGGTGTTTGTTGTAAGCTCGATACCCAAGGATTTTCGAAGGTTCAGAAAGGTTGGAGATGGGCCGCCTGTACAAAGGGCTTAACATGGATTCAAGTTTAAACATGGGTATTAACAAAGTCTTGAAAAGGTCGGGAAGTAGACGTAAGTAATCAAATTTTGGAAATACTAGAAACCGGGTTCTAAATTGAAAGGGACAACTGACAAATAAATTTTGATTAATTGATCCTGAATTCTTTAATACCATATAATTTGTATTCATCAAACTTTTAAAAGTAAAATATATTATTATTTCGGAAAAAATTTTATTAATATATCAATAAGTGAAGTTAAAACTTTAAAAACAAAAAAATAATCCTAGATTAAGAATCACATGAATAAAATTTCATTTTTATACGTTATTTAAAAATTCAAATTTTGAAAACATTTTAAAATACTATAATAATAATTTTTTTAATTTAATCAATACTTTACTGAACTGTATAATTTAATAAAGTTGGTTTTTTAATCAGAAAAAAAGAATAATCACTTCTTATTGTTATTTTATATACTTTCATGAAAATATAATAATCTAAAAACTTTTTCGGAACGCATGAATTAATTACGAATTATTTAACTGTACTCATGATTATCGATTGGTTTTTTAAATTTTGTACAGAAATATAAATATTTATTTATTTAGCAACTAACCATGAAATATTTCTAAGTATATATATTTTAATTTTTATTATCTTTATTGAAAGAATAATAAAATAAGCTAGATTCATAGCATTAGATAAGTTGAAAGCATAAATTTATTGTTTTATCATCTTATTGGATTAAACATTGCATCATGTTCAAAGAAAGACGAGGTGGATTTGAAAGTTATCAACAGAAGCCTTTAGTTGGGAGCTATATACTTCACTTTAGGATCATCAATAGAATGAGTTAGGTTAAAAGTGAATCGCGCGTCTTCTGCATACAAACTTTCAAATTATGAACTACTGTGGATCGTGCGTAACTAGCTAAGACTCCTCTTTAAAGAGTATCCAAGGCCTTACGGAATAGACAATAGAGTAGCTTTAGTAATTACACTTTAATAAAATTTGGAAATCCATTGCCAAAATGCTAGCATGGGTGTTATATTTTTAAGATTACTGATACTTTGAATCATTTTATTTTTGATAAATGATAGTATTTATTAGAACTTGTAGCAATAGTTTCTATTTCTTTGAACTTTAGTTTTTGAAAAGTATCAAATGGTCGGAAATGAATTGTAATTTGATTTATTTCAGAAAATATGGTTTGTACTCAGTCATGGTCAGCCATTTATTTCGTAAATCCGAAATGTTCATTGTAAAAATGATCTTATTGGTTAGAGTAAATAAATCGTATTGAACTTTGTAAAGTGAGGAGATTATGAGTGATGATAAATTACCAGATTTCGTATATTATCTAGTTACAAACATTAACTATTTTAACTATTAACTATTATTAACTATTAATTATATTATTAACTAGTGTAATATAATTTTTAATAAATATTTTATTAATTACAACTTCAACTTTATTAATTTATCTAAACTTCATTAAAAAAATTGCGTAGAATTAAAAATTTTCCGAAAAAAATATATAAACATTGAAAATTAATACTTTAGTTTTTTTCTTAATATGAATGCTTAAAAGCGTTGTCTTTTTTTAATTCATTTAGTTTTAGTAAAGTATTAAAGTATATAATTAAAAAACTAGGATTAGCATAATGTTGTTAAACAATGTGTAAGTGAACACTAAGTAAAACGGTAAATCTTCACTTTCTGTAGAAACTTACTCAAATACGACAAAGGTATTATAGTAAAAAAAAAGATGAAAATAAATAGACAGACAGAAATTGAAATGAACATCTGATTTCAAGAATTGTAGTCATATATAGCTACTGAAATAAAGCTCCAGTATTGACTTAATATAATAACTACAGCATAAAATTTAATTAACTATACCTTGTTAATATTAGTAAAGTTCTTTGTTTTTTTATTAAGTAATAGATGTTAACCGTAGATTTCCATCTTTACTAAAAAAGTAAAAACAACAAAGTTTGCATTGTCTTAAAATTATGAAAAATATACAATTGGACCTGCAAACTAGTTTCAGTCGTTCTTTGAATTAAAGAATATGGGGGTTAATCTAAGAAACAATTTCTTTAACTTTAATTCGATGTGTAAAATATTAACTAATCCTGAACTAAAGTATCCACAAAAAGTTAACTTAGAGGGCAAAAACATTGAATTATTTTATCATGAGATCAAACCATGTAATTAAACGTAAAAACATGATTATAATAAAACAAATTTGAAAGTCAATTCGTGATCAGACATAATATACCTTGATATTCTTCTTTATTAAATTTTTTTCGATGCAACTTAATTTTATCGTTTAATTTATATTTGGTATTTACAAGTAATCTTGAATAAAATTCTACGATAATGATTATTAATTAGGGATTGGGACTGTTTAAATGTAAATGAAAGTCTCTTTGTTTACTTAATTATTTAAGAAATAATGATTAATACAAATTTGACGAACACAATATGAAAAAAGAAAATCAAAATTAATTTTTCCTAAGACAAAATATTAATGATGTACAAAATATTAATATTCATGAAATTAAATTGATGTTAATTTAATAAGGCAGATATATTAAAAATTTACATCATGAATTTAAGAAGACAAAAGAAAAATTAAAATATTTAAAGACAATAAGTATTGTGTTTCAGCACTTGGTGTGATTATGGTTACCTTTGTCTTGTGACATGTAAATCACGCTTGCAATATTTGAAGCATAATTTGTAAAAAATTAAAATACAAGTAAACTAATTTGTCAAAGTAATCGATTAAATACAGTTGAAACAAAGTAAACTTTCGAATGGAAACTGTTTTCATACGGAACAAATAATTAATCGCTAGTGTACAAATAAGACATTGCACAGCACAAACTTCTTACATAAATGGAGTTTGGTCTTATCAACACAAATTTGAATTTTATCTGATATAGTTAACTAAGAGTATGCTCAGTTATTGAAGTTTAAAATCAATTTGGTCTTAGAGAGATTGTCGAATGTAATTGAATTAAAATAAGAAAATGGTAGAAGTACCTGATGGACACTCTATGTCAAAGTTTTAGTCGTTTGGATTTTCGAGAGATTTACCCTTAACCTCAGACTAACAAAGTTTCAATTTAACATTATAGAGTTTCTATTAAGTTCAAATATTTTCGTTTTGATCAGTGTAGTGGATATTTATTCTGTGTTATTATTCTTGATTAAATTTATAAATCTAATATTTCTTTCAAGCCGAAATGTTTTTAATGACAGAAAATGTTAATGAGTATTAAAAAGTTTTTTAACATTCCTTTAATTAAATTAACGTATTTTTATTCGCTCAAAAGTTACCTACGCATACGTAAATAAAAGAAAATTTAAGATCCAAAAGTTTCTTTTCTTTATTTGTCGCAATGTCCGTATCATTTCATTCCCGCAAATAAAATGAACTCGAAGCTAATGAAAATAAAAATAAAAGGGAAAGGCAAGGGATGAGGCAGATAGAACGCATGACTCTAATTATGTTTATAAAAATCGTTGATAGCAAATCCAATCTCATAGCTCTAAAACTTCTCACGTTAATTTTTATTTATAAAAATAATTTTTATAAATAAAAAAAACGAATGTCACGTTATTAAAAATTATCTGTCTTCGTGACAACTTTATTTGTGCATCTTTTTCTAAAGCCAATGTAAACTTACAAATCGGATCGTTTTATCTAATCAAAATAGTTCAGTAATCAATAACTTCAGTACGTAGCAGTATGATATTAAGACTTTCAAGGGACGAGCGAGAGAGACGCGATTAATCATTTAGGTCGTTACTAAATCATTTCTTGTAAATACATTAAAATTGACACAACCTGCTGCTGGCAATAAAAGCTTCATGACATTTCGAATATACAACATTAATGTGTTTGCCAATTAACTGGGATATCGAAAATCCGTCGACTATTGAAACAAATTAGATATCATTTTTGGTCACTACGATTTACATAGTTGATTTACACTGTTCAAGCATTTATAATATGCATCAACCCAAAGACTTTCACCTGCGAATTAATACCCTCCGCAATTTTCTGAATGTCAATTTCAGAAGACTGATGAGGTCGTTTTCCGATTATAATATTTCAAAGAGAAATTGGAGTAGTCCGATGAATAAAAAATAATGACAGAACAAGTTTTAAATAAAAATCGAGTTATTGTAATAATCACTAGGTCATGGTTCTTTATTATTATTATTTGCTTCAGCTCATCGAAATAATTATTTATGTATTGATATAGTAGCATTAAAAAATTATAAAAAATTTCCTATATTCGTGGTTTTTGCTAATTTATTTTTTTTAACATTTCAATTGTATGTAGGTAAAAAAAATTATTAAAATTATATTTTATTATATTAATAACTATCAAGGTTTATATTATGATGGGATGAATTATATTTAATATAAAAATGTGTACACGGTTTTTCAAAGCATTTAAATTAAAATAGTATTTATATGTATTTTTGAAAATGTATTTATTTTCATAGAAAATCATAATTACAGGATTCATAATATATTTATTTATAATTATAGTAATTATGTTCAAATTGACATATCCAGGTTAAGGTAATAATTTATTAAGCTGTAGTTATGTTTTATGCAATTTTTAGCATTAATTAATCATATAGTTCTTATCAGTTTAATTTTTAAAAATATAATAGGAAAGATATAAATATTTATGAAATTGAAAAAAACACGAATAATAAATAAATTTACATAAATATACATATATGTACATTTACATAAGCAAGCATGTAATAATACCCGCATACATGTAAACAAATAAATAAATCAGCGTGATTTTATCATAATTAATTTTTTAAAAATACATTAAAAAGTAAAATCAACTAAATTGATTCAAAAATTGCATTAAACAAAAACAAAAAATATTTTTTTAGAGATTTTGTAAGTAGCACCACTCGGTAAACTTGAAAGGTGTGGATAGTTCGAATCATGGACCTTTTACCCTCGTCTTTCAGGGAATCGGTTACTTTTTCATCATTTTTTTGTTTACAATAAAGGGAAGTTTGCAAACAGATTATACACTCATTTGTGGATATATAATTAATGGAGTCAATTCGTAGGATGGATTTTCATTTACTATAACAATATTTCGAATGTGAAATACGCGCTCGAGATGAATTGTTTTCCCAGCGTATCGAGGTAAGTGATTATTGATGCTTTTATCAATATCAAATCAAAGGGGGAGAACTTTTAATTCACAAAAACTTTGTAAAAGCCAAGTCCTTAAATTGGGTGATCGACCCTCTGAGCACTTGGGCAGTCACTTCGATATTTGGTAATGGGCGGTGACCGTCAACTTCGACTGTACCCTACCATACCCGTGAAAAACAAGGAAAGGGAATCGAATCCGAATCCAAACCTGGGCTTGAACCAGGTGCATGTATACAGAGATTAAGTGTAGGAACTCGCCTAACTGCACAATTAATCATTTATCCGACTTATACATTGTTGACGTCGCATTGCTTCAGCAATCGCGTATTTTTTCCGCGTATTTTTCACGGTGAAAAGCGATGTGATGCGTTAATTAAAGTTGGCGCTTACGATTTGGAAACTTGGCGCGAATTGAGGCGAGGCTGTTGATGCTGTTCCGCTGTAAGTGAACTAATGGACGCCTCTGGAAACTTGCTGGGGATTTTTGCTTAAAGAACCAACCGAATGAACACTCAAGTGAAGTGGCATTACGGTTTAGCCAGAGCTTTTCCCCAGATTGTGGCGTCTTATTCAAGGAAATGTAACACCAGTTTCTCCTCTGAATTCGCCCAATCCTCTTGTTTAATTTAAAAAATTATTTGACTCATCATTTTCTTGTTATTTGCGTCCTCGTTGTTATTACACACCACCGAAACCAAGATTACATTTTATTTCTTTCAACGTTAAATTTGTATATTGCGTGTAATATATCAATATAATTATAGTCAATATTAAATTTTTGATAATTATACATATTTCACAGAATTGTAATTTATTTTTTTTTTTTCTGCATACCAAGTATTTTGATTAATGTTAAATTCTCAAATAAATAATATTTTTATTAAATGAACGATAACAACTTCACTTATGATTATTAACATGATCTTAATGGATAATTGTGAATGAATTTATTATTAATATTTCAAATGCCGTTGTTTGATTATTATTATTCATGTTTCACAAATAAATAGTACAGCCACATTTGCAAAACATGTATCTTAATATTTTTTTCAACAATATACAATATAAATTTATTTTTTTAACTGTTTCTATTAAAAATTAAAATTGTTTTATAAATAATTTATATATGATTATTTTATTTAAAAAATGTGTAATGAATTATAAATAAATTTTTTACACATTAAAAATAATTATAAAATTAATATATATTATAACTTTTAAATTTATACAAAATTAATTACATTTCAAATTTTTAATTTACTTCATACAAAGAAATTCAGCAATTGTAAATTTAAATAACTATATTACAAAAAGTTGATTTTGCATATATATTATTAATAAAATCAGTTATGTATGTATGATTACTGAATTAATATAAAGATAAAATATTCATGATTCAAATAATTTAAAAAAATATTATAATATAATTGAATATTGATATAAGCTAGCTTGTTGAATGATTATTTCTATTAAAAAGTTGGTAAAATTTTTATTTGTATTGATAATTTACACGAAAAAAAACCATAATTATATGTATTCTAAATCATATTATTTTCATGAAACACTTAAATCATTCACATTAATTAATTTTAATTAATTAATAATTAATGCATAAATTTGTATGTATACATACATTAAAAAAAAATTTTAATATTGTATAAATAAAAATATAAAATTTTGATCAGCTATATACATATTATAGATGAATAGTTAACTCTTAGACTTAGGTTTACTTTCTGTCCATATTAATTATCGTGTTTAATTATTTTTTTCACTGTTTTCACGTAATCTAAATAATGAATAAATATATTCAGTAGTATAATAAAAATACAGAAATTACTCTTTTGCATACCCAATAATGAATAATGAATCGTTATGAGTATAACAAAATTCAATAGATTTAATTCATGTCCCAAGGTGAAATCAGAGGTCGAATAATCCAAGTAAACCCATGAAAATTAAATTCTAAAAAATAAATGTATTGAATGTAAAAAATAATTTAATATATTTTCACAAAAAAAATATTTAAAAGATTTTATGTAATTTAAATAATTATATTTTACAAGTTTTTTTTACATTGTATAAGAGTGAGAAGTTTTTTATTTCTATAAAAACCGGGCCTTACTACAAACTGCTATTGTCGAGTACTCTATGTGAAATATATTGTTAGTAGAAAACAAGGTATTCAGTGGATTTGTTTCAACTATGAGATTAATTTAATCACCAAAAATTGATGGCTCTTGGTTATAACAATTGCATAATAAATATTTAAAATAAAGTTTATGATACATAAAGATTAAATATAATTCATAAAAATATTAAAATAGTATTACTTGTTAAAATATATTTTAATAAGATGATTTCAAAATAGATAAATTTTTAAACGAATTTTTTTCAATATTACTATAAGAGAATGAAAATAATAAAAAAAAAAACACCAGCATATCAGATCAAATTAAGTGAACTTAATAAATTATAAACAAAATTTTAAAAATAAGAATACATAAAAAATGTAGAGTATACAAATACATCAGTATGTGTTGTAAACTTTAGAGTAATGAATGAAATTAGTATATAAATTTAGTTTTATTTTTATATTATTTAGATTAAATCAATTAGATAATTGAAAGTATTTTTAAGTTTTGAATTTAACTTTAGAATTTCATTAAATTAGAATGAATCTAAATGACACAAATAAACTGCCTTTTCTACTACTACAGGACATTATCAATTCAATCGCATGCCATTTGGATTAAACGCCCCTTTTCCGTTTCAAAGATTAATAAACCATGT
The DNA here is from genome assembly GCA_018907245.1 of Eupristina koningsbergeri. NCBI lineage: Eukaryota > Metazoa > Arthropoda > Insecta > Hymenoptera > Agaonidae > Eupristina > Eupristina koningsbergeri. Next base: position 4,196,632 of record JACCHV010000110.1, read on the forward strand.
TAGTGCAGAAATTCAAGGCTTAACGCGTATGCATTATCTCATTCATATGATTTTCTACGCTGATTTTGTTTAATTTTATACATTAATGGAGAAATTATTCAAAAATGTGATGAGTAAAACTTGAAATTCAACTGATAAATGTCGATTTATTCGATGAATGAACTAAGATATTTTGGTCATATAATATCAGTAAGTTATGCAAATCCAGATACCGGTATAATAAAAACAGTATAAAATTATCTTCTCTCAAAATTTGAAAAGGAAATTACAGTATTTCTCATATTAAGCAGGATTATAAAATTATACTAGCAGTTTAAACTAAAATAAAAATTCTTCAACATTATTATTAAAGAAAGATATTTGTTAATTTGTATATAAGTACTTATAAAGTATTAAAAAAAATTAATTTATTAATTAATAGATAGGTATGTATATAATTCCGTATGACTTATAATAAATATTATTCATTAAAGTATAACATTATGTTTTGAAAATTAGTGGATTTATATTAATTGATTATACATTATTTAAAATAAATAGTAATTTGAATTCATAAAAAACATTATTGAAAATATAAACGATTTGCTAGATATAATACAAATTGATAAAGTTATTGTACAATACTCGAGATTTAAAATTATTAATTATTAATTTACTCGAATATATAATATGTTTTATGTTCTTGAAATAAATAATCAATATTAATAGATGTAATACAAGTCAGTAATATAAATTGGGATAATACTTCTTACTTAAATCTAAGTAAGGATAATCAAGATATGTTAGTCTTCATTTTTTAATTTCGTTAACATTAACAAATTTAATAAATCGATTAGCTGAATTAATGTTATTAAATTTAATAAGTTGATTCAATTTATTAATTGTGAAAATTATATATTCTTTTAAACAGCATAATCTATAATATATTAATTTCAGTGTGACCAATTTCAATAACTCTAGAATCTATTCTATTATGAAATATAAACTAATATATTTGTATCGAAATTAAACTTATTTTATAATTCAATGTAATTTTTAGATTTTCCTTAAAAAAATTTTTTTGTTATTCATGTTAAAATAATATTGTTTTATAATTTTAACGATTAATTACCGTAGCTCGGATAGATATCGTTGGCTTTCGAAGTTTGCGGTCTATTTGGAGTATAGGTTGAGGGTTCGGGAGAATTGAAAGATGTGTATTAATGTTAAAAAATAAAGATTACATAGATTTAACGTATGAAGGATAACGTTACATACCATATGTATTAATCGCGGTAAATTTCCTATGATGGTAGCAATTTAATATATTTTGAAAAATATATTAATACAATTTTAAAAGAAAATACAAAACAACGCAGAACTTATATATAATAAAGGTACTCAATAATTTTTAAATATATAGAAAGAAATTTGCATATCACGAATCTTCATTAATCCCACGGAAAAGGACATTATTCGCGTCGTGACCTTCTGTTCGAGAAATGCGTCCTGGCTTCTCTTACAAGGTGCCAGGTGTCATGAATTCTCGTTCTTCAGACACACTGACGTAAATTCAGTGGCTTTGGAACTTGCGGTGTTGTATGCGAATGTGAGCTCGGGGAAATATTGATCCCAATCTTTGGAGTCACTCTCCACAAATTGTGTGATCATTGTCTTGATTACTCTGTAGTATGTTCTAACAGGTTAAACTGAAGAGTATACGGGGGTGTTCAGCGGTGGGTTATTCCGGATTATTTCAGAAATGTTTTAAACTCTAGGCTAAAAATTTGTCGCTCATGATAAGATATCATAGTTTCCGAGTATCCGTGTTGGAGAAGAATTAAATCTTTAATTTTTTTAATAAAGGCAGTTGCGATAACTTTACGGAGTAGAGTGATTTCCATCCACTTTAATAAGCTATTTTGTATCACCAGCAACCATGTATTATGGTGATGCGATCTAGATTACGGACTGATCAAGTCTATGGAGACCATTTGCTAAGGCTCTCCCGCATTTGTGGCAAGCAAAGAAATGGCTCCTGTTTACTGATGTGTTTTGGAAACTTGGCACCTGTGACATGATCGTACGTACTTTGCGTCATCTCGAGACATTCGTGGTCAAAAGTACTTTTGTACCGCGTATTAGTTTTCGCAATCCCCGAATAATTTGCCGTCGATAAATTGTAGGGTTCTTTCAACGCAGTTAAACATTTCTCGATGGGTAATTAAAGCTTCCATTCTGCTTCATGATCGCGATTTTTGTAGTCTAACGTATAGAGAACGTGACAGAACAAGTCATCTCTCTTTACGAGATACTTCGGGTATAGGTGTAGCTCGGGATTTCCCTTCACGGCCTTTTTCATTCAAAAATACCAGTCTCCCATAGAGATGGTCGCGTTTGGATAGGAGTCGCGGGATAGTGTATTAGCCAACAGGTTTTCTTCATGAAGCTGATATTCTACAGTAAAATCTCACTGACTGAGCTCGATAGCCAATCGTGCTCATCTATCTACCGAAGGGATCTTCGATACCTTAAAGACAGTCCAAGGCCTAATGATCTGTTTTCACCGAGAAGTAGCACCCAAGTAATTGCACATTTTTCATATCCCCTATTTTACCGCGAGGTACTTTTTCTCGATCGCGAAAGAGTTTTTCTCGGCGCTGTTTAATATCCAACTGTAGACTATTATTAGTTCTTTATTCTCTGGATCTGGGAAAGAACAGCTCCAAAGCAGATGTTACTCACGTGAATCTGAAGGATAAAGGGTACTACGAATTCCGGGTAAGCGAGAACGGGAGCTTCCACGAGACGCGTCCAGACCTCTTCGAAAGTCTTCTGTTGTTCCGGGCCCTATTCCTTTCCACTTCTTTCTCTTGTGAAGTAGATCATTTATTGTATCAGAGATAATGACGATGTCGGATATCAACGGTCGCTGTCACGAAAGAATGCCCTTGAATCGGCGGCGTTTCTGCCTAGAATATTCGTAGATGGTGCGAGTTGTAGTACGGTTGCAATTTTCGCTGAGTCGGTGTGAATTCCATTTTGGTTTATCCATTGGCAAAGCTAAATAAGTTCAGTCCGGCAGAAGTGATATTTTTCCCAATTAGGCTGTAGTTTTGTTCATGTAGTTGTACTCAATAATATTTATATATATATAAAGAAATTTGTCTATCGCAAATCTTCTTTAACCCCACGACAGGAGGCATCATTCGTGTCGTGATCTTCGCGTGGGACGCTCAGTTAGCTGCGACACTCCCCTCAGGCGAAAATGGCCCTGTAGTATTTAGAGATCAGGTTTCGTCATAGGATTGTGGCATCAGCCGACGATGACGCCAAAACGGTTAGTCTCCTTTCCCCACACACGAGGACAGGGCTGACTCTCGCTGAAGCGATCGGATTTTCTAGGTTTCATCTTCGAGCAAGGAAGTCAGTGTTCACGGTAACATTCAAGGAAGAGAGACGGGTCGTAAGGGTAAAGAGACTAATATTCTCCCAGGGTCAGTACGCCAGCTTCACGCTTGTTATAAGTCTAAACAACAAGTGAGGAGCCGATGATTGGATTTGACTGCTCTCTCGGAAGGTGCATACCCTCCTTTAATTTTTTCCGGTTCCGTCAAGTACCAAGTGTCAAGTGTTTATGTGGGAATGGCGCCGCTGCGCTGAGTGATGATGGAATAGTCGTTGTTTTTGGCTGTACGCGTGGTGGAGATATAGGAAGTGGAGGACCGACGGTGGTAGGACTTGTGGGGCGCAACTCTAATACGATCCGCATTTTGGGAAGCCATAAGAACTTTTCAGTTGTTACATAGTCGTCACATAATAATTATAGTTTTATAAGTAATATTATTTTATAAATAATTCAAATGCATTTAAAGAAATAATTAATTAATTGATTAAATGAAAAATATATATTTTGTTTATTTTAAAGCAATTAATATGCAAAATATTAATATAAAATAAAAATACAGAGTGATTTTTTATAAGCATAAAAAATCATAACTGTCATGATGTATTTAATGAAATATGAATTAATTATTACACTTAATTTTTGTTATATTTTTTAAATTTATTTATTTGTTTTTATAATTATACTTTATATAACACAATAAAGAAGATATTTACATTTTAATATTTACAATTCAATATCGAGGAAAACAATATTAGATTATAATTTAACAAAAAATATTAACTTATTTATATTATACGTGATCTTCAGGTCACCAACAACAATACTTTCTCACGAAACATAAACAACGAATTTTTCTCTGGTTTAAATTTAAGTTATTATATCGGAATACTTTACAAATTTGCAACGAGACATGCTCATTGCTAGAAGCTTCAAGACAGTCCTTTACCCACCTCAAAGTTTCACTCACATTTAGTCTACCATGTTGGCTCGTGTAGGAGTGCACGACGATCCACATGAGGGCCTTGGGGAAAGGGGACGATGGCCGTTCGGGTAAGTCCATTGCAAATCCCTCGCATTACTTCGCACGAAACACCACTTCACGGAGAATCAGTGCTCGAAGCCGGATACGTATCAGTGTATGAGTACCTGGAGCACCAAGCAACTGAGGTAATGTGGTACCTCGGAGCGCTCAGGAGTAGAATCACTCTGGCCGCGATCCCGACTGCACTTCGGTCTCTTCTACTTCACCTGTTATTCACGATTACGAGGCATCACACATCTAAAATTGTCAAGATTGCATGCTTTTTCAAATCCTTAAAGGTTTGACAGCTTGTAGTCAAACCAACCTTTATGTAGCCAGAACTGTTCTGCGGCAAATGGGTGAACTTGCGTCTGCTGCAATATTTACCATTTGCATTTGCCGTCCAAAACCTTGACTCGTGTTGAGCCTCTCTCGCATTAAGGGCTTTTCTCCAGGCGTCCTTAAAGCACCGCGTTCTATTCCTCTACTCCACGCGTTACGTTCGATTTTTTTTAGACGGGTGCACTTCGCCGAAATTGCATTTTTGTAAGTACGTCGTTTTATATCGCATTACATAAAGATTGTTAACTTTTATGAAAACGGATTGAAAAATCAATTTGTTTAAAATTATTTGGAGCTAAAATATTGTAAAGTAATTATTTCGATATAATTACTTTAAAATTTTACAGTTAGCAATTCGAATTTAACGTCCCACGTATTGTTATTGTTTTTGCATGTGATCCATCCGGTGGTCATTTAGCGTGTAGATGTAAGAAATTTTTCTATTATGACTGTCAAAACTGATTAATTTATTCTACAATAAATAAGCAAAGCGAATAAAATTACCGGGGATAATCATAAGTATTTATTTCTCGTATTGTCAAAACAAAAGATGGAAATTAAATGAGACATTTATTTATTAACATTTAAATTTTGTTATTATCTACTCCAGTGAGCAACGTTCCAAATCTCTGGCAGACAGGTTCCCGCTTTATCCTGGCGATAGAGTATTTTTAGATTTCGACGAGCGCTTGGCTCTGCACTTCACCCGAGATGGGCGAACGGAGCCGTTTCGTTACAAATTATTTGTATTTGTAAATCTCAATCCAGTTGAGTGTCGAGCCTGCCTCATATTAAAGGCTATTCTTCAGCCACCCTTAGTGAACCTCTTCCTTTTCCTTTTATCCACGCATCATGTTTGATCTATCGGGACTGGAGCTTTCCACCGAAATCGCATTTTTGTGAATACATTGTTATATCTCTGGTTACAGAAATATTGTTAACTTTCGTGGAAATTGTTCGAAAATTCAATTTGTTTGAAATTATTCGGAACGAAAAATATTATTAATTAATTATTTAGATTTAATTTCTTGAAAAATTCAAGCAGTTAGCGATCCGAAGTGTTATTGTTGTTCTGACCCACCCAACGGTTAGCTAGCATGCAGACAAATAAGAAATTTTCTTATTATTGTATTCAAAGTTGACTGATATATTATAATAATAAATAAGTAAATCGAATTGAGATGTTGGCGCTAATTATATTTCCTGATTCCTTGTATTTAAAAAACAGCTAATGTTAGAGAATGCTCCCAGTAGACGTGCGTCCAGGATTCGTGGGGACGCTCGCATGTGAAATTGTTGTTTTGAAAGCTATTAAAATGCGCTATTTGTTATTGTTGAACACCAAGATGAAAAAATTTTCTCATCGGACGCACGTACAGCTCCGCAGTTTAGTGTGAATAGTGAGGGGTGTATGTGAGCGGAAAAGACGGTCTCGTTGACGTCTCTAATTTTTTTTTGCTCTTAAATATGCCTCGGCGGAGTCTTGTGATCTCTGTCTCTCTCACTTTCATTCTCTCCCTCTCACTCTCGCTACACGATGCGTTATCCTCTTTCTCTTTTTCTCGCCTAAGGCGGGTTTTTTCTGTAGGCGAAGACGTCCCGTCAATTTTGCGTATGATCTTGTATAAATTCGCGAGTGTAATACGCATAGATTATATAGCCTTTTTCTTTCAGTTTTTATGCCAGAGGTAATGTTTAGTATGTGTGTACGTGTACAAGGGCGCCGGGAAATTGCGCGTGATCGAAAGCACGAGAAGATCAGTCGGTTGGAGTGATAACCTCAATCGTCCCTTGATTCTCGGAAAAGACAAATGAAAATCAGGTCGTAAAGGGCGGGGTCAAAAAACTGAGCGGCTTAATTGCGTGCAAGATGAATATTGTGAGTCAGATGCTCTGACAACTTTCAACTGTGCGTTTGTGTTATGTTTTGATTTGTGAATAAAAAGTTTGTGGTTTATCAATCCAAGGAGTATTGAACTCTTTCCAACATTCAAAAATTAAAACCTGGCAATTAAAGGGTACCTTTTCGGTGATATTGATTTATTTGAATTTTTTTTATTTTTACTACACTTGTGAGCAACGTTTCCGATCCCTCGTAGATCAACTGACGCTTATCCCTGCGTTATTTTCTTTCAGTCTATAACGAGCGTTCGACTCTGCCCTTCACCCATGAAGGGTGAACAGAGCTGTTTCGTTACAATATAAATAATATAATGTATGTAATTTTTTAATACATCCATAAAATGACGTATTAAACTCATTATTTATTATAGTATATATAATTTGAATAGATTTTATATAAAAAATCAAACTTGTAAATTTTTATGCAAATCAACTTACACATTGTTTATTAATGTAAAATTATGGATCCAATGAGGTGCAGGTTAATAAAACAAATTATTCCTAATTATTTCGCCCACGTTTCGGCAAGGTATTTCTTGTTCCTGTTAAAGCTATTTATTAAAATTTATCACAATTATTACATAGATATGCTTTAAAGATACAAAATTATTTATTTTAAACATAATTACCTATAAAATTACTTAATATTAGAGCGCAGAAATAGTTTTCGAACTGTGGTAGAAATAATTATGAATAACTTGTTTTATTAAACTGCAACTACTGGAACGATAATTTTATTTTAATAAAAAATCAAAATTGTATGGTACTGATGTTTTATAATAATTTTTTTTTATATAGCGATCCCTATCTATAAATGGCATTTAATTTTAGATTTTAACAGTCACCAGTAAATTATATAGATAAAAATTTCATTTTATCTAATTATTTTTAATATTGTCATCATGAAAATATTAATTCGAAAAATAAAGTAAAAACAAAAATACACTTAAAAGATTTTTTTAATTATAAATGATTCCATAAAGTTATATGTCCTGTAATAATTATATTATTTAAAATAATTACAAACAATTTAGTTAATTATTCATAATTATTTTATGTCTCTCAAAATAAATTGCCAATTTACAAAACAGAGGTTAAAAATTTCTTGAAATTATAAATAACATTTTTGTAAATCTTTTAATTTAAATAAAACAAACATTTATTTGAAGTGCCAAATATTTTCAGTATGAACAATAAAAATATACAGTTGAACAATTATTTAAATGAATTTCTTAATATCAACAGTAATTTATGATATATATATATTATATATTTTTTAAATAATAATTTAAAAAGGAATATATGTATAATTTTATCAAATATTCATAATTTTATTATTAATTATCAATTATTTTATTCGCTTAAATTTTTATATAATAGTAAACATTGTGTTAATATGTTTAAACATAAGAATTTAATAATTTAATGATTATTAGATTAATCGTAAAATTGTGATTAAGATAATATTTTAATTTTAAATATGTAAATCTATTTTGTATATAATAATATTAATAATAATAATATATTCAATGTCTTCAATAAATTTATATTAATATCAACGTAATATTTTGTAAAACCCCTGTATGAAGTTATATTTACATTTTTACATTCTTTTTAATTATATTGTTTGTAATCAATAAACGAAAAGTAATTAACAACATTAATTATTTAAAATTTTTATAAAACAATAAAACAATGTGATAAAGTATATATTATGTATATATAAGTATAATTAATATATATATATTATATATATTGATTTATATTAACAATATTTCTCATGAACATGTCCATTTGAAATTGATACATTACACAATATGTTCTAAAATTTTTAAAACTATTCAAATAATACGAATTAATGTCACAATTAAAAACAAATTGATTTAATCTCTTATAACTTAACTTTTAGCAGGTTTATAAGTATCGATAAAATATATTGAATGAGCTGAAATAATTAATGTTCTTTATGAACAAAGCTATTTGCCTATTTCAAGTATTTTATTATCTCATTTTAAGTGATGTGAATAATAACGTGTGCTGCTAGACTTAAAAAAAATTCAGAAGCTTGATTCTAGGAGAACGGGTGGTAGTTTTTTCTCACATGGTAGTGAAAAGAACAATAAAAAGTGAAAAATATAGGAAACTTCACTAAGAGTAATTTATCTCTTAAACGTTTTGGTGAATTGGCCTTTTAGTTCATCGCTATGACTAAGACCACGTATAAGCGTCTACGTCGGATGTGCGATTTTCTATCACCCACGTACTAAGTATCAGTCTTTCAGGGTTTTCATAAACATCAATTTCTCGTGCCAACTCGAACATTCGCGATAAAAACAGGCTGCATGACTCAAAGTTACATGAAATTCTTGTTCAACTCGATATTTGTATTCGCAATCGGCAGGCCATCTATATGTGCACAATGATCTCTAGTATCTTTGAAGTGCGTGAAATTGACTTTTTATGATCTTCGATAGGGCAAATATTTATTGCGGAAGGATGGTTTGATACACGATTGGCTTTTTGTGTACCTCATGTTAAGACGTACTTTTGATCCAACAGTTTCCCGCAATTTAATTGATACTTTTTATAAAGTGCGGACATTGCGATTAAAGACTCTTGTTTTTATGTGTTTATGTTGATTCATCAAGAGCCATTTTATTGGAAAATATATTGAGTAATATAAGTCATGTATATATATTAGACAATAAACCTTTATGGTGAATGTGAGGATACTTAGAGACAGGGATTAACTAATTTAATCTAAAATCAATTCTTTTTCTCAGGTTTCAACAGTTTCCACCAACAATAAAAAGAAATTACAATATTTATATTCATAAATTACATTACATTTATAGTATTCAATTCTTTATTCAATATTTAAAGTTGTGTGGTGGCAGTGTAATATACCAATATTGCTTATTAATTAAGAGTTTATACATAATTTACAGAATCACTTAGTTTTCTGTTACGTATACTTACGGTATTAAATATTACATGTAAAATAAAATTTTGCATTCTGAAATAAAATTATGAAAATAAAATTAAAATTGTATAACTAAAAAAGGTGACTTTAAAGTTTATTTAAGGCAAATTATCTAAGACAAAGAATTAAGTTTGGTTAGATAGAGTTTGCTCACAGTCGTTACGTTTCTCTGTATGTATATTAAGATACTGCTTACATAATTTTTTGTAATTTGTTTTTTTAATAATTTGGTTGTAGATATATATTTCAATTACTTTTTAAAAAATGACCTCATAATCTTTTAAATATCATATTAAGTTTAGAAAATAATATACTTTATTTAAATATCTTTAACTAACCAAATTAAAGTATCAAATATATTTATTTTCATTTTGAATTACAAAATGTACTTTTAAATAAAATACAATACTCAAAATAAGAAACGAAGAATAAAACTCAAGTACATATAATCAAAAATAGTTAAGTAAATATGTATGGTGAAGAAACAGTTCATATTTCCAGTTTTCGGGAGCTCAAAGCGAAAAAAATAAAGTACAAGGTATTCCATATTTTAAATAATGTTTACTAGATAGAGTTGTTTCAAAATGATTCTCCAAATATTGCATAATTCATCTAAAAAAATTTCTTATTTATGTGAATATTTATTATGTAATTATTAAAAGAAATATTTTTCAATGTATATTAAATGTTTAAAAAAATACTTTTAAATAAAATATAGAAACGTGAATGTCATGTTAAAATATTGAAAATATATAAAATATAAATATTGAAAATATATTATTCTTGATTAATTAGGAAGTTATTAAATTCATTCATTATTTGATTCGAAAATTTGATAGCTACTCAAAAGTGAAATAATGAATAATAATATTGAAAGAAATATCCATTATCATATTAGTTTGTTAATGAAATTATGTATTCATGAATAATGGAAGCATTGTACACAAAATCTAAAAGCTTATAATAGGTTTTAAAAGTATAAATGATGATACACAATATTAAGCTATTATATAAATGATTTTATATAAAAAAGAAAAGAAAAAAAATACTTTAATATCATTCTTTCAATATAAATTAAATATTTCTTCTACAGCTTTTGAATGCTTGTTACGGTTTCTCTTCAGTCTTTTTTCTGTACAAAGGAACAAGTGTGAATCGAACAAAAAAGTCATTTTCTATTTCGCTAATAGTGATTTAACTTCGCTTAAACATGCGTAGACAAAATATAGATAGATAATGATAACAAAACATCTGCTTTAATATCCTACACATTTCTGTCGACGGATATGAACAAGCCAAAAAGAATAAAGGCAAGTAAAGTGATATGGGGATATCATACAAAATGTTATTTTCCGTGGGGTCCTGTTTCTTTCCCAAGGGTAGAGCATCAGCATCGAGTATGCGTAACGAATATATATATATATTTATGCAGCCGAATGTGGAACAGACAAATTAAAAAGGCGTATGAAAATTGATGTATTTTAGGAAGAGAGCACATATGATTCCACAAAAATATGAAATATGATCACTTTGCATTTTAATAAAAGGTGGAATAAAATAATGACGTAATTTCTTAACATGACGTTACTTATCATTTAATACAATCTACTAATTTTAGCTTTCAAATTATGATATTGATTTGAATAATTAAAACCGTGCTTATTAGCTCGTTAAATAAATAAATTGAATTTATGAAAAGAAATTATATTTTTAAATTTTAATTCTCATTTAAATGAGTAATAAAATATTATATTCTCTTCATTAAAGCCGGAAAGATACGTACATGAAACAATGAAACAGCATATACAATAAAACAGTATAAAATAAAAATAAATTGCTGAAGGTTTGTAAAGATATTTATAATAAAGGTATTTTAAATCAATATTTCTTTAATCAATACAAAATTATTTTAAAATACAATAGATTGTTTGGACGTTATAATTCAAAATTTAAAATATTTTATGAACCGAAGTCGTTAAAGCATAATGGATAATATGCTAAAAATCAATAAATGATTAGAAGTTTTAATGAATATTCTTCAAGTGTAAAATTTAATATAAAAATTTTTTATGAATTAGAAGAAATTGACATCGGCTCAGATAGACGAGTCATGTCAAGACAACAAAAGAAACCATATAACCTCCTTAATTATAATAATTATAATAAATTTTATTAAACTGGAATTTTTGCAATCATGCAAGAGTATCATTTAATATATTTTTTTACAGGTGTCTCATTGCTTCATTTATATGACAAGAATAAGCTTAATGTAGTGTGTCAAAAATACCTATAATTGAATTATATACGAGCATAAAAATTCTCCTTCTCTTGTTGCATGAAGCTTTTTTAGAATTTAATTCAATTTTCAATTTTTAAGTTTTCTTTAAGCGGGGTAACTCTTAGAATACTAACGAGGGAAAATGTTATATAATAAGGAAATTGATATGCTATGCTATTTCACAGTATACTAATATTCAAGGTTATTATAAATACTATTATGAAATGTCCGTAATTCATAAATTTTATTAAAGTTATTTTCAAACCCGTCAATTAATTTTGATAATATTTTAACCTAAATTTGACGATAACATAAAATTTTATCAATTATTAAGATATATTTGAGATATTTTATAACTTCATAAGCCTTAAATAATTATAGGGAAAAAATTTTATATATATTTATTGTAGGAAAGTGTATAAATTATCTTGTACATTATGTTTAGTTATCTATTATTTTTTACATCATAAAAAATTTATGAACAAATTTTTACATTATGAGTTTCCTATAAGAAAAAGAAGAAATTAGATTAAATAATAATTTATTTATCAATGTTAAATGAATTTATAGTAATAACTGAAACAAGAATATTTTTACAATTCATTTAAAAAAATATTCTTAAGAATAATTTTTCACATTCTTACATGTTTATCATAGGCTAAGTTTATACTTATTAATCAAAAAAAAAATTTATTTTTAACTACTATTTTGAAAATGCTCAATGTATGATAGTAAAATTTAATTTACGTAATAAATAAATAAAGGAAATATTTCATATCTTTTGCTTATAATAAATAAAAATTCTTTTCATTGATGAAAATTTTTGTTGGTGTTGGAGCTGCTCCCAAAGGGTGTGAACCCTGGTGGAGCACGTATCTAAGCACTGGAGCTGTAGCTTACTCAGGGAATGCACTCACGTAAAAACACTAAGAGCGCGGGTCGCGAAAGTTATCGGTGGAGAAGAATTCCACAGTACAGGCAAGAAAACGCGTCGAAGTATCGAGAGCGAAAACTCGGTGCGGAGTAATGCACATTCCAAGTGGGGGAGGAAGCGTCCTTCCGACCTGCGGAAAATTCCGGGTCCTAATAAAATTAGGCCCCTCCTTCGGCATTGTTTTCGTGGCCGCGAAACTCTCTCTTGCCGTCGGCAAGCCGAATGTTCGGTACTTCCTCAAGAGGAAGTATTTGATCCCGGATCCGCTGCATAACTTTATACCGATTGAGTCGGTTTTCTGAGCTGTGAGCCTGCGAGATATCTGGTACCGTAGCTGAAGATGCTCCGAGGAGGAAGTGCGCCGGTGTCAGGGCATCCAGATCATTGCGGGTGGCTGAGAGGGGTGCCAGGGGTCGAGAATTGAGGCAAGCCTCAATCTCAGCTAAGATGGTGCTGAGCTCCTCGAAGGTGAGGGTATGCTGTCCGATGACTCGTCGCAGATGGTGCTTGACAGACTTCACCCCTGTCTCCCATAAGCCGCCGTAGTGAGGTGTGCTTGGAGGGATGAACACCCAGTTCGATCCATCGTTGGCAAGGAGGCTGCTGGTTTCCTTATGGAGTTGTGAAGCCGCCCGGAATAGCGTCCGAAGCTCCTTGTCGGCTCCCTTGAAATTGGTCGCATTATCGCTAATCAATTTGCTGCAAATTCCTCGTCTGCTTGTGAACCGGCGGAAGGCTTCTATGAAGGCTTCCGTGGTGAGATCGCTCACTAGGTCTAGGTGGATGTCTTTCATCGCGAAGCAGATGAAGAGCGCGATGTATTCCTTGTAAATTAGGGCCCGTTTCCTCATTGTTTTCGCCGCCGCGAAGCTCTCCCTTGCCGATGGCAAGAGGAAGTACCGAACAAAAACATTTGAATGAAACAGTATAAAAACATTTGTTTTTATTATATATTTTACGGTTAGCAATGATTAAAAAAAATTATTTAGATACAATTTGCTTTTCTAAATATTAAATATTAAAATTATATTATTTTTTTTTTTAAATTCTGAATACCATAATTTTTATTGAAATATAAATTTATAAATAAAATATGAGAATATATATTTATATTTTCAATTTAAAAAACAATTTTAAATTCTATTTCTTCTAAAAATTTATGGTATTTAATTCTTTCATAAAATACCACAGAATAACTTTATGTGAAATAGTTCTACCGGAATATATCAGAAAATCCTATAGCTTAGGATACTTACAATAGCTTATGAGACTTACAGTTTAGAATACTTACTTTAGTTGAAAAAACTTATTTTCAGCTTAGGATATTTATAAAAGATTAGGATGTTTTTTTAAATCTTATTAGTTTTATGAAGAGCAATTTATCGATTTTAAAACAATTAATTATAGCATAGATAAGCTTAAATTTCAAATATAACTTGTAGTACTAGTTAGTATACGCAGAGAATATTTTCTTTTAAAGAATAAAATGTAAATTAAAATTTATTTCATTGCTTTCTTATTCACTTTTGATTGATTTAAAGTAGTATTTATTAAATATTTAATTTAAAAGAAAATCAATATACGGTGAGCATAAGATTAATTAACAACCTTTATACTATTTAATTATTTTAAAAAATTTATAAATTTACAAATATTTAATAGAGTTTGAAAACAATTTAATTAAAAATTTTATTGCTTAGAATTTGAATTTTTGAACCTTTGAAAATTATATTTTATTAATTTCACTTTAGTCTTAATATATCAAAATTTTTGTGTTACTAAAAATGCAACATAGTTTACGAAGAGTAATTAAAATTTAAAACAAAATATAATAGTTAAGCATTAAATTTTAAAAACTCTTTTTATATTTGTATGATGATTTGCTCACCTTCTGTTTCATTAAATTTTAAAAAGAGGTTTCTTTAAAAAGTTGCATATTTCTAAAAAAAAAACTTTTCACGAAATCTGAAGGATTAACATTTCACAGATTTAATATAATTGGTAACTAAAAGAAATTAATAAGCCAAGTTTATTGATATATCAGATCTAAAACTTTGAGTCAATTAGTAACTATTTCGTGTTAGATTTTAATTTATATTTTTTATTTATTCAAGTCTACAGAGATTTGAAAATAAACTTTGAACTTAATTTTAAAATTTAAACAATTTTTAGTATTTTTATTACACATGTCTCGTTTGCGGAATACATATTTTCGTATATACAGTTAAAGCTTTAGATAAATAGACAGAAGTGGAAATTACTCTTGAAACATTTTGTTGACTCTCAAAGCAATTTCTTTCCCTGTAATTAAATTTCTCTCGCATGCATACGTGAGGACGCATATTAATTAAACTGGAGTGTCGAAAATAGAATTTTTATTGAAAATAAAGAATATTTTCGTGAATAACAACGTCAGGGAGAGGTTGTTCTTTAAATCAAGTTTCGGGGGTGTAATCATCGGACATTGAATTGGTCGGAGACCAGGTTTTCTCAAATTTTTCGCAGAGGAGAGTTGCCCATTTCGGAGCATAACTCAGTCCTAGAAGGGGATAGCTCAGTTCAAGGATGCCTAAAGTAGTAAGTTTCTTTTTTCATTACCGGCATAATGTGCCCGAGGAAGAGATATTACGTTGTAGATTGATAGCCAACACGCTCGACCACAGCATTGCGTCAGCATTTATCCCCCGTGTAAATAACGGCTTGGTTTCTTCGTCTGTGTAATTACTCCTATCATTGAGGCGAGTAGCCGCTCAAAATTTCCGACTCCTGGTGAAGATGCTGCGGGATCTGTAAATGGAAGTCGAGCGAACAAACTCCTAGTGGTGCTTAAAAAATTGATCCGTTCAGATGATGATTTTTTATCCCCATGGAAGAGTAAGCTCAAACCTGGACCCCAATTCTCTATATTATGTTTCATGGTTTCGAGTGCCATCTTTCTCCTATCTTCCACTGACTATTGATCGTTTTTTATTGATCGCAGCTTTTTGTACACACATAAACGCGAGCTTAACGTTAATTAAAACTGATGTATTATTGAAATAGAAAATTGTCTAAATACCTGAGAGATGAAGAAAGGAGTTTTAATTTTTCGGTTGAGTCACTTCTTAAATTTTAGAGCAAGTCTTTTGGGTGTTATGCGACACCCAAGCTATTAAACCACACTTTCTCTTCCATTATCAATTAAACAAAATAGAAAATGTAAACTAAATTTATCAATTGTTAATTATTTACTTTATACTTCATATGTGGTATATATTAAACTAAGATGTGAAGTCGATTCTATAATATCTGTAACAATCACGGATGAATATTCTCAATCGAAAGTCAATGTAATTTGAATAAAAAAATAATATATCTTATTAATTAGTTATTTAAAAGCGTCTAATGCAAATATGTAAATGGTAAATGAATTTGGTATTTGATAAAATTTAAAATGATATAAGTAGAACTTTTTTATTTCCACTAAATACTAAGCATTATGTGTAATTTCTGGCAAAAACATATTTTGTTCTGATAAATTATTTTTGATGTAAAAAGCGTATTATTTTATACTTGAAATTATTAGCTTTAAATATAAATTTTTAATAAATGATTTATTAACTTTATAAAGAACAATATGCTTAAATTTAAAAGAATGACATAAATAATATTTAGCCAACTACTCTTACGAAAACACTATTTTATAATAATAATTTTTTTTTCTTGAAAAAAACTCAATCTTTATAAACTTATGAAGCTTTCTTTTATGACAGTAGGATTCTATCTGTCACAAGAAGATCGTTTTTTATGTCATACTCTGTTCTCAACTACTTTCAATAAAGGAAACCGCATTATTGAAAATTTGACAGTTTCTTCTAAATTGTTTTCCAAGGAAATAGATAAAATTGACATATCTAAAATAAGCATTTTAAAGAATTTTTTTTGATTTTTTTATTATCAAGAGCATTACCAAAACATGCAATTTTTAATTAAATAATGTTAATAAATTTTTTAAAATAAATTGTTTAACACGAAAAATACAGTCTGAATTGTTGTTTATTTTTGCAACAACTCAATATGATTATGGGAACATCTTCAGGACACGTCACTTTCATTTGCTTCTTATAAATATATCAGTATTGATAGAAGTATTTGGAATAATTTATAACTCTACTAAGCATTGATGAGCTGAACATTCAATTCAAGGCAAGCATTATTCGATCCTCTTTGCTTGGAAGTTGCAACGATATATCTCCACAGTAGAAATTATCGCGACATCTACCTCTATACCAAATAAACTTTTTTAGCTCAAAGTGTCATAATGACTCACTCAAAAAAGTTCTGCCTTGGAATCTTGCCTTTTCCATTTTCTACTTACATTAATTTTTTTTCATTTTAATATTGAAAAATGTCTTATACTCGTTACACCAGTCAGATATTCTATTAAGTTTTCATATTTTTTTTCTTTTAAATATAGTGTTTGAAATATTTGATTAAAAAAAAAAAACATAAATTATAAAACATATTGCTCTAAAGTTTTAGTATTATTCATTGTGTTAATAATTATTTATTATTTAATAAAATAAATACAAAGGTAATACTGAAATTTACATTGGAGGTAATTTTATCAGAATTAAGGAAGAACATAAAATAAAATAACTTTCAAATTTAATTAAAGCTTAAACATAAGTATTGATATTTTCAATATCTGATTTTTATATATAAGAGTAAAAAGAGATACAAACATGCAATAGCTGACGCACAAATTATTTGTTCTGTAATTTATTCATATCAGTAATTAAAATAAATTATAAGAATAAATGTACCGAAAATTCATGAATATCAATTCTTGAGAATATAAAGTATTCGTATTGTAAAATATGAGTAAATAATCATGCATGTATAGCAATTTAAATTTAATTATGCCAATTGATAATTATAGCTACGAATAAAATTTACTCATTAATATTCATTAATGCTTCTTATGTTACAAGACACGCACATTATCTTCGCACATCATTATTAAATTTATTGCCATCGTTTGATCTAGTAGCACACTAACATATATACATTTTTTAATTTATAAGTAATCAATTAATGTTTCGTCGATCCATGTGTATAAACTTATTCTTGTGTGTCTACATTTAAGTGTTAAAGCGTCGTCACCATGGATTTTTTACATCACCTAGATTATTATAATACTTAGCTCTTTCCTTTCTCTTCATATCTCTTTTTACTTTTTTTTCTAGATATTTTGACCGTGACATTTCTTTTCAGTTAGATATATGTCACAACATTTTTCTTTTTGTATCTATCTCGAATTTATTTTATTTTTACTGTTAGATTTATGTTTATAAATGCAAGTCAGTTACAAACATAAGTCACAAAACTATTTAAAGTATGCATACAACAAGTGAAAGGAGCGAAGAAATAGAAATAAAGCATAAGATATTCACTGATTAGAGTTTTAGAGGCGTACATAGTTAACAAATGTAAGTTAGAGCAGTTTTTGGTCATGAAAAAAACATTAGTAGATTCTTAGTTTCTAAAGTATCACTCATGATATTCAAGGGTTTTTCATTATTAATAATTTTAACGAAAAAATGCATTTTTTTTACTTTTTCAGTTAAAAAATCAAAAGGAGTAATTTTAACACCAGAGTGTCAATGAAAGATCTGTAGCTGATAACAGAACGAAGAAAATTCATTTTTATCTAAACTGATCGAAATATTAGAAACAGAGAATTTTCTAAAAATCGGAAAATCTTGAAATTAAATAAAAAATTTGTAACTTTTTTATTTTTTAATATTTAAAACTCTAGTTTTTGGAAATTAAAGTGATTAATATAGACTTTATTTTTAAAAATATTTAGCTTGATCAGATTATTAGTGTTTAAGTAATACTAATGTTAATTACATTATGCGAAAATTTACGAAGTTATTTCCAACTCACTTTATCAAACGATTTTAACGGTTTTTTTGACGGTTTTAAAAAATATAATTGTTGTACAATAAATTCTGTATTTTATATTTCGTTTAAATATTTCGTATTGCAAAAAATATGTTTTCGGTCATGTTAATCAAAAGATTAAGAAAATTAATGAAATCAATTATGAAATGCAAATAAACGACAGGGTTGAGGGATGATAAGTGATTTGTCGATTAAATAATTAATAATACAATGTTGAGTCTAAATATAATGAGTTTATTGGCTCCGCATTACATAAGGCATAAAAACCCCTCTCGCTCGAGGGGAAAAAGCCTCAGAGTTGGTGACGCGAATACAATGTTGTGTGCTACGGTGGAGGAGTCGCGTTCGGATGTCTCACTCGGCTGCATCTTCCGTGTCATAAAGGTGCTGCTGCGGGCTGAGTTGATGACTTGGTGATCGGATATCGAGCCGCTCAGGCTGATGGTTCTCCCAAAGGTGTGAAGAAAATCCTGCACTTGGGCGGTTATACTTCCAGTGTAACCACACACACGCACACGCGCGCTCGTACAAGTGCAATCACAAAGTCGCTCGATGATGATCAATCAATTATCAAGTTCACAAGGCGCGAGAATCGTGCTAATTTCAAGCGGATGTAAGAACAAACGAGCACGATATGCGGAGAAAATGCAACAAATACAAAGCCAATTTTCCAAAGGAATGACGCATTTTTGAGGGAGGAAGAAGCGTCCTCCTGCGCGCCGAGTTTCCGGGTTCTAATAAAATTAGGACCCACTTTTGGCCATTGTTTTCCAGGTGCAGTACTCTCTATTGCCGTTGGCTTTCCAACAGTGAGAAAAAGCGCGGGACAGCTCATATTTATCCTCATATGATCTAAAAATTGCTGGGACTATTAAATCTGTTCTTTGGTTTTAATTTTAAAAAATTTGTTAATTTTTAATTTTGAAAAACATGGTACTAATTGAATATAAATTATTTATAATAATCTAATAATTAACTTTAAGTTTTTTTAGTTATTAATTTTAATATATTCAAATTGACATTTTAATGCAATAATAATATTAGATAAATGCAACAGTAAAACATCGGAAATAATATTAATGATGATAAAGTATTGATTTTTGTTAGGGATATAGTAATAATTGGATAAAAATTGTAGTTTACAGCAACGTTTTGAAAAGATCTTTACTTTTGTCAAGGACTTGTTTAAACAATTCTCAATCTTTACAAGGAAGAGGACACAACTTGTCAAAACGTGGGTGGGCATAAGCTATAATTGCTGTTCAATTAAGATTATACCTTATACAAGAATTGATAATCTATTATAATTAAAATAAATGGAGGCTGATTTTTTAAATAACACTTAATTAATAATAAAAAATTTTAACAGTAATTGGGAAAAATAATTTCAATTTCTTTAATTTAATTTCAATACGTAAACATGTAAATTGTATATATAAATATATAAATTTAACGAAATTATATTAAATAAAAGTCTAGTATTCTTGAATTGAACGAAATTTTCTGTTGCAGAAAAATAAAAATATGTAATTTAGTTATTGCATAAGAACTATTACTTGTATCCATAATTACACTTACTATTTAAATAAATTTTAATATGCTATATGTAGTTATAACTTGTAAAAATAATTGTTCTCTGCATTAAAATTTTATTTATCTACAGTTAACTTTACAATGTACTAAAAATAAGTACTGATTGTCGAAATTCAGTTTTCTGAATATTGATGCATATATATAAAATTCTGTATATGTATGTATATACCTTGTTCTAAAATTTCTATCCAGTATGTATACAAATTCAAACTGAAACTATAGTTATTAAAAATAACTATAGTAAATAACGTAATATAGTAAGAACGTAATTGATTGAATACTAATTTAATTTTTTTTTATTAATTTAATGTTATTAGTAATGATAGTTAAAACTCGATGGACTTTACTTTGATTTTACAAAGATTAATATTTGTCAGAATAAAATCCATTTAGAAATTTTTGTAGAAGTCGTTTCTATACGATATATCATTACTTTTTCACATATACCGATCTATATTAATTGAATATAATAATAATAGTAGTAGTAGTAGTAGTAGTAGTAGTAGTAGTAGTAGATCAATATACAATACTAGTAGAAAGTAAAAATTTATATGAAGGGAATTTTTGGCTTTATTCAAATTAAAAATTCTAATAAATGATGAGGTAATTATGTAAATTTATAAATGTGGCTATTCATTTTTAAAATATGACTCTATTCAAAATATCAGTAATATTCACAGAAGAACCGTAGAAAAAACGAAGAATTTTATGTTTTAATGTTAGACAGAGGACATCAACCAGACAATATGAATATCTGTATGTATGAATACACGTGTATGCGAGTGTGGATGCGTTGGCCTTGAAATATTGTTCTGCACGAGCGTACAAAAACTTGGATTCACATTTGTAACAAGCTTTTTGATGTATGATTTCTAAAAAGAATACAATTCAGTTAAAATAGTACCATAAATTGCTAAATAATTGGTTTTAAAATCAGTAGTACTGTAGTTGTAGGACATTTTGCAAATAAATCGATATATCTGGATAAGATTGCTCTCTTAGAATCAGAACTCACATTTATTTAATAGGCGTATAAATATCAGAAATATCCTTTGTTCGAAAATAATTTTTAATCACTCAGAATATCTTTTATGGCTTTACATTATCAAAAGCGCTCTGTCCATTCATTCGTGTTTAAAATCTACGAATGAATGCCAGATACTATATCAAGGTCCATATATGTATTTTGGAAGAACGATACATTGCAGTTGCAAGAAAAATCTAGTCATTTTGAAGAGTAATAGCCTACTAAACTCACGGAACTCGAAAAATTTCGCATCAAAGTGGAAAGATCAAGAAGAAAAAATCCGCGTACAATACTTCCCTGGTACTTGTATTTTTAAGTCAACAATTATTTTTTGCGGAGATATGCAGTAGAATTCGAATGGAATAATACACTCTGATTGCAATAAATTAAATCCGAATGACATATGTTTGGCGTGCTTGCGTATGTACATTCGTGTATACCTATTCCTCAACTCACAAGGCAAGTGCGTTGATTGCATCATACATGTGCATGACGGGGCATTAGATTTCCCTATTCTTCGCGGCTCCAAAAAAAGGTCTCGACGTACATTTATTAATTCCTCGTCTGAGTGGCATCTTTGTCGGCCGACGCACAAATGAAAGAGCGTAATTTCAAGGTGGACAGATGAGGAAAGAGGATTTACTGGTGAAAATATTAATTAGGACCATTGCTCTTGGAGGCCGCATTTTTCCTGAAAATGGAACAACGTAGGCCGATCTGCTCGGAGTCAGAGTTTTGACAGTCGATCCGTGTCTCTGACTTCAATGAAACCCATTATTACAATGGAGATGACGGGGACGCTCGCACCAGCGACACGGACCGGATAATTATCGCGAATGCGCGTATCGTTACGGAAACTTCACTCCCACGCGCCCAGCAATGCAAACCTTCCGGGTGCTTGTGTTGTGTTCGTGGCTCTAACCCCTCTTAGCCCTCTTAATTCATCCGCTACTCCTTCTTTTCGCCCACGCACGCGCGATAGGGGTGAGGGACGGAAGCTCGGGACTAATGGATTTTGTTTATGCTTGGCAGCGCATTTGGCTTTGAAGCGTACAGCTCATTGTCGTTGGAGAAACCGAGCTTAATGCGTGCCTCCGTCAAAATAGATCGCTCTCCAGATATTTTTCGAGCTTCGGATGACTTACTCGAATACGCAAACTCGTGTTTACGGTGAACAATGAAACCGTTTTCACCCCTTTCATGATTTACGGTTGTTGTGAGAAACAGGTGCAAGGGAAAAAGCAACCATCTTATACATCGCAGCCCATTTATTTCAAAATTAAAATTACTCAACTTATTTATTCCATGCATCACTTTACAGTGAATACATTTATTATCACTGTCGCAATATTTTTACCGCAACTAAGTACAGGAAAAATAACAAACTTTATTCTCGGCAACCATATTTTAATTAAATATAATGAATGAAATGTACTATTATTGGAAATTCATAATGGAGTAATAACGGCAGCAAATGTACTTAACAAATGAAACTTTGAGATATTTTATCAATTAATTAATTTATAAATGTCAGGTTGATTAAAAAAGTATTTGAAAACTATATTTTATTATTTCCTTCGATTACAAAGAGAAAATTAAATATGTAGAACACATGATAATTTAAGTTAATTAATTAACGAATAGTACACACATAACATAAAAAAAATGGTTTGGTCATTTGTCAAATAAATTTCTCAAAATAAATAGTAAATTTAATCGATATTTTTATTCAATTTTACTTTGAAATATTATTCTTTTATTGTTATAACAAAAAGAAAATTAATAAAATTTCTGTGCTGTGCTTTGTCGAAAAATCAAATAAAAATATTTGAGTTAATATGAATAATTACGACCTCGGAAAGAAAAAGCTTTTCATTTTTGTGCATGACATGAATGAAGAAGTTCTGTTTTTGCTATACATGCGTGCTTATATTTACATAAGAGTACTTCGGTGTATATTTTGATATTTGGTTACTGACATGTGTTATATTTGTATAGGTGAACGTATTTGCATAAATTTATATACACACGAATAGACAAATACAATGTTACTGCAATATATCATGTAAATATTAACTATATTATGAATTATTTTTTAGAGAATTTTAGCTTCTTATAAACAATTTTCATTTGTTAATCGT
Organism: Eupristina koningsbergeri; assembly: GCA_018907245.1. Lineage (NCBI taxonomy): Eukaryota > Metazoa > Arthropoda > Insecta > Hymenoptera > Agaonidae > Eupristina > Eupristina koningsbergeri. Next base: position 4,220,190 of record JACCHV010000110.1, read on the forward strand.
ATATTTAAAATAAATATTTACTTAAAGTAAACGTTATTGTTTATTTGAATATACATTATTTGACCATAAACATTATAAAATAAAATTTATACATATTGATAGAGTAATATAATATTTGAATATCTTTACATCTAATACTAATTTTTAAAAAAATGAGATCATTCATAAATTATTATTATTAAAATATATATATTATGTATATATATATTTCTAAATTTTATTATATAATATATTAAATAATATTTCATACATATATGTGTATATTATTATTATTATTTTATGATTATATGCTGTTGTTCGTGCATAAATCTAATAAGATTTAACTGATATAGAAATACATGTAATGAAAAATTTCTACTCAATGAATAGAGAGAAAAGCACTTATATTGTATATAAAGTTAATTGTACTCTTCAATTTCGAAATGTTAAAATCCTTTTCATTTTTTAACAATCCTTTTATATTGCTTTTCGAATAAAACTCTGTTATTATTTTTATTTTTATTACTTTTTAAAATAACTTTTTTATTTCTTTTTAAAATCATTATTTAAAGCAAAGCATTGTTGTAATATTTAATATATTATTTATAACATTATAATATTAATTAACAATAAATTTTTATTAAGATTTTTTATTAAAAGTACTTATAAATATTTTTTTTAAATTTAGTTTGCAGATAAAAAAGTTTTATAAATAAATCTTCGGCTGAATAAATTTATAAGATGTAAATATAAGTATATGTTTTTATTGAGTCTCCAATTTTTCTTGTTCAAATTATATTATATGTAATTAAAAATATTTAATAATTGAAAACTTATTTTTATTAAATTAAAATTTACAATAAAGTTATAAAATTAAAAATTATAATAAATAAAACTATTATATTTAATTTAAATTTATAAAAGTAATTTTTAAATCTAACATTTAATAAGTATACATACTTATTGTTGAATTATTATTCATTATTT